>JAKZFA010000015.1:0-680000 GCA_026122715.1 Cladosporium colombiae
AGTATACTTCGTTCAGTTACGTATTGCTAAGGTTAAACAGACGACTACAAACGGAATCGACAGCACCTAACCCTAACCCTAACCCTAACCTAACCCTAACCCTAACCCTAACCCTAACCCTAACCCTAACCCTAACCCTAACCCTAACCCTAACCCTAACCCTAACCCTAACCCTAACCCTAACCCTAACCCTAACCCTAACCCTAACCCTAACCCTAAAACCCGTACGAAGCCGACCGGTATCTGTCTCGCACCCACCTCACACACTCTGCGCCAATCGCTGCCACTTCGCCTACCCGCGCTGTCTGCCGTACGTATGGTTCACGCCTTCCACATTGTCGCCGACCTCGACATATACTGACTGCGAATCCAGTAGTAGCCATACTCCCGATCCTACAGCCATGCCGCCGACGAACGGTCAAACGGCTACAGGCATGGCGCCGCAGCCCGCCACGAACCTCACGCTCGCACGAACCACCCTTACTACATCTAGCGACGAGATGCCCCGAGCCGCTTCGCGGGTCTACTCTAATATAGTTCGACAGACGGCGCAAGAGCTGAGAGACATCATCGGTTCACAGCAAGAGCCGAGAGAAGGCATGGGTGGACCGGTGAGGGAAGAAGGAACGGTGCTCAGATACGACTTCGATGCTGCCGTAAGAGTGATCGATTCGTTCGAGGCGCTCGAGGATATCTTGGAAGACTACGAGCGTGTGGTTCGGACGTTGTACGAGCGAGGTCACGATTACATGGGCAATCGCATCCGATTAGGTCTTAGGATGTACAACGAAGGCGACGAACACGAGCCCGAGTACGAGGGAGAAGCGCAGCTCGCGAAAGCAAAAAGGGCTATAGGTAAATGGAAAGCAGCAAGGGCTTCCTGGGGAGATTGGCTAAGGACCTTGAGGAGTTAAAGGAGCAGAGACCAGATGTTGTTATGGCGAAGATTTGATGAACTAGAGAAATCCTTGGACGATTATCATAGGTAGAGCGAGAAATTGAGTGACTGTGCAGAAACAGACATAGACTTCGATCATAGAGCGTAGGCGTACTTGCGCACTGCCAAGCGGTGCTTACCTATTCGTGGTCGCTTAGGGTTTGTCGTAGAGAGACTCCCACATCTATCGCTAGCTGCATTTTTGGCGTAATTATCACTTTCATACTATCGCACCAATACTACAGCTAGACAGACAAAACCGCTTGAGCATTGAGTTTTGTATCATCCTATCTTACTATTTGAATCTTAGCTAATTTCGAGTTCATTTAAGCAAAGGTCTCGGCTCGAGAAAAGCAAAGGTTTCGACTCAACAATACTTACCCTAAACCCTAATTCTACACTACATTTCAAAGGTTTCGACTCCAAACCTTTGTCTTCTAAAAGTAGGGTATAACCCTATGATGCCCTAGCTGCGACATCGAGATTTCAGACATGCTATTGTCGACTCTCTCATCCACACAGTCGACACACCCGACCCGCAACATCTGAAATACTACCCAACCTCTATTACTATCCGCAGTGCTTACATAGCTATCCCTAGGCGCTCGCCCCTCCGAAAGCTTTTGATCCACATGCACTTCTTTCGTGGCCTTCCAAAATGGTTCAATAAGCAATCTAACATCGACTTCTTGAGAGATCTTGCCGGGAACTTCCTTCAAGATCGCTCACACTTTTTCACGAGGACCGACCACACGGCTGCACAACTTGCTGCCTGTTCATATCACTGTTATGCCCCCGAGAACCTATCCTACAATGGCTCGCAATAGACATAACATTTCTTTTTCTCCTGATATCTCTCCGGACTTGGCTCCGATCTCTTCCCTACTACCATCTACAATCCTGCTTATTCACTACTGACTTAGATCCTACCTCACCTCCTCCCTCTTCTTTCTTCTTTCTTCTCTTTCCTCTGCCTTTCTACCCTCTTCCTACTTCACCCCTGTTATCTATCGCTTGCTCTACTCCCGTATGCCCTACTTCTCCTCCCCCCTACGTGCCCTGTATTCCTTACTACCTTCTATTTACTCCTTCCTCTCGCTTTCTCTACACCATCACGTCTATCTTCCTCCTCTCCCTCCCGATATCAGTACTATTTTTCTGCCTACTTGCCTATCCTCTTACCTCCCCGCCTTCGCACCCCTCACCTCGTAGCCGCCTAGCCGCGCGTCCACGACAGCCTCCTTTGCACCCACACCATGCAAGCCCTACAAGCCTCATAGCCCCATACGGAACTCAATGCTTCCCCTGCATCTCAGCTACAGCAGCCACTCGCTGCTCTTTTACATACAACCCGCCCAACCTACAGCTCCCTATTAGCTTACCCTCAGCCCGCACTAACGGTTGTAGCCGAACCGTGCGACCTGTCACTTACTCGCTGCACCTTCGCATATATACTCTGACTGTAACCCTTGTTCCTGCGGCTCGCTCGTCCCTGTCAGACAGCTGCCGCGCTAACGGCTGTCTGCATGAAACAACCACGCCCCCAATTCCTTAATAGCATACCAGATCATATCGTTTCGCCCCTATTTGCCAACACGCCATCTCCACTAACGCTTGTCTGCATCTTGGACGGAGCCCGCACCGAGCTCCGGTGTTCACATTCGTCCCGTGCTATCTCATCTACCCTCTCTATGATTCTCCCATAGCATTCCAGTCACTAACACTACCTGCCTCCCCCGTCAATCCACTGCTGCCATTCTTCTTTACTCCATCTCGTCCAGACCGGGAACTCTCTCGGTCTGCCTGCTTGCCACCCTTTCCTCGCCCACTCCCACTTGCCTCTTTCCTCACCTTCACCTGACTTTTGTACGATCGAGTACCACATTCGCTTTCCCGACTTCGTCGTCTGGAGAAGCGCATTGCTACAAGGATACGGCAACACCCAATGGTATGTGTATAGCCATTCCTAGAGCCGTGTCTGAAGAGTTCGCTTGTACTGCCTATTGCGTATCCTGATCCCGGTCCTGGCTCGTCGATACAGCACTCTGAACGGGCGGTCTTCCCAGTGTTCCCTCATTGTCCCGTCGTCGAAATCGAACAGGAAGTGCCCGAGATCAGACACTTGCTTGAACTCCGTTTTGTTGCCTGACATCAAATAGCAGCCTCCGCTCATGATTTCGTCCAGGTACTCGTAGCTCAGGCCCTGCTCCCCTTTCAGTGCCTCTTCTTGCTCCTCTGGCTTGACTTCTGCTTTCACAGCGCTGATCACATCTAGGCGAAACTGTAACAGACAAATGTGCACTATCCAGGATACGAGACGATCGCACAATCGGTCGTTGTCCTGGTATTTCTCAACCCAGTCAAGCGCTAACTCGAGCTGCCGACTGACGTCGAAGAATCCTTTCGCCTGCTTCCTACGACGCATGTACTGACCTTGTAAGGTCTTGTTCCCGAAGAGTATATCATCTGTGACATCCGACTTGAATTGGATTACGTTCCAGTCTATACGTGGCTCCAACTAGCAGTACTTGTATACTACAAGAGTGTTCTTAAAACTAAGACTATACCACAATCGCAGGCGTGGCGGTTCGCCGACCATCTTTTCCCGCTTGCTATGCCAAAGTGCGCCTTCTTGTTCCAACAGATGACCGCCACAGACGTATCTCAGGCAGCGCAAGAACATTGCCATCATCTTCGTTTGTTCCCAAGTCGTGAAGTCCTTCCGACTACGGGCTTTTACAATCTCGAAGCCCGTAGCAAACTTGTCCACGCTGCGCTATACAAAATCGACGAATATTTCCGTCTTAACAGCCTATGCGTACGAAGGACATTCGGTCACAGAATTCACCGAGTGTTGTGTGTTGTCGAAATCGAGACGATCTTTTAAGCCTTAGAAAACAGACCATGTCACACGGTGCTCTTCCCTGATGCCGTACGATTTCCGCCTTGCATCTCGCAACGCGTGGTGAGTTCTTTGTTTGCTTGCCAGATACCCTACCTCGACAGTCTTTGCATCTCGGCGGCCGCCTCCAAGTATATTCCTCGTAGCGTTACGGATGTGAGGATCTAGCGCGAGCTCTTCTATAGCGTCATTCGCGAATGGGAAGCACTTGTTGGCGTCGTAAATCTCTTTCACCGAATTGTAGAACTGGCTATAGATCAGTCCTCCTTCTCGATGTTTTGACTTTTTAGGAGTCACACTCGTGAGTGACCCAGTGTCATAGAGCATGTTCTGCGTGTAGTACCGCTGTCCTTCCCCCTTCTTCGGAGCCTGGTCGTCGTACATCCACTTCATATACTTTTCCAGACAACACCGCTTCCATACGTATACTTGTAGTTCGTCGTCGAGATGCGACTCTTGATCTCCGATCAAGCTGGTTTGAGGACATATCTCTTTGCCAATATCGACGTACAACCGATCCGTCTCTACGAAACTGAGGTCAAGACAATCCTCAAGGTACGATTGGAAATGTTCCATTGCATCGCCCAGGTGTGGTCTTAGATCGCTAGTTTTAAACTGCAGTTTCGTTCCTTTGGACGAGAAGAAAATCTGAGCGTCTCGGAAATGGGCAAGGCCTGGAACATCTGCTATCCTCGTCAAGATCTCGCTCCAAACATCATCTAGATATTCTGGCTAGAGGTGATAGCCTATAGCACGCTTCGAGTTGTAACTCTGTCCCTGGACCTGCCGGGTCTCAACAGAATGTGCCTTTGAGTTTCCAGATGCCGTCCGGAAACTCGCAGGAATGTGCTGCGTGTAGTGGGCGTTATAGAACTTGTGCAGAGCTGGAAGATAGATTTGATCGGCCCATCGGGCGAGTTGTTCTTCAGTGAGAGATTTGAATTTATCTCCGAGCACTGGAATGTGCGGAAACAAGATGAAGACGGTGATGTCGTGAGCGCCCTCAATACGACCGAGCATGAAGTGTGGGATGCGTTGTAACATAGCCAGATTGGAATAGTCTGAACGTCCAGGATTCTCGTTCTGTGTGAACATACGTTCTTGGATGTGAACGTCTGCCGACAAATTCTGCTTTGTCTGCGGCGCTATTTGAGACCACAATCCTTTTTTCGTAAATATAAGTGATGTCGCGAATCCCAGGAAGCTGTCGATATCGAACGCGATGTCGGCGTCAACAGCTCGGGTCTCTTCTTTGTGCAGGCATACGTTATTCGGATATCGCTGACGGCCGTGTGACGGGATACCACAAAATACTGATCTCTACTGTTCGGGTGTTGGCGTCCTCTCTCGAGCTAGACGTTCAGGCGTAATCATTTCTTGAAGACCTAGAACAGATGGGAAGCTGTTGTTATTAAAAACTTCGCTAAGACTATGATGGTTTTCGCCTGCATCAGCCATGTGCCGCCTGCTGTCTTCGTGATGCTCGTCTTGCGTACAGCTATAGAAGCCTTGCACAAGCTCATCATACAACTTTTGCACTACAAAGTCGTAAGCGGTCGTTTCATAAACGTCGCCTTCTTCGGTATGCAAAGAGGTATGCTCAGAAGCGAAGCTGACGTGCGATTCACTGTCGCTGCGGTCGTCTTCGGGTCCAGGGAGCTGCTCTAGGCCAAGAAGATCCTCGCTTCCAAGCCCACGGTGGACTAACGCCTCGCCAGGCTGGATGTCACTCCAACTATAGTTTACATTGTCATTCCCGCTTTCCATCAAGTCTTCTTCTCTATTTTCTTGCCTTGTCCAATCGGGTGTGTATTCTTGTTGGTTTGCGACCGCCAGGTTCTCTGCGGATAGTTCATCATTATACGGTTCTGCTTCTAGTGTACTTGGTCCAGTAACGGGGATTTGTAGCAAATCATCGCGAGTCGGACTACTCACACGTCGTGTTGTCGCGTCTTCCGTACTACTCCTTGCTGGGAGTGAGGGAAAGTATCGTGCAAGCGGGGTCTGACCCTGTGGGGCCCCTTTTTGTTCTTGTTCTTGTTCATGTTTATGGGATGGTCTTCTGGCAAATTGCTTGAAGAAACCTGGATGTACCCGTCGCTGGCTTTCCCTGATATCACCCTGAGCTCCTTCAATGTTCGAATACATCTGGTGGTCTTCGTCTACGTCGATTGCGTTTCGCTGCAACTCGGCTTCAGCTAGATCTTGTGGAAGCGTCAAACCCTGAACTCGGAGGCCAAGCTGGAGTAAAGTCGTGGCTGCTTCATCTTCTGCAGATGTGGTGAGATTGATGATTTGCTCGCCTTGTTCCAACTGCTCGGTTGTCCTCTCCACTCGTCTGCTTGCACCGACAGTTCGTAGGCGTTCTCTGCGGCGCCGTTGTCGTTCTCGGTCGAGCTCACGGCGGTGGTTGACGTCTGCATGATCGCTCTCTCCAGAGATCGGACGACCACGTTTGCCAGGCATATTTGACTAGATCAGATCTGCGATACACGTGGCTTGTGCAATATTGTCACTGTAGCAAGGCATGGGTACTCTGCCCTTCCACATTTGGCCGGGAATTGTCACGCTCTTAGCGCGCTTTACCCGTTTCGTCAGGAATTGTCACGCTCTTAGCATCCCGCTTCGTAGCCACCACAAAATCGATAACTTCGACGATGACATACACAATAACAATAACTCTCTTCGATATTCTGAAGAGATAGAGTTGTATAGAATTGCTTGTTATATATGTTATAGTAAAGAAAATAATTATTTTCCATTTCTGAAGGTCTAACCCTAAGGGGAAAATCAGGTCGTGAAACCCTATAATCTTTATACTATCTTTGTCCCTCCTCTACCCTGCTTGTCAACCATATGAATGCATATACTAACTCGCTACTACCCTCCCGCCCTACCGCCTCCGATCCTAAAACCTTTATCGTCTCTTCGACTTGCTCGATCTTCGCTCCACGCCGCACCATTCGCCTCTGCCATTCTTCCCATACTCCTGGGTATCCATGCTTGATGCCAACCACAACCCCTATTAATACTCCGAAATACTGGCAATCCGTATGCTCTCCTGCTGGCACTCGTCCGTCTGCGCTCCACCGCTGACATACGACCTTCGGTACGCCGCACTTGTAACAAACCATGTTCGCCGCGTACCTGATCTATCTCTGTATCTTACGACGCTCCTCCTCTGCCTGCCGACTGTAGTCTTGCCCGCATCGACTGATGCTATGTGCACTCGTCTGATTTCGGCTTCGACATATTACACAAATTCCTTTCCATCTTTCTAATTGCTGTAACAATTCCTCATGCCATGTCGCTTGCCTTTGTACGTGCTTAACGCGCCGGGCCTGCGGTATTGATCTTTGTCGTGCCTGCTCTACTACCTCCCTCCTGATACGTCTCTCTTCCTCATCTGTTGCCCCTGCTTCTACTGCTGCTTGTACCGCTTTATACGATCCCGGTTGCTGGCCCTTCCCCTGTTCTTGACACTAATCGCACCACGACTCGTCTGCTCTGCAACGCTGCCGTGTGCGGTCGCCGTCCAAATATCCGTCGATGTCGATCCTTCTACACTGTTGGCGCTCGCGGTCGACGTACTGCTTCACCCTATCGTCTCCTAATCCCAACCCGCCTCGGATGATGATCGCACGGCTCACCAATCCATCCCTTCCTGCCCTTCCGCTACCTTGACCGTAATCCCTCATGTTACGCGGCTCGTCCATATGCACGATCATCCGAATGCCTGCGATGTCGATGCCCATATTGAACGATCCACTTGCGACGACCACCTGGATCTGCCCTGTTCGGAACTCCTCTAACACCTCTTCTTTCCTCTCCTCTGTCATGTCTGCGTGAAACGGCTCGCATGGGAATAATCCGGCTTCGACGATCGTACTGATCTCGGGCTTGCTCTCACACATCACGACCACCTTACCATCCGGCTGGATCTCGTTCCGTAACGTGCTTCCCACCAATTCGGCTAAACACTCTATCCGTTTTGACATTTCGACCGGTCCGTCGATGACGCTGTACTCGATGTTCTTCCGTACTGTCGATGTACGTATCAATCGTACTTCTGCTCGCCGCCAATACATCCTGTCGAACAACGTCTGCTCCTCGGTCGGCGGTAACGTCGCCGTTAATAACAACATCTGCGTCTCTACAAACGCCAATTTGCCTAATTGTTGCAACTCTTGTCGGAAATCCCATCGATCGTTCAAAATAACATGACACTCGTCGATGACGATTCGATCCAATCGTTGCGTCTGTCTGACGCGACTGATGAACGTACCAAATGCCGGCGACACCGCCTTCTCTGGTGTCACTAACACGATCGATGCCCCGTCTACCGCGCGTCCGTGTTCCCACACCGCGCAACGGATGTTCACCTCGCGGCACCGAACCACCATATCCGCGCGTAACGCCTTCAACGGCACGACCACGATCGTCACCCCGCCCACTTGCACGAACGCCGGTAACATAAACAACACGCTCTTGCCCGATCCTGTCGGCATAACGACGACGATCGGGCTCTCGCCTTGCTGGATCGCATGCATTGCCTCGCCCTGCACGCTACGCATCGTCACTTTCTTACGCATCATCCACTGCAACTCGGCCACGGCATCCATACGCCGTAATGCTACCTGTCGCTCCGTCCTTGCCTCTTCGGCTTCATCCTCGAACGGGCAACGCTTACGCTTTAACCCTTCCTTCTTCGCCTGCTCGGTCGACTGGAACCCTAAAAAACGGTGCCAATCCACACCGATTGCTCGAAACTGCTGCCTCCGACTTGCTGTCGCACCTGTCAACTCCTGTGTGTCTCTTGCGTATACGGCTCCGGCGACGTGTGGGGAATGCGTTGCCTGCTCGTCTGCTATCTCGCCTGACGGGTCGTCCTGCACCCAATCGCCGTCGTCGTGGTGCTCGTCTGTTGCACTCTCCACCCCCTTACGGATCTATCGCCGGCTGATCGCAATAGCGATCTGGCGATATCCTGCTACGTTGATCGACTGGCCTAAACCCGCCTCGCTCACCCGCTGCAACTCGTGCTTCATACGTTCCGTCGTCCATTTTCGACCGTCTACGTCCGCCGGCCACAAATGATCGGATATCGTTTCCTGCTGCCACACTATCGCTTGCATCCGCTGGACGAACGGCAAAACCAACCATAAATACTATACCACCAATTCGCCCACCTCTCGCGGCAAATACCGGTGGATGATCTTGACGTCGCCTTTGACTTCGTACCCTTTGTGGTACCTGGTCACAAATACGACCATCCCGTCTTCGATGAACAAATTGCGATGGCCACCTTGAACGGTGTTGCGGTGCCGGACGCTCAATATTTCCGGGCTACGCGCCGGCTGGCCTCCTGTCATGTGTATCAATACTAACAACTTGCCGCGGAATGCTGCAACCTGCCGTAACCAATCCCGCATCCGTTCACGATCGATCCCGCTCGCCGTCCCTGCTCGAATGAACCGCTGGCGTAAATGCGGCCGACTTCCGATCCTCTCGTGCAACCAACTCTGCCCGTCGACCGGAAACCGGGACCGTTGATCGCGGATGAAACTCCAACCTGCCTCGTCGTTGCTTGGGTCGTCGTACAAATGCTGCCACGGCACGGTCGGTATCCCTCCTTCATCGGCCGCAAACATCAAATCTTCCAACAATGCTCGACGGGTGGCTTGATGCAACCCCCCGACCATGCCACGAAACTCTGCCATGTTGAACTTTACCGCTTTGTATTCCAACGTGTCGCCGTCTCGCCAATTGACGTGACCCGCCGATGTCGTGTTGAAATCGATCTTCATCCCATAACCCCGTAAATCCAACATCTACTGCATCGGGCTGCCGCACCCTCGTACCATAAATCCGTCCATTATCTTCCGCACCCATTCAAAACTGCTCTTGCCGATTTTCCGTTTGCCTTCGCCTCTATCGGTTTGCGTCCCTTCACTCTCGTATCCGCTGTCTTCGAACTTACACGGGCTGCGACCCGCGCTGAATTCATTGCACTCGTCTGCTGTTGGCTGCGTTAATCGTTCAGCTTGCTGCACGATCATGAAATGGGCTACCTTGATTACCGCCGACAAAATCGACGGATACGTATCGGCACCTCGAAACCCTCGACCGCTCGGGTTAACACCCAACGCTGCCAACCCGCAAACCAACGCTATGTCGTACTCGCGATTGTGAATCGTCTGGTTTAATAACTCGATGCAAAACGACAAACACGCCTACTGCATCTCTGTCATCGCTGGTTTTCCCCCCTCGTCTTCTATTTCGCTATCGGTATCCGTACTATCGCTGTTGGTGTCACTCGGTTTGTCTGCTTCCTTCACCGTCGATCTCGCCGCTACCATCATCCGCTCAAACGCCCGGTCCTGCCTGCGATTGAACCTGTACGGCGGGCTCTTCCACGAATGATCTCGTCTCGTGCGTACGAAAAACGTCACGATCTGCTGCTAATACCGACCTTGCCTTTTGATTTCGTCCCGATTTTGATATAGTTCCAACGGACGGTAAACGTTCTGGTGCGCTTCCGTGCGGATCGCCTCGAACCGTAACATGACTCCGCTACGGGATACCGCGTCCTGGCTAGCCGACGCTAACTCGCCTGTCGCCTCCCAAATCGCTGCCGCTGCTCGCTCGTTGTCGTTCGCTTTATTTTCGCCTTCGGCTATCTCTTCGTCGACGGTAGGTTCTCTTAAACATCGTAAAATGTCTTTACGGTCGCAACCCTCTAGGTACGGAATCCACCCTGTCCGTCTCAACCATAGGTTGACCTCATCTGTCTCGCCTAGCCGTATCGTGTCGTCTGATCTGATCCTGTCGTAACGCTGTGATGCCTGCTCCCACGCCTGCGACCAAATATCTTCTTCTTCACTCTGTCTGACGCTTCCTTCCCTTCGCTCTTCGCGGGATCGTACCTCGAAATATTGCGAATGCTCTTTTTGTACGAAAAATCGCTGGCATCGTACCTGTCGGCAATTCTGCAATATTTGACGGTCGATGTCTTCTTTCTTCAATATGCCTAACCCGCCTCGCTTATGACCGACCGAATGTCCATGCATCTTCCGCCAATGTTCTTTGATAACGTCCATATTGCGGCAAACGTACGCACATTGTCCTTCATCTAACTCGCATTTCACACTATCCGTGTATACGGGCAAACCTTCTACGGCTTCTTCGACATATTTGGGTATTTTAAATTCGCCGGAAAATTGCGCGATACTATGCCATTGCTCGATCTCATCCGAAATCCCTACGGCTTGCTTTCTGGGCATCCTGTGTTGCCTATTTGTTAAATGACCTACAACTTGCCTCGGCTATACCGCATATCGACATTCCTTGCATACGACTACCTCCCACTGGGTCAAATGCTGAAAATGGCTGCTTGCTATTGTTCCGCTCCGGACGCGGTGTGTGTACGGTTTGACTGCTCGGTGCCGCTTTGCTGATTGCGGGTGTCAAACGAACGGGTGACGATTATTTGCGCTTTTACTTAACGCCCTTCTCTCTGGTATATATGGATATCCTCCTATTGTTTATCCTGTCTCTGGATGGATCGTTTGTCTGTAACAATACCAATCTCCACTGCTGCGCCTTGGGTGGGGTGACGCTTCTCATTAGCACGCTCGTCTAATCCCTGCGCTTTGCGACTATGCTCTCCTCGATTCCGACGACGATAACTTGACGATTATACTACTTATGACGGTGCTTGCAACATAAAACTTACTTATATTGATGTGCACTACAACATATCAAAATTTGGGCGGAATTGGCGTTACTCTAAATGAATCCAACGGGCCTGGATCTAATATGTCCTCGAATGGATTCAATTCTAGTTAAATTTGTATGCGAGCTTAGTCGAACGCTTGTGTGCTGGATTTGACATCTATGGTTCCGTCAAGCTCGATATATTTAAGCGGTCTCCGGTCTATTGACGACACGAGATCGACATCAAACGCTTCCTCGCTTCGTTCATAGAGTTAGGGATTTATGATTCGTGCCCTCTTTTCTTGTGGGCTGTCGTAACCGGATATGTCGCCCAGGCGTCTCTTGCGAGAAGGCAAAGATGCCGGTAGGAACCCAAGAAACTCATGCTATTGCCGACTAATCGAGCGATACTCCGATTTTCGCATGTGAACGTGCCCTGCAGCTTCCTGGAGTCCTCTTGCGTAGACCGAGCCGGCCGTCCAAGAGCTGTGGCTCGACTGCGCATCGAGTTTCGTATCTTCGAGCCCATAGTCTCGCTTAAAGCTACCGCATGGCAGATGCTTTCGGGAGATTGCGATAGCTAAGTGCCGATAGACCGAGAGTCCAATTGGTAATCCGAGCTCGAGCTCAAACTCTCTTCGCATCACGCGACTCAATTGAGAACTGTCCCAGGTATCCCCACCCTTATCCCTAGCCCACAGGAAAGGAGATGTCTGAGCAGAGTTGCGAAAGGCAAGAAGCTCCAGTTGCTAGCAGAACGGCAAGATCAACCATAGGTAGTATACCAGTAGTTCACCAACTTCTTTCGGCAAATATCGGTGTATGATCTTGGTTGAGCTAGTAACATTATAGCCTTTATAGTACGAAGTTACGGTGCTGACCATACCATTCTCAATGAAGATGTTGCGGTGATGACCGTGCACTGTGTTCATATGACGGATGCTCAGGATCTCTGTCCCACGCGCCGGTTGCCCCGACGTCAAGTGAATGAGAAGTAGAAGTAATTCGAGAAATCTAGTGACCTTTTCTTTGTATGCCTTAGCGTTTCCATTTCGCCAAACGGTTCTGCCAGCGGCATCTTGACTCAAGAATTCTTCATATAGCCATTCATTACTCAAGATCCGGTCGAGCAGCCAGCTCTGTCTGTTAGGAAGCGGACCAAATAAATTCTCGTGGTGTTGGAGGAAGCTCCATCCATTGCGATTTTCGGCAGGATTGTCGACGAGCTTGTAAGTTGACACAGCGACGCCGAGGTCTTCTCGACGTCCTTACGGATGTAGCAATAACAACTCCTCGAGAGCATATTAACACTCCTTAACTTCCGTACGGACGAATTTCTGGAAGTTAACTATGCTCAAGTCTCTTACGTCCTTGTATAATACTCTCTGGCCATCGTCTGTCCAAGTAATATATCCTAGACAGGTCGTCGAGTCGCGAACCTTTTTCGCGTACATGCGGAGCCGATAGGCCCAGTTGAAAGGAGAACGGCTGCCTTGAATCATGAAATATTCTCGCATCTCGTCGATCATGTGCGACGGACACTCGGCTTTACTAGTCTCTGTTATTACAACTGCCTTTTGCACTACTAACATCTGTGCGATTTTGATAAAGCCGGATAAGCAAGCTCTATAATTACATGCTTCCCTAAGTATCAGCTTATTAACATCTATGCCTTGTACAGCAAGGAAGCTAACAGCTACACTCTCGAACAGATCACCCGTCAGATCATGATCGAGAAGCGATATGCAAAGTTCAAGGCAGCTCTTGTCCAACGTCTCTTGAGCACGTATTAGTATATCAGTCTCCGCACCGTTTTCAGCTAAGTCAATAAGTCGCTCGGCTTGAGAAATTGCTTTGCCGAGATCATCCGCCTAGCGAGGAGTAAGCCGATAGTCAAGTCGAATCGGCTACGATTGTTAGGCGGTACGGTAAACAAAGCAAAGAAGGTTTTTCTAAACACCCTTATACTGTCGGTACGTCGATTTCTGTAGCTTAACCATAAGTGGCCGATCAGTCGCACGTAGCCGCTGGAGAAAGCTGTTGATTCGCGCTTGGTCAAAAAAGGTTGATTCGGTCTTCATAGATAGACTAATACGCTATCTCCACGAGCCGGTCAAGGCTTGAGCATAGCAGGTCAAGAATTAGATGAGATCCGTCTCGAGGGAGTGCTGCAAGTACTACCAAGCAGGGTAATGGATAGCCCTTGAGGTACCTCGGCTAACGCGTGAGCTGTAACCAAGGCGAAACCTCTTTTGCACTCGCAGAGTCGTGCATCACTTGACCATGCTTTCGTCTTTGTTCCTCGAGCATTGCTAGCTCGCTTCGCACCTCTGCAGCGATTGACAAAGAGGGAACGGTTAAAATTGAGGTCGTGAGGTCTGACGTATAGACTTCAAAATAGCTCGAGTGTTGACCATATAGGAAGAATCTCTGATAGCGTACTTGACGCATAGCTATAGCCAACTGCTTAGCAACAAGTTCTTTCTGTGCAAAGCCTGAACCACCTCTAGTAAGTAGCAGCTTCCACTGATATCTCCCTCGCTAGTGTTCTTTCGGGCTCTTCATATTCCGACAGACATAATGATACGGCACATCATCTTGCTGTAGAAGGCATCGGAGACCGTTATGGTAGAGACTAAGCTTAGGGATATACTCTATAGAGAGGATCGGCAGCTGAAATCCTTCTTGAGAATAAAGACCTTGCTAACTGTCTAAGTTATTTACGATGCTCCTAGCTTCATACTTTGGTAAATAGTGAGCTTTGCTGGTGAGGTGAGTATAAGCCTGTGCTGGCTATACGGCGCTTGAGCACTGTTTGCACACAGCTATACCGTACTGTGAGAGGTGGTAGAAATAATTAAGGGTAAGAGTCATTCTGGTCACGACGGGCAGCTTCTAACCCTTAAGCGCTAAAGTAAACAAGCAAGATATGCGGGCAAAATGCATCGCGTCGAACCCTAGATAGACGCGTGTAAGTGCGTCATGCTTCCGGCTAGTCCCAATTGGGTGGCTTCGGGCGCACTGTAAGAACGTCGAAAATAGAGTGGAAAACGTATTCTAATCTAGAAAAGCAAAGGCTGTGTTAAGAATTAGCGGAAAGCACGCATACAAAAGCTGTTCGTGCGAACTCAAGCTTCTACATGTAGGAATTTGGGAGCGAAAAGAACCGGTCGAGTTCTGCCCACTGGATTCAGGGCCCGTTGGATTCGTTGATAGTAGTCAGGCTAAACAGGATTAGACATGTACGGCTCAATATTTTGGGCGTGTGTCACTAATTTAAAGGTGCTTGAACATTCCCTAAATTTGCAGAATCCAGTATACGACGTCGTTTTCGCTCGAGTAAAATGTCACAACGATGTCATTGATCATTTCCCATATGTAGCGAAGGCTCGAGAACACTAATGGCAGTAAAGTTCCGACTGATTTCTGACCCTATCATCATCATTGTGCCTCGAAGGGCTGTACATCAGTCTGTGCAGAAGCTGTACCGTCATTCAGCTGATTTTCTTCCTTGCAGACGATTCGCTCTCGATCACGTGGCTGCTGCTCGCTTCCATACATCCCAGTATATTCTGCTGTCTGATCGCTATCGTATGACATACTCTTCCTCTTTTGGTGGCCTCAAAAGCCCCAGCCCAATCTCGTGAGCTGCTTGGCATAAGCTAATACCACATGATCTGATACTGACCGTTATGATCAGAGCCATCACATGACTCCATACTCATGCACAGCAGACGATCAAGAACTGTGACGAGCTCGTTTTGATGTTACAATACACCTCTGATGGCCTAATTTGTCACAAGCCTGTCACCGGGGATGACCTAGTGGGAAGCAGTTCCGCGCTTCCACGTGAACGATATGCTATGGTGGACCTCAAGTCGCAACTGAAGATAAGAGGTCATCTTCCAAGCTCGAGGACATGATTTGGTATTGTCCGGTCGCAAC
The DNA here is from genome assembly GCA_026122715.1 of Cladosporium colombiae. Taxonomy (NCBI): domain Eukaryota; kingdom Fungi; phylum Ascomycota; class Dothideomycetes; order Cladosporiales; family Cladosporiaceae; genus Cladosporium; species Cladosporium colombiae. The sequence goes on from JAKZFA010000015.1 coordinate 15,501, forward strand.
ATCATGACTTGTAGCGTGCCTAGAATGTGGCGAAAATCGCAAACATAAGAGAAACTAGAGCCTCTAGGTGGAGAGAGGATCAGAAGATAGTTCGGGTGTTGGCAAGTACATCAAGATACAGTCTTCTGATCTCCATCTGCACGCGAGAGTGCCGTGCTGACCATCGGTGGGTGACGGAAGGAGCCTTGACTCTATTCGTCCCCTGCGGCCTAAAGGCCGAGAATTTTGTGCTCTCGTAGGAAGATGGCTAGTAGCGCTCTACTGGTAGGCTTACTAGTCTTATATTGAGCGTTGGTCAGACGTGGCTGTGTCTCCTGATTCCCGGCGTATCCTGTGATGGGCTGATTGTACAAGGTTCCGAAAGACTTCGATTTCACCTTTCTTTGCAACAACTCTGTAGAAGTCATCGAGAGCTCTTCGAAGTGGTGTGACTGTTCCATCGTTAACATGGTGTCGGATCAAGAGATCGGCTAAAATGCCTGTCATTGGCAAATTCATGGTTCGCACAGTCATTGAGCATGGACAGGACCAATAGATAGCAAAGTCTTGTGCATCTCTGCAAACCAGTTCCGAGCTATGATTGATTTCGACATGTAATCATGGCCAAGTGCATAGTCGATTCCAATCATGGCCATGGACCATATCACACGTCAGCGAATTTGACGCGAGCGGCAGGCCCTGCGTGACAAAGGTGTAAGTTCAAGCGCGCACCCTCGGATTCGCTCTTGATTTCCAGTACATCGAGCTAAAACATCAAGCCAACCGAAAAGCTCACGATATCAATATAGTCTTGTAACAGCCATCGCAGTAATGTCGACTAAAAGCGATAAGACGCCGTGAAAACTTAACTTCGATAATTACAAGACCGAAACGATCGGTAAAATCTCTAAGCAGTCTTTCGACATCGATAGGTACACAGTCCCTAAGCTAGTCTATTAACTAGGTTCCAGTTAGTCGTCAGATCTAAAGCCCGTAGTTAGAGGTAAAAGCTGTTAGCTTAGTTATGTTAGAGTGGTCCGAAAAGGTATCTTACTCGTTAAGATAGTAAGAAGCGGTACTACTACCCTAGTATTAAGTCAGCCTTACTTATATAAATATAGACGATAGCAAAGAGATACGCCTATAGGGTGTTTAGTAAACAAAAGCTGTTATCAAAGTTTTGTAGTTTGTTTAAGGCTTAGCAAACAAATTCAAACTATAAATAGTTTAAACAAATCTAAACTATAAGGCTCGTTTATTTATATTTGTTTAGATAGTAGTATAGGCAGATTTTTAGTGTACTTTATATTTGTAAATAGTTCTAAGCCTAACTCTAACCCTTACCCTAAGCGTATAGGAGGCTCTATTAGCTAACTAGAATAAGTCCTCGCTATATATACGTAACTCTAAGACTTCCGAGACTTCTACTATTAGGCAACTTTAGCTAGTATAGAGCGACGTACTCTCTTAACCTTAAGCTTATATTATCTTTACTATTTTGTCTAACTACTAACTACTATAGTATACTTTCTAAGGATTATATAGATTTAGTATTTACTAGTAAACCTAAGAATCTAATAGAGCTATATTAATTATCTAGCCTACTTATAGAGTATAAGTCGCACTAGACTACGTAAGGCTTTCTTATTTAAGGTAACTAACTCCTAGAGTTATATTCTCTTACTTAGTACTAAAAAAACACTCTTAGATTATAAATATAAGAGTATAGCTAGTATATTAGCCTTAAGAGTAATAAATAGGAAGTTATAAAGTAATAGCTCTATAAGATTTGCTATAATAAACGCTCTCTTCTACTATTATTAATCTATATAATTCCTACTAAAAAAATAATAACTAGAGTAATCGATTACTTTAAGAATCTTTATAATTATAATAGATCTAGTAGTAAAGTACTATAAGATAAGTTAAAGAAGCGAAAGAGAGCGTTCTTTAAGAGCTAGAGTAAATAATAAGAAGTATATAACTTAATCTTTAATAAATAAGAATAGATATATACTTACTACTATTAGATTATTAAGAGTAATATATTACTCTACTAGGTAATAGTAGATAATCTAAAAGCACTTCTATATCTTTAGAACCTAAGCTTAGTAGTAGTAATACTAAAATCCCTAAATTCGATATAAGCGTAGCTTATAGCTAATTTTAAGAAGTATAAATCGATAATTATCTGCTCTATCGCTATAGCTAAGAGTAAAGTTACTATCTCCTTTAATAGATAGAAGGCTAATAACGATATCCTAGACCTTCTTAGAGTTATTATTTACTACCTTAGGGATAACTATAAACTCTATAATTGTTACGGGGGGCCTTGAGATGAAGTCCATGGTCACGTGCAGGGCACAGCCTGCACCGCGCTTGGCAGCAGCCAGCGCGATATATGTGACTCGCATGCTGGATAGCAGCGAGGAAGCAACGATCAGTCTTTGTACTTAAGCAGTACTTGCTTTGGTGTTCACTACGTTGCGAGATACCTCTTTTAAATGACCTAATCGGGTATTCCCTTAACAATAATATTATCCTTATAATATCGTCCTTATAATACATAATACTCTTAGGAGCTATACTAGTACTAATATTATAGATTATCTATTCGATATCCTAAAGGATTACTAGATTAGTAGTAACTAAATCGCCTACTTTATAGTAGATAATACTACTAATAACAATATAGCTCTAAAGTATCTCTTAGAGCGTATTATACTTAATCTAGTAATCTCGAGACTTCGCTATATAGGCTATATATATAACCTAGTTTATACTATAATTCTCTTTAGAGTCGATAGTATTACTCTTAAGGATTTATAATATAACTTCTTATAACTATAAGATAACTCTAACTAGATAATTACTAAACTTAATAGTATCTTATAGAATAGTTCTAAAGAAGAATAATACTATATTTAGTAAAAGCGAGGTCCGATTAGGAAGCTCTATAATCTCGTTACTTATATTAAGAATAATAATTTATATATCGCTCTATTCGAGAGTAAGTAGCGTAAAGCTAAGATAGCTAATAAGGCTAAAAAGATCTTAAGACTTATTACTAATAGTAGAATAAGATAGAATAGTACCTACCTAATAATTAAGCGTAGTATCTACCTAAAAGATACTCTTACGCTTTATTAGAGCGATAAGGAGTCTAATATTTATAAGGACGACCTTCTTACTAAAGATAGCTAGTACGAGCTTTGCTAATTTAAGGATCTCCTTAAGCTTATTAATAAAGTATCTCTCCTTATATAGAGTATTAGTATAATAGCTAGAGTACTATATAATACTCTTATATCTATAGATTATCTCCTATACTACCTTAAAGAATAAAGGAGTTAGCTAGAGACTCCTTTCTTTATAGTATACCTTAATCTTAATTAGATAAAGTTAAAGAAGTACTATATAATTACTAACCTTAATCCTACTTATATTATAGTAGTATTCCTTAATCCTTACTACTACTAGATCTAGTTTAAGGAGTACTAGGTAGAAATACTAGAGTTTATAAAGTTTATAGTAATACTAGTCGATTAGTAATATATAGTAGCAAAGTAAATATATAATACTAATATGTTAGAGCGCTCTTCGACCTTACTACTAGTAGCTAAACGTAAAGAGCTAAAGGGTTATACTACTTAGAATAAGAAGCGCTCCTAAATATAATTTACTAACGCTTATAATAAACTCGTAAAGTATATGTTACGGGGGGCCTTGAGATGAAGTCCATGGTCACGTGCAGGGCACAGCCTGCACCGCGCTTGGCAGCAGCCAGCGCGATATATGTGACTCGCATGCTGGATAGCAGCGAGGAAGCAACGATCAGTCTTTGTACTTAAGCAGTACTTGCTTTGGTGTTCACTACGTTGCGAGATACCTCTTTTAAATGACCTAATTGGGTATTCCCTTAACAGTATAAGAATATCGAAGATCTACTAGAGTGTAATAAGCGTCTCGATAGGAGCGTATCTTTCTATACAAGCTAGGAGGTTAGCTAATTAATAGCTAACTTACTCTGCTTATACTTTTTCTTATATACGTAGCGTATTTACTATATATCGAAAGTAGTAGCTTTTGGTCTTTGTATCTACTCCTTACTTAATAGGAGTACGATATACTATACGCTACTTATATCCCCTCGATAGTACTACATACTTTTAAACTATACCTTATCGAACATTATATAGAGAGTTAAGATCTATTAGATTAGTAGCGCCTATACTAAGATAAGTACACTATACTAAAGTACTTAGCTTTTACCTTATTAGTAATACTAGTAGCTACTATAGCTATATAGCGTCTATTTAGTATAGTAGGTAACCTAGTAAATAAAGAGAGACTTCTAACTAAATAGGATATTACTAAGTATAGGTAGTATATACGCTCGTAGTATATAGAAGGTCTAATCTAATAACTTAGCTATTACCTAATCTTACGACCTTAAAAACACGACTCTAAGCGAGCGAGTAGCCTTATAAATACGACTTATAACTTATAGCTCTAAGCGCCTTATAAATACGACTAATAGCTCTAATAAGCATATAGCCTTATAAATACGACTTATAGCTCTAAGCGACCTTATAAATACGACTCTAGTAGTATACTTCTAAAAGAGTAAGAAAGGTAAGGAATACTATAAAATTTAGTAAGGAGCGTACCTTAGAGGCTTATAATACCTCTAAAGGCCTTAGAGCTAGCTATACTATAAATAATATAAAGTAAAAGAGTAAGGAAAGTAAGGAATACTACAAAATTTGGTAAGGAGTATACCTTAGAGGCTTATAATACCTCTAAGGGTCTTAGGGCTAGCTATACTATAAACATAAGATAAGGCTTTCTAGGAGCCTTAGGTATTCAAACAATCTAAATAAATTCAAACTGACGACCTCACAAACAAACAAATTCAAACCGACGCTCTGATTAGCTAAACAACTTTGAAAACAGGCCTCATTTTGTGTTTGTTTGTTTATTGAACACCCAGTACGCCTGCAGGCAGGCGAAGCCGGTATAGTGCCTCTAGGGCACGAGACATAGACTGAGGGGCAAAGTACAGCGGAATAGGTTGAGTTCCCACACGGTTATGCAATTTATGACGAGTAATATCATCCGTTCAGAGTCACTTCGAGACTTTATCGTCGATACTATGTCGATTTTACTGTCGAAGTTCACATCTATACTTCAGATTTCCTTTTCGCAGCCGTAACTCCTAGTCAGTCAGCGTGACCACTCGCAGAAAGAGATTTAGGACCAGATGTATGTAACGCACGCACCACCGAGATATCGGACACGCTGGCTGTGACATCACGATAGTGATCAGAGTGAGCGCGTTGTTTATGCAAGCCGCCTAACAAAGTCTCCAGTGATACTATCAAGATAACGTCATCTTGCTAGGAGTAGAGGGGGCATTGACACTAGAGAATATGGAAAAGTATTTTGATGACTCCAGATCTGATCACTATTCCCATGTACCCTCAGAACCATTGTGGGTGAATGAGAGTGTCCTGATATATTTCCTTAGGCCTTGTGTTTGTCGGCCGGTAGAAGTGGCGAAGGGTGAGAAGAATACAGGCTTTGTTAATTCAAGTACTACATTGTAACAAGGACGATCAGAGCTATCGGGTATCGTTGCACTAGAGCAGGGTGATCCCTAGACATCATCCCCACGTCGCTTGCGTGTTGCGTCCCATTCTCATCTCTATTGCGATAAAGATCATAATACTTAGTATCACTAAACCCCTAGGTTGCATATCGTTCAAACGTAATAAGAGCTTCAAGATCGCATCAAAGCGCAGAAGAGACTAACCCCTGACCTGAATATTAACAACCGATAGCATATCACTCTCACAAGGACTTGGTAAAGCGATGTTGAGTAGAGCCTGGAGGCCGCTCACTTGAGCTTTCAATACTTCGATTTCATTTTCCAAGGCCGTATTTGCTCGCTCTATGACCGAGATGTAATCGATCGCACCCTTGAGGACATCGCATTTGCTTCGCCTCGGACCATCTGGAAGCAAGCTCGACGAAGGTTCCGCATTAGGCTTGACTGGCCAGGAGAGCAGGGGTACTTTCTGCCGAAGACTTTCGATATGGGCCTTGAGGTTCTCACGGTAATGACGCTCGACAGCTGTGTGCGGGAGACGCTGTCGCTTGCGCCTATGGCATGCTGATTTGATAGTTTTGGTAGGGGTTTCCGTGTCTGTCGATGGATTGGAGTCATCAGACAAGCCAGAGGTTGAAGGCCTGCACGATATCGCACACTGGGTCTCGATTGACGAAGATTTGCAAGGGCTTAGAGCGGGCGATGTAGATCCTCCACACGGCTTCGTGGCGTATATGGCCGAACGATAACTGATCGAGGCGCTTTGTCCCACTTCGGCATTACTGGGTCGTTGGAATCCACAAAAGCGAGGTTTGGGTGTGGAATCGCACAGTTCCAAGTCCGAGCTGCCTGAACGACTGGTCTCGGATGACAAAACAATGCCCGGGTCCATCTGTCCAACTACCGATGACGGTCCAAGATCTTGTTGATCCTGTTCGACGTCAGCCACGCTTTGTAGCATGTAAGTAGTGCCCATTTCAGGTGTGGTGCGAGGATCGATGTAAGACGCACTGGGCAGTGGCTGCCATCCTCTTGCATCTAAGGTTGATTGTGTTTCGCAGATCCACCGTTCCATCAGCAGCGGCGCTTGATGATTATAGTCATCTTTCTGCTGCTTTGCCTGTTGTCGATCCCGCCAGTCTTGGTTCAGAGGTCGACAAGACATAGTGCCACACGGCATGTGGTTGGAGAATGAATGAAAGAGGTCGCTGTGCAGGGCTGTCATTGGATGACGATAAATGCGGATAAGCGAATTGATGAGCTGGAGGCTGATATGTTCTTATGCCCAGCGTTTCGAGAACTTTGACGAAGTGCTTGTGCATCAGCACAGTGCTAGATGAGTGATCATACAAGCTCACTTGAGTGAGATGGGGGACACATGCACGAGGTGGTTGACCTTGCTGTCGAAGCAGCATCTGAGGGAGCCATTAGCAAATACTTGATGCGCTGCTTGAGGCTTCTACGAGGTTCCAGCTGCGGTGGCGCTCATAAGTCAAAACATTGGTGGCTTGATACGAGTCGAACAATCTGTGGGATTCAAGCTTCGTGCGATCACGGGGACATGGAACAGCGCGGTTGAGGCGACCCATGTGTCGGCTTCTCAGATGAAAAGGGACGGTCTAGATGGGCCTCGAGATGGCTCAACAAGCGCTGTCCAGCATGCCAAAGTTCCGATTCAACAAGTAACATTCCTCGTGGCGTGTAACCTGCAGCCAAAGCACACAGTGCTCCCTTGTAACACAAGTTTGGGACAGTCTCGAGAACTCTGTGGGGAAGACATGCATTAGTCGATAGCTGAACGGAACGTTCCCCGTCAGCAGGCCCCATGGACAACGTGGCACACACGTTTTGATCTCCGCAGTGCTGATGACAGATCAGGGGAACAGGTGATAGCGCCAGCACTCCCAGTAGGTACCGTGACCAGGCGTCCCGTGCCACTGCAAAATCGAAGGCAACTTGTGTGATCGTCACCAATGGCCAGATGTCAGGGTTGATTGCACGTGACATCTTCCCGATCTGGTGCGCGTGGCGTCTTATCTGTGACTCTGAGTCCAGTCCATCCCTTGTCTAGAACACACTCGATACCACATCTTCGGTATCTTCCGAACCATGGCCGATAACAATCTATTGACATCCATAGCAAGTAGAACTGGCGATCAGAGCATCATTGCAGACTGCTGTCGCCAGGCCGTGCTCATTTGCACTTGCACAAAATCTTCCCCGCAGCCTTGGCTACTGTAGATCAGATCAACCGGACCCTGAGCTTTGCCAGTGCCAATGCGACGCGATCCTCCCCGCTTTTCCTCTCCTCTTCTGCATTCGTGCAGCTTCCCCTTGAAGTCACCGCTGACCTCCATGTCTTACGATCTTGACCGGAATACGGCCAAAGCCATGGCTGAGCTGCAGTCATTGGCTAACAAAGCTCGGCCAGACATAACAGGAAGCTAGCGTCACCTGACTGATATGAGCCAGCTAGGTAAGGCCTGGCCTTAGTCTTAGACTGACCCTAAGCTCTCGATCTTAGTTGCAACTGAGTTTTACTGAGCATCCTACACTACAGTATGGATGTCTTCAGTATACAGGGAGATAAGATCACTATCATTTTCTAAGATCCAATCTGTTATTCGCAGTGACTACCCGGTACATCGATACCGAACCACAGCAGATATGCCATAAGCTTAGAGCTTGGATGAGATATGAAGCAAAAGAAGGTAAATAGACTCCAAATGCTTGCAATCAATAATTGAAGACATCGAGCTGCTGGTCGTCCGTGCCACTTTGACTAAGCTCTTGTCCCGCTCAGACGCCACCATAGGCTATTGGAACCATCCAATCTTTCTCGAATCGCTTTCGAGTTCCTCGTTGTTTTTTCCCCAGCCCGCCATTGATCTCGGCCGTCGATATAAGGCGGGACTCATAAGCGACCACCTCCATCGCTATGGTCGAGCCATCGTCGAAGACGACATGCACGGTTTCATCGACTAACAAGCCTTTGATGTACTCTGTTTTCGATTTGTTCCTCTTGATACCTACAGTGAGCTTCCCAAACATGTTCATCTTGACGTCCGCGTTGGCTTTGATGCAGAACGTAACGGTGTTGATATTCATTGGGCCTTGGACTCGAAACTCTAGGATGTCAACAAGCAGTTGTCTAGCTGGATGTTGCGGCCCGCTCGCCGGTAGAGTCCATCTTGTGATCAAGCATAGATGTTTCTGATCCATCAAGGATTCCGACGTCTGCGCATTGAGTCTAGCTAGCGCATTTTGTGCTTTGTTCACCGTGAATATCATCCCCCCACCGGAGAGCGAGAGGACTAACCGTTGGAGAGGGTTGACATGTACTTCCCGGATTTCGCCTCGCATGTTAGCCGCATGCTTTGCACGCCATGCCAACACATGCTGATCATTTGTGGAATATATCGTGAACATTGGCCATTGAGCCAGATGACAGTACTTCGCAGAGGCGTACGAGCTGGCACCATAGCCGTGATTGAAGACGCCAAGAGGCATTTCTGCGGGACCATTTGGAGAATACACCGCTGGGTTGCTTGTGCTGAAAGCTGAATCTGCGCGTTTCGCATCGCGATTCTTGGTCCACCTGTCGAGTATGTTGGCGCCATATGTGACCGCCTTATTCGCCGCATCTTCGAGAACAGTGTCTACTCCCGGGACTCCTGACATTGTTGGAGTATGGCCGTTGTGTGTCGTCTCGACAAAAGCCTTTGGTACAAAACTAGTAATACAATAGTTCCCAAGACGCTATGCTCCCCAAGCAGCGCAGTGACTGTTGGAGCATTTGTAGGATCGACAGCGATGGAGAGGTGGAGTCATGCGACCACGTGAGTCTCACTCTCATACACTTTCTAAGATCTGCTGACTGTAAAGTATAGCAATAGTAGTCACATTCAGCGACGGTCAGACGCACATCTACAAGCTATGTGTGTACTTGAGTGCAGATCGCGAAGTCGGATTTTGGTGCGAAACACTATGGTATGTTGACTAGAGCGCGAGGGTCAATCTCATCATTCGGCCGACTCCATCGCTCGAGACCGATGTGTCCGGTCGCGTATCGTCATAAACCGTCAATTATTGCGGTTCAATTTTTTATCGTTGTGTCACACAATTTCCCGTCCGAATGTGTCGAAGAGTGGAGATCTGGCTTTGAGTCTGGGTCCTTCGATGCAAGACTCAGCTGAGACTCGGTCACGCGATAATCGTTCGGAGGCTTGGTGTTCACGAGATCAAGCGGAATCGATTTTGTGCCAGCTACCCGGACGTGGGGATCCCAAACCCCAACACGTAACATACATGTGTTGAACTCAAGCGATTGAATCAGCGTACCAAGTCTACCAAATTCGGATCATGTCAGGCTAGGACGCTAGGGTTAGGGGTTCATTGACTTAGTTTTATGTAGGCTAGTCTACCTTTACACCTGATCCGATACGCGACAAAATGCGAGCCCTTGTTTTCACTGCGAGGTTTCTTCTAGAGGGGGGCAAATTCCGGTGTCGACGCTCCTCTAAGAGGTTCGTCAAAGGAGTTTCCACGATGCTGAGGGAAAAGGGGTACTTCTCCATACCGACCCTGTTTCCTAGTAATTCCATAACTAAACGCACTCGTCCTGTATCCCCGCCAAGGCAGGCGAGGTTGTCTACTGGTTGGAATGGTCTGACTTCTCGATCAATGACCTATTGTCGAGACGACACTAGTCGATCTATCCGTCATCTACCTTCTATCGAGAGACTAGCCCTACTCAGGTATTCTACGCTGGAACGCGACGCGTTTCAATCCGTGCCCCTTTTACGGCGCAACAACTTGATTTAGTCACGGTCGGCGCCCTATCCCGGCCGACCTCACAGCCCTAGCGTATGCGAAGTGAGCATGCAGAACATTATACGTTCTCGTATCAGGGCCTGCAGGAACACGCACCACGCGCACTTCTGTGACGTCTTGGCCTGATCGGGTTTTTCTCCATTTCCGTCGTGTTGAACTGGTCGACGTGTTCTCTGTCCAGATATCACGTGGATCTGGTTCGAGGTAGCCGCAGGTCTTGGATTGGAGCGGCGTAGTGTGAGCGGAGCTCGATAAAATCACATGGTATTTTAGACTTTAGACAATAAAATCAATACTTTTACCCTGCCACCAAGCGTCACTTCGAGAAATAGTATCGCATGTTGAAGTGCCGTGCTACAATATCGCTACCGACTGTCAGTACTCGTGTTGCCCTGAAGTCGTCCCTGGCCGGTTCTGGACGTACAGATCCCCACGCCTGAAAACATACCAATTCGTGCTTTCAGGGTTAGGGTTATTGAACTTCCCCGAGGTACAAAATGGCATCTGCTGAGTCAGCATTTCTAATGCTGGCAATGCTACTCTAGTATTTTGCGGAGCATCACGTCGCGATTTCAGAATTTCGCCTCGAGGGCAGAACTTGCCTCGCGTAGACGCGTCGCGATTCTAGTCCGGAGTTGATTGCTAGATCTACGGCTAAATCCTAGGATCGGGGTGCGCTTCTCCCGGGAGGACAGATAGATGGATAGACGGATGGATTGGGGAGAGAAATATGGACTATTCGAAGAAGGGCTGGAGCAGACTGGTTGACATGGAGAGCTGGACGGACGTGCCCCAGTGATAGCCAGCCAATAGAGGTTTTCTCGCTGCGCTTTTTGGTCTCGCTCTCACTCTCACCTTGGCCTTTCTTCCTTGCGATCTTGTTCATCCCACTGCACCGCATGATTTCGCATCGCATCTCATCCCATGTCATTCCATATCGTGATCGATTGAATGCCCATAAACGATCGCCCAGATGACTGTGCGGAGACCCCGAGAGCGGCTGAGCTGTTACTCTAGAATCGAAGCGACGCTGGGGTATTTTGATCAGCACTTGGAAAGTTGCAAGTGCATAAACATACCTAGGGCCATTGAAACGCTCATCGATTCAATTCATTATCTCAAAAATACAAGAAACAATGTGGCAACATGTCCGAAAGTGTGTGTACGCATCAATCCGATTCAACAGCCAACCCCAATACCATACCCAAAACAGAACGGCCAGCACCATCGCGTTATCCTATCTCACTCAAACCCACTCCCGCCCCCAAACCCAATACCCTTCATAGAACTACTATTCGCCCTCCTCAGCTCCGCAATCTTGGCCGTGTTCTCGGCCCTCCTCCTCGCGCTCGCCTCGACAATTTCTCTCCTCTCCTCCGCCCGCGCCTGATACGCGAGCGAGCTCTTCTTGTTTCCGCCGCCGACTCTTGCGCCGCCACCGATAGTGACGCCGCGGTCGTTGCCACCAGCACCAGCACTGCCAGTTGTGACGCCGCGGTCGTTGGCGCCGGAAGTTGCGAGACTGGTAGTTGCGCGGCGGAGCAGGGAAGGTGTTTTGGAGGTCTGACTTGAGCCGCCGGTCGACCATGCTGAGCGGCTGTCGGCTGAGGTGGAGCTGCTGCTGGCGCGCTTCAGGCTGAGGCGGTCGACCACGGCGGTTTTGGCTGCAGAGCGGCGTTGAGGGCCTGGGAGGCGTGCGGGTGGTGGCATCAGAGCCTTGTCTTCGACGGATTTGGGGTTTGGTGCGAAGCCGCCGTCATTCTGGCGAGCAGCTTCAGCGGCGATGTCATCATCGTCGTCGCTTTCGTGGAGCAGTGTGTCGAGTTCAACTGGCTCGCCCTCGATCTCCAGATCGGAGTCGTCCTCTAGAGCTGAAGGACCGACGGCAATTTGGTCTGGCTCGTCGAGGAGGAAGCTTAAGCTTTCGCGGACCTGTACGATCGACGTTGGGCGAGTGAAAGCAGCGTCAGTCTCCTTGACACGGCGTTGTTTGGCAGCTGGTCTCTCCTGAGTAGCGTCGCCATCTTCTTCGGCTGGTCGCTTGTTGCCGCTGATCTCTTGCAAAGGAACACCGTCGACCTCTGGCTGTGTTGGCTGCGTGGACTGATCTTGAGTGTTCTGCTCGTCTTCGTCCAGATCAACAGCGTCTTCAGCCTCAAGTTCATCATCGTCAGCAATCGCCTTCAGGAAAGCCTCCTTGCCCTTGCTGTGCTTTCCCTTCTCCGCCCAATCTTTGACGTTCTCGTCCTGAAGCAACAGCTTGCGCTTGCGAGTCTCTTCGCGCAGACGCATCTGTCGCTTGCGAGCAAGGTAGTCATCTTCGTCTTCGTCAAAGTCCCAGGCATCGCGTTGTCTCCGTCTCAGCGCGCCAGTAGTGATGTCTTTGTACAGCTTCTTTGTAGCTTCCTCTTCAGCAGCACGCTCGCGAGCGGCGTGGTGAGCAGCAATGACGCGCTCATCAACGTCGATGTGCGATTCGTCAAACATCTCCTGGTCTTCGGCTGTCTCTGGTGCGATCATCTCGGTGTCGTCGCCGCCCAGTCCGGCGTATTCATCTTCAGACTCGTCGGCCTGGTCGTCCATCATCCTCTTCATCTCAGCCTCGGCCTCGCTGCGATCGTTGGCATTGAGATCATTCATGCGTTGACGTTTCATCTCCTTGAAAGCATCTTTCTTTACTGGTAATGATGGCTCTGTCTCTTCGTCACTCTCGTCAGCCGCCAATCGCTTGCGTTGCTGTAGGCGTCCACGTCTTGATGTCTGCTCTGGTGCCGGGCTTTCGCTGACACGGAGCTCAAGTGTTGCTTGCGTCTCGCGTTCGTCATCAGCAGCAGACACGATGGTTGGCACTCGTTGGAGTCGTCCGCGTCGGGCACCGGTCCAGGGAGATGGGAGGCCAGGATCCTGAGTAGGTTCCCATCCAGGTGTTTCTGTAAGATCGCTAGCCTTACGGGCAAGTTGGGGACCAGGTGTCTTAGGAGTCTGAGTCTCCCAATCGAGCTGAACTTCCTGACTCTCATCAACATGATGGTCGGTTGTCAATTGGGTCTGACTGTCTTCTGCCAGAATTGGTGACTCCATATCCGGCAAGGTAGGCGGTGCAATGAAGCTGCTGGGTGGTGGGACATGTCGCAAGATGTCGAAACTGTCTTCTTGGGTTTCTTGTGACGGAGCTTGCATCGTCGCATTGAATGCCTGTGTTGCTGACATTGCGTTGGAATCAGCCTTCGCAGCACCGAATCCAAAGGCTGCGAACGGATCCTCTTGCTCGTCAGCAGTGGCGGCAGTGCCAGGAAGGACCGAGGGAGAGACTACATGCTCATCGGCTTCGAGCACATCGTCATCATCATTATCGACCTCGTCGTCTTCATCGTCCGCGATGACACGAGATTTCCGCGATTTGCGAACCTGCCTGGGCATGTCATTTGCTGCTTCTGCCTCCTGGTCGGGTGCTTCAGCAGCCTCGACCTGCAAGTCTGCATCAGCGACACTTTCAGCTTCGCCATCCGCAATCTCCTCGGCGTCTTCATCATCCTCGCTCTCTTCTGAAGCATTGTCAACCAGTCCGTTGTTCGCAGCATCTTCTCCCTCTTCGAGATCCTCGTCATCGCTGCGGTCATAGTAATCTTCGTCTTCGGTCTCGTCATCGTTGGCGTCCATGTCGCCTTCGCCCTTCGCTGCCTTGCGGGCAGCCTTTTCTGCTTTTAGAAGATCCTGCGCATCCAAGCGGGCCTTCTCCAGCAGATTCTCGAATTCTTCGGCCTCCTTTTCTTTCTCCTCGCTGGTCTGGATCACAATGCCCTTCGCCCTCAGCTCAGCGAGTCGCTCCTGTTGTGCTTGGAATGCCTGCTCGCGAGCTTTCTTGCGAAGTTGTGCCTCCAGGACTTGCGGGTGAATTGACGGCTTGACGTTCGTCGGCCTGTTCGGCTTTGCGTCGACTTGGCCGATATGCGAGAGGTGGCGGAGAGTATGGATGGCGTTGGAATGAGACTCCTGTTTCTTGGCTGGTTTCACGCGGTCGAACATCTGAAGGTGCTTCGGCAGAGGCTGCAAAACCTCCAGATCGTCGTCGCTTTCTTCGTCCCGACAGGTCTGAGGTGCCGATTTCTTGCCCCAGCGCGCGATCTTCGAGCCTTTCTCGACATGCGCTTGCGCGGCTTCTGCGACGGGTTCATTTTGGTGCTGGGAAGATTTCATGACCTCCTCCACCTCTGGCAGATCCTCGTCTCCATCTTCAGTAGCAATGCTGGCCAAAGTGTCCTCCCTCACCGGCACCATCTTCGCAAGAGCACCTCTTTCAACCAGCAGTCTCTGTTTGTCGAGAGGAGTTGGGGGGCTCGAAGGAGGCGTAGACATGAGCTCCTTGCGTCGAGGTGAAGGCTCGATACCGTCGCTGCTCGGCATTGACGATGAATTTTTCTCGACCTGACTTTGTGGTTGCTGAGGTTGGCGGAAGTTGAAGCGTGCGAACAGATCTGTAGTGCTGAACTTTTTCTTGACTTTCATCTGGTGAGCCAATGCTTGTTGGCGGGCGAGTCGTTGTGTCTCGCGCTCCATCTCGAGCATCGCCTTCTTGCTCGCTTTGCGGGTCGGCCTCGCGGCGTCAGAGAGTATGCGGTCGACTTCGGGGTTGACGGGTGGTTCTTGAGATCCTTCAAACACCTCCTCGGGAAGATCAGAGGAGGCGTGCTCAGTGTCGTGCTGACCCTTGCTCTTGCTTTTCTTTTGCTTTTCTTTTTCCCGCGCAACGCGTTCCGCGCGCTTTCGTGCTACGAGTTCCGCGAGCTTGTTGGGTCTTGGAAGACCATCCTCTGCATCGCTGTTGTCGAGGGCCGTTTTTGTTGGGCTCACGAACAAGCTTGTGCCTTTTTGGTGTGAAGATGCCAGAGGGGATCCAGAAGCAGCACGCTCGAAAGCTTCACGTCGACGCCGTAGGCTGGTGGGGTCTTGAGGAGTTGCCGAGTAAATGTCTTCGTCGCTCTCATACTGGGCGGCTGGTTTTGGTGAAGCCAGATCCAACATCCTCCTCGCGGCGCGACCTTGCGGGCGTCTGACAATGCCTTCATCTTCCTCCTCTTCTTCCGCGCTGGACTGAGAAGAGATTCGTGCTTCGTGGGCATGGTTTGCTGGTGAGTCCGTCGAATGCTGTTCGTCTTCGTCGTCACTGTCGTTCATGAAAGGGTTCGCTGGAGCGGATCTGATGCTGAATGTGGAGGTTTTGCTTGGTGGTGAAGGCGTCGGAGCGTTGTCGATATCGGCGAGCATCTTTGCCACCTTGGCTCGCGGACTGAGGTAGTCATCGCCCAAGTAGATGGCATCCTCGTCTGCGGGCGGCGGCGAGGAGCATTCGGCCGCCATTGTTGACGTTTTACGCGTTTGGCTGTGTTTTCCTTGGGTGACCTGGGTGATCGATTGGCGATGGATATGGCACCGGTGATTATGCGTGCTTATTATATGTAATTATGGTGTTTGTGGGGCGGAATGGGTGTGGCAGGTGGAGGCCAGTAGGAAGAGTGTTGCGAGGAGTGGGCTTGAGATGGAGCAGGGCGCGTGCAAGTCGAGCGCGACGCGACCGGAATCAATTTCGCGATCGCGAGAGCAGAAATGCGGGGAGGCGTCGATTGGCCGTGCTCTGTCCTCTCAACCACGTCGCGCGTGATGAAACCACCTCGTCTCAAAAGTCCCCGTACGGCGATCCTTCATCTCATCCCTTATCAGGGATCCGATCTACTATCTTATCACTGATCCGATTTCCCATCTTATCACTGATTCAATCTACCATCTCATCTTTGATCAGATCTACCATCTTATCACTGGGGCAATCCATTATCTTATCACTGATCAGATCTGTCATTCCAGCCCGGCTTGCATCCCCGAGGTCCACCGGCGGCGACTGTCCGCTTTGGGCGACGCGAAGCCAAAAGTTGTAGGCCGCTCCTGCCCTGGATGGTGGAAGGGTAGCGGACAGCTCCTGCCTCTTGCTGCTGCTGCAACACGCACACCCTTACGCGAAAAGGAAAAAGGAATCGTCTCACGCTTCTGGCCGAGACTCCCCGTTCATGTCCACCAATGCCGCCTCCTTGAGACGCATCCTGCGCTCCATCGGCACTCATGCTACGCCCACCACCAACACCCTGAGGCCCTCCTCCAAGAGAACATTGTCAAGTCCACGCCGCTCCTCCACCGCAGCCGCTCCCTCGCGCACCCGGCAACATGAAGCACCAGCTTCCACCACCGATGCCTCCACCAGCGCATCTGGGCGCCAGCCTACAGCCAACGGGGAAAAGGAAGCCAAACCAATAGTAAAAGAAGGCCTCACCTTCCGCAAGCAATACTTTGACGCGCAAAAGTCGGACGACAAGCATCGCATGAAGCAGCGCGCACGCCGACGCCTGCTCTCCAAAAGGCGCAGCGAGATTTCCGAGAGACAGGCATGGCAGGATGTTCTGCGTATTCTCAGGCAACACAGCCCGGCCGACGCGGAGCACTATATCAAGCGCATGGAGACCATACGACTGCCAGAGGGCATCTTTGCGCAATGGAGACGCGATCCGGGCGAGTCCATCCTGGAGGTCATGCAACGGACCGGCAGTCACGTCCAGGTCAAACCCACCAAAGAGATCGGCCACTTCTCCTCCATCACGCTTCTCGGTACGCCTTCTCAGAATGCTGCTGCGAAGAAACTGCTGCAGGAATCAGACCTCCTTTCGGCTGTCAGCGAAGATGATCTCAACGCTTCCAAATCTCTTGCAGACTACCATTTACGTTCCGAGATTCGTGCACCCGTCGAGAGGAAGAACAAGCCCGTCAACGATGTCAACCCTGCCGCCGAGCTTGCGGGCGACGAGTTGGACGACTTCGACATTTCAGATCTCAAGGACGCTGTTTCTGTCACTACTGCTCAAGATCAGACGAGGGCGGTCTGGTCAAAGCCCTCCACTACAATTCTGGGAGAGTCGTTCAAGCTCAAGGGTCCAAAGGGCCACATGGTCATTGGCACAACCAAGTCTACCACACCCGCCTCAGCCATCGCTCTCACTACTCGCATCTACCAGCTGACGGCAAACAGGCCGCGCAAACTGTGGTCCATGGATAGACAACCTAAGAACCAGCATGTCGAAGGCCGGCCCATCAAAGACGAACTAGTGGCTCTCATCATCAACCCTGACCACGCTCACCTCATAACGCCAATGGCCGCTCGCACGGCTCTGCGCTACCTCGCAAAGCACATGCACTTCCCTGCAATCCGCGAGATCCTCAACGCTCTCAAAGACGCCAACTGTCGAGTCGATGCCGAAATCCTCAACGCCGACCTCTTCAATACTTTACTGGCTGCTGCGGCGCAAAACGAGAACGTCGTGGCTTTCCACTACATCGTCAACACGATGCGTGAACGATCTGTCTCTCCCAACGCGGGCACGTGGGTCGCTTTCCACACACTCATGCTGAAGCGATACCCCGGCGATTCGGCCTACATCCTGTCCGAGATGCGACACAAGTCTGTGTTGGCCGATCCCTCCGTCGCAGTCGAGAATCTTGAAGCATATTCCGCGAAGCTTCTCTATGAATACATGAGAAAACGGCCCAAGGCCTCGATCAAGGACTTCGTCGACAGCATGAACAAAGGCGCCAAAGGCGTAAAATGGCTCACAGCCTTCTCTGCAAACACCATGTGCCACGCGCTCCTCAAACGCGGTCGCATGACCATGGCATTCGAGGTTGTCGATGAGCTTGTCCGCAACGGCGGTCGCCCAGACGCCGTCACTTTGAACACTTTCCTCACCGCCGCCATGAAGGACGGCCACTTGCCATTAGCCATAGCCATCCTTCGCAAATTCCACCTCCTCAACACCAAATCCCTCTCTCTCGCCAGCACCGTCAAAGACCCCACCACCGTCCTGCCCCGAAAACACGACCTCTCTATCAGCCCGAACGGCAAGACTTTCAAGATTCTTTTCGACCTCGCATGGAACCACAGGTACATGAACTCCACCCGCGTCTTCTGGCGCTACGCCTGCTGCGCTGGCCACGTCGATTACACCTCAGCCCAACAGATGAAAACGAGCGCCGCATCCCAAGGCGCCGAAGAAGGTTTCGTCCAGACAGAGGATATCCAGGTCAGCCCGCGTGCCGCCATGTGGTCAGCTTGGGCCGCCAAATTCGCCATGGGCGTCCAAGCCGGCCTCGGACCCGCCCAAGCAGCGAAAGTCCTGAGCGTCGTCAGCCGTCCGGTCGTTGACAGCAACCTCAAAGACTCTCTGCCCACTCCCGAGGAAGAGCTCACTCTCAGCCGAGCTCGCAACACCGCTACATTCGCCCGCCTTGCACTCATCACCACCGATCAGAACGAAGTACAGTCGCTGAAACCTTTGAGATCGCTCGCTGAGATCGCGGAAGCCGCGTGGCGGTTGGATCGCAAGTGGAAAGACAGGGATTTCGGGCTGCCCAAGGGACTGACCAAGTATGGCGAGGGAGACACTATGTTTGAGATGATGTTGAAAGAGGGAATCGAGGTGCCTGTGGAGGTGGGGGATGGAGTTGGGTTGACGCTGTGAGTGTTGTCGGAGAAATGATCAATGCGATACATGTCTGTGGAGTATGCGCCAGGAGCCTTGATACCACCCTGAAGAATCGACTCTGCTCACATTTTGGATACATCATACATCTTCTGTATATATACGTACATATAACCGCGTAATCACAATCACACATGTTAATCAGCCCATCCCCACTCCCAACTTATCACCACAACAAGCCTCTACACACACACGCCAGCATCCAATCTCATTCAACACCCCTTCTCCAAAAGGCGAAGGCAAAAGTGTCTCAACTTTTCACATCTGCGCTCCGCTCCCGCCGCCCGCCGCACCACACCACCGACCTCGAGAGCACACGAAACCACATTGCCCTCACGTCAGGTAGTACGCAGTCGGTGCATCCCGTGTCCGCCTCGCCTCCTCTTCCTCTTCATCCCGGAACTGGGACTGTAACATGTGGCTGTCAAATGATCAGACGAAGAATACGAACGTCTGGAAAGACGCACGACTGTAGCACTGTCAAAGATCTGGACTGTGAGGGATGGGAGAAATTGAGGGCTGATTGGAGGATGAGGCTTGGTGGAGATTGTAGTTGGCGGGTGAGTGAGTGCATTGGACTGGTTGAGATTGCGCGATTCTGCATCCTGGATTTCGAGAGGTCGGATCGTGCTGTACTGCGCAGGACTGCAGGGGAGAGTCGAGGATTACGCGCGTGGACGACGTAGAGCGCATTTGGGTTGCAGGTCTGAGATTGGGTATGGATTTGTGGTGGAGGGGAAAAGAAGATGCTGGGTCGGCGAGTCGAAGGGTTCTGAGGCTGGGGCCGATATCGTTGCCAATGTCAGCCTGGCTAGTGCTGTCGGGGCAAGGGCGATGGATGGTGAATTGGGATTGGAATAGGGCTGCAAGATGAGTATCTCATTGATGGGGGCTTGATGAAGGCTGGAGGCAACAGTACCATGGCAGAGAAGATTCGGTTTGAAGCTGGAATGGTATCGCTGCAGCTGGATCGTCTTCGCTGATCTACACCTATCGATCCCGCTCTGCCTCGCCCAAATTCATGTTTCGGAACGCGATTTGTATGTTGTCGTCTTTTCTGGAAACCCACGCGTGGCTCGTATGGGATCGAGTGCTTTCTACAAACGGCTCTCAGGATCTGAAAGCGAACATTCGAGGTGGTGGCAGGGACTGGGAAAGTTGTTATAAGAGGCCGTGGCCCCTCGCTCTTTTGGTGGTCACTCCGGCCTCTCTCAACATCAATATCCTCTCATCGATCATCACCATTCACAATTCACCAATCACCATCATTCATACTTCATCAATCAAGCACAGCCACCTCATCCCATATTATCCACCACAATCACCTCCGGCTGCAACATCATTTCATTACCTGGGGTTGTTGCAGCTTCGACACCCTCTTCTCAACTTCTTCCAGAACCTCGGAGGGTTGTCCGCCATCTCACCACACGCATTCAAGATACCGTACGATCATCATATCACTCTGACTTGCTTGACCGCACCCACAACGATGCTGTTCAGGGCACTAGCCCTCTTTCTGTTGCTCATTGTTGCCTGCGTGGCGGCACCTACTGCACCGCGAGTGGACACTCCAGATCCGGAGGTCGTGAGACAAGGATTCGTAAAGTGGCATTCGACGCCTGGAGAGCCGTCTGGAAAGTCAGTCCTAAAGCGTTGGTGGTCGGTACCAGGGGAGCATGAAACACAACCCGAAGACATCCGACCCTGGCCTCCTGGTGAGGATGGCTCACGCACTATAACCGATTGTTTCGAGGACCAGAAATCATACGGTTTTCTCTGGACTACATCCGTAGAGGCGCTGGTCAAATGGGAGCCTGCCATGCAGGTATCGACCCTTGCATTCGCTTATGATCCCGCGTGTACGCGACAGCCGTGTCTTTGTAGTGCGCCTGGTGTGGCAGAAGCGACGCTTCACATCATACTAGGAGAAGCTGAGCAAGGAGCTTATGGCACTTTCGGATGCACAGATCACATTGTGGAGAACAGCGAACCCAACATGCCTCGACACTATCCGCAGTGTCCCCATGCACCTAGCCTTATTTGGGGAACCAGTGCAACTGTGATCATGGGCCAGGAATTGAGTAAGAGACTCGAGACGGGAACCTCAAGATATGAGGAAACTAGAATACGCTAGCCATGTTGTAGGACATGTCCTCGGGCTGACGCACGAGCGCCAACGCCCCGACGCACCACAGAAGGTGAAGTTCGACTGGCGCGCCCTGTTCCAGTACGCCCAAGCAGAGAGCCTCGTCGCTTCCTTGGATTCTGGCAACGAACCAGCATTTACACGCGACTTATTTCTCGATGAGAAGATGGATCTAGTGTTAGTTCCATCTCCTTATCGTTGCCCATGAACCGTTCTGCTAACCCATCACTAGCTGCACTCATACAGACCTCGCTGTGAAGTACTTCCCTCAAGCGATACCTTACATGCCTCGCGGTGATTGGGCTACTGAACACCGGGCCTCTCAAGAGCTCGATTACAAATCCATCATGATCTATAGCTCTTACATGGGCAGGGCTCCCAATACGCAACGCTGGCCACTGCTCACCACCCAAGGGGAGCGCTTCCGGATTGGCGGCAACGAAGATCCGGAGCTCGCTGGACCCTCACCCATGGCCATCGAGCGTGTCAAAAAGCTCTATCCAAAAGGAAGCGGCGCTCGTCAACAGGCTCCTGGAAAGGGAGCCGTAAAGCGTTGGCATACCATACCATTCGAATCGGAAGCACGTCCTGACCATGCCAGAGCTTGGCCTGCGTGGGTTTGCGATTTCACAACTTACATTTTCTACTGTTTCGAGGACCAGGCTTCCCATGATGCGCTGAACGATTTTTTCCTGTCGGGGTTGGCAAAATGGGCACAAGCATTCCTTAGGTCAAGCATTGTCTTTGTTGCTGATACTGCATGTGGAGCAGATTACTCGGTGCCATGTCTATGCAGCGCGGACGGCATTGCGGAAACTTCGGTTCACATCATGCAAGCCAAGCATGGACAGACATGGCCCTTCTCCTCGCTCGGATATACGAAACCCTCAATCGCCAAAGTCTATCCAAACATGCCTCGACACTTCATTCAATGGCCGACTAATACCGGTACATTCAATGCCAGAGGACCTCTGCACATGGCCCAGCAGATCGGTAAGGCTTGACAAGCTTTGGGGAGAGTAGACGATGGCATCTGGAGCACCCGCTAACTCCATCACAGGACGTATCATGGGCTTTTTATACGAGCACCAACGTACCAACGCTGGCACGCATGTGACATTTAATTGCCGCGCCCTCGAACAATATCCTATGAAAGAGTGGTACATCGTTTCTATTAATGATGAGAGAGCATTCAGGCCAGACATGTCTGCCAGAGACAGAATGGACTTGGTGTGAGTATCAATGCTCATTTTGGGCGCAGAAATGCTTCTACTAACACTGCTCGCCAGCTGTGACTCCCAAAATCTCGCAGAGAAGTACTTCAGGCAAGCGGCGGACTTCATGCCGTTCTACAATCCCGTGTACCCAGCGGGACAGAGAGAGCCGCACTTCGATTTTCGTTCCCTCATGATCTTTGATTCCCTGGTCGGTAGAGCCGCTGGCCAACAAGGTTATCCACTGGTGAGCACTAGGCGCAACAGACCGATCATTATGGGCGGCAACAACGATCCGGATCGTGCAGGGCCCTCCTACGATGACATCACGCGTCTCAGCGCTCTATATCCTCCACCACCGCCACCCATCGAATCCTTCGACTTCCAGCCACCTGGAGCACCATTTGGAAAGCGGTCCGTCACTGGGAACACCACAGAACCAGCGCAGCCTTGGCTCAAAGTCGAGGGTCCCGGCGGGTTCACAACGACTATTGGTCCTGTACCGACTGAAAACCCCATTGAATCTCCAGCAGCAAACCGAAGCACAAAGCGTTGATACTCCGTGCCGATCGAGCAAGATGCCCCAGCAGGTGTCAAGCGCCCATGGCCGGCCTGCAACGATGGCACACGCACCATCAACTATTGCTTCGAAGACGAACCCTCGCACAAAGAACTCGCAGAGCTCTTTGCCACAGGCCTGGCCAAGTGGGCACCTGCTATGCACGTCTCCTCCTTCGTCTTCGCACCGGATTCTGTGTGCACGGGCGAATCGGGCAGTCGATGTCTTTGCAGTACGCATGGGGTCGGAGAGACTACACTACACATCGTGTTGACTGGAGATGGTAGCCCGCAAGCGACGGTTGGCTACCTCCCACCTTCAGTGGCAGTTGCTCCTGGCAGACCCCGACACCATATTGCATGGCCGAATGATCCAGACATCTTTGGGGCCTCTGCATCTTTGATCATGGCACACGAAATCGGTAAGCTGCCCTTGACTGATGGCTCCTGGGCGGTGAAGGCTTAATCTGTTCGTTGCATGCTAATTCTGTTACAGGACACGTGGTTGGCTTTGGACACGAACACCAGCGTCCGGATGCACGCGACAAGGTCAAGTTTGACTGCCTGGCTCTTGGCGGGTACGACGAAGCGAAAAAGAAAGTCGAAGCGATTGACACTGACGAACCGATGTTCACCCCGGCCATGTCCGTGGAAGAACGAATGGATCTAGTGTAAGTCACCGATTCTGCTTTCCGCGATGTGGGATATAAGCCCACTGACAAACTCCGGATCCTAGATGCAAGCTCCAAAAACTAGCTCAGAAATATTGCCCTGGTGCCAGTCAGTACCTGCCACGCGAAGACGACGACGACGATGTGTTTCGGCACTCCGACGACTTCGACTACAGCTCCATCATGATTTACGACTCATTCTTTGGCATGTCGGAGGGCGTTCAGCGCTTCCCGCTGATGACGAATGACGAAAACATCATCTACCTCGGCGGTCATCCAAATCCGGACAAAGCAGGCTTGTCCAACCTTGATGTTGAGCGGGTCGCAGCTCTGTATCCTAAACAGCAAGCGGAACATGCCGCGATGCAACCGCGTTACTCGAACGACACGCAGGTAAAGCAGCCGACTTTGAGCGTTGTGATTCCAGACTTTGTCACGACAATAGTAGGTCCGGTACCTACAGACTTTCCCAAGTCCGTCAAGGATCTGAAAGCATTGGAGATCGCGAGACAGTACGCTGCAGATTGTGGGGAAAGGTGTTCCGGAGCAATGGTGAATTGGTGACGTGATAGGCGGGTTACACAGCTGCATCTGGTATGCGGTGGGTGTGCCTCAATAATCTTTTAGCGAGTCGGAGTTTCCTGGTTTGAGGTTTTGTCACAAGGGAGGCAAGATATCAAATGTAGACTTTAGCGTGGGAAACCATCTTTCCGACGGCTCGCTGGTCAACGCTGTCTACTAAAGATGTTGCGTTCCATTGCGATCCTGTTGATGCTGTGAGCTTCGCGAAGATCCCCGACAGCCCATTTTAAGGCGGGTGCTGATGCTTCTGCGCGCACTGCAAAGTGCCGACAACTGCTTGTCTTCAAAAGCCAGGCTCGCCGAGCATGTACGGGAATCCAGGTTTCGGGTCCGGAAGTAAAGTCCAACGCTCAAACGCACTGATCAGATCCCTCGCTCCCTCGAGCCTGTTGAAGTAGCGTGCAAGATGCAGCGCCTCGATTCTTAGACTAGGATCGGTGGTTCGGTGGGCAAGCAAGAACAAAATGCTGCATATGCCAATCTCGGGCGAGAAGCTCATACGTCTGCAAGTCTCAGTGACATCCTCCGCAGCATCTGTATATTCAATAATGGATCGGGCGTAGCGGAGCACTTCACGAGGATTGCGGTCGAACGGACGCATGCGTTCTGGATCACGCAGACATTCCTCCAGCATGCGCTTACAGCACCAGTGATGTATCCACGTGGCGAGCAAAGAGACTTTCGCCGACCGCTGATCGCGTTCCCATGCGTCAGCCCTCAAGCTCTCGTCGCGCGTGCGGGCCGATATATCCCGCTCCAGCTGATCCGCAGCAACGGTCCAGGCATGATACTTGAGTCGAAACTGGCGCTGCTCCTTGACGATATTCTCCGGCACAAGATCGATGGGCACGTCTCGCCAACATTTGTTGCGGACTAGGAAAGCCCATGCAGGCGTGGCGATTGCCATCAATTCGTAATGAGCGTCGCGCACACTTGTGAGCCTTGTCCGAGAGGGAAAGTTTGTAAAAGACGGCGACGACACCTTATACTGGTCAAATTCGAAGATCGGTATCCGATCGTCATCTGCAATGGTAGCGCTCAGATCCAGGCGTCCGAGTACAGTCCCAATCTCATCAAAGCCGTCGTCGCTCCCCGGTACGCTCCGCTCTCGTTGCCTTTTCCAAGCCTTGAACATCGCGATTCCGTTCTTCAGATGACAGAGTGCATTCTCTTCGGCACCTTGGAGAATTTCCAGAGCATGGAAAATGATGTTGCATGTCAAGACAAGTTCGTAAGAAGGCGCGCTGGACTGGTCAATGTACGTCCTCAGAGCTTGACT
Source organism: Cladosporium colombiae (assembly GCA_026122715.1). NCBI lineage: Eukaryota > Fungi > Ascomycota > Dothideomycetes > Cladosporiales > Cladosporiaceae > Cladosporium > Cladosporium colombiae. The sequence goes on from JAKZFA010000015.1 coordinate 40,950, forward strand.
GGCTTTCAGAGATGATGCTGAACTTTGTGAAGATGACAGCTTGTCTCTCAATGTCGGAGGATGGCGAAGTTTCCCGCTGTAAGCCAAATCTGCATGGGTGCGACTTAATGCGACGACGGCTTGCCTGACGACTTTCTCGCTTTGGCACAACCGCGGCATGAAATCGTCCCAGAAGCCGACGTAGACAAGTCCGGCAATGTCCTTCATGACGACACTGTGGAAATAGTCGAGATCGTATCGCTCCAGCGTGTTGACTTGCGGCAGAGAAGAGATGCAGTATGGGATTACCCTATGCGATTCGCGCACAGCCAACTCCGTTGACAGCGAGATGTGTTCATGCGACGGACTCGTCCTCAGCGAGTGGCGAGCGGCCAGAGTCTCCCAAGTGTCTGCAGTACAATTGTTCCAATGCAGCACGAGATTTTTCTCTTGTCCGACCTCGACTGGAAAATCGGGCTCGGCTGTTTTGGATTCGCGTTGTCGCTTCCTGTAAGCACGCATGGCCTGGGAGCGAACCCTCTTTCGTGTCTCCAGATCCTGCCCGACATTGGGACCGGTAAAAGACACGAATTCCACCATGTCAGTGTGTTGATTGCTTGCTGAGCATTTGGAATGATAACGGCGGCTGTGTGGCTGCCATATGGCGATGACGGCACGAGACAAGGGAGCTTCGCCTTTGAGATGGAGAGAGTGGAGTCCGAAGGTTCAAAGCGCAAAAACTGGACGCTCTCGGACCCGGAGTTTTAGAGGAGCGAAAAGAAGGTTTGGCACTAAACGGTCGTTAAGCTTTGAGTTTCCATTACATCCCTGTGTGTGCATGTTACGACGTGGTCCACGTGTGTGATCAACTTATCAAGAATTCTGTCCTCTTTAACCAGAGTTCGGATTGTGACAAGGAAAGGTCCAGACAGGCCAGTCAAATGTTGTGCATATTGGATCGCTGCATCGCTGTCGACATGGACCTGACACTTTATCTGCAATCCGATCTATTCTCTCACACAAGTTGATATATGCGCTCATGTCACACGCCCTAGTATTTCCCGATCTTTGGAAGTGCGGATGATGGTCCAGCCTAGTCACGTATTGACAGAACTGTAATTCTGAACCAGGGAAAGGGCTGGCCGGGCAATTGTGCCCCCGCATTGTCCCACGTGACCATGCGCTCCTGTTTTTTCGGCACTTCACCTCTTTCTTATCATATCAGCTGCGAAACAGAAAACTCCATACTGAGTACTGCAAGCAGCGAAACCCACGTTGGCCGATAAGGATCTGATTATGGGAGGCAGATGTCGACACCTACGCGGTCACGACTGTATTACCTCGACACGTCATCATGCCAACCAAAGCCCCACATCGGGATTCCACACCTGCAGACCTCAGCTGTATCCTGTACGGCGAAGTGGAACTGGCACTTTTGTGATCTCGAATTCATCGAAAGGCGATGCCTCACACTGGTAGACAAGCCTCTATGCCTGCGCAAGGCTATGGAGTTCAGACTATTTCCCTCCCAGACTCTGCCCGTGCGTCCGGCGTGCTGTCCGCGGAGCTCATGGCAGAGGCGCTGACATTCCTGCACCGGGACGGCATCATCATTTTGTCGAACGCCATTGACACAAATCATATCGATGCTCTGCAAGCCATCCTCGGCCTCGAAGCAGAACAAGTCGCCCAAGATCCCGATCATCACTTCAACTTCGGCAGAGAGACAAAGAATATGGACCAAGCACCGCCGCTGGAGCCTGAGCTCATGTATAGAGATATATGGGCAAATCCTGCCGCTGTGGCTATACTAAGAAATGTCATGGGTTCTGAGCTGGTTTGTCACTATGCAAACGGAAACACTGCTCTTCAAGCTACGGGCAGACAGCCGGTACACAGTGACATTGACACACCCCATCCACTGTTTCCGTTCGCATACGCGATCAACATCCCCCTCTGTGACGTCAGTGTCGAGAACGGCTCAACAGAGATCTGGCCTGGCAGCCATCGAGACAGCAATATTGATCAGCACGACAGCGAAGGATCTGGTGAAGGCCACCTCACAATCAAACATTCTCTGATCGAAGAGCGTCGACAGAAGTACCCTCCAGTACAACCGAGCTCGCGGAAAGGCAGCCTGATTATCCGAGACATCCGGCTCTGGCACGCTGGCATGCCCAATCGCACTCCCACTCCCAGGATCATGCTAGCGTTTGTGGTGCAACCGAAGTGGTTCCAGGCACCTTCGAAAGTGCTGTTACCAGAGAAAGCAAGGAGCGTAGTTCAGGCTTGGCAGAAAGACACGGGCTTGGAATATGCGGCGCGGTGGGTGGAAGGCGATGTCGATCACAGGAAAATTACTTCCAATGAGGTTGATTTCAGTAGTCGGAACGTCAAGATGAAAGAACTGGAGTTTTGTATGCGCTCTCCGAGCTGCTGACACAGAAAAAGATCTATTGAGTGCGAATGCCGGTAACTTCATTCAGTAACAAGCTTGACCAAATCTAAGACAGTATTAATACTTGGCTCGCCGTCTGTCTCGACAGCGCATTGTGAATACCTCTCTGGCTCCGAGGCGCCTGTATTCGCGTGCTGCTGCTTTGTTGTGGATGTGTTCAATCTGGCCACTGGAAAATTGCGAAGCCGGTTTATCCAGCTCTTGTCTGGACGGAATATCGATCTTGACATGGAGCACAAAGTTCGTCAGACTACAATGATCATGGTAGGTAGTTGTCACGCTTAGATTGTCCTGAGTACTATGCTTTGATTCAGTCGAAGGAACCTGGTGTTCATGGACGGACCCGGGTGCTCAAGTAATCTGGGTCCTCGAACTCAATATGATGAGGTAACATCTGTGATACGCTCGCATTATGTGAATGAGCAAAGAGTCCCAATGTGTGAAGCCCAATCTGCTGTACTGTTCGTGAAGAAGACTATTTTAATCACCTACGGTGTCGTGATGCCCTCTCACGCTCTCATCTCGTCTCCATACTCGTCTACGATCTCCTTCCACACGCTGGCATCATATTGCTCCAAACATCCTTCGCATTTGCCGCAGTTTCCACAATTCGGCGGACCCCATTTCCCTGTGTAAACATTGAACACAAGAGAGCTGTTGGCTGACGATTGCGCGGACACATCCGCAGCCATCGACGGAGGTTTGGGAAACTCAATTTGATGGAGCAGGCGTCCTCTCGTTGTCCTGGTATGCACATCAACTCCATGCTTTCGTCCAGCAGCAATAGACTTCGAGAACCAGCGTTTGCGCCGTGCTGGAGGGCAATTCACGTCATCCATAGACTCGAGATAGACAGCTTTGATGGGATTTGGAAGAGATCCAAGGACGAACTTGCGAGGCGGGTGTCTTCCACACCGACATGTTCTCCTCCTCTCAGCAAGGTAGTTGGCAGCTCCATTCTCGATCAGCATTGCAATTGCACGGTCGAAGAATTCGGCTTCTTTCTTTGACAGAGGCGCGCGTCTTTGAGTACCTAGCACGAGCACTTCTACACTGTTCGGGACCACACTGCGCATGAAGTACTCGATAAAGAAGTCGACGTCATCGAGACAACTCCAACTCTGCCCGTTGACCCATGGCTCCCAGCGCACGTCGTCCGAGTATTCAAGGTCAGCGTCCTGAACCACATCTTCGGGGTCGATATAAAGCATTTGCAAGTTTGGCATTCCCGCGAGAACCTCCGTTTCATACACAGAGCGCCGATATCCATGGATCCTGAGACTCCTGTCGGAATTGTAGAACATCAGCGATTCGAAAGATTTTCTGTAGTTTTCTCGTAAGACCTCGACCAAAATGTCAATGTCATCCATATCGCTGCTGGCGATCGTAAGGGACTTGAGCCCCTTACAGCCTGAGACGATTGCTTGCTGGGTTGTGCGATCGCCACGGGCGCCTTCGAGGAAAAGATGCTCGACGGAAGAGCTGCCTTTGCTGATGTTGTAGCGTACCCTTGCATCGTCTATTCTGTCGTCCCGATTCCACGGCATGTCCACACCAAAGCAGTACAGCGAGTCTAAGCGCGGCAAGTTCATGCAACTCGCCACCAATAGCGGTGAGGATTTAAAGGGCACTTCACTTGTATCATGTCCGGTATCTACGCCGATCGCGATGTCTCGGAGAGATTCGAGACCTATAGGCCAGGCTGTAGCTGTGTTCTTGAGGTGGAGGAGGATTGTTTGATGGAAGTATTCGAGAGTCGATCGCGGGTTTCTTTGAACATCATCAGACGATTCACGCTCGAGGGTGCCTTCCCCAGTGAGGTGCAAATGTCGCGCGAATTTGACAGAGCGAATCCGTGGGCAGAAGCCGAACAGCAGAAGCTTCAGAGGTGCATCGTTACCGTTTTGCATGTCTTCGCGGGCCTTGTCAATTTCCTGCTCATCGAAGTGGAAGATCTCTCGGAGATGGTCCAAGAGCGCGATATGCTCGTCATGCGCGAAGGCATAGTCTGGTGGAGGTATGGTCGTAGAGTCTTCCGGTGCCTCGGTCTCGGTACATTCCCAGTGCGACCACTGTGTTCTAGCATGAGTGAATTCCAGATCTCGGACGTGCCAGGCAAAGACAGGATCAATGAGGACTTTCCGCAGTATGTCAGTGATGGTCCGAGGGGTCGCGTCGGTGACAAGGTGAAACCGAGCATTTGCGTCTCGGTGCTTGCGCAGTAGATCGCGCGAGCATCCTTCGAGAAATCTGCAGCCGCGTGCCAGAAGGACGAGTGTCGGAGGATCAACGAAGTCGAAGATACGCATTACGAGCTCGGGCGCAAGATCCTTAGTGAGTGCCATGGTGCCATAAGAAACATGTGTTTTGCACAAGAGCGTCGAACGCACAAGGTATGGCAGTTTGTATTATGCCCTGAAGTGGTGTTGTTTGTGGCAGAAAGCTGCAGTGGTTGTTCGCTGGCTAAATACAGTAGCCTAAACCCTGCGCCACATTGTGATGGCTGTGCCGCATGAATGCAGATTGCAGGTGGGGCTGGTTGCCTTAAGCTTTCCCTGCTTTTGGATTATCTCAACTCACATTTTGTCCACGTCACGAGACAGCCGTTTGAACAGCACAGTGGTTGCGCAACCTTTCACTGCAACTCTGTCTCGAGGACCGGGCTACAAGACCATGACGCAGTCAGGGTGAGGGGAGGGAGGTCCCTTCAATAATGACAATTGAGTCCGATCTTTGCGGCTTTGTAACGGTAGAACAAACAAAGCAGTACTCGCAACGATTCGAAGGCATCCAAGCCTCTGACCAAGCTCGCCTCCACATGGAGAGCTGAGACATTGCCAATGTCTGCAATCCCGCAGTACTTTCCAATAGCGTGGAACGACCGCTCCGGCTGACCCGGTTCACTTGATTTCGTGAGTGCTGGCGCTAAGTGCTAAGGGCAGGCACGTTCGAGTAACCTCTATCTCAGAACTACAATAACAATCACCGCGAGGAAATCTAAGGCACTCCAATGCATAGGGCGGATCGCGCAGGGCACGCAGATGTTGTTTGCTACCTGCTCATTGCTGGTGCGGGTATCGATGCTGTTGGTGACTAGGTTGGAACTCCGCTTAGACTTGCTGCGGCCAAAAACGCCGCAATCTAAAAACCCTTGCAGCTGGAATTTTCACATGGGAAGTACGAAGATCACGATTGCTACTTCAAGGGGATGGACGCAAGTACTGCTGGTCATTGATGACCGACTATGGCAAGTCAAGAGGCCTCCATCGTAACTCAAGCAGTTGACAGTCTGTGAATCTTCCAACAGTAGCGATCACTCCATGCAGAGCCTGTCTCCTCGCCGACATCAGCCAATAGCTCGTCCAACCGCTCACCCAACTGCTCTACCTCCAGCTGACTCGTTTCTGATAGATTGGAGATCTGACTGCGAGTAGGACCCCATTTTTGGGACTTCCATCCATGCGCGAACATGCCAGCTATCTCCTGGTCTTCTGCGAAATGGAAGCGTCTCTGGAGCCACTCTTGCCCATTTTGTTGAGGCATTGACCTCCACTCCTTCTCAAAAAGATCAATCTGCTTCTCCCTCTCCTCCTGCCTTTGGGTAATTCTTGGCTGTACATGTCGACAGCGCCACGCACTTTGGAAGGCTGGCTTCCCAGTTGAACCCCAGATCCCAAAGTTTCGACGATTGGCCCGACGTCGTAAGATGTTCAAGTATGGCTCCTGTCGCTGTAGGGCATCTTGGTCTCGTCGTGCATCATGGCAGCCCTCGCAGTCCAGTCAGGATCGTCGCCGTCTCTCATCCATCATGGCTTCAAAGAACAACACATGTTCATGAAAAGTGCAGTCATCAGTTCTTTCTCGTACCTCTTGTTGGTCTTGTAATTGGTAGGTTGACGATCATTCGAGTCAGACTGCTCTGAGTTGCGCTGCTTGACAGTGGACTTCCAAGTGTCATTTTCGTTTCTCTTGATATGTTGCTGAGATTGCAGCTTGCTTGAATTCTCCCCTACTTTGGAAAGTGTGTTCGGAGAAGACGAGAGAGATTTTTGTTCGCCTTCGAATGACTCTATCGGAATAAGTGTATTCGTAGCGTCAGCGAGACTGTGCAGTCTCTTTTCGCCTTGTTGACTTCCTGAAGTCTTCCTTGGCCGTTCGCCTTGTTCCCGCTTCGAAGACTTCACTGGTTTGCAGAGCATCTCACCTGCATGTTTGTGGCTCGTCGGACGCTCGCTCGTGAAGTAGAACACCGGAATACCGTTCAAATGGCGATTATCTTGACCTAAAGAGGTATCGGATAGACATTTGGTTCACGAAAGTCTGCCCACAAGCGACGAACAGCTGGGTTCGTCTCCTCTTTGCGGTTCTTGCGATCCCCTTTCGCTCTCGGCAACCACGGCCGAGACACGTACATAACCTCGATCAAGGCATCGTCAGTCGTCTTCAGACTGCGCAGGTCTGGTTTCCCGTGTGTCGTCTCGGAAGTAGAATTGGTGTACACTTCTTCATATCGCGCAAGCTGGCAAGTCTGTTCACCCAACGTGTTCATCTTTTGACCATAAGTTCGATGAAATCTCCGTAGGGTAGGATGTAAGAGATTCGAGCTCCACTGGCGTAATTCGCCCGGTGATTTGCACACCGTACTGCTTGGGAGATGTGCTCCACCAAAGCATCATTCATCCATCTTCCGTTTTTGCGCTTCATGTAATCGACAGTGGATCACAGCCAGGTTTATGACATCTTTTTTCTTCGGTAACATTTTTGTTCTTTTGCGTCTCACTCAGGTGCCTATTAAGCCGGTATTTTGCCGAGTAGGATGCTCGAAGATAGTCAAGGTACAATGTCAGATCGATTGTGCTGCTTCCTTCGGCCTCTATCAAACCATAAGGGTGATCCAACATTGCACGAATAACCCCGAGGACAGCTTCTTGATACAGCAAAGAAGCCAGCGCATCACAGTCTGCCGGGTGACTCTCGTTCATGATCGCATGAAACTGCTCAAAAGCAGAAGTGATGATCTCTGTCGCTGACTTATTGGCATCTTGGCCTGCTCCAAAGCTCTCCTTCGTATCCTCATCAATGTAGTCCACCTTTTCGTGCTCAAGTGGAGCATTTTAACAATTGAAAAGATGCTCGATCTTGGATGCTCCTTTTTTTGCTAATATAGATCCTCGGCTTGAAGCGCTTCTCAATGCCCTCGCCAGCGTGCCAATGAAGACAGAAGAAGCTCAAGAGGACATGATAGACCTCGCCGAGTTGGTCTTCGAAGAGTACGAATTCGTCCCTATCGCTCAATTTCGCTTGAGTTGATTGAATCCTCGGCTACTCCGAAGTGTCATATCCGGCGTGCTGACGTTGACTATCCTTGTGTATCTTCCAAAAGGGTTACATGACGGTACAGATGATGCAAGGAAGGTCCTCATCTATCCGAACTTTGTTGAGGTTGTCTTGGTGCATAGATCACGGTCGCCATTCGACTTCCGTTGGTGGCCACAATTGGTTGAGCTAGACATTGTGTGGCATGCTTTAGATGATGATTCGTAGAAGTGCTCCTTGTCTCGTTGTCTCGAAAGGCCGAAGTGGTAGAAGTGTTGAGCATTGCAAGCGCTCAAGTCTGGGCTGCTAGGTGTAATGAGGTGTACTCGGGGTAGGAACGTAAGGCGAGGTACGAAGTATTTCAGGGTAAGGAAGACTGTTCTGAGTAGCACACTGGTCAAGTTGCGTTATGATCAATGACTCCAAGTTAGTTACTTAAGTTGAGCACGAGGCTCCTATGACAGATGGGACTCCACCTATCCTATATACCAAGGAGACTCGTAAATATGCAATCTGCTCTGTGTCCACAGAGCATACAGAGCAGCAGAGCAACAGAGCAACAGAGCACTCTGCAGGTCACGTGACACATCGCTCTGCTGTCTTGGCAGCTGGTCGCGACGAACGTCGTCGCATTCGGACCCACTGCCTGGGGCATTATTACACTAGGCGAGCTTTTAAGCAATTGCGTACCATGTACAGCCTTGCAATCAGCCCAAACCCCTCGCAGCCTGGGCCTCGTCTCACCCACTCTGTACTTCATGTGTAAGTACATTGCATCTGTGGAGCACTTCGCATTTATTGGCGCAACGAGCCGGACATGCGGCTACCATCCTTCTAGCACAAGCAATTCAGTCTGTTACCTGACTTTTTTCTCAGGACTGCGCGTCCATGCCATATACTGGCCAGACGTTGATGGTAGTCCAATGATCAACGCTTGTAGATGACCCCGGAGGCAGTGGTGTAGGCATTCAGTGAAGCCTGAACGGTGGGCTTATACAACAGGGTAACAGTGGTCTGGAGCAAAGTACCCTCAAAAAACTTGAGCAAGTAACTCTGCTGATGCTCAGCTGAAAGAGTTGGAGATACATATCTTGGCGCATCGATGAGTGACATGCTCGGAATTGACCTCAGTAATGGTGGCGTGAGCACACACATTCTGTGTTACCATACTGCAGATGCATCGATTATGTAAGAATTCCCCGTCACATGTGAGCTTTGACCTCAACCTCTCCGTCACCAAAAGTCACCTTCTGACCCGTAACGAGACTCTTCTGTAAAGCTTGAGCAATCTCCATGCCGTTCACAGCGCCCGACAATTCGTACGGCAGAATCTTGTCATCCAGAACACACCTTGCAAAAGTGTCGAGCTCCGTCCGTCACGAACGCACGTTCGTATCTCCCATAGTAGTCTGGCATGACGCTGTTAGAGACACCGCGTTGGTCTGCGATATCAATGAGATTGTTCCTAGGATGCTGATCGATCTTCAGAACTCCTTTCGTACCAACGATCTCAGCGGATTATCGAAGCCGTGCTGCATGATCCGCGAGCAGTAATGGTAGGAGATCGGCGGAATGCCGCCAGGTTTCTGCGGATGCCATTCCACGATCCCTACAGCGTTGTCGACGTCCTGGATCTGTTCTAATTGTTTGTGCAAAGAGATGCTGCCTGTCGCGCAGCAAGACTTAGGGTGGATAGGTTCGCCGAGAAAGCTCAGACACAGGTCGATGTCGTGGACAGCCGAGTCGACGAAAATGCCGGGATTGGCGCTGAGGTATGTCTTCATGCCGTCAGACAAGTCATAAATGTCTCTATTCTCGCATCGCAACACGACTGGATCGCCGATACGGCCGCCGACAATGGCTTTCTTTGCATCCATGTAGGATGCATCGAAGCGACGTGAGAAAGCAGTCATGACCTTCAGGTGCTTGTTCTGCGGCTGCTGAGCGAGATTCAAAATCCTCTGGCTCTCATGGACAGTCATTGCAAGTGGCTTCTCAACAAGGATATTAAGACCGTTGCTGAGCCCAGCCATGACCTGTTCGTAGTGGGCCTTGGTGGTACTCGCGATGAGAACCGCTTCGATCTTTGCATGCTCAAACATTTCTTCCACGCTGCGGTACACGTCAACACCATGGGGAGCCAGATGTTCCTGGGCCCACTTCAAGTCCGCATCTAGAGGCGAGCATGCAGCGACAAGTGACACGCATGGCGAAGCGTGAAGGGCGTTCAAGGCGTGCTGTTTGCCCATGCGACCAAGCCCATAGACTGCCGACGCAAGGCGTGCAGGAGGCTGCGGAATGAATGTCATTTCTTTGTGGTCTTGCACCGGGCTAAGTTGTGTTTTACTCAGAAAGATGATATTTATTATGAACTCGTTCGGAAATCATTTGACGGGAAATGTTCAATAACCGATGTCCCTGCATATGTCGGGAAATGGATTCCGTCTCTCCACAGTGCCCCACTTCCATGATCATCAGCAGATATGCGCGGTGACTAGAACATTGAAGCGTGAAAGGCATTGAGAGATGTTTCGATCTCTTCCTGGCTGAGAATTGATAGAATTTGACAACACGGAAAACACATGTCGTATTGCTGCCGGACGGAAATGAAGTTTTCGGATTATGCGAACGCCAAATCTGTTTCTTGTGGTATCATGGAGAGGAGTTCGCCATGTAGGAAAACATCTGTCGGCTGAGCGAGCACGGCTTGCATCACCTTTCGCTCCACTGGTATCGAGGATCATCGACGCACGCTTTTGTCATTCATCACTTTGGGAGGTTCTTTCCAGGCATTTCATGTTGTCACCTTGTGTGCTGCCCTCTTTGGGTGATAACACTAGGTCGATGCTCGTAATAATCCAAGTTGACGGCAGCATATGTAAATCTTCTGCTTTCGTCCCGCGCGTAAGGATACAAATGAACATCCAACAATGAGATCTCGATATCCGATCGGACAATAGTGACTAGATCAGTGGCGATTGCAGATCAGCCCACATTTTGATCAACAAGTATTCAGCTTATCCTGACTCCACTACCTCCTTGACCGGATCATTCGAACAAGTTGCGTTGACAATAATACTTACTCGAGTCACGTAGACTTCGGTCTCTGACTGTGGCTTCCAGGCATACAATCTCACCCTTTGCGCGAGATCACCTTTGGAACACAAGGACTAATATGCGCACCTCGTGTTTCTCATCTGCGGAGTTCCATCGTCTGTCTTCAAGGTTCACAATGTTCATTTCGAGACAAACATCGCATCAGCTATGTTGCAAATTGATGCTTACGGTTGATCAATGTTACATCAAACTGATACATAATGCTACAAACCTAGGCATCCACACCTCACCAAACCCACCACTCTCCCACTATCCAAAGGTAGACCTAAATATCATATTCAAGCTGCCAACAACTCCAACAGCCAGAAGCCGATCCAAAGCCCCATCAATGCTCAAATCAACTTTGTGAGCCGTCGAGAAGTCATCGTCGAGGTCAACATTATCCATCTCCGATCCACCATATCCTTTATCCCTCGCCCGGTACTGCGTACTTGATTGCTACGTCGAGCATACGTGTATTGCGGCATATTTGGTGGAGTGTGGTTGGTGTAGGCATCAAAGACGCATACCATTCTAACCGGAACCCTAATTGGGAGTGATACTTCAAAAGGTCAATTTAGAAGTTCGCTGCCAGGTGTACTTACCGTAAAGAGAAGGTGAGCAGATGTGAGTCCATGACTTGCTAGAAGATTGAAGCCGTTTGTCGATTTCGAAACGACGTTGTGGTATATTGTTGATCGGGCGTACTTGGTCGGAAACCGAGCCGTCGCATATCCCCCAATGTGACTGTCGAGTTCTAGTCTGTCGATCTGTATCCCTCAGGTACAGAATCCATATTATAATGTCGAATCGCACAAGTTCTCATCATCAGGTTCCAGACGCGGGACGGTTTGTTCATGAAAGCATCGAAAGCATCGAAAGCATTGGAATTTGCATGTCTAACTATAACAATCGCCAAACAAGGCAACATTACTGTAGCCATAAGCATTTACAAGCATCAAACTACAGGACCATGCACCCCGTGATCGACGCAGCCGGTAGATCATGCTCTACTCCGAGCCGTTCGCATGTTCTGCGTGGGCAATAATAGAAGTGGCTATGGATAATTGCTGTTCATGCCTGCCATCACCTGTGTTACGACAGCCAGCTGCTTGTACATTTGCGTTCCAATAGCGTTCTCCTGTAAGGGTTTCAACTCTTTACCAGTGACCACCTTTCTCTAAATGTCCTGAGCTAGAGCAAATTTGGAGAATACATATGGAGAAATCAACACAAATGTTGAGAAGCTTGATCTTCAGACGAAGCGAGTGACCAAAAAAGCGTGAGGATCGGTTACAACAACAAAAGGATCTCGGCAGAACATGATATGCACTGACAGAAATTAACAAAAAGATGGACGCTGTGGGAATTGAACCCACGACCTTTCACATGTGCGAAGATGCGAAGCGACTGTAGATGTTGTTAGTGGAATGCTCGGTGGAGAACCGGACTCGAACGGAGAAGCGTACAAATCATACCCCCTGGAGAGTTGTTAGTGGGAAGCTCGAGGTTGCTAATGATGTGGTGTTAACCTACTAGACCAAGCGCCCGGATGATCGGATGCAGAATTTGTAGTTTATATCCCTTTTTACCATCTTCCCCATGGCCACTTTTGCGATCTATTTGCACCCGATACAGATTGGTCTTTTGCATACAACGGTATTCACCATAACAATGAGACCGCGTGCCGGACGTCAATATGATCGAGAACAGTCACAGAGGATCTGGAGCCTCACTCCAGCAGAGACTGTCTCATCACCCATGATTGGTATCCTCATAACCTAAATACTCTACCCATCCAATCCTTCTTGATGAGCATTCAAGATCGCAGCAGTAGAACACCATATGGTTGCCTGGAGCATCGTTGCATGATTTGAATTCTCAATCCTCATGACGATATCTTCGAAACGGCGTTAGGATCATCCGCATACTATCTTATGACACCTCGATGACATTCGGCTTTAGACGGGCATTGCGCCCGAAACTCCGAAATGTCGTGAACTATATATCTCAAAGCACTTTCTTATAACGACCCCTCTAAGATACTTGTGCGGGTAACACAAAATCGACCACCACCAATAGCAATGACCTCTAAAACTCTCATCCTCATCACCGGCGCCAACCAAGGCCTCGGGTACTACGCCGCCCAACAACTCTCCTCTCAAGGAACCTACCACGTCCTCCTTGGAAGCCGCGACTTCAGCAAAGCAGAGAAAGCCATCCAATCTCTCGCCTCCGATGCCACGGTCAAAGTCTCCAGTAGCGACCTCACGCCAATCCAAATCGACATCAACGACGATGCCTCCATCGCAGCCGCAGCCAAAATCATAGACGACAGGTACCACAAACTCGACATCCTGCTCAACAACGCCGCCATCGCTATGGCCGACGACGAAGCATATAAGGCCGGCGGTAGCACGCTACGAGACTTCTATCGCCAACACTACGAGACCAACGTCTTCGGCACAATTGCCACCGCAGAAGCCTTTATCCCTCTGTTGAGGAAAGGCGAAAAACGCCTCGCGTTCACATCATCATCAGTCGGATCGCTGCACCAAGCCGCAGAAGACAATATGATTCCAGGTGTGAGTCTAGCCAGAAATCAACTTCCCCAGTGGCACACTTACTGACCAAATCCACAGGTATGGATCGCCTACCGCTCCACCAAATCCGCCCTAAACATGATCATGGTGCAGTATGCCAAACAGCTCGAAGGCGAAGGTTTCATCGTCAGCGCCTCGAACCCAGGCTACTGCGCTACGAACTTAAACGCATACTCCGGTCTCAAAGACCCACGGGAAGGCGCGAAAGCACTAATCAGATGCGCAACAGGAGCGAAAGAAGACGTGCACTGCCTGATGGTGAACGAGACTGGCGCGGAGCCTTGGTAAATGACAGTATGTCACATTTGCCACAGATCTCTCAATGAAAGTTTTGAAATTAAACATGAAATCTTTAAATGCTATCTCTTCTCGTCTACGTTCAAGCATGCGCCAAAAGCCAAGCACCATCAATGACCAGCGTCGAGCCGGTAACGTACTGGTTAACAGCAAAGTTCAGCACCGCCTGCGCATAGTCGCGAGGCTGCCCAGCACGACCGAAAGGAATTCCCCACTTGTCCTGGAAGTGCTGCTTCGCATTACCCTTGTCGTTATCAATAGGCGTCATCTCACTCGGGAAGTATCCAGGAGCAAGCGTGTTGACTCTGACCTCAAGACGCTTGAAGTCGACAGCAAGCTGCTCAGTCAAGCTAATAGTCGCAGCCTTGGAGGCGTTGTACGAGAACTGGCCGTTCTGGCTCTCCTTGGTGATGCCGGAAATGGAGCTGATGTTGAGGATGGAGCCGGCGTCGGCGAAGCCGTTGTCCCTGGCGGCGCAGAGCAAGGGCAGAAAAGCGGCGGAGGTGAAGTAGTAGCTTGCGACGTTGACCTTGTAGATCCAGGTCCAGTCGTCGAAAGTCTGGTTGTTCATCATAGTCTTGCTGATCTCGGCGGGGGTGCCCTTGGGGGCACCTTCGGGGCCGTAGTTGACTGGGGAGGTTTGAAATTAGCAAGGCTCGCCACCACACGATATGAGGAAATTCATAGCTCACCTGAGGTGACACCAGCGTTGTTGACTAGGAAGTTGATGAACTTCTCGTTCTTCGCAATAGTGTCAACGCCAGCCTGAATGCTCTCCTTGTCGGTGACGTCCATTTGAACTGCGATGATAGAGCCACCGCTGGGGTGCTGTGTCTCTGCATCCTTGAGCTTGTCAGCCCTGCGGCCGGTGACATAGACCTTCACGCCGTTTGCTGCGAGAGCCTTTGCGGTGACAAGACCAAGACCGGAGCCACCGCCAGTGACGACGGCGACCCAGCCCTTGATGTTGAAGAGCGAAGCAGCGCTGAGATCATCTTGGGAGGCCATGGTGGGGAATATGTTGTGCGAGATAAGGTGGTCGAGGACAGAGTCACGAGAAGGAAGGTGTAGTCAATGAAAAGGACGTCGTCGATTTAAAGGCGTCCTCAATATTTCTACGTGGTCACACCGGCCGACAAAGGCGAATGTGTAGGCTCGGCGTTAGACCACTCTGTCACCAAAGACCGCGCCTGAGATAATAGCCGGTGGCTCTTCACGACGACATCTCCACTGACAGAGCACCGGCAAGTGGAGAGGCACGGCCTGCGTAGATCTCGAGAAGCCCTGGGTATATTTCAGCATGATCCACGCACGCCTTGCCCTGAAGCTCCACCGGGTGTAGAGAGCACCTGCGCCACCAACTTTGGTTTCCGTCTGGACTTGGTGAATACCCGTACTCTCACATTATATAGCCTTCGACAGAGCTGCTCGTTGTTTGACGCTCGAACCACCGGCTCGATTGCACTACAGTCGCAAGACAGGGTGGCGCGTGACTGTCTCGCTTTTCTCCACACCGCGATCGAGCTACGTCGTTGGTCGACCTTCCACCACTTTGTTGGTCGACTTTCGTCAGCTATGCATTGACTACATAAACGATGTGCAGGAACACAACCTCAGCTGCCAGTAACGTAAGCAAATGTTGGCGCTAAACCGTCTTGAGACCTTCCCAAGACATCTTTAGAGAAGAATGTTGCTACTATCGAGATGCAACATTCCTTCGGGCCTTATATCAGCTCCCCAAATGAAAGAAAGAAGATCGAGGATCATACTGACTCAGCACCTGCATGCGTCCATCCAAGGATCTGTCCTGTCCCAGTGCAAATCTGCTTCTCAAGCCAGACCACGTGGCCAGAACTTTGATACGCTTTTGACCTGAACGAGACAGCAAACCTTCTCGTGGAAGCCTCATGCTGGGGGAGGTCTTGAATATATCGTATATGCGCACTTCTAGTATTGCTCCCATGGACCAAGCCTCTCAGCCCATGGAGACTTCAGCTTGGCAGACAGCCGAGCGTGGCGTCGCAATCGGGCAAGGCTACAGCTTCAGCCTCAGCTGCAGTTTTAACGACCATCACCCCACTACTTGATTCCACGACGACGGAGAGGTACGTCTCTCTCGATGTTTAGATGTTCATGAAATGGTACAATAGAAAATCCTGTCTCAGATTTGCGCCTTCCCATGCCTGGCGTTCCCAAAAGTCGCGGCTGCGAGGCATGTCGAAAGCAACGAAAGAAGGTCGGTCCATCGCAGTGACGTGTCAGAAGCATGTGTCTACAATTACAAAGTTTATTTTACTCATTCAAATCTGCAGTGTGACCAGCGCCAGCCAACGTGTTCAAGATGCGCCCGACTGTTCATACCGTGTTCCGGATCGGGCGTCCAACGCTACGTCTTCCTCGACAATTCCGGCCCAGAGGGCAAGGCAAAGCAGTTCAAACAACTTCTCGCTCGCCGTGATGCTATCGAGAGCACTGCTCCACGAGTATTTGATAGCATATCACCCAACAGCCAGGACTCCATGACCGCCCTGATGGTGAACAAATTCTCAGTCAAGGATCTGCGATACGATGTCGGCTGGGCGTTCGGCCCTTTCATTCACGAGATACCAAAGCGCGTCGGACACAGCGTCGCCCTGGACTTTGCGGCACGAGCATTTGCTCTCTCACTGCCGCCCAGCCCTCACACTCGCAGGCATCCCGGGTCGGATGTCCTGGAGAACTTTTCTGCTGCGCTCAAAGCGACCAGACTCGCCCTGGCCGACCCCGTTGAATCGAAGTCCATCAATACGTTATGTGCAGCGTACCTCTTAGTGCTCTGTACGGTAAGTCCTCGATGTGCCCATACAATACGCAGGCACTGTATCTGAGATGATATTAGGACCGTATAGGAACCCCGCAAGAACTGAGCATCCACCTGGAAGGTATCGGTCACATGCTCAACGACTGTGACGCCGTTTTCGACCCATCTTGTGAGTTCGATGCGGCTCTCGTCTTGATGTTGTGCTCGATGATGGTCAGTGTTGCCCTTGTCCAACGACCACGAACTCACTAACAAGCATTAAAGAACGCCGAAAGAACTCTCGACACCCGCCTGGAAACCTCGGAGTCGAGTCCCTACTGGCAATTTTTCAACACGGCCAAGACGCAGACAATAGGACCCATCCAAAAATCAAGATCGGACCTCGCACTCTACGCAGACTTGGGACGCTCGCTAGATGGGCTATCAATCCTCACCCACGAAGCCAGACCCGCATCAGAAACGCTCCTACACTTCGCCGGCATCTCCTCAATCATAAAGCAATATCGCGCCATCTGGCAACAAAGCTGCGACTCTCTCGGAATCTCTACAGCAGACGCAGTCGTCCCCGCCGAAGGCAGTCATCACCACAGCCCCGAAACCCTCCGAACCCACCTCCGTTCCATACGCGACTACTGCGCAGCCCTCGCTTTAGGCCTAGTCATGAACATGATAGTCCGGATGTATTTTCCCTCCCAAGAACACGCCCTGTCTGAAACATCCCGGAACTTCACAGCGGAGCTGATAGCTCTCGCAAAGCAAACAAGCCACTTCAAACCCCTCGGCTCAACCTTCATGTCGCCCTTCCTGCATACGATATGGGCAGCCGGAGACCACGACACGCGGATGGCTTTGACTTCGACACTGCATCTGCACCAAATCGACTTTGATCCAAGGAATGCCAAATTCTTGTCAGAGAGAATGAACACGCTGTTCTTTGGCATGCGCGCACGCATTGCGGCCCAGTCGTCGCGCAATATAAGCTCTTCGCCTACTCCTCCTTTGCCAGGCCTGCCTTCCGAGAGCATAGAACTTCAGCGAGATTCCGAGTTGCGCATCCGAGACCGGGCATGGACGATTTCTCCTCCTGCTGCGGCGAGAGGACCTGAGCCGCCGACCCCGACCACGATTGCGGGTGATTGTTCAGATTAGCGGAGCAACGTGGTGGCAGATGGAAATGATGTCCCTTGTTCTCTCATTGGTAAATTTTGTACAAACAAACATAGAATTTGATACCCTCAATGCATACCTGCTTATGTCGACTTTTGGCGCAAGAAAGCTGCAAGACGCAACACAGGCGGTACAGCACGTGTTTTCGCCACTGTCAGGGAAGGAGGGGAGGCGCCACGAGCGAGCAGACGCAGGGGACCTAGCGGCTTTCTGTTGTCAAATGAGCGACGGACATGCCACGCTACAGCCGTCGCGGCAAAAACGCATCTATACATCGCGCGTAGTAGATCGATGTTCTGCGTCCACCCGGTGCCTGGAAGAGCAGTGTTAGATATCTAGATTAGCATGAACGAATTTTCTTAGCATTTTAGTCACTCTCTATCATCCGATTTGCAACAAAGTATAATTTACCCCCAGCGGCGCAAGTTCAGCGAGGATGGTGTCGGTCAGCACTTCTCGCTGGCTTTCCCCAAGGACGGAAGAATACGAGTAGCGGGAGTCAAGAGACCACAACGTTAACAAAGCTGTAGCTGCAACACCAAGAGAGACAGCGTCACAGAAGACCTCCATCGAAAAGAACGATCGTCCATTTCGATGTAAAATCTATATACGCCAAAAGAAAAAGGCGCAGTCTAGTATCTGTACAGCAAAAAAAGCCCAGTCCAGCCAGCCAGTCCTTATCCCGCCCTCTCAATATAAAAATCGGGAACAAGGACAACTAGCCACTCAAGCCTTCCCAAGTTTGATCTCCAACTCCCTAATTCTCTTCGCCTCCGCCTCGTCCACGCGCCTCTTCTCCACCGCAAGCTGATCCGGTCTCCTCTGCGCAATATCCTTCGGCTTGTAATCCGAGAATAGCATCTTGAGAGTCTTCTCCACAACCCAGCAGCCCACATAATCGATGACCATGACCGAGCACATGGTAATCTTGAATTCGGTGGTGAAAGGCACGAGGCTGAGCTGCTCGTTGATCTCCGGCACGAATTCCGTGGCGCAGCTGAACGCCACGCCGGTCACCATCAGGATGCCGTAGTACATGCCCTTGTTCTCTTTGATGGACTCGCGGAAGGGGCGGCCTTGGTAGTTGATGGCGAAGGTGGAGATCTGCTGGATGAGCTGCAAGAGGTAGATGGCAGAGTTGAGGAGGGAAGGCTCGAATTTGCGCTCGAGGTCGATGGAGCGGCGGTCTTCCATGGGCTCGAACTTGGCAACGTATTGCGTGATGTAGATGAGGGTGACGATGTGAATGGCGAATTGGCCGAGGACGGATGGGATGATGTACCAGTTCCAGATGTTGTTCTGTGGGCGTTCCTTGGAGAGCTGTTCGACGGACTGAAATCATGTTAGTCAATGGCATTACAAAACAGAATAGAACAAAAACTTACCTTCGCGCGGGAAATGCTCAAGAAGCAAACACTCATAAGCATGCCGCTGATGGTCACTTGTCCATCACCGAACTTGATGCCATCCAAGTAAAGCACACTCAAGCTGTAAGCGCTGATCAAGCAGTTCAGCGCCAGAATCTTATACATCTGAATGGTAGCCACAAGGGTGCAGCGTCCCTGGCGAATGATGTTGGGAATGGCAACGACGTTTGCAAGCTTGGAAGTGAAAGGTGCAGCGACGGAGGCATCACCAAGCTTGATGGTAGGTGGTTCGTCGTCTTCCAAAGTGTCCTCCAGCATCGACATGGAGAACTTCTCGGCCATGGCAGAAGCAGCATTCTGAGCCTGCTGCTTCTTTTGTTCCTGGGGTGTGGACTCAGCCTTGGGTGTTCCACTGTATCTCTCGATAGCACTGTTGGCAGCGTTTTCTTCCTGAGTAGCTTTCAGAGCAGCAAGGTTGGCCTTAGTCTTGGTCTCGCGTTCCATGGCAGCCTCGTAATGCGGGTTCTTGTCCCCAGGTGGGTAAAGGTGAGCGATCTGGTTGGGAACAGGTGGGTGAGGCTGGTTGAAGCGCTCCATCATGCTCTTCTGCTTCTCGTACATGTCCTTCATCCTAGTTTCGCGGAAGTTCTTGGCAATCTTGTCCATGTCCTCTGCAGTACCATTGAGAAGAGCGACACCAATGTGAGCCTGCTTCAAAGCGCCAACATCGTTGGTACCATCACCAGCCATGAGAGTGGTATAACCAGCTTCCTTGAGACCAAGAAGAATTTCCTCCTTCTGCTTCGGTGACACACGAGCGTAGACCCAGGTGTGCCTGAGCAACTGAGCGAGAGCTTTCTGGCCCTTGAACTTGGCCAGACCGAATCCAGTAACACACAAGTCCTTCTCTTTGACAATGGTAGGGTCCAGGTCCTTGGTAGGGTCGACGGGAATGTTGACCTTGTCATCGATACTCCTCCAGACAAGGTTTTCGCCGCTGTCGTCGTGCTCAGGAGCGTCCAGAATCAAGCACTCGCGGTCGACGATCTCGACCTGACGAGCGACATGGATAGCAGTAAGAGGGTTGTCACCAGTAATCATAACGACACGGTGGCTGCTCTCGTTGAGCATGCGCACCGCCTTGATGGCATCGTCTTTCAGAGGACATTGCAGGACGAGGAAACCAGCGAAGTGCAGGTCGCATTCCACTTCCTCACGCTTGAGGTTGTTGATGCGGTTCTGGCCAATTTCGTCTTGAGTAGAGATGTACTTGTAAGCAAGCGCGAGCACACGGGCACCGTTCCTGCTGAAATACTTGAAGGTCTCCTCATACTTGGGCGGGACGTCGACCAGCATCTTGCGAATAGTCTCGGGTGCACCCTTGGCGCCGACAAAGGTTCCCTTAGTCTTCTTGCCAGTGGCGCGGTCAGTTGTGATGGCAGTAGCGACGGAGGATTGACGTTTGAGAGCAGAAGAGAACTGGAAACGACGCTTGATCTGAACAACGTCCGAAGGTCCTTGTCCTTTGGCAGCTCCCTTAGGAGACAGAGTATCGTTCTTGCCGAGGACCCAGCCAAGTGACTCAAGAGTGGTCTTTTCCATTGGCTCACCAACGACGTCACCCTCTTCGAGCTTGACGAGAGCGTGAGCAGTAGCGAGAGTGAGAGTAGTGTTGATGCTGGTCTGGTTGACGCGAACCAACTGAGTCTGGGCACCATCGGGTTCACAAGAGACACCTTCCTGACCGAGAGAAAGGCCAGCAATACCCTCGACGACAAGATCCTCACCGGTAAGAGTACCAGTCTTGTCAAAACAGGCAATGTCAACGCGTCCGGCATAGGGAATTCTGAAAGGCTCGGTACAGAAGATGGCGTACTTGCTGAGCGCAGCCAGAGAGGTGTTCACGGCCAAACTCAACTCCATAGGGAGCTCAGGTGGAACGACAGAGGTAACGATCAAAACACAGTCCAGGAGCAGCTTCGAGCGCTTGCGGTCGTTGCGGACGCCCTCAGTCCAGACGTACCAGGAGGCGGCGATGGCGAAGACACAGAGGAAAAGAATGAACAGGAAAGCCTCGATGTTGTTGGCGCTGACGCGCTCGGTGGAGTAGATCATAGTGCGGACAAGGCCACCCTGGTTGGTCTCGAAGCCAGTCTTGATAACAATTGCAAGCGCACCCTTGTCAGGAGCTTGAGGCACACCAGATGCGACTTGCGGGATAGTCTCGGCGGCATCCTCAGAAGCGGTGCCGTGTTGGACCTGCAAGACCTTGGTACCACCCCAGAGGAAAGCGTTCTTGTCCAGACCTTCGGGTTCAACGCGAGCGTCGGCGGGGCGAAGTTGAATAGAGTCCTTGAGCACAGGCGTGCTCTCCCCGGAAAGCATGGCCTCGTTGACGATAGCGCTACCCTCGACAAGAATCATGTCGCAAGCAACACCACTGTCCTCCTTGGTGCGGCCAACGCTGACCAGATCGCCAGGCAGAAGTTCATCACTCTCAGTCTCGACCCATTTGTTGCCGCGGAAGACCCAGATGTTGTAAGGCTTGATGCTCATGCCTCTGAACTCCTTCAAAGTGCGCTGACGCTGCCAAACGACCGTCGACTCAAACATGACAAGCATGAAGAGAGTGAAAAGCGAATAGTACCAGTATTCGTCCAACATCCACAAGCCAACGCAGAAGATCTGGAAAACGAAGAATGGCGCAACAGCGTGCTCCTTGAAGAGTTCCGTGAAAGTCGGCACAGGGATATCGAAGATGTTCGGTCCGTAATATTGCCTGAGGTGCTCGACATTGGAGTCCTTACCAATACCCTTGGACTTCTGGAAGTCGCCGATTAAGGGCTTGGGCTCTTGGTCCATCGCGAATACCAAAGGCGCAAAGCTGCCAGTCTTCTCATTGTACAGGAACCGTCTCTTTTGGAACAGAAAGCTCAAGTTCTCCTTGCCAGCGACCTGCGTCCTCTCGATCTCGCAGATCTCAGCAGCACCGGCGTTTGCGTCAGGAATGACCTTGATCAACTGCGCGGTCTTGACATCGTATGCGCGCACAGCAGTGAAGATTGCTCTGACGTTGACATTCCAGAAAGTAGTGAGCCAGATCAAGCTCTGGAGGGTGAAGATGGAGCCGCTGAAAACGAAGGTCCATTCTTGACCGTTGATGTACTGATCGTAGCGCTCTTGAGAGAGGTAGACGGCGAAGAAGGCGGGCCAGATACCGAGGAAGGGCCAGACATAGTCATGAAGAAGCTATTAGGAAGAAACGAGAGTCAGCGCATAGTCCCAGGCGTCAAGTTGGGCCACCATTCATACGATGTGCTTCGGGTTATGAAGAGATGCAGACTTGATCTGCGGATTATCCACTAAAGGCGCCCTGCGTAAAGACATGATCAGTATGCTGCAGTAAATGACACGGGCGAAATCTCCCTTACATTATGGCGATTTCAGCGTAGCTTATTAAACAGTCGTCAGTATGGCGCAAAGATGCAGGAGGGCCAGGTGGCACGGCGGGACTTGTAGACGATGGAAAGTCGCCGGCGGAGGTGGAACTGAATCCAGGGCTCTCTCGGCCCGCAAACGCCACTTCACTCCTTGACGGGGTGCTATCTTATCTGATCGACGGTCAGTCCATAGGTCACCTTACATAAAACCAACCTTGAATAAGTTACAGAGATCATTGATTCTGGTTCATCGATGTGCAAGAGCAATATACAAATGACATATCGAAAATGATCTCGACCGGTTTGTTGCTTCGCTAGCCTTTGTCCATCTGAAAGTGTACATCCATTCGACGTGCTCAATTCGAATGATCTCGATTGAGGACATCTCAAAACTTTCTTGTCGCTACTGAATCACTAGTGTATACACAGATAAACAAAAGAATCGATCACGGACTCTGAGCTGCCACTTGAACCTCGAACTCAACTCTGACCCGTGTATCTATATGTTCTTTATCATCGCTCAGAGAAAGGTTTTACGTGTTATCCAGACCCCAACCCGAACCCTGACACAGCCTGATGACGCCTCGCAAAGGACGAAGCACAACAATATTATATCGTAGACATATTTGGTGAGTTCATCGCGTCTCACCAAATATAAGAACATAGCTTGTTTACATGTAAAGATCACTTTCCACCAGCGACGACATGCCGTTGTCGCTGTTAGAGAGCGTTTTTCTGTCAAATCGAAAAAGTATATAAATATTGATGCCGGCACACATTTCATCAATTAGCTTTAATTGACCTCTGGGGATATGGTCTAGTGGTATGACATCTTCTTAGCATCGTACATCTCAGTACTTGTTGAGTGGAGAAGGTTCTGGGTTCGATTCCCAGTTTCTCCATGAATCTCGTCTTTGGATGAGATTACCTTTTGCAATCCTGCCGAAAACCAGACCTTTTGTCGTCAGGGCTGGATAGGGATTGATGAGGATGGAGTTCTGCCTCCCAAGGGACCTCAGACGGTGCGAGGAGTCACAAGAGAGGTGAAAGCGTCGATAGATATCGATTGGCACACTGGGATCGTTCTTGCGTAGCTCAGTATTGGTCCAGGTGCCACAAGATTTGAATGACACACCGGGCTCGTAGGCCAAATCACGCAAAAGTCGACACAGATCGAGGTAGAGAAGTTTGAGTGATACCATCGTACACTGAACAGATCATTATTCGTATCCTGACGTGCAAGAGCTTCTACCTGAAGAAGCCGACGTGGTCTTGCTGCCTACAAGCCAGCAGCAAGAGTGTAACCACCATCAACAGCAAAGTTCTGACCATTGAAGTACTGGTTGGTGATAGCGAAAAGCGCAGCATTGGCCATGTCGCGGTCATTACCAGGACGCTGCGCCGGAACCTTGCCCTCAAACTTGTCCTTAGGAATGGAAGACTTCTGGTTCTCGTCGGACTCCTGCGTCGTCATCTCCGAAGGGAACACACCCGGTGCGAGCGAGTTGACGCGAATCTTGAGACCGTTTTCTTGTATCTCGTTGGCAAGCATGCGGTTGAGGTGGATGGCGGCACCCTTGGAGGCGTTGTAGTTGGGGTGGTGCTGGGAAGTCTTCACCATGCCGCTGATGGATGTGATGTTAAGCACGGTGCTGCTCCAGCTCTTGGTGTTGTTTGATGCAGCATCAAGGAGGGGCAGGAAGGCCGCAGTCATGAAGAAGATCTGCGAGACGTTTGTCCTGTAGACATTATCCCAGTCGGCAAAAGTGGCAGACTCCTCCTCGAAAAGCGCCTCCTTAAGCTTCTGAGCGGAACCGGCGTCGGTGTTGGTTGAGCCAGTCGAGATACCGGCGTTGTTGACGAGGATGTCGAGCTGCTGTTCGTTCTTAGAGAATTCCTCATAGAGGCTCCTGATTGAGTTCTTGTCGCTGATGTCTGCAGTGATAGGAATAATTTGGCCGGAGATGTTCTTGCCGTGCGATTCAACAACGCGGTCTAGCTTCTCCTGTGTACGACCGGTGATGTAGACCTTTGCACCGTTGACTGCGAGCGCCTGAACAATCATCAAGCCAATGCCGGAGCCACCGCCGGTGACGAGGGCGACCTTGCCATTGACATCGAAGAGGTTGCTGATTTGGAACTGGTCGTTGTTCGTTTGGGAAGACATTTTTGCTGATAGTTTTGGAGATGCGGCGATGTGGTTGTTGAGTTGGGGGATTCTGTTGAATGTATTGTTGTTTGTGCCTTTTGGGGATGATATCTTCAAAGCAGATGTACTCATAGCAGCAGTCTGAATGCGAGGAGCAAAATACGATGAGGTCACAATTGCTGAGGAATGATGCGTGAGAGCTCTACGGCCCACCTTGGTGATGGCCTGCATGGTGGCGAAATGGAGAAAGGTGGGAATGTGATGCTGTTACACTGGAAATATCTGGCTGTCCGCGGTACATTATATCTCGTTGTGCTGTGATCTCCTAGTGTCTTGTTGTTTTCGTGGAGTTGAAGCATCTAGACCATCATGATCGCGTCATGATAGCATTTCACCCACCTGAAGTTCTACGTCAGCTAGGATCACTGCTGTCGGTCTCAACTCCGCATGAAAATCCACGACATCGGGTCGCTTAATCGTGTTTTCGAAACAGATATTATGGGATATTGTATCTCGATGGAGCTGCGTCAAAACGGACCACGTTTCCATGTCATCCGAAACCTCGCCAAGTATCCCGATAAGCAAACGGCCGTATAAGCGCGCTCATGCATATGATGAGATCAAATCTTATGTCAGCTTAGACATCAGCGTCGATCCTACGCGTTATACATCATTGCATAAAAGATATGCCCTCCGATTAATGTTCCAGTTTCTTGGGATACCCAGAGGCAAGCTTGATCATTTCTTTATTAGTTCTGACTGCACTAGCACACTTGATGCTAAGACACGGACTTGTCTCTAGTGTTTCTCGGCTATATGGAGGACAAAACGGCTTATGGGTAAGGTAAAATCTTAATGACCTCAGCTGGATGTACTGCTACCAAGCCTTTCTCTCCATGGCTATTACCAATCACTCCGCCATGTAGTCATCATTCGCAGGGATCACTATTCGTCAAGCTGATAAAGGAATATCGATATATAATCGAGACGAAAGTCAAACTTCTACTACTTTCATGAAATAGGCACACAAGGACGACCGGCTAAATACACCAAGTTCCAAATCAGCAAGTACGATACAGAAACAGCCAACATGGCAATTGCACAACAGCCTCCAGATCTAGACATTCCACACTCAGATGCCACGGTCGAAGTGTCCATCATCGACTCCACAAGCCATCTGACCCTGCCCTCGTTGATGCTCGTCGAGCCCGAACTGCCCGGCTTCAACACCATCACAGCCCCCTGCTACAGCTTCCTGATCAAACACCACAGCACCAATCCACAACAGCAGAAAAAATACGACAACCTCATTTTCGACCTCGGCATCCGCAAAGACTGGAAAAACGGCCCCGCCTCAATCGTCGCCCAAGCCAAGCCCTTCGAATCCAACATCCACATCGAAAAAGACGTCGCCACAATCCTGCGCGAAAACGGCCAGAGTCTCGAAGACGTCGGCGGTATCGTCTGGTCACACTGGCACTTCGACCACACCGGGGACCCAGCCACCTTCCCGCCCTCGACCGACCTGATCGTCGGCCCAGGCTTCAAGTCCGCCTTCGTGCCCGCCTTCCCGACAGTGCCCGACTCGCCCGTCGATGAGCGCGCATGGCAAGACCGCAACCTGCGCGAGATAGACTTCGACAGTGAGAGCGACGGTTTACGCATTGGCAACTTCCGCGCACTCGACTTCTACGGCGACGGCAGTCTCTACCTGCTCGACACTCCGGGCCACGCGATCGGACATTTGTGCGCGCTCGCGCGAACCACAGCCAACCCGCCGACGTTCATGTTCCTGGGCGGCGACATTGCTCACCACGCTGGGGAATTTAGACCAACGGAGTACCTACCTCTCCCAGACTCCGTCTCTCCCTCGCCGCTACAGACTCCGTTCGCAGCGCAGACTACATTCTGCCCCGGCGAAATATTCGAGAACATTCATCCGAGCAAGAGCCGCACGAAGCCTTTCGTCTCGCCTTCGACGGGAGAGCACGCGGTGCACTTGGACATTGCCGAGACGAAGCGCAGCATTGAGAAATTAACTGCGTTTGACGCATACGATAACGTTTTCTCGATCGTTGCTCACGATAGGAGTTTGTTCGATGTCGTAGACTTCTACCCTAAGCCGGCGAACGAGTGGAAGGCGAAGGAATGGGCCAAGGAAGGGCATTGGAGGTTCTTGGGCGATTTCGATGCTGGGACGGAGAAGGCTTGAGTGCGTCAAGTCGAGCTTAATTAGCTGGGTTGCAAGGACTCTCCACTTAAGGTTGTATCTTGCTGCTATCGGAAAACATCGGTCTGACCTACTCTAGCGTTACGCAGTCGGTGTCCGTGAACTCACGTGCAGCGACTGCGATATCAGATAGTACAGTATATGTAGACGCGTCTTCGAAATGTGCAAGCAAGGCCACTGGATTACTGTCGAGGTCTCACTCGTGTATCGGCTCCGGTGCACTGAGAGGATTAGTCTCTGAATCAGCCGAAAGTGCTGCTGAGAGACAAGCAGAGCTTGAGTCGGATATCGCATCTCATGCGCCAACACTGACGAGACCGCTCTTAGAAACTCGCGAGGGTTACCATCACCGTGACTCCAGAGCATCATCCGTGCTTCAGTTCCGATGCGCTGATTTCGACAGCTGACTTTACAGAACCCGCGAGGACTACCGCTAAGACGATACTAGAAGTTCAACCTTGTCTCGCTTGTGATGCGCTGATATCGACAGATTTCCACTCAAGTTTTGGCTGGAACTACCGCTGAACTACCAACAGAGCTCCAATCGTACCTCAAGTTCAACACACTACTACTGCCCTGCGCGGAATCACAAAAAACGAAGGCTTGCGGTCTCCATACAGCCATTAGAACAACCGAAGGCTCGGAGCCGATGATTTTCGATGCCATTTGATATCGAGTGGAGTATTCATCATGTGTTTATCTGCGTCCCCGGTACAACCCAGAGGCCTCTATGACTTTGAATTAACTGGCATTCTCTTTCCCACCCCCAGGGAAAGCCTGAAACAAAAAGGGTATCATATGCTACAATCACTCCAACAACGATCAAACTTTCTCCTCCACGGCCTCCTTTCCCCCCTTCACCTCCTTCTTCTCGCGGATGTCCTTGAAGCCGAGGCCAAAGCCAAGAAGGAACGACACAGCCGTGAGCGCCGCGAGGAGGTAGAACACGCGATCGATGCTCTTAGCATAGGCGACCAGGATGCCTCCGAGTTCGCTCGGGTCCAGGAGACTACGGAACCCGGTGGCTCCGGCGGCGATAATGGCCCGGGCGTCGGCGCCAGCGTCTTGAATAGGGATCTCCTTCCGCAGAGATTGCGTGAAGATTGTGGCGCTGAAGCTGAGGAGCAGGGCGCCGCCGAGCATGCCGCTGAACATGATCATGGACATGCCGATGGGTGCTTGGGTTGGGGGGAGGTTGTTTTGGACGGCGACGATAGGCATCTGGAAGCCCAAACCTCGTCCGGCACCAATCAAGATCTGATAGCCAATCCACTCGCCAGTAGACGTATGAGGGCTGAAAGTTGAGCACATGCCGTAGCCGATCGACGTGAGAACGACGCAGGCGAAGACAAAGGGAGTGTATCTCCCTACGATGCCAACGAGACGACCAGCGAACACAGCTGCGAAGAGCTGGGCAAGGATGCTGGGAAGCATGTAGACACCACTCATCGTCGGCGTCGCGCCGTCAACGGCTTGGAAGTAGATTGGCAAGTAGTAGTTTGCGACTGTGCGACTCATCAGTTAGCATGCAAAATTTCGTTATTCATATGAAGGAACGGCTCACCCATCATAGCTCCCATCAAGACGGCAAGGAAGAGACAAGATGTCCACACGACTGTGCGGGTCATCATTGAGAACGGGATAAGCGCCTTGTCGCCTTTCCAGTAGTTGTAAGCAGCCCAAACAAGGAGATTTCCGGCAAAGCCGCAGAACAAGCCGATCACTGTTGCGCTGTCCCAAGCGTACCTAAAATCTGTCAGTGTTTGTGGCAAGGGGTTTCCGAGAATTGCAGTGCTTACTCATTGCCTCCCCATTGCACAGCAAGCAAAAGCATCGTTATGCTGGGCGCAAACAAGAAGAATCCGACAAAGTCGAGCCTGTTATGCAAGTCTTTGACGACCTCTGCCGCTTTGGGCTTAACGATCTGGCCTTCAGGGATCTTGCTGAAGAAAATCAGGGCGGCGACGATGGCGCCTGGTGGAAGGTTGATGTAGAAACACCAACGCCAGCTGTGATTTGAAGTCAGCAGTTGTTCTGGGGAGACTTGAAGCGCTTTTTCTCGTGGGAGTATCTCGATGGCTTGGCCATTTCTTTTTGGAGATTCGTGGCGGATGACAGTGGCGTGAGTGCAATGCTTACGTGGTATACTGCGTCAACGCGCCTCCGATCAAAGGCCCAATAACACCGCCAAGCTGCGCGATACCCTGACAAATGCCGATCAAGAACGGGCGTTTCACAAGTGGTGCTGAGGCAGCGATGATAGTAAATGCTCCGTTCTGCAAGCCTGCGGTGCCCATACCCTGCACCGCTCGTCCAACGATCAGCATTTTAGAAGAGGTGGCGACACCACACAACAGCGAGCCGAGTTCGAAGAGACCGAAGAAGCTCAGGAAGACCCATTTGTTCTTGAAGTTGACGTAGATCTTGCCGGTCAAGGGTTGCAGAGCTGCGCTGGCGAGTTGGTATGCCGCGCCGTACCAGCCTACGTCTGCCAATGATTGGAAGTCGTTTGTGATTTGAGGGACAGCCTAGAATATCGAGTCAGCGTTCGTAAAGTTTTGACTAGTTAGGTCCGGATGACTGACCGTCGCAATGATCGAAATATCGAGAAGCACCAAAAAGAAGGCAAAGCACAAAGGCATCATCACGAGCCACAACCTCAGACCTGAGAGCCATTCTACTTCTATGCTCGGATCCTTCTTCTCGGCATCGGATATGGCGCGGTCTGCGTCTGTTGAGACTGGTTGGTCGCCAGTGGTTGCGACTTTGGCATCGCCGAAGTCTTCTGCGGGCGAGTTGTATTGATCTGGGAACGCGGAGCGTGGAGAAGCCATTGTCGACGTGCGGCTTGTGTGGTTACTTTGGAAACCCCTTGGAGGTTTGTGATGGGAGTTGATGTAGGGCTTGCTTGGCCAAGGGAAGTAAGTGGTACAGCTAAGCTTTTAACAAAGAGCATAAGACACCAGATAAGGGCGATGATCAGGCGGTGATTGTACTTGACCGGAGTTAACAAACCATTTCGCTATGGATTGAGTGACCATTCCTGTGGCTGCACTGTCGCACCGGTAGTGGGTGACTCCTGCAGGGAGCGCCCACAAGCCTACACGCGAACTCCGTGTCCGGTCGTATGCGAGAGCGATTGCGTGTGGTATCACCGCTATCTCCGACCCGTCTTTCACCGCAGTGTCCATATGGCACTCTGTCATGATCGAGTCCAGTCGTCGTGACGAGATTGTCGAGTGTGTTGTGGATGGGTTGTGGATGGCATGGGGTGACGTGCACTCCGGCAGCGTAGAGTCTACAAACAGGCCAAGGGCGGAGCGTTCGCTCATCTCACCCCTCGAGCTTACGCTGCTACAGCCCAGCCACATGCACGTGTACACAAGACCATGAGGGCATCCATGAGGATTGAGCATCCACACGCACTGGACGTATGTGCCTTTGTGGATCACGTGCTAACGACTCAGATCCGTGTCGAGATTCCATGCTTGCAGGCGCCTGAAGCACTGGCATGCAGCACCTCCCCGTAGGCCAGGCCGGGGTTCGCCAATCCCGCCGCCGCAGGAACCGGCGTCATTTCGCGTCGGCGATAACTCTCATCCTTCGTGCGATACCATTGAGATGGCCTGATATTTGCACCAGCACAGTCATAACTTTGTCCCCCCGGACGACTCAGCATGGCCGACAGCCCACACGCCGCTGCCTACGGACTCGCATGTGAGGCGTGCGCCCGCGCGAAGTGCAAGTGCGTTGTCCGACCGGGTGGTCGGTGCGAACGGTAAGCATTGTCGAATCCCGCTCCTTGATCATTTACATAAGCACGCTGCTGATGTACAGCTCAATACAGCTGCGACCGGCTCGACAAAATCTGCCAGCCCACCAAAAGTAAACGACAGCTCAAGTCATCTGATGCTGTTCGCAATGCGAGGGTCGAAAAGTCACGATGCGATGATGTTTCTCGACTAGAGCGCAAGCTCGATCAGCTTGTCGCTCAGCTCAAAGGCCAACAGCAGAGTCTTGCGTCTCCTTCGAATAGCGATGCATCCACGCTGATTCCATCTCCTGTGCATGTAGGTCATTGCCGCATTGCTGCATCTTTCAGCCCCCAGCCCGTGGCAACTGTCAAACGATATCCGCTAATCATCAACCACAACCCAGTCCGATGACATCTCCCCAACAGAAGCCGAAGAGACCTTCATGCGCTTTCGGAGATACAATGCAAAGTTCTTCCCATATCTCAGCCTGCCTGGCAGTGCAAGAGAACTACACCGAGACAGGCCTGCTCTTTGGGCGTGTGTCATGGCGATATCTGCACGACAGCGGGCACAGCAGCATGAACGAATAGCGCGAGTGCAAGAAATGCTATCGACGCGCGTCTTGGTTCGCGCAGAGGCTTCTCTTGATCTGTTACTTGCTGTCCTCTGTTTCATTGGCTGGTAAGATCTATGAAATCCTTCATCGCTGGAAGAAGCAATGTTGGGGCGCCAAAATGCACAATGGACTGACTTCACTCCCACAGGGCCCATATGGCGGGCAAGCATCCGGTAACAATCAAAGCAACAATCACAATCTTTGCTCAGCTCGCCGTCGCAATGGTATACGAGCTCAGATTGAACACCCAGGTCGCCAGTGATCCTCCACAATTGACCTGCATCCCTCCCGTACACATGAGACCTCCTCAACGCCCGCCTCGCACACTGGAGGAATGTAGAGCGGTGATGGGCACATTCGTCGTAATCTCTATGTGAGTTCTACCCGTGGCGGGAACGTTGTAGATTGCGCACATCAAGAGCTTTTCATTGACCTCTACTAGCTTCACAACCGCCTTCAAACGGTCAGAGCCCATGCGCTGGACGTCACATATGCAAGACTGCTTCAGCCAGATTGAAGCTCAGGATGATGATCCACTGGACAAGACACTTGTGCACTGCGTCAAAATCCAGCTTATAGCGGATAAAGCGATGAAGGCTGCATCTCACGACGTGAATGTCGACCCGTACGACTCGCTGCGTCCGCCGCCAAGTCTGTTCGCCCAAGAGATGCTGACACAACTTGGGGCACTCAAGTCGACCATGGTCGATGCCTTGTCGCAAGACGGTACGTTCAACGCGGTCATCGCTGCATCTCTTCAAAGCATCATCGATGATTCATCACTAACGCAACAGCAATTTAGCCACAGTACAGCTCCAACTCCACGCCGCCGAAATCTCCATAAACGAACTAGCCCTATATGGCGACCCAACAGCAGTCCGCCAACCCAGCATCCATCGGACAAGACACCTCTACGCCTGCACCCAGGCAATCAAGTCCTGGTGCGACACGTTCCTCGCTATCCCCATCCCCGACATCAACGGCATGTGCACCTCGAACATGATGCAGATGCGCCACGTCATGGGCCTGCTGTATGTACTGTCAAACATCGACGAGCCCGGGTGGACGAAAGTCGACGCTTCGTCCATCATCGATCTCTACACCATGCTCGACCAGCTCGCGAACAACTTCGCGCAAGTCCCGGCTGCAATTGATTTCAGGGGTGATATTGATACTGCTGGTTATGATGATCACTGGTGGACGCACGTTGCTAATACTGTGAGGACATTGAGGAGTTTGTGGTCCGGACAGGACGAACGGGGGAGTCTCGCGATGGGAGAGGCTTGTTCTGCTGGTGCTGGTACTGGTGGTGCCGCGACTGCGGGCGATGCAATCA
The DNA here is from genome assembly GCA_026122715.1 of Cladosporium colombiae. Taxonomy (NCBI): domain Eukaryota; kingdom Fungi; phylum Ascomycota; class Dothideomycetes; order Cladosporiales; family Cladosporiaceae; genus Cladosporium; species Cladosporium colombiae. The sequence continues at coordinate 73,559 of JAKZFA010000015.1, forward strand.
ATGTGGAAGGAATGGATTTCGATATTCCTGGGTTGGATTGGTTGATGGATCCGGCGATGATGGGGTTCACTATGTGAGGAGGGTGTTGGAGCGAGGGATCCAAGATACCCATATGATGCCAGCAAGACTCGACACAGCATTGCGGCTTCAGAAGTCCGCATGCGATGTTCGCATTGTAACAATTCCCGTGCCAGATTGATGCTCGAAGACCTTGGTCTTGCACAGTGCAAGTGAAGATCTGGACTTTGCTTGATATCTTCGTATTGGCAGAGATCAATGCTCAGTGGCGATGCCTTTTAGTGTCAATGTACGATGCAATGGAGAACTGCGCGTGCAAGAGCTGCATTTCACCTTGAAATATTGACTTTGCATGAACAGTAGTGCCCTTTTAGTCCATGTGATTTCTACATTCTGAAATTGATTAGCCGTCAACAATGACGGCAAAGTTGAGTATGTAATTACTGCATAGTTCAGCAGAACGTTGTTTCAGGCGGAACGCTGTTGTTTGAAGTGAGCTGTGCCTAAAACTGCCCCATTCGAGCCAAGACGTCCAGCTTCGCGGGAACGGGCATACCCGCTCCCGCCCACTCGGGCCTGTGAGCGGCGGCTGTGTGAATGAGTGCGAAGTGTTAGTGGGCTATAGCGAAAGAGACGACCACACCATCACCACAAACAACCTCACACACATCTCACCTGCACCTACCCGCCGTCACCCCTCACACTACCGACATTATGGACACCGAGAAGCTGGCCCGCATGCAGAACGCCGTCCGCACTGGTGAGTCTTCTTCATCGCACGCTGGCGCCGCCTAGCGCATACGAATTGCGAAATTACGAGAATTGCCGTACTGACCGTGTCGCAGGGTAAGTCAAATCTTCGCCGACTCCGTGACACCCCGATGGAATTGATGGAGAGCTTGGAAGCTGGAATTGAGAATGCATCGAAATTAAAGAGACGGGTCTGGTCTGGTCTGGTCTGGTCACACAAGCGCACGCGATGGCACGTGGAGTGCGAAGCTCGACGCATTGGAAACGGGGGATGTCAGGAGCTGGATTGAAGCTGGAAAATGATGCTGCGACGAGATGGACGGAAGCTAATGCATGAGATACAGCGGCAAGGGTACCCCCAGACGTGTGCAGAAGAAGGTCCACAGGTCTTCTGGCGCCGACGACCAGAAGCTCCAGGCTACCCTCAAGAAGATGAACGTCCAGCCCATCACCCAGATCGAGGAGGTCAACATGTTCAAGTCTGACGGCAACGTCATCCACTTCTCCGCCCCCAAGGGTATGCCGAAACACAATCCCGCGAACCGCGCTCTCGGACAACCACACTAACACTGCGCAGTCCACGCCGCTGTTCCCTCCAACACCTTCGCCATCTACGGCCACGGTGAGGACAAGGAGCTCACCGAGCTCGTCCCCGGCATCCTCAACCAGCTCGGCCCCGACTCCCTTGCTTCCCTCCGCAAGCTCGCCGAGAGCTACCAGAGCCTCCAGAAGAGCGGTGAGGGCGAGAAGGGTGGTGACGACGACGACGAGATCCCCGAGCTCGTCGAGGGCGAGAACTTCGAGAGCAAGAACGACGTCGAGTAAATGTCGAAACACAACCGAACTCACCCGGATTGTTGATTGGAAGCTTCTTACCTGGACAGATCTCGGGTGTGATCTAGTGCATCCTCCTCTTCTTGGGCGTGTCTCGGCGGGGATGATGCGCGCATGAAACGTAACGGCCTGGGCCCTGCGAGCATGATCCTGCCGGACTGTACATGGGTTTGAGTGTACATTAGGGACTCCGCGACGCCCATCATGAAAAATCAAGTTGCCTGCCATTTTCCCGTTACTTCCAAAGCTGCCATGTTGTTTCTTGTTCTTGTCATGATATTGTCGGGCTATTGCTTATGCTGCAGATCTTTCAATTCGTCACACTGGCGCGAGTGCCGGTACTCTGACCGCGTTGCTCAGGATCATATCCCAGTCGTCGGTAGTTTCGAGGACATCACAACTCCCAAGGCCTTCTATTTCGGTCCATATGATTCGGCAATTGTTATTGCAAGGCTTGAGGAAAGTAAGCCTTCGAGATGAATACTCATTCTGGCTGAATTACGCTGCTCGGGAGCTTCAAGATGCAAACAGAACTTCAAGTGATGACTAAGTCCAATTGGAAGTACATTGACGAAACATCCAGCCGTTCATCTGTATCACCCACCACGAAATCCGGCTCTCACGACCTACGACCTTCACTCAGGAAGCCTCCTCATACGGCACAAACCCACTCTCAACCTCCTCACCAGCAGCCCGTCTCACAAACCTCGCAGTTTCTTCCGCAAAATTCAAAAACGGACTATGCCCGCTCTCAGCAACCTCAGCATAAACACTCACACCAGCCGCCTTGAACCCTTTCACAGATCCCGTCTGCGCCTCCCACGGCGTCGCATTATCTTTCCTGCACAGCAGGAAATTCAACGGGATCCCTTCCAGCCCGGCGAGCTGGTCGGGGATGACGCTAGTGTTGACTGCGTAAGACTGCGGCTTCAAGCGCCACACCGCTTTGAGCGCCTCGTTGATCTCTACATCATTGTACAGCATGTGTAGGGCTCCGGGTCCGTTGAATGGCAGTGTCGTGTCGTCTTCATGTAGGTATTGAGGCAGGAGCTGACCGCCCATCATCGCGAGCATCGTAGTCCCTGGCGGACAGAGGAAGCCTGCGATCATTACTACGGCTCTGACGCTGGTGCTCTGCCCGTTCGCGCTACGCGTGGCGGAGTCGAGACCTGAGAGTGCGGCGAGGCCAGGGATGCAGCCGTAGGAGTGTGTGACGACGAGGACGTCGCGGCCGGTTTCGAGCTGGGAGAGGACTGTGGTCCTGTAGAGCGAAGCCTTCAAGTCAGTATAGTGTCTCAGATATCACGTGGGCTCGCGGTCAAGGTTCAAAATCCGTACTGCTCGCCCTGCCGCTAGGAGCCAGGTACAGAGTCTGAAACTAGTCCGCGAGGTTGGGTTGCACCGTTCGTTCACGTACCGGATGGCGGACTGGTCGTCGGGGATGCCGAGGAGGTGGTCATCGGTGTAGGGTGATGTGGAGTTGCAGGGGAGGGAGACGCCGATGGAGGAGTAGCCGGCGGTTTCGAGCTGCGCGGTGAGTTTGGAGAAGTGGGCTGGGACGTGCTTGGGTGTGGTTTGGTCAGTCAGTGCTATGGTAGCTCGTGGTCTGGGTTCAAACACCGGACCCGTCTCCCGGCGGCAGGGCGAGCGGTACGGAATTTGAAGCCAGACCGCGAGGGTAGGTGTACGACGGAGAGGGAGGTGTGTTGATGGGGGTGCTTACCCATGCTCCTGGCACGATGACTACTGTTGGTTTAGACATTTGACGTGATAGAGGACTTCTGGAACGAAACGAAGCTACAAGATGTGAAGGTATCGAGTATGTACCTACTTGTATGCTTGGTTCCTAACGTCGCGGTCTGGCAGCTTCAGCTGAAAGGATTCGCTTACGGATTTTGGGAAGTCCCAGCTGATCCGGCAACTTGCTTTATCATCTCCCCGAGAAGGATTCGCAAGGACGATGCGCATTGCGCTGGACAGAGTGACGAAGTTGGTGAACTGATTTAGGATGGCTCGCGGGCTGGGTTCACACTTCGTGCCGGCCAGCTTCTCAGCGGCAGAAGAGCAGTACGGATTTTGAAGCTAGACTACGGGACGACGCTTCGAGGTATCGGATGCATGTAATCATTTACTGTTTTGTTTTGCTGAGGGAAAGTGGCGATTGTGCCCTATGGAGTGGTGATTGCGGTACCCTCATCTCGATACTGTCGACCTTTGAAACTCGCGCACGCGATAACAGACTTAGAAAGAGCGCAAACACCAAACAGCCTACTCGGCCAGCGGCCTACCCTTCGGATCCGCCTTCTGCAATTCCTCATCCGACTTCCTGATCTTCATCCTCGCCAGCATAGAGAGCAATTCATCCCTCTCCCACTCAAGCATAAAACGATCAATGCGCTCTCCCTGCTCAGCCTTCTCGCAAGCCTTCTTCGTCATAATCCGGACCTCTCGGCGTGGCCGTTGATAGAGATACGCAACGCAGATCTTGACTCGCTCCCCAGGCTCACGCCTCTCGACGCGACGGCGGACTTTGCCGTCGATGCTTTCAACGGGCCCTCCGAATTCTAGTAGAAGTCTTATCATCTCTGTCTGCCGTTGACTCATAGCGCAGGCCAGAGGAGTGGTCCCGTTCGCGAAGTCGCCGTGCGCGATCGAGATATCGACGTTGGTGTGCTCGAGCAAGTAGCGGGCGGTGCTGAGGCGTGGTTGAAGCTCGTACAAGCCCTGTCCGGCTGCACGACTGAGAGGCGTGGTAGAGAATTTGTGGCTGACGTGGTTGACGTCCACGCCATAGTGCTCGCACATAAGTTTCAAGATCTCGACGCGCCCGTGGCCGGCGGGCGGCGATGAGGTGGCGGTGGAGTGCTTCGTGGATTGTGATCTTGGGTTTGCCTTCTGCGTCGGTGGGCGTGCGGGCCATGAGGTCTTGAGGGGTCGAGTTGGGGCGACGGAGGACGGTGGCCCATGCGAGGTTGAACAATTCTGGGTTGTCGAAGGTGTCTATTGCGTCTTCGGTGGCGTTGAAGAAGGCGACTTCGAAATGCTCTGGTCCTTCGAAGTAGGCGTACGATCCGTCGGGTTGTCGATGGGTTACGTACGGGAGCAATGGGTGCAAGCAGGCAAGAGCAGCTTTCGCGGTCGCTTGCAAGATAGTACCAATAATGTCGTCGCGCTGCTCAATCGTCAAGTCACTGATGCTACCAGTTGGTGGCGGCATTTTGCAGAGTGAAAGAACCAGCTCGACTGCATGCTCGTTCGCACCGTGGCCGGCATATCCCAGATGCTCGATCGTGACTTCACGGCCGGAGGTCTTCCACTGCTCGCTTTCAAGGATCGCGTTGACGGCAGCCAGGTTGCCACCTTTCAGCGCCAGGGCGAGAATATCGGGAGAGTCAGGCTTGGTGAGAATTGAGGCACCCCGGGATAGCAAGAACTCAACAACATCAGTGTGACCTGCGCTTGCTGCATATGCAATCGCGGTAGCGCTTCCGTCTTGCTCGTCGATGGAAACTTTCACCTCGTCGAGCAGGACCTTGACGCTTTCCAGCTGGCCTGAAAACGCTGCGCCGGTCAGTGGAGGATGTAACTCGAGCATTGGTGTGCGTTCGAACTCGTCGCTGTCACTCATAACAATGTCGTTTGATGCATCGGCCGTTCCACCCTGGTCTTGAGAGGACCCCTCGTCAGACTTCCTCACCTCGTTGTCGCCACCGGAAGATTCGATCTCGGCATTGACATCCTGCTTGCTGTCGCCCTCTACTTCGTGCAAAGCTGCATGTTCGGGAGAGTCAGAGGATGGTCCCTGGTCCTCGCTGTCATCAGCCGTCGGAGTATCATCTGCGCCGCTCCCCCCATCCAATCGATCAACATTAGGATTGGCCCCAAGTTCCAGCAACAGACGAATAATATCCACCCTTCCAACCTCAGCAGCCAACTCGAACAACATCGGCCCATAAAGCCGATACTCCTTCACGATTCCCTTGAGTCGCCGCGTCCGCTCTTCACCAGGCTCGAGCTTGAAAATCTCGCGCTGGACCAGAGGGTCTCGCCCGCCCGAATCGTACCACATGGGGTCTTCGAAGTACTCGGCTGCGGGCGGCATGCAAGAGATCGCCATGCCTTCGACGTAGGGAATGTCGTCGAGGTCCATGTCGGCGGCTCGTGGGAGAGGTCTTGGTGAAGACATTGTGGAAACCTGTACAGTATCGATGTCCGGGGGAGTTAGAAGTGCGATACATGTTTGGGTTGGAGAGAACGAGATGATCATATATCATTGCTGCGGAGTGGAGGTTGTTGGGCTTGACGATGGGGTCGACCGGTGAAGCTCAGCTTGATCGGGCGGGACAGCCGCAGAAGCGACGAAAGGTTCTACTATCTCAGCCGTGGATCCTACTTTGGTTGGAAGATACGGTTCGAGACGACTGCATCCACACTTCGACGCAGGTGAACCGTCACCTCGAGACTACGGTGTCGCAACTATATCTGCCTCCAAACTCTCCGAACCAGATCAGTTGTTTCGCCAGATATACAATTTATGTGCATATATCATCATTGATGTAAAGCTTCTAGCTTTCTCGAGCTCTGAAATAAAATTTATATCAGATGTTTGTAGAAATTGTGTGTCGTAGCAAGTTACAAGCGAGATCTTGGAGCCCGTTGCCTGCAGGCAGATCGACCTGGAAAAGACCCACGCGTTAGTACACAAATATTTTCTTTCTACATATATGTATTTTCAACAGAATAAGGCTCAGGAATGGTGCGCTCCATTCTGATTGGCACATTCACTCTTACTATGAGACGGAACATAAACATCAGCAAGGTTCATGTCCATTGCCTTCTGCACCGGCGATACATTATTCCGGTAGCCAGAGCGATCAAAGCGATCCATGAGGCACTAGGGACCCAAGACTATCGCTACGGCTTGCCTGTGAGTGTGATTGGAATTACAGCCAAGGCAACATGGACCTCCACGGTTAGAGGACTTGAGATTGGAGGACCAAAAGGATTCGGTTTTGATGATCTCGAGTACAAGCCTTTGGGGAAGTCCTGTGAGCCACGCAGTGTGATTGATGAGTATCAAGTGTCGTAACGAACAAATCGAGGGTACATGGCAGCGAAGTCTATCGTGAACTTCAAGTCAAGGTGCTCTCGTAGACAATCGTAAAGACATCGCCTATCAGTGCTACAATCAGTGCTGTAATCCGCTCCATGTATGCTCTATGCCTCGAAACAAACTCCTTCCACACTATGCCACGATGCCAGCATCTTGATCCTTAGCGGGGCTCCGGAATGGCCTCATAGTCATCCTCAGGTGCCAGGAGGTATGCTGCGGACGTAACGCCAACACCATTTAGCAGCAGGACGATCCAGCTGACGGTGCAGAGGATCCAGGACTTGTCCAAAGCCCAGCCGACGAAGAAGCGGTTGTCATGGTCGTAGAGGTAGGCCTGGGATGATACGTCAGTGTCTTCTTTTCAAAGACGGGTATGCACACGAGCGCATGTCATGAGTACGCACCACCAAAGTCATAGCGACAAGCTGCGACGCCGCAACAACCATCAACAACGGCGACAGGATCTTCCAGCCCACCTCCCTCGTGCCCCTCCCTCCCACCAGTATCACCACATATGCAACCAACACCGCCAGCTCGAATATCACGCTAAAGTTCATCAAGAAGCCAGTGCTCCTCCACATGCTGCAGAAAGAGCGGTTGTCGCCGTAGCAGTCCTGGTCCTGCGGGAAGGGTATACACTGGCCGGTGATGCTCGAGCATCGTTTGTGCAGGCCGTAGGAGACGTGGATGGGGTCGTTGTCGGTGGGAGAGGTGTAGGAGATCCAGTTGGGAATGGCGATGGACGCGATGGTGCAGGCTGCAGCGCCCAGGTAGACCCAGAGGGAGATGCCGTAGACTACGCGGCGGGTCATGGTGGTGGTGGTGCGACTGGGATCTGAACAGTGTGGTACTGATACGGTCGGGGAGGTATGGCTTGCGCCTATGTAGCGTGTTGCTGGTGCGGTAAGAAGGTGTTGGTAAACAGTGCAGCCCGCTATCTTGCCTGCTTGCTTGCTTGGGAGAAGCGATTGCATCATGGCTCGGCACCTTGAAGCTCTTTCTTGCTGTGCACTTGCCTACATCTGTCCTGTCGGTCCGCCCCGGCGAGCTATACCGTATCGAGGAATGTCTTCTTCACGATCCACGACGGTGGGCCCTAACCCTCCGCGACTACCACCACGTGGAGTCAGTCGGAGAGAAGAGAGTCCTAAATTCCACTCAACAACGCTGCAGGATGTCGAGAGTTTTATATCTTGGAACCTTCTAGTTTTGCTCAGCTCATCTATATCGTCGTCGGAATCACCGGCTGTAATATCGCTCGCTTTCCCCAGCCACTTCACTTACCGTCATGGCAGACCTGTCAACATGCCCGCCCATCAACCGTTCTTCGGTGCAAGCAGCTCACAAACGCATCGAGAAATACATCCATCGAACTCCCACGATCACGTGTGACACTCTGAACCAAATCGCTTCCACGCCGGAGTCTCAACGTTGTCCAACAACTGGACCCAATGCTGCCAACGAACCCGCTCCTCACACAACTGGCATCCAGGGCAATGCCGCCACAGCAAACGCCAACCCCAAAGTCAGGCTATTTTTCAAGTGCGAGAACCAACAAAGAATCGGTGCCTTCAAGGCCCGGGGCGCCTTCCATGCTCTGGGCAGATTGATCGAGGAGAAGGGTATTGAGAGCGTGCGTGAGAAAGGCGTCACGACGCACAGCAGTGGTTCGTCGACTCCAACCAACATGACATCAACAACCACCCCCGTCTAACCAACACCACCAGGCAACCACGCCCAAGCCCTCGCCCTAGCCGCCAAAACCCACGGCGTCCCCGCCCACATCGTGATGCCCACCATCTCAACCCCCTCCAAAATCGCCGGCACCAAATCCCACGGCGCCAATGTCATCTTCTCCGGCTCCACCAGCGACGAGCGCGAAGCCGTCGTAGCAGAAGTCATCAACAAGACCGGCGCCACTCTCGTCCCGCCATACGACCACCCGGACATCATGCTGGGACAAGGCACGCAAGCGCTCGAACTCGAGCAGCAAGCCATCGAACTGATCGCTGCCAACCCCGACCTCGGTATTGAAGGCAAGCGTGGTCTGGACGCTGTCATCGCTCCCATCGGCGGCGGCGGTATGTTATCGGGAATTTGCGCCGCGCTACAAGGCACTGGCATCAAAGTCTTCGGCGCGGAGCCCAACTTCGAAGGCGCCAACGACGCAGAAATGGGCCTGCAGCAGGGCAAGCGGATCGAGAAAGTGAAAACGCTCACCATCGCTGATGGTCTGCGCACACCCGTCGGTGCGATTCCCTGGTCAATTATCTCAGACAAATCCATGCTGCAAGGGATCTACAGCGTCAACGAGGAGCAGATTAAAGCAGCTCTGCGTCTTGCCATGGAGCGCGCAAAGCTGTTCATCGAGCCTTCTGCTGCGGTGCCGTTGGCAGTTATGCTGTATAATGAAGAGTTCAGGAAGGTTGTTGAGCGTGAGGCTGGGCCCGAGGGCTGGAACGTTGGTATTATTCTGTCGGGCGGCAACACTACCGTGGAAGCGATCGCGAAGATGTTTGCACCGCCTGCCAAGGTCGGCGAGCGAGCGGAAGCGACTCTCGGTGCGAATGGCGAAAAGGTGGCGGAGAATGTAGCCGGTTAGGCTGATTGGTATGTGCAGGTATAGCTACGTCCTGCAGAGCTGATGGAGAAAGCTGCGTGTTGCCAAGATCGATTTGTCACTCCTACAGCACTCATCAGAGTGCATGACCATTGTCGCTTAGAGCGAGCGGTGTGCACTGCATGCATGCATACTAGGCCTGCCGAGCTAGCCAGGGCATGCTCAGTGCATGGCTTAGGTTGGGTTGGGATACATGTCGCAATATGTGATGCAGAACGAGATATAGCACAAGGTAGTAAGACGGCGCTTTACAAACGAGAACACAGCGGTTGAACCGAGGTATGAGGTATGCCAACCGTGCCAATTCATCATCCGGGTGGACTAAAAGTCTCATCGCGTTTGAAAGAGAAGTCTTGTTGCTTTAAGTCGCCAAAAGATTCAGAACGCGAACCACAAAAGTCCACAGCAACAGCAAAACCTCCCCAGCAACCATGCTCCTCCCCACTCACCTCATCCACGAGCTCACCATCAAATCCCTCCTCATCCGAGAGCGATACTACCGCGACAGCGCACAATGGGACAAACTCCGCCAATCCTGGCACCCAGACGCCAACACCACAAATCTCAAGATATCATGGTACGTCTCTCTATCTCGTCAATCTTCGTCCCGCCCAATCTGCCCCGAGCTCACTACTCACGAAACAAAAAAATTATCAGGTTCACCGGCCCCATCGACGCTTTCGTAGCAGCCTCCCAGCGCATGCTCGCGAGCGGGACCCTTTCAACCCACACGATCCAGCCCGCCGAAGTAGAAATCAACGGGCACAAAGCCATCGCAGCGTCCACAGGCAGCGTCTCCGTGCGAGCCACGGTCGAAGGTATCGAGTACGAGATGGTCTCGCTGGTGCGGTTCCACAGCCGTCTGATCTACCACTGTCAGGGTCCGGACGACGGCTCGCATGAGGGGACGTGGAAGCTCGTGTCCCTCGAAGCGGTCTACGACAGAGACTATGTCATCCCGACGACGCATGCTGGCGTCACCACGCAGCCGAGTCCTCCTCCGATCCAGGTTGCGCCCGGTGCGCGGGAGAGCTACAAGTATCTCGAGTGGATTTTGGAAAATCGTGGCTTCGCCATCGCGAGAGATCTGCCTGGTCTTGATGACGAAGGCAGTGTGCGGAGGGTGATGGATGAGGCGCAGGAATGGTTGTGGAGGGACTGAAGAGGTGGGTGGCTCGGGGCGGAGTCTCTCAAATAGTAGAATTCGTGTCTTTGTGGTTGGACGAAGCGGAGTTATGACTCAAATGACAAAATAACTTTGACGATGCAGAATTAATCTTCTTTCTGACCAGTTTCGTTGCCACCAGACAGGTTTGAACCATGTCACCTCAAGTACCTCCGTCGCCAAGGTAGCGAGCATTGTGTCTGGCAGACCCGCCTGATTGTAGAGGAGATGGCGGTTTTTCTGCGGTGATGGTCAAGGTATTCGCGAGACTTCGTTGTCTGGAGAGATTGGTCAACGCATACAACCCCTACAAATGCCCGCACAAATGTGAAGATGCCCTGACATACGTCTCGTTCTAGAGGACCTTTCTACTGCTTTCCCATCAGCCGGAAGACGAACTCATACCCCTTGAGCACAGCCTGCCACCTCTGCCCATCGGGATCCCGATACATATCAAAAAGATGCGGGGCACCGTCAAGCAGAGTGAGCTCGCACTCAACGCCGGACTCACGTAAGGCATCGGCAGTCCGCTGTGCCTGCTGCCAAGGGATCAAGTCATCCTCGGTCCCAAACAAGATATGCGTCGGAGTACGGTAAGACCCATCGCGAACATGTGCAAGGGGGCTGATCATGCGCACCATTTCCGGCGCAGGTAGTGGAAGATTTTTGTACTGCTGTGCTTGCTCCGGGTCAGGGACTGAATCTGCCGAGGGCAGGCCGTGCAGGAGGACCTGTAGGGTCTGTCCACGCCAGTTCATGTGCAGCACCAACCGGCTTCTCGCGTCTTTGAGATCCATCCACCCGCCCGCAGCCATGCGGGCCTGAGGCACGTTATACTCGGTGATGGGTCTCGATTGGACACCTTCCAGCAAGTCGTAGTCTGTATTCGCGCCGCTCTCCGAGTGGACTGGGATGTTTGGTTTTGTCCAAAACTGATCTTCGTAGTCCGTCGGGCAGTAGAATGCCAGGACTGCAACAGGTGGCGGTAGTCCGCGCTCAGGAGCGGTCCAAGCCAATGACATTGCCAGCGTCCCGCCGGTTGACCATCCAAGTACCGCAATTTTCCCAGGCTCGATGCGGAGCGGCCTTCCATGGGCGTCCTCGAGCGGCAGCGAGGGAAGACGCTGATGTGCCCAGGCGTAAGCGTCGCGTACGTCCTCGAAAGGTCCCTGGATTATGTTCTGTTCAGGACATAACCGGTAGTCGATCGCAACCGGTAGGATGCCGTTGTCAAGCAGAAGTGCATTCTGCTTGGCTCGGATGTCTTTGCGTGAAAGCATGACATGGCCACCTCCATGCACCGCCAGCCCTGTCGCCACAAGTCAGTCATGTTGATTGTCTCGGGAGGAATCTGTTCAATTCTCACCAATAGCCCAGGTATCGTGCTTTTTCGCTTGCGCCGGGTCTGGTAAGTAGATGTCGGCCCGGAGAGGGAGCAGACCATCGGCGTGCTTGTAAACAAGAGTTTCGATCTTGGGCGAGCGATTTTGAGGCACGCTCGTAAACGTAGTGGCTGGCACACAGGGCCCCTTGAATCCCGTGATCACACGGGAGAGCTCTGATTCTTTCGTCGAGCCGCCAGTCCATGACACCTGCCCGAACCCAGCGTCTTTCATGCATTCCGCCCATGTTTCAGGTGCAGTGAGCGCATGTTTGCGGCCGTCACTGAAGAGCCACCAGCCATCCAACAAGCCGAAGACGAGATCAAGCCAGTACAGTGGAGTCGTGAACTCAACTAGCGACACGAAGCCATTGGGGCGAAGAAGAGCCTCGATGTTGCCCAGCGAACTGCGCAGATTGCTGGTCGCATGGACGCAGTTTGTCGATAGCACGATATCGAATTGGCCGCGCCAGTCTGCTCGGGGAGGTCTCTCGACATCAATGACCTCGAAGCGCATACAACCGTATTTTGTGAATTTGCGCTTTCCACCACTCACAAGTGAGATGGACATGTCGGTGAATGTGTATTCAATCGGTATGCCGAGCTTCACCAGCCGTTCGACTACCCACTTGGTCGTCGACCCTGTGCCAGCGCCGAGCTCAAGAATGCGGAAGACGCCTCCAGGACCGGGTGTGGCCGAACGTAGTGTACTTTCCAGAAAGCTTGTCAGCATTTGTGACATGGTCATGTGCACGGGGCTGGATTTATACACGTCCTCCAAGATATCTCGGTTCTCCTTGGAACCGAACAAGACAGTGAGGGGATCCTTTTCACCACTCAAAAGCTCGGCCAGTTCTGCACCACAAAGATTTAGCAACTGATGCTCCCTAGAGTGCTGAGGGAATTCCTGGACGATGTTATCAAAGAGCGTCTTCGCAGGCACGACACCGATCGCCTTGTCTGAACGCAAATAGCTCGCTCCATCAAAGTCGGCGATTCCGCCGTCTCTCAAGATCTTGTAAAGCACGGCTCGAAGGGAATCGTGTTTGGGTAGTACAGCAATCTGCGGGATCTTTTCGCCAGCGCGAATCTGATTCAAATCGACCCCAAGCGCTGCAAAAGCTTCGACCGTGTAAGAAAGCACAAGCTCCGAGTTCTTGTCCATGACTTTCTCATAGAAGCCAGTCAGCTGGTTGCGATCGGCGAGCATCGTAAAGTCGGCTTTGACAGACTCAAAAGCCTCTGGCGCATTCGTCAAATCGGCATTGCGATTGCCATAGTTGAGCACGGCGCGCGGTGATGCTGCATATTCAAAGGCGCCCGTTTCCCACTCCGCCGGAGATCCGGCCAGGGTTGTCAGCCCAGAGTCCACTCGGGCCGGTGTCGTTATGCTGCCGACCGACAGGCCCGCAGCATGCATCGCGTCCACCACAACTTGTACAAAGTGTTGGTACGTACTTTCCATTGTCATTTGCGAAAGGTCAACTTTGACGCCGAGTAACTTGTTGACATCACCTATCAGCTCGATGCATAGCAACGAGTCAAGCCCAGCATCCGCAAGGTTTGTAGTCTGTGTGAGACGATCAGGTTCGCAGTCAAGGTGTGTCGCCAGAAGCTTGCGAAGTACAGAAGTCAATTCGGAAAGTCCGTAGCCCGTCGACTCGCTGGCTGCGGGCGACGATCTCATAGGAAGCGCCGCGGCACCTGACGTTTCCAGCAAATTCTCTTGTGATTTTACTGTTAGGGCAGAAGACGTCTGGTCTGGAGAACCAGTGAACGCCAAACATTCACACAAGGAGGCGAACGTCTGAAGATCCTGCCACTTTTCCTGTGGAATCTTCTGTCCGAAGACTTTGCCGATGACCGAGATGATCTCTGTTGCCATGAGAGAGTCAATTCCAAGATCTTCAAGTCTGACGTTACCCTGAATCATATGTATGGGAACATCAGTCACCTCAGATAGAAGTCGACGCAGATCTTCATGTTGTTGCTGATATCTTTCAGTCGTTGCCGGCGGCGTAGAATACGAAGGAACAGGAACCCTATCGGTTGCAGGGGATGGGATACTTTGAGGATTGTCTTCAACCCGTGAAATGCAGCCATCGCTCTCGTTCTTGTTTGCGCGGGCCAATGTCTTTACCAAAGACGACACGCGAACGCGATGGAAATTGACCCCTTGCGCAACGAAGACTAGTTCTTTGGACGAAGGGTGCAAAGCGAACACATCGTGGCGGCTTTTTTTGTCAGAAACTGGCGAAGAGATGACGTAAATATCAAAGTGTTGCTCCGGCTCCGGGATAGCAGCGCCTGCTGCGAGCTGGACGTGGTCAATTCCGGTACAAACATAAACCTCATCGGAGGGACAAGGAGCCAAGCAATTGGCATAGATGCCAGGCACCTGGAGAAAATTATCGACAGCCACTGGGTTAGTCAACAAGTCTTCAGCCGCCGCATCTGGCTGACATTTGGGGAGAACGACTTTAGCCATCAGGGTTCCGTCTTGCGTGCTGGTGACCTCGCGGACACCTCGATAGAAGTCATGATAATGGACAGCTCGAGAGAAAACGCCATACACCACGGACCCTCGGACAGCTTGGTGCCCCGGCTCACGCAGTAGGCTATCGGCAAGAGACTGAGGTCTCAAAAGCCGCGAGATGCGGCTCATCTCCATGCTTGTCTCCTCTTCGGACGTAGAAATTTGCAGACCACCCTTGGCGTGGCAGTTTGGTGAGTCAGATCCACTTGCGCTGGGATCGCGACTGTGGAGTGTGAACTCCCATGATCTTTCACGAGCATCGGTCGGCGTCAAGACGATTTCCAGAAGTGCTGCGGAGCTTAAGCCCAGAGGTGACATCATCTGTAGGCCCCGGAGTGTCGGCACTGCAGTTGTATCGAGCTTTTGGATTGTGGCCAATTCTCGAGCCGCCCTTGCAATAAGTTCCACGTAAAGAGCCGCGGGGCAAAGAGGTTGCTGGAGCACAGCGTGGCCTGATACGAGCACCTTCCACGCTTCGCAGCGAGGGTTGACAATGAATGTTGCCCGCTTGCCTCCGCTGGCCACATCGAAGCCTTGAAAGGTTACCAGCACTGGCTCTGGCTCTGGGTACGAATTGAGCTCGGGGCCATTATCCGAACGAGACATTGCACGTTCATCCCATTCTGACTCGAATTCTAGCCAGTGTCTGGTTTTCTCGAATTGATATGGTGGCAGCATGATCGGGTCGTACTCTTGACGCTGGTCGCGATGACAAGGCCAGAACTGGAGCTTGTGTGCATTTCTCCACAGATTGACGGTCGTGTCTGCTAGGGCCACTAGAGAGTCTTTGCGGCTCAAATCCACTGGAAAGAAGAGATCCGAGTTACCGCTGCCTAGATCTACAAGACAACGGCGAGCAATTGTCGTCACAGAAGAGTTCGATCCCGCTTCCACCCAGGTGCACGATCCAAAACGTGACTTGATACGTCTGACTGCGTCTTCAAAGTAGACAGGGTGCCGCATGTGTTCGGAAATGAGCTTTGGCGTGATTTTGTCCCAAGACTTCTGAGACGACGTAGTCTCCAAGTGAATCCTAGGCCGATGGTACACCAATGAGCTCGCAAGCTCTTCCAAGTGCGGCATTATTGGATCGCAGAACCTGGAGTGGAACCCATGAGTGACGCTGAGCACCTTGTATCTGCTTGCTGGTGACTGATCTAGAACAGCAACGGCGCATTCGACTTCTGCTTTTGAGCCAACTAAGACGTGGCTGTAAGATCCGTTGTAGCAAGCAAGTTCGAGACCAGAGTTCGGGTGATCCTTCTTCACTGCCGCGATCACCCTCGCTGCAGCATCGTAGTCAGCACTGAGTGCCACCATAGCACCTCGTTCGTCGCCCCAGAATTGTTGCATAAGTAACGCCCGACCATGAGCAAGTCGTAAGCCATCTTCCAATGACAAAATCCCGCTTACGGTCATTGCCACGAGCTGTCCGAACGAGTGACCGATGACACAGTCGACTTTGAGGCCGCTTTCAAGCCATGACTGCGCACATGCATAGTGCAAAGAGAACTGAGCCGATTGCAATGTTACCACGTCGTCGATGGGTGTGGTATGGAATATCATTGGATAAAGGCCGGAATGGCCGAAGCTCTTCAACAATGTATCGCATTCGTCCAAATGGCGACGTAGCAGCGTACAGCTCTGGTAGGTGTCGTGGTCAAGGCCGATGAATCGGTTGGTCTGGCCACCGAACAACAGTACCACGGGATTAGGCGTTTTCGTGACCGACAAACATGGCTCTTTCTCAGGGTTGGCTGCAGCAATGCGCAGTCGATCCTTCAACTCAGCAACGCTTGAAACACTTGTCATGAACGCTTGCTGGAGAGATTGATCCTGGGTTCTGGCCAGTTCAAAAGCAAGGTCGCTTAGAGAATCGTCATCATTCTTCGGTTGCAGCTTGTCGAGAAATCGCCACAGAGTGTAGCAATTGTCCATCAGACTCTTTGCACTTTTGCCAGTGACCAGAACTGGATACTTAGACGGCACTGCGCGTGGCTCTCTTGTCTTCGCACTGTTGCTGCGTGTGTATTCCTGTACGACTAAAGCGGCAATGCATCCCGAGGCGCCAAAGTTGTTCAGACACGCGATCTTGACGTCTGCGCTCCAGGGTATTGTTTTGCTTGGTATGCAAAACAGCTTCTCGTTCATGCGCATTTTTGGGTTGGGCTGAACGTGGTTCGCTTGACGGGGAATGGCACCCTTGTGCATCATGAGCATCAGCTTTATCAGTCCGGCCACGCCTGATGCTCCTTCAGTATGTCCAATGTTGCCTTTGACAGAACTGAAGTACAGTGGACTCTGTCGAGTCTCGGTCGCGAAGACCTCTCGGATGCCCTCAAATTCGTGAGCATCGCCGACCGCGGTACCGGTGCCATGGGCTTCCAGGTAAGACACTTGGTCTGCAGTGACACCCGCCAATCGAAGCACCCGACGATACAGCGCAGTCTGTGAAGGACTGTATGGAACCATGATAGGGACTTTGTTACTGCTTTGCCGAACCGAAGAAGACAGTATGGTGCCAAGAATGCAGTCTCCATCAGCCTCTGCCTGTTTCAAGCTTTTGAGCATGACGAGGCCGAAGCCTTCGCCACGACTATAGCCATCGGCGTTCGCGTCGAAAGATTTGGAGGTGCCGGTAGGGCTCAGGAAGGATGCAGCAGCCAGATTTTGATAGAAGTGAGGACTCGTAAAGATTGAGACGCCCCCAGCAAGGGCGCTCGAACAGTCGCCGTTGCGAATGGCTTTGCAGGCAGCGTCGACTGCAACAGCAGAGGATGAACAAGCAGTATCGAAGGTGATTGATGGCCCAGAAAGATTGAAGAAATGGCTTACTCTACCAGTGACAAAGGCCCGCAGAGTTCCAAGAGCGGAAAAAGCATTTGCTGGATGGCTGGCAACATTATCATTGTAGTCAGAAGCACAAACACCCACAAAGCATCCAACGTCTGAGGTCTCGTCGCGCTGCTGGCGCGAAAAGAAGCCCGATGATGCGAGCGTCTGGTATGCTACTTCGAGCAATATGCGCTGCTGAGGGTCCATCGACGCTGCTTCACGAGATGACTTGTGGAAGAACCGATGATCGAAGTTTGCGATGTCATCCAGAAAGCTGCTAAGAAAGACGGTCTGCTCCGTGCTGCGAGGATGAGACTTGGTGGGGAACCTTACGACGGGTGGCTCTGTTGTCATTGTACGTCCGGCATCGAGTAAATCCCAGTACTGCTCCAGGGAGTTGGCACCGGGGAACTTGCAACCCATGCCAATCACAGCAATGGGTTCAAGGGTAGATTCGGCCATGTTGTTTGCCGGCGTAGTATGGTTTGAATTGAATTGGGTGGCAGTTTGACAAGTGATGAGACGGAGCTTGACAGTAGACGTCCATCCTTCGTGCTGTATTGTTATATACGAAGGTGATGCAAGCGTTTCGGGACTATGTCGGCTCGCCAGTAAGACAGCTCATCTTTGCTCTCTGGTGGAGCGAGCATGTCGAGCTGGTAACATGGACATCGGCACACAAAGTTCCATGCGCGCCCGCTTGAGTGCGTCGTTCCCGCTCGAGTGCGTCGTTTCTGATATCCAAAGATCAGTTAAGAGCATGTGGCGGGTCAACACGCAGGATGATGCGATAGATGTGGGCTGTGTAGGCATTGCGACTGCTCTGTGCAGTGCTGTGCAGTGCAGTGTAGTAGTGCAGTAGGCACGGATCAAGAGACGAGTGGGTGTTGATATGCAGCAGTGAGTCAGGTAGGTTTGCAGTAAGGCATGCAGTAAAGGTATGCAGTAAAGATATGCAGTAAACTACCTCTCACATATGCGGATTTGAGATATGTGGGTCCGATGGACGGTCCGACCGGGTCGCTTTGAGCCGTGATGGGCTGGCTCCTTCCGTTCGGCGCACGCCGCATCGGTACGTCCGGGCCGCGTCGGGTCGCACCTGCCCTCTTTCCGAAATACCTCATGTACGGCCACCACCTCACTACCCCACTCATGTATAATAATGCTATATTCCCTCGGTAACATTTGATACCTCACGTCTATATGGGCGGTCAAACGCTCTCGGCTGGTCCTTCAAAATTGAAACTACTGCACGGCACGGTCACTCCAATCAATGAAGTGGCAACTGCACGCAAAACAAGACCGATGCTCAGATGACAACTAGCCAAGGCGAGAAAGCAGCATGTCACGCACCGCACATGGCCACACATACATGCATGCCGACTGTGACGTCGCCATACTTCAGTACGCGTACTATGCCGCGAGCTGTGCATTCTCACAGTCCACCACCCATGGGCTCCACTTCGAGCAAGACATCGACGGACATCGCTTGTTGTGAGGTTGGCCTTCTCCCACTCTGGTATATACCTCTTTACCGTCCCCACGTTTGATCTGGGTGCCGCAGCATCATACCTTCAACTTTTCCACCGACTATACCGACTCCATGTATCGCGCTCGTCATGCCACTCTAGGTCGCTTGGCAAGCGAGGCCTGGAAACCCGTTGCCGCCCGCAAATTTGCCAGAGCAGGCATGTTCTCTGCTGACTCGCCTGATGCCGAAGCCATCATCGACAGTGTGCGCCAGAGAGTTCGCTCAGGCGAGACCTGTTACGTTGTTGGCCTGGGCATATCCGGCCACAACGCCGGGGCGTCACTGATCGAGGTCTCCAAAACAGGAGGCATACAGCTGTTGTCTAACGACGAAGAGGAGCGGTTCAATGGTGTCAAACATTTTGAAGGCTATCCAGAAATGGCCATCGATGAGCTGCGTCGTCGATTGAAGGCCCGAAACATCAAACCCCGGCAGGTCGCAGCTTGGGCAACAAGCTGGGACTACGCCGCCGCCCAGGTACTCGGCATTCGGTCTCTTGTCGAGGAACTCCCTGGAAGTTTCAAGCTACTACGAAAAGGGTCTTCATCGGGTTTCGACGTCGCTGTAAGATGTCGAGAGGCTCTCCTCGCTCCTGGCCGCCTTCGAAAACAACTTGGCCTCGAGTTTGATCCACCCCTCATTATGCCTTCTCATCATGAGAACCATGCAGCCACGGCTTTCGCCCTGTCCCCTTTCGCCAAAGAAAAGAAGTCGACCATGGTTGCAGTCATAGATGGGTCTGGCGATCGTGGATCCATCACACATTTCCACAACCGGACCGGCAGCAGCACACTGCAAGTGGCCTATTGCAACGAGTCTGTGGCCGACTCGCTCGGACTCTTTTACAGTATTTTGAGCTCCTCACAGGGCGGCTGGACCACCTTGAGCAGCGAAGGTAGATATATGGGAGCTGTCGCTTGGGGCGATCAGGATAGACACACCAATCCATACTATCGTCGCCTGCGAGAGCTTTTCCATTTTGGTTCTCACGGCCAGGTCCGTTTCAACCGCAAGCTTGGCAATTGGCACATCGCCGGTGAGCTTGAACCATACACCCCCGCTCTCGAGAACATCACCGGTCCCCCCATTCCTCCTGACAAGATGTGGAACCCTGACGCTGTTCTCGACGTTGGCTCTGTGAAGCATTCAGAAATTACTCGCCAACGCGTTGATCTAGCCGCAGCGACGCAGCTTGTCTTCGAGGATTACATTTTCCATACCGTGGACCACATGATCCGGAGCATTCGCAGTGACCAACTAGTACTCTCGGGAGGCAGTGCACTCAATGGCCTTGCGAACATGAAGTTATTGGATCACTTCAATCGCGAGTGGTACAAGCGCAACCTTGGCCTCGATACCTGCTTGAAACTTTGGATCCCCCCGATTCCCGGAGATGCCGGGGTCACAATGGGGGCAGCCTACAGCCTCGCCATGAGAGCCGACGTCCCTGTTGGTCCGAACCTTCAACATGCCGCGTACTGCGGTATCAGTCCGAGTGCCGATGCAATCGACACCGCTCTAGCGAATGACCCAGAAGTTCACTGCATTCCCCTTGGCAGCGTGTTCAACGAGAAGATTCGGAAGAAAGTCGCCGATCTGATGGCATACATCATCGCCCAAGATGGCGTACTTGGCTTGTATCAAGGACCGGCCGAGACGGGCCCTCGCGCGCTCGGCCAACGCTCCATCCTGGCCAATCCCTGCAACCCAGCGACGCAAGCCATCTTGAATGAGCGCGTCAAGCACCGCGAAGCAATTCGACCTTTAGCACCGATGGTCACACGTGCCCAAGCCGACCGCTTTTTCGAGCTGGCCGAAGGCGCCGCAGCAGACGACTACAACGCCTACCGCTACATGGTCTTGACATGCAAAGCCCGCCCCGAAGCCTACGAGAAAATTCCTGCAGTTGTGCACAAGGACGGTACTTGCCGCATTCAAATCGTGAAACCGGAGTTCCAACCTCTAGTGCACGACTACCTCGAAGCCATGGGTCGAAGACTCGGCGCCGAAGTGAGTGTCAACACTTCGCTCAATGTAGGCGGGCCAATTTGTCAGACACCTACACAGGCCCTTGCTACCATGAAACGTGCTAAAGCCCTGACGGGACTGGTTATGGTCAGCAAGGAAGGGGCAGCGTATCTTGTTTGGCATGCTGTCGAGACCTCGGCCAAGGACAATGGTGCGAGTTTGTTGAAATGGGTCTCTCGTCATGCTGCGGAAACAGAAGCGATGAAATGATGTTGGACTGGTCAACTTGGTCGGTGCCTATATGCAAGGATTACTTCAGTGTCTTTTCTGCATCTCATCTAGTTTGTCAGCTCGTTTCCGTAACCTCAAATTCACAAAGCCCATCCCGCTGCCTCAGTTACAATCTGTGCCGCTTTTACATCTTACCCTTTTAGGTAAATGCGGACGTGATTGGGTGGGTACCCACCTTATGCAATGGAATTGGCGTGTCGACGTGTCTCAGATTGAACGGTGCGGGCGCTCAATACGGAATGGGAACCTGCAACGTAGCCTTGTGAGTGATCCCACAAACGAGGCAAATTCTCTAAGCGAGGCCACAAATGAAGCGGTCTGAGCGTGCTTCTGATCGGCAACCTAATCCTCCTGCAGCGTGAGGCGGCCGCCTACTGTCATCTGGGCGTGATATAGCCATGGACGGCCATACGTCTCTGCCGTGTACCACCTTCGCCCACCTCCACTCTCACATGGTCTTTCTCGACGGTGACTTCCGTGCAAATTTGATCGGTGAGGCAATGCTAAGTGTCCCATGCAACGCCAACGCAACTAAGTATACCCGATGGCCCTGAGGCGATGCGGTAGGGGATCTAAGAGCTACCGCCACGGGACCTTCCAAGCAATTCACTTGGGCCGCGATCCCACGCGTATCGCATCTTGTGCGATGACTCCCACGAGGTTGTCAGGTTCCACATGCTGGCTGTCAGGTTCCACATGCTGGTCGGGACTGAGACATGCAGGAGCTCGCTTGCGCCGGTATACACACCTTGACTTCTGACGTCCACCTGCTCGAGCCAATGCGTGAGTCCAACAAGCCACCCTTGCGAGAGCTGCTGTTGGTGGCAGAAACCAGCAAGCATGACTTCGCGCACGACGTGTTGCCATTCCTCACTCGCCAGGAGCACGGCCATATCGGCCAGAGGCTCACCGCTCTTGTCGATGTCCAAAGAACGAATATTTCAAGACCCTACAATTGTAGACTGTCGCATAAAAGTTCGACAAGCTCTGTTGCTCATGCTCAATGTATCCTTCATTTCATCAAAACAATCATCTCCATCGCGATCCGTGTCCTCGTCCGCAACATACGAAGCCTCGAGCCACCATGCCGTCCAACATTGTTGCCAACGCCCGAGCCATCGCACAATCCGGTATCGACATCGTACCTGGCACGGAAATTGTGAACAGTACTGCGACGTTGGACCTCGACGGACCTACTGCCAAGAGCCATGTGTGAGTTTGCATTCCTCTGCTGTTATGATTGCGGTCCTGATTGTTACCCTAGCTTACTGCCTCGCCCATCCGGGAGAATCGATGATCCTCTGAACTGGTCAAGGATATGGAAATGCATCACCTTCGCCTCGCAACTCATCTATGTGTGGGTCTTGGTGACTTCAGCTCTCAGCTTGGCTCCACTGTTCCCCCTCTTAGCTGAGGAATTCGGTCTCAATGACCAGCAGGTGTCGCTTCTGACTGGCGTCAATGTCATCACCCTAGGCTTTGCGAATCTCCTCATTATTCCGCTCTCCAATCTTTATGGTCGCAGACCGATCTGCATCCTGTGTGGCTTCCTAGTGGTCCTCACCAACGTCTGGCAAGCACTAGCGACTAGCTACCAAAGTCTCCTAGCAGCTCGGGCAGTTAATGGCATTGTAGCCGCAACGGCTGAAACAGTTATGGTCCAGGTCATTGCAGACATCTTCTTCCTACATGAACGCGGTCTCTGGGTCGGACTGTACTTCACTCTGTTCTCGAGTGGAGCCTTCCTGGGACCCATTATCGCTGGCAACATGGCGATTTATGGGTGGCGCTCGTTCATGTGGTTGTCTGTCGCCATGGCCGCCTTCAGCACTTTGCTCCTTGTCTTCGCTTTTCCAGAGACCGTGTACTATCGTACGGCCGAAAGCACTGGCAGCAACAGCCTGTCCGTAGAAGTCTCCATGAGCCTGCAAGATGAGAACCTCGATCTCGAAGCGAACAACGGCCAGCTCGATGATTACGTTGGCCGCGGCAAACCAAGCAAGCACCAGTTCATCGGCATTCAGATGCCGCCAAAGAAGAGCCGACTATCTTCATTCACCCACGACCTGATCACGCCGTTTCTCGTGTTCTTCAATCCAATCATCTTCTGGTCCGCCATGATGCTTGCCAGTGCCGCATGTCTGGTCCTCCTCTACAACCTCACTCAATCCAGCTTTCTCAGTACATACGGTTGGTCGCCTGCCGCCGTCGGCTATTCCAACTTTTCATTCTTCGTCGGATGCGGAGTTGGTGCTCTCACTGCAGGACCCTTCTCAGACTGGCTCATGCGCCGCAGCACGGCCAGGAACAACGGGATCCGCGAAGCCGAAATGCGCCTGCCAGCCCTCATACCGTTCATCTGCATCTACATCGTAAGCAATGTCATTGGCGCCGTCGGCTACGACCGCCGCTGGCCTTGGCAAGTCATTGTCATTTGCGGCTTCGGTTTCTCGGGCGCCTCCATGACTTCCATTCCGACAATCGCGATTTCCTACGCACTTGACTCCTACTCATCCATCTCGGGGGAGATCATGGTCGTCGGGACGGTGATGAAGAATGTACTTGGCTTCAGTCTGAGCTACTGGATTTTCGATGTGCAAGCGACGGCAGGTTGGCTCTCGGTGTTTATGGTTCAGTTCGCAGTCTCTATGTTCTCGATCATGTTTGCTTTGCCCCTCTATGTGTATGGGAAACATTTGAGGAGGTGGACGAAGGATTCGAAGATACATAAGATAGAGGTAAGATAGTCTGATCGGCTATCGCTACAGTCAAGACGCTTGATGAGCTTGGTTTGTTACGGAATCCTCATCAACCAAGTACTTGAACAATGCGATTTTCCATTGATAAAGCTGCGATAAACACTAATGAATATGCCGCTCTCAGAGGGAAGGAACTCACGGTTGAGAACGGGCGCCGAGGCTAGGGGCTGTTTCCTATACAATGATATTGAAAGTACGGATTGTTCTTAGAGACGAGGTTGTGTGTATGTTCCAAGTCTGTCGGAAGTCTGTCGAAAATACAATGATGCAAACATCGCTTATGGCCCAAATGGTAAAAATCTTGGTTGTGCCGTAGCTCCGCGTATCACTTTAGTATGGGCCTATTTCGCTGTTACGATCAGCGCGCAAATCAAGTGGCCTACAACGATCTCAGTTGACCGATGTTTCTGTGGCCTACATTTAGATCATGCCGCATGCAGTCGATGGCCCTCCTCTACTACCGCTGGCACGACTCGTACTGCTCGCCGCACGTGGCTGCATCCTACATCCACAATCAACCTCACCGCATCGATTACGGTGCATCGAGTACGCAAATGGTTTGTCGTGTCTTACACGGACACACTCACGCAGGGGTCCTTGTGTCCTCGCCTTCTCTGGTCCTGACAATCATTATACACATCACGATAATGGCAGCATTTGTACGTCTCATAACCAGGCCTAATGGCAACAAACCATCGCCGCCCATCCACGATGACGACGTCGTATACCCGCTTCATATCCTGGATAACGCCAAAACACTTCGCAGCTTTGTCGTCGCCTACACGCTTCGATTCGACGATGTGCTAGTCGACGACCGGAGAATGCTCGGAGGCCAGCTTAGGCTCAAAGGTGACTTCAAGTCCAACGGATGCCCCTATGGAACATAATCACTGATGCTTCGTAAATAGTAGAAAGGGAAACTAGAGATTCCTGCCCCGCCGACATTCACAGAAGACAGGCCCACAGTGTTTTTCACTCGCGAAACATTTACAGTGCCCAATGAACAGCATCCCGAAGGGGCGCGAAGCATCTCGCGGGAGCCTCGATGCTGTGGTTGCGTGCACGGTTCGGCTGGGATCTTTTGACGAACAAGATGCCTGAATCACGGATCATCTGTCTTCCCAGGATTTTTGTCAAGGAGCTGCGCCGACAAGCGATGGCTGAACTTACCGTCGAACACGGAGAAGAAGAAGAGATCTTCATCAGCGAGGGCGATGCTTTGACAGCCTGGGCAGTATGTGCGGTCGCCTTGTCTTCGCCACAACCACGGCCCGTGACGGCACTCCACGCCCTCAACATGCGATTACGCCTCCCGTCACTAATGAATGCCGGTGGAGTGTATACGCGGAACATGGTGATCGCAGCCTGCACCTTCTTGTCCTCCGAGACTGCCGCTGGCGGCCCTGGACCAATCGCATCAGCAAACCGCGACCACCTGATCGAGTAGTCAGACGAATCCCAATTCCTAGCCTATATGCGAGAAGTATGCCAGAGCCCGGTCTACGGCGCGGATGCCTCACACATCTTCGGTGATTCGAACGCTATCCTGGTGCCCTTCACGAATTGGACCAAAGCCCAACTTCCACAAAATCGTGGACTTCAGCCCTGCGAATGTGCAGGGACAAGGGACAAGTGGAAGAAGATCTAACCCGCCTGGATTTTTGACATTCCACCACGTGCAGTCTTTCCGCTCAAATCCGGAGGAGAGGAATATTTTTGTCATTGTGGGTAAGGATCATGGTGAGAACTGTTGGGTTACGGCGACGTTGCACCAGCCGACTTGGGATGTGCTTGAGGAGAGTCTCCAAAAGAATGGAGAGTGGCCGGATTCGATCTGCATCCATCTTCAAGTGATTTCTCGTTCCCTAGTCCTCTTCCGATGTAGGAGGATCGCATTGGATAGACTTTTCCAGGGCTCCATCACACTCCTCCGTAGTCAACTGCAGTTGGTATTCTTGGACGACCGACGCAGGGACTTTGGCAGATATAGTTGTGATAACCGTGCAGAGCTGTTCACATAACGTGAGTGCAAGTATCTGAGGCTGCCCTTTTGTAAGATAAATGTTTTACCCTGCTGGCTGTCTCTGAAGTGCGGTCAAGCCTTAACGGGTCGGACTTCGCCAACGGGTCGGTCCCTCAACAAGCGAGGTTGATCAACACTGCTTTGACTGACCAAGGTGCTCACTGCGATACGACTGATAGAGCAGTACAGACTAGATCTGGTTCTACCTATAGCTCAGCTGTGCTGTACGGCGTCTCGGCCAGCCTTGCTGCATTTTCCGAAAAGGAAAGCTTGATTGATGGTACGATCGTTTGATGAATGTCGGTACTGGTGGCTGAAAGACTGATCACCAGCAGCGAAATCAACTCTGGCCTACCGGGAGCCAAAGTAGAGAGTGACGCGAGAATCCCTACTTGTCTAAAGATGAGAGTATTTCGATGACCGGAAGCAAAAGGCATGCCCTTCTGGCGTGAGAGCCACAAGCCCACTGTGATATAGTGTACGTGGCATGAACACATGGGCTCGTACACCACTAGCGAAATCAAGACCAGCACCAGCAGTGACAACCACACCGCAACTCCCCGACTCTCCAGCAGACCGTGCTACGGAAGATCTGCACGACCAAGTAGATGGCCGAGCGGAAGCGAGATGATGGAGGAACCTCTCCAGTACACGACCTTCAATCTTGAAGGCGGAATCTCTTCGCTTTGGAGTAATATCAGCTAGACTGTAGCTGATATGCGGATATAGCGTATTTCCCGTAGCATGGAAGGTGCGGGTTAGCAACGTCGCCGGCAAAGATGCAACGGGCATCATCTCTAGCGTTCCTGTGCCTTGATATCATGTCACGCTATTTCTTCAATTCCAATGACCTAGGTCGCGAAGCTAACCTGCTCAAACCTCCACAATCTTCTCGAAACGCTTCTCAATCTCGACCTCCCCGGCGCCACTACGAGCAAAAGAACGAACACCTTTGTCAGAAAGTGGTTAGCCAATGTACCGACTGTCCTTAGACAACTCCGAGTTCATCAAATGCAATATGGATTATTCCCCGGATTGTTTATGGATAATCGATTGCACTATTGGGACTCGGAAGTCGCCTTCGGCAATCCAAGAAATGAGGCATAAACAGAGCTCGATGTATTCCAAATAGCACATAGGCTCCAACCCCACTCTGTAGAATAATACACACAGACGAGACGCAGTAACAACAGATTGTCCTCCTGCTGAAAGGACGTACCTACATCGTCCTCGCAACCAGCCATCACCACCACGACTACGGTTTTGAACACACAAAAAAACAGCAGTTCCTCAACACAACATCTCTCCTCCCGCCCCATTCAACAACAACAACAGCAGCAACAACGAACACAATGTCCTCCACCCTCGAGCCCGCAATTCCCCCGAACCTAACCTGCCCACGAACCCAACCATCCAGTCTCCCTCCCAACTACCAGCCTCCCTTCCCAGCCTACTGCGCCAGATTCCCCGAGTCCATGCAAAACCTTACCATGGCGGTCATCGGATTCCCAGCATCCAGCTTCAATGCAGGACTCGGACTCAAAAGACAGCAGAAACAAGCTCCTCAATTTCCTGCAATCCCCATCACCGCCTCCTACCACAACGAAGCGATCTTCGCGTACTGACCCAGCACTTCCGCCTATTCCATCTGGGCCGAGGCGAGCGGTTTCGCCGCTTTCTGGGAAACCCTCCGGCCGGGGGGAGAAGTAGGCTGGTTCCTAGAGATCTTCTCGCCCTCGATGGATCGCTTCGAGACCATATTCTCGAACGATACCGTGCCCGAGGGTGCGGCGCATATGAGGGAGAAGGTCAGCGGACCGATGAGAGAGCATGTCTATTGGGGAAGTATGAGGGATCGGTTGGCGGTTTCGCAGACGGATGGCCTGGAGGGGGAGGTGAGGGAAGGGGTTGAAGTGAGAGACACGAGATCGCGGAGGATTCGCGTCGCTGGGGGAAAGAATTTGTGTGTGATTCGCTCGGGGCAGGATTGGTCTGGGACGAATGAGCGGGAGCGGAAGCTGTATCTTGAGACTATGCATCCTGTGCTTATGAGGGGGATGGAGTTTCTTACTACCGAGGGTTCCGAGGTTGGGTGCTTGAGCAATCGATTCATGGACGTGGTCGATCACGCTGATCCTACTCGTTTGACTGACGAGACTTTTGGGCTTGGGTATTTTGACAGTATTGCTTCTTTGGAGGGATGGAGCAAGCAGCATAAGACGCATCTGGACATTTTTGGCAGGTTCTTGCAGTATGCTGCTGAGCTGCAGAATAACGTCACGTTGAGGCTGTTTCATGAGGTTGTGGTTTTGCGGCTAGAGCAGCAGTTCTTTGAGTATGTTGGGTTTCATCCGGCCACTGGACTTCCAGGATCAATGGCGGCCTAAACGGCACTTTGAGTGGGCGGTCTGGAGTGCATATAGCATGTGAGGACCCGCAATTTGAACATGATATTTGTGATGTGCTTTCCATGTGACGGATGCTTCTGTTTGGTATTGTAATTTATTCCTCATTTATGAACCTTTACAGGATCTATCATGTTCTCGTCACGCTTTTGTCGCTAATGCAGGGCGAAGCAGCTTAGAGCTTGCTGAGGATAGTCTCGGCGGAGGAGACCTGTATTATGGGGTTAGTCACCTGTCATCCCGTTCTCTGCAAGATATCCCAGAACTCACATTGACATCCTTAGGCGAAGCCTCGTTCTCAGCGTAGCTGACAGTGCCATCCTTCTCAACAATCATGGCCCAGCGACCGTTCCTGTCACCCATACCAGCAGCCCAGCCGTGGTTCTTGGAGAAGGACGAGTCGCTCATGAAGAGGGTCTTGCTGTCCTTGGTGCAGCCGTTGACCTTGCCCCAGGCGTTCATGACGAAGGGATCGTTGGAAGCGATGACGACGACCTGGTCGACGCCCTTGGCGGCCAGCTTCTCCTCGTTCTGCAGGTAGGGCGGGATGTGCATGGCCTGGCAGCTAGGGGTGAAAGCGCCGGGGACGGAGACGAGGACGACCTTCTTGCCGGCGAACTCCTTGCTGGCGTCGTAGGACTGCGGGAGGCCGCAGGCGGTGGGGGAGGGGTCAGTGATGGGAGCCCAGCTGGAGAAGGTGCTGTGTCAGCAGAGTGCGTTGTACTGTTTTATTTATGGGCGGATGCATGTTGCTTACTCGAACTTGACGTCCGAGGGGAACTTGTCGCCAGCCTTGATGGGAGCCATTGTGATGGATTGTGGTGGGTGGTTGGTTGAGATGAGGTTGTGGTTGTGGTTTGGTTGTTGTGTAGTTATAAAAAGAGATTGAAGCTGGAGGACGAAAGCGAAGGAGACGGTATGGAATATGGGAGAGTGCTTTAGATAACCAACTGCCTCCTAGCGCGACTGCCACAGCTCAATGGCCGATGCAGCTGTGCAACAGAAATTACAAATACCGCACCACGACCGCCCAAGCTAGGAAGGAGGGGTCGAGAAAGGGCCAGACAACACACAACATTTGCCCCGCCATCGAATGACGCTGCTGCGGGCGTGGAGCTTCCGATCATCAATCGGCGACCTCGGCAGCAATCTCAAATCCCACGAGAATGCAAGCCTCTTTGGAAATATACCGGCTGATCGAGGATAGAATCACAAATGCTGACAGTGCGTGATAACGCAAGTCATCTTCTCCAATCCAGCCATCAACATCATTTCCAATGGCGCTGATGGCCGAGTTCGCGGCATGGATACGAGCTTCGAGTCAGGTAGAGAAGGAAAGCATGGACTCGCCCACTAGATCCGACACGGGGAACCATCACAAAGCACATGCATAGCTGACGGCATCGCCTATCGCGTTTCAAAATAGATATGCAAACGCCGTCTGGTGTGTGGATAAATACTCAAACCGTCAACGTTATCTATCTGCACAATTTTTCATTGGATTTGATTGTCATACAATAACTATGTCGCTGGCACCACCGTTCACAGAAGAGACCGCGAGGGCGAAGGTGAAGAAGGCGCAGGATACCTGGAACACCCAGTGAGTTAGACTTGACACACGATGATATTTCATATTCACCAGCCCTGACCAAATAACCCAAGAGACCCAACCACCATCTCCAAAGCCTACACCAACGACTCCATCTGGCGTAACCGTGACCGCTTCCTCACCGGCACCGAAGCCATAGTTCAATTCCTCACTGCGAAGTGGGAGAAGGAGAAGTCGTACCGGTACGGGACTCCTTCAATGGTCTAGTCTATTGATGCTGACGCTAATGCCACTTTGATGCAGCCTGCGCAAGGAGCTATTCGCTTTCAAGGACAACAGGATCGCTGTCCAGTTCTGGTATGAGTACCAGGACAGCCATGATGGAATGAAGTGGAAGCGTTGTTATGGCCTGGAGGATTGGACTTTTGCAGAGGATGGTCGAATGCGGAAGAGGCAGATGAGCGGGAACGATGTTGAGATCTCGGCCGAAGAGCGCTGGTTCAAGGATGGGGTCGATGTCAATGCTGTCGATATCTCGGAGAAGCATTGGTGATTGCTGTTGATGGTTTGGGTGCTGTGAGGGTCTGCTTGAGGCAACATTTGCTCTAGGCACATCCAGCGTGTCCTTTCTGGAAGCAGTGCTGGCTGTGAGGCTGTGGTTATAGGTAGAACAGCACACGATATCCTCACTGCACTGAATTCTCCTTCCCGTGTCCAGAGCCCCGTCTGTAGGTGCGATCGGAAGTCTCACCATGCAACCTGTACACGAGCGACGTGTCTTCACATCGTGCCTGTTATACAGGCTGCCCTCAGGCAGGCGGCGTATCATGCACCACAACAAGCAAAAACTTCGCATCTGGCACCACAACCAGCTCATTTTTCTTCGTCCTCAGCCTCAACAGCTTCACCTCATCGCTTTCCCCGTTCAGCTCCTCCGTCGTCTGGCCCGCATTCTTAACAAAGTTCCAGACCAGTCTCGCGACCGCATCGGCATTCCGCGTGCCTTTCTTTTGCCCTTCCGTATCGGTGCCGCCGATGCCGTTGGGCGCGGACTCGCCTTCTTCTGTGATGTCCTCGGCGGTGATCAGGCCTGTTGAGCGGACGATTGCGCCGGTGTCGCGGGAGAGGATTAGGGTGCTTTGGACGCCGGGGCGTTGGGAGAGGCGTGCGAGGAGAGCCGCTGTCTCTTCTGAAGGGGAGGGTTGTTGCATTGTGGGCGATTGTGTGCCTCGTGAACCAAGTCGGAACGTTTATTGAAGCGGTCGGTTGTGCCTGGTGGAGATATTAGGTTTGTAAATAGAGAGCTCCTCGCAGCCAGCAGCCGACCAACCAGCAACTTCTAAGCTTCCGCCAAGACATTGAAGTCTGCGCGACCATCTGGTGAAGAAGATCGCCATTCGCGACAGGACGACTATTGCACTCACTCGGGGTGTTTATTTTACAGCCGCGATCGTGGTAGAAATCATCTAATCATACAAAATGACGAAATCCAACAAGCACAAAAACGAGAGGAAAAAGGACTTCCAAAAGGAAAAGCTAAAAGTCGGAAAAGCGAGACCAAAAAATACCAACGCCACAGATACCAGCTTTGCAGCAAGATGTACGAATCATGTATACGCCGCAAAAAACACATCACTGACAAACAACAGCTATTGTTCTCAAACAGCAGAGTCTCACCGAAGCCAGTCGCGAAGCCGGCGCACTTTTCAACCACAACCTCTCTCTCATCAACAGCAAAAACGATGATCAGCGAAAAGATGCTCTCGCTTTTCTCACGCATACAATCACCGAGACGGCAGCGCCATGGCCGCAGCCTCCCTCAGTCATCATCGCCAAAACTCAACCTCTAATCCTCGATGGCACGCCCGCAGTCCGAACGCAATTGCTCAAACTGTTCAAAGCACTTCCACCCAGTCAACTCGGCCCTCTCGATGGCGCACTCCTCTACTCCCGCGCCGGCATGACCCACTTATCCACAGACATTCGCCTCGCAGCCCTCGACACTCTAGACTGGCTCCTAGCCTCCAACGGCGAAGCAGTCGTCAGCTGCGCCGGCGGCTGGGTCAAAACGCTCAAGACTTTCCAGAACCTGCTGTCCTGGACCGCCCAAGGCAGCATCATCAGCAGCGCCACGGGAGCCAAATGGTCCAACACCAAAGCCTCCAGCTCGCTCGGAAGCAACAAACTGCTCGTCCACCAGATCAACACTCTGACTAAATTCCTCAACGCTGGTCTTAAACCACGCGCTTACGATCCTAATGCGCTTGCTGTGAAAGCTGCGCAGAGTTTCCCGCTCTGGCACGCTGATGCGCATACTTTGCCGAGCAAGAGCAATTGCTATGGGTATTTGAACTTGTTTGGCGCGCCGAGGGATCTTGATAGCGAGATGTACGATGATCCCAGTGAGAGGGTCGAGGCGTTGCATGAGTCTGGGTTGTACGATGCTTTCAAGTATGGGGTTGGCGAGGCGAAGAAGGAGGCTGGCGAGGTTGGAAGGGCGGCTTCGGGGCTTGAGAAGGCGTTGAGGTTCGCTGAGCAGGGCTGATCTACTCGTTGTCCACTTTACAGCAGTCTTTTGCATATGCTCCTGCTCGCTTAAAGGGACGCAACTCAGCGGAACATGCGTTTCGGAGCGGCAACGAGGAAGAACGAGAAGCGCATTCTCTTGCGGTCAAGTATCCCAGCATGGATGAAGATCTTGCAAACGGCCAGCAACACCTTGCGACAAGTGTCAACGCTCGGGTAGCATTCAGAGTTTATTGATTCAGCACACCGCGGTGCGAAGGTCAAGGGAGGAATATCGCAAGCTTTCTCGCCACCACATGCATCAAGGCTTATCACCCTCGCCGGGATGTATGCAGAGCATCTATTAGTCACGCGGCGATTGTCGCTGATTTCATCTGCGCAAGCCCTGGCCTCCATCGTCGTGGAATTGAGACGCGGAGGTTTCGGAAACATCTCCATGTACTCTTGAGAGGGAGGAGTTGCCCGGCTAAGGATACAGGATATGTGGGTGATATCGGAGTGTCATGGGCAGAAATAATAGCGAATCGATAGTCATGGACTGGAAGTATCCAAGAAGCTGGAAGCGGGTCAAGACTACTTCTCCTCATCACCCCCTATCGAAAAGTCCTTGTTGATTCTTACAACCTGACTGATATGTAATGGCTACCATTGAGCAAGCCTCGAAATCGCAGAGATTGCCTGGAATTCCGTGCTTGCAAGTAGGTGCACTCGCCCTTGGAGGCTTGGAGGTCGCCACTAAACTCTAGGTCAAGAACAAATGTGATGTTCAAAGGACAAGAAGATTGATGTGCTTATTGGTTCAAGCAAACAATCTTTTTTGTCTCATCCACTGCGAAGGCGCAGCAAACAGGCTGCGTGATGCAAATGCCACATGCAGTCCTTTGCTCGTGGATCGTTTCTTCCTTGAAGTAATATCTAATCCGACCTCACTTTTCACTTTATGCTCCGACCCGCGTGAGCACAAGCGTGCGCTCTTTCACGAGACTAGCGCTCGTACTCGCTCGCGACCTCTACATCAGCGCTCGCACTCTCCAATTCTTCAACCACTCACACCACTTGCAACATCTCCAACGCCCAGTACCACCAACCATCGCCAAGCATCCATTCAACATGGCCAACAACAGCAGCGACTCCAGCCACACCACCAGCAGCGACAATGACAACGACAGCGACCACCCGCGCACACTTTCACCCGCCGCTGTACCACGCAGTCGCGCTAACACCGGGCGATCTTTCATGGCTCCTTCGAAAATTCCGAAACTCAGCACCGCCTCAGTCAGCAAAATTCAAGCTCCAGTGTCGCCACCTCGTACGCCCGCTGACCGCACTGCGCCTGCGGCTCTGGATTGGGGTTCAGGTGGCGAGTGGAGTGCTTTGGTGGGTGAGATCAGGCGTGGTGCTGCTGAGGTGGAGGGTGAAGTTGCTGATGATGATGGTTCGTCGGTGGAAGTGAGCGAGGAGAAGGAGGAGCCTCTTCTACAGTCCACGATGGTTTCCTCTGGGTTGTTCAATGATTTCGAGCATGCTACGGCCGATCTCAAGCGGCCTGTCGACTCTATCCTGCCTAAGGAAGTCAGCGACGACGATGCACCTCTTGTCGTGTTCGAGGATGTCGACCAGCAAAATGATGAGGGTGAGGAAGAAGGATTTCATGGAGGCGTCTTGCTGGAGGGAGAATCTTCTGACAGTGCTGCCTCTCCGAGCTCGGATTCAGAGCATTTCGACATGCACACCTCATCTGCTCTCAGGCAGCAATCTACCGCCTCCGAGAGCTTCGATGGGCTCAGCGATGAGGAGCTGCCTGTCGTGTCTGTTATGAAGGAATCAGAACGACACATCCCCGAGCAACATGACATACACGAGACTGCCGAGCAGAAGACAAATTTTGCAGACGCCGATGCCTCCCAGATCTCTGGTTCCGATTCGGACCTGGATCCCGCGCCTATTCCCAAGCGATCTTGCGACACTGATCGTCTCGAGAAAGCCGGCGATGACGAGCACGCTCTTGTGGCCCCATCCTCTAAGGGTTTTAATCAGCACATCTCCAAGCAACAGGACCTACACGAGCAAGCCATCCTAGATACGGCACCGTCAGATGCTGATGTCTCTCACACTTCTGACTCCGACGTATCCGACATGGAGCTCCCAGCCGCCATCATCCGTGAACCGTTCCTGAACCTCATGGACAGGAATTCCACCGCAGAGGACCGCTCTACAGTCTCACCTGAGATAGTTCTTCGCGGTCTGATCCGTGACGTGCACCCGGAGACAATTCACTTCACTTTGCCGCACTCCTCGTTCTCGCCCAACGACTTACGAAAGGGGCTCCAGTACGCCTGTAGCACGCTTCAAGCAGCTACTTCCAAGTTGACTATGCTGGAAATGCTCGATAACGAGACGACCAGCATGACTGGGGCTGACCTGCGCCGCTGGATCGCGCTTGCCGACAACTCAAATCCAAGTGCCCACGCTAAGCCACGTCTCTCGGTCATCTTCGAGTCTTTGTCGATTGGAGAGATGAGGGCTGCACTCGAAGAGCTTGTTCAATCGAGACTTGTCGTAGAGGGCGAGGTGGAAAAGACACAGATGTCGCTGATGAGGAAGGCGGTGGCGAAGGAGCGACAAGAGAAAACTGTGATGATCCCCGTGAAGAGGGTGGCAGACTTCGACAAGAAGGGTGGTGGCAGCAGCAAGAAGAGGCGTGTCTCACAGGAAGGCGATGAGACAGTGCTCGACGCATTTCTCACTGCAATCATGGTCTTGCTGATTGGAGTACTCTATCTTTACATCTGCGAGTAGCCAGTTGGCTCGGCCGACCACCGCATGACGAGCGTGAAGAAATGATGCCGGGGAGGTGCAGATGCAGATGCAGTCACATGTACACGCGACCACTTGGACTTGCTTGGACAGTACGACGTGTCACCGACGGAAGACGTGTTGTGAGGCAGCGAGGGGATGACCTGCACTCCTGTATTTCCATAGCTTTTGAAAATGACTTTTCTGCCGCAACGACAACAAGTAAATGTAATGTACAATAATCCTCTTCACAGCATTTGCTGACTTCCCACGTCTCATACACGCTGCTTACCTCATCTGAAGTCGTCTGGTCGAAGCTCTCGAGCTTGGCAAGCGCCGGGATGATGCTGGAGGTCTGGATCGACCCTCGAACCGCGAACTTAGTTGCGCCTTGCTGCCTTTCACACCGAACACGTCTCCTTCACGGAGCGCAATCACACCGACAACTCATCTCGGACCAGACGGATTTTGGCTCTCGAATAGACAATCTCGCGTTTGCGACTATTGCGATGAGCCAGGGGATGGTCTCCGCGCTGCGCTCTCCTACCTAATCAATCAATCAATCAATCAATTCTCCCCAAAGTTCGACTTGCGACAGCTGCCTGGAACACTTGCTCGCAGTATATCGATAATTACAAAGCCTTCCGCTGCACACCTGGGGACGTCCTTTCAACACCGCAATCATGGCTGCAGGCCGGTCGCTCAAGGCCCTCGTCGGTCGCCGTCGACGTCTGGACGAGGAGGGCGAGGATGACGAAGGGCCCGTCATGGTCGATGATTCGCAGAGCGAGGGCTCGGTGCTGACCGAGATGGACGAGGGAGATGACGAGGACGAGACTGGTAGCGTCGGCGACGGCCAGGCTGTGTCGGGCGCGAATGGAAGTGTAGTCGATGCGGCTTCTGAAGGCACCGCGAATGGTAAGCCGGCTGCGAAGAAATCGCGGAAGTCGAGGAATAGAGCTGGCAAGAAGGAGGTGGGTGAGCAGGGCGATGGGTCGACTGGACAGGCGGACCTGTTTCGAGCTACGGCGGATACAGAGGCTATGATGAAGGGTATGAGGCTTGCAGATGCAGGAGAAGGAGCTATTCAGTTTGGAGAGATGGACGAGCCGGTGCATATCCCAGCCAACAGAATGCAAGGTGGTGCAGTCGTGAATGGCCGTGGCGAGCAACCGGATCGCCAAAAGCGAGAACAACTCGACAATAAGCCTAGAAGGACTGCCGACCCTGCCTTTATCCCCAATCGCGGCAACTTCTTCATGCACGACACTCGCGGCGCCAATGGTCAAGGACCGGTACCGAACAGAGGCGCGCCTGTCCGAGGCAGAGGACGTGGCGTACCACCGAGCACAGTTCCTACTGTACCTGTCAATCCACCGCAGAGACAAGAGAAGGCGTCTGAGATGCCCTGGAAGCATGATCTTCACGAGGTCATCAATGAGGAAGCGGCGGCACAGAACAAGATTGCGCAACAGAATCGGGAGGAGTCGGCGAGGATATTTGCACGTCCAGTCCTGCCAGCTCAGGCACCCAGACAACCACAACAACCTGCGACTATATCTTTCGACTCTACCATTCCAGTCGCCAAAGGCCAGGCTCGCGTCTTGCTTCCGGGTATGAAGAGTGCAGTCATGGGATCTGAGCTCAACATCAAGAAGTATATCCGCCTGCCTAACCACCGACCACCCCTACGCAGAGACAAGCCCGTCCGCGTCTTCATCCCGAACTTGGGCCCGAGATACATCTTCCCTTCGATGGACCGGTCTTTCATCTTCATACCACGCCAGATGCGACCTAATCAGCGTGGATTTGGGAACAACAACTACCAGCAGCGGAACGCCGGCGGTCACGGTTACTCGAGCAGGAGGACTAGCATGTACGGTGGCAGCATCTACTCGGCCAGTATTGCACCGAGTAGAAGGTCTTCTATCGCTCGTGACACTTTCTCACCAGTCTCTTTTGCTAGCGGATTTGGCGGTCAGTCCAGGCCTGTTGTCAGGCTGCCTCACAATGGTCAGTTCATGTCCAACAGCGCGTCGCCAGCCGGACCACTTTCAGGCCACCAGACTCCTACTGGCCAGGTCCTCCACACATACCCCTTGCCACAAAATGGCCCGACCTTCAACACGCCGCTGTCAACGGTTCACCAGCCGCGCCCGCAGAAGCAGTTCTCCGTTACTGGCATCGAGTCGCCCGCGGCACTACACCAAGCGAAGACCCCTGCGATTGATGAGCAACAGCCGTTCCAGAACCAGCTCCCTACCCACATGTCGGAGCAGCCGGCCTACCACCAACACCCTCAAGCCCACTTCTACCCACAGCAGCCGCAATATGGGTACTCAAATCAGATCAACCAGACTGGCACTCCGCTCTCGGGTATCCCGGAGAATACAATGAATGCGCAAGCTTACCAGCAGCCAGCAATGTACTACCCTCAGTACCCGACGCAACAAAGCATGTACTACCAACCTCCCATGCACATGTACATGCCCCAGACCCAAGGCTACATGGCACCTCAACAGCAGGCTTCAGCTCAATCACATCACGAGCCAGCCCAGCGTGCAGAGAGCCAGCAGCAGCAGGCAGCACCATCCCAGCAAGAAGACGCCGCACCATCCGGCATGGTCGCGCACGAAAGCAACGGCATGGTCTTCTACCTCCCGGCCTCCGAAGCGCAGCAACAGTCCACGCAAGAACACTACCAGCCCGCCGAGAGCTTTGTTCCGTCGTACGCCATGCCTGGTCTCCCTCCGCCAACCCCGGCGCCTGATACCTCGTATTACTATCCGATGGATATGAGCCAGGCGATGTACTATCCTCAGCAGCAACCTCAGCAATAATTTCTCTTCATGCCATGCCGTCTGGCTTAGCGCCAAACCTCTATTCTTTGTTGCTCCCCCCTCCGAAGGAGAAGAAGAAATATCAGCTCTGTCGTCTTCTGTTATTGTTATCAGCATTTGCTACCCTCGTTGGATACTTCTTCTCGGTCTGTTTTGCGTATCACTCCAATACCTACTTATTACCATGCTTTTTTGTTCTTGCTTCCTTGTTTTTTTTGTCAGTCTCACTGCTTGTTTGCTGTAAAATGGGCGCTTGCTTCCTAGTCAGTCAGATGGGGGCGGGGCTTGCAAAGGAAATATCATGTTGTGTTTGGGAAGCGAGCGAGCGAGCATGGCGTTTTCTTTTCTTTTTGTCTTGACTGGTGAGCCTTTGCGTTGCTTGCGTCGTTATTGTTGTTGTTGTTGGGTCGACGGGCTGATGAGCTGACGGTGGACTGGATGAGGTTGGCTGCTATGGTATGCTTCGATATGCTTTGCTTTGGTATGCTACTGTTCGTGGAACGAGCGGATGGGAGAAAGGATTGGGACACCTTTTACTTTTCACTTTTGCCATTGTTCAACCTACCTCCCTAGATCATTTCTACTATGTGTCTTCCCACGGATCTCAAGCTTTGTCTGTAGTATGTGATCTTTGTGAGCTCGGAGACGTGTCGTCCATGATTTGGACCTTGTACGTGGAAGTAGAGGAAAATGAGGCATGTGTCTTGGTGGCAAGTATGCTCAAGTTAGAAGCTGGTCTTTGAGGCATTTGCATACTACCTAGAAAGTCCATGGAAATCTTGATGCGGCCTTCACGTGTGGTCTGGATCTACATGGCTCACCGGTGAATGCCGAGACTGCTTGCGTTGCCGCTCTGCACGAGTGGTTGATGCAATTTTCCCTGCAGTTGCGGCTGGTAGTCTCCCTTGCGTCAAGACGAGGCAAGAGCACCTTTCGGCGGTCGACGATTGGCCAGCGTGAAGGGGAAGTGAAACGAAAGCCCGCGCCGTCAGTTGTCGCGCTCGTTACCTAAGCAGAGCTCAGCGGCTTGCGGCTTGCGGAGCTCAGCAGAGCTTAGCACGATGTCACATGCTATTACCCCAGGATTTCATCACCACTAACTCCGCACCCGCTCGCTTGCTCGCTCTTAGGCAACGACACCAACCCTCTTGCACAGCTCCACCTCCACCACACCACCCGACCCCCATCGCCAACCTACCTCTTCTTCATCCACATCCACATCCACATCCACATCCACATCCACGACACGTTCTCTTCCCCCAGCTATCCATCCACGCCGGCTGACAGAAACGGCGCGCCTCTACAACCATCCGCCGCTCAGGCGAGCCTAGATAACGTCACCGCCGTCCTCTCACGGAGGCCGCACACCCTGTCCCACCACATACCCACCGCACATCCTCCATCATGGCGACTCCAGGCCATCACGTCGGTAACAACGCCAGCCCCGATACTCCCATCACCATCAAGATCTCCGTCAACGACAGCCTCAAGAAGCTCAAGCTGCCGCTCAAGGACCTCGGTGCAAACGTGCTGATTGATAAGGTAAGCCAGCCTGATCCACCGCACCT
Source organism: Cladosporium colombiae (assembly GCA_026122715.1). Lineage (NCBI taxonomy): Eukaryota > Fungi > Ascomycota > Dothideomycetes > Cladosporiales > Cladosporiaceae > Cladosporium > Cladosporium colombiae. Next base: position 113,067 of record JAKZFA010000015.1, read on the forward strand.
CATCTTGCTAGAGAGCTGTCACGCTCTTGCTCTCTATCACTAGCAGCCATGCCATGAATATCAATGTATTGCATTTACTAACATCCTCGCCACAGCTCCGCCACTGCCTCAACATCAAGCCCGAGCAGCACGCCGTCTTCGAGCGCTTCTCCGACTCAGCTGGCGGCTACATCGTCCTTGAGTCCAACAACCCACAGGTCTTCAAGACCCTCATCCGCGCCGCAAAGGCCAAGTCCAAGCTGAGGCTCAAGGCTACCGTCACTCCCGACCTCACTGAGAAGAAGCCCGAGGAGGTCGCTTCATCGGAGGATACCCCGACCATGCCTACTGAGAAGGCTGCCGAGCCTGTCATCGTACGCTCGCCCGACAACCAGACTCCGTCCCGCGACTCGACCGCTCTTGACGGTCGTTCCATCGGTAGCGGCATCTTCCAGTTCCGCGAGGCTCGTGCTTCTCAGCAGACTCTCGTCGAGCCTGAGGCCCCAGTCCCGCAGCCTTTCACTGCGGATCGCTCGGACTTCTTCAACTCCATCGCCAGCGCCGGCATTCAGGCTCCTCGCGAGCTTGCCTTCCGTAGCCGTGAGCCCGCTGTCACTCCCATGGCCCCCGCCCAGGGTCAGTGGTCTGTCTACTGCAACAGCTGCGACGCCGCCATGTACAATGCGCACTATCATTGCAGCATCTGCGATGGAGGCGATTACGATCTTTGTGAGGCCTGCATTTCCAGCGGCACTCTCTGCCCTGGTGAGGGTCACTGGCTGATCAAGCGCTGCATTGAAGACGGCAAGGTCGTCACCAGCACTACTGAGCGCATTGGCCGCAAGGCTGAGGACGGCATCAAGAAAGTCCCTGTCACTCGCACCTATGGTGGCGAGGAGACGAAGAGCCGCATGCCCACTTTCGAAGAGGCAATGAATATGAACGATGAGCCACGCACGCCCACTCGTACTTGCAACAACTGCGTCTATGTCCTTTCAGAGGACCAGTTCGTCACTTGCAAGACTTGTGAGGACTTCGACCTGTGCATTCCTTGCCATCGTGAGAACAAGCACGGTCACCACCCTGCTCACGGCTTCGCTCCGGCTACCGACAACGTCTGCCTCAGCATGAACGAGGAGGCTGCTCTGGCTCCAGGCCGCCACGTTCGCCACAACGCCATCTGCGATGGCTGTGACAAGACCATCTACGGCATTCGCCACAAGTGCCTCGACTGCCCAGACTGGGACTACTGCACCACTTGTGTTGCCCACGCTTCCCTCAAGCACGCTCGTCACCGCTTCACCGCCATCTACAACCCGATCGCGGAGCCCCAGCCCGTGTTCACTCGCCACGCTGGAATCTACTGCGATGGCCCACTGTGCAAGAACAAGGCTGTCCCATCTTACATCATGGGCACTCGCTTCAAGTGTGCTGTATGCCACGACACCGACTTCTGCGCTTCCTGCGAGGCTTTGCCTGGTAACCACCACAACCGCACTCACCCGCTCATCAAGTTCAAGACTCCGGTGAAGAACGTCAGCATCACCACTATGAATGAGGATGCTCGCGGTCACGTCCGCAACATGGGCGACAGGAACATTGGCAGCTCTTTCCAGAGCCTCTCTCAGGCCCCCAAGGTCGTTGCCAACGCACCCAGCGAGGTCAAGACTGTTGCTGAGTTCAAGCCTGAGATCAAGCAGGAGGAAAAGCAGGTAACCCGACCTATTCCCATTGTTGAGTCGCTGCCCAAGTCCGACCTTCCTTCGGATCTGAAGCTCAACACCCCGGCTACGCTCCTCAGCGCGGCCTTCGTCAGCGACAGCATCCCTGATGGTATGGCCATTGCACCTGGTGCCCGCTTCACCCAGATCTGGACCTTGAAGAACGACGGTGCCTACCCCTGGCCCGCTGGCTGCAGTGTCCGCTACGTTGGTGGCGACAACATGCTGAACGTGGACAATGGCCACCCAGCCTCTGTAAATGACATCAACGAGGCCACCGAGAGCAACGTGGTTGGTCGCGAAGTTCAGGTTGGTGAGTCGAGTGCCTTCAAGGTCGTTCTCAAGGCGCCTCTGCGTGAGGGCAAGGCCATCAGCTACTGGCGGGTCAAGGCTCCCGATGGCACCCCCTTCGGCCACCGTCTGTGGTGTGACATCCAGGTCAAGGCCCCTGAACCGCAGTCCTCTATGCCGCCGAAGCTTTCCTTGTACAACGGCAGCCTCGCCAAGGCCCAGCAGCAGCAACAGTTCCAGCAGAAGTTGATGCAGCAACACATGCAGCACCAGCAGCTGCAGCAGGCGCAAGAGGCTCAAGAGCAGCAGAGGCAGTCCATGCAGAGCTACCTTGCTTCTCAGCAGCGCCTCCAGCTCATCAACCAGCAGCGTGAAGCCGCTATGCGCCGTGAGATGGCCCGTCACGGCTACCAGGGTTACAATGCCAACAACAACAACGCCAACTTCAGCCACCCCACCCCACAAGTCCCTGCCACTCAGGAGCTCTTGACCTCCAGCCCACCTGCCGACCACACGGCTCGTAAGGAGAATGCCAACAAGGAGATCGCCAAGCTCCGTGTTGAGCAGATCAAGGCCAAGATCATGAAGCAGCGCGCCGACAAGTATAAGAGCGATGCCAAGGCTGCCAGGGCCGCTGCCGATAAGAAGAGCGCCGAGGAGGACGCGAAGGTCAAGAAGATCATCGAGGCTGTGACCAAAACCGAGGACGAAGAGACTGAGGATCTCGCCACCAGCCAGATGGTCTTCCCCAAGCTTGAGAAGGAGAGCCCGGCGTCTAGCATTATCCAGTCCTCTTCCGGATCCAGCAAGGGCAAGGCTGCTTACGTTGAAGACGAGGAGACCGAGAACAACACCACTGTCATTCCCGTCGAGACTGCCCCGTCTGTCTCTTCTCCTGGCACTGTTGCTCTCGGTGATGACTTCGAGGACTTTGATGACCTTGAGGTCCTCAGCGCCGATGAGGTTGAGAGCAACGACGGCTTTTTGACTGATGAGGAGTACGACATCTTGGACGCCAGCGACCAGGAGACCGTCGCCTCCAAGTAGGTGTAATGTTTGAGAGAGATGATGATGATTTGGCTTCAGATTGGACAAGCAGGACCACACAACACTTTGACGAACAAACGCACAGGACTGCGCAAAGACGAGGCCCTGCTGCGATGAAATGACTTCTTTTGATTTTGACTTTTGGCTTCTGCTTTTCTTCTCCTTTCCTCCTCTCCTCTTTCTACTTTGATCGACCTGAGAGAATGAGGAGGGAATGGTGTTTTGAGTGTGATTTTTAGAGATTCTCCTAGGATAGGCAGGGTAGCGATGGGTAGTACTGGGTATTGAGACCAAATTGGTTCTACGAAGTGGTGTGCATTTTTGTACGTGATTTATGGGTGTCTTGTGATTCGTCCGTTGCATGTGATCGGAATGGTATCTCACTGGGAGCATGGCTTCATCCAGCATCGACAGCAGAACGAACTCTGGACATATACTGGTACATATCCGCAGGTATGACCTTTTAACCCGGACGATCAAGATTGTATACCATTCCCATGTTAGACATCGACACTTTGCTGCCTGAGGGTCGAGGCACTACTCTAGGTGTACGAAGAGACGGTCGCCTTTTCACAGAGCTTCCGTGGACACTCCGTTGACTTCTTGTTTGGCTTGGTCCGATCCGCAATCTCATTTGTCAGCCATACACGGCCAAGTCGACATAGTGATCGAGTATAAATGCGATGGAACATACTGCCTGCGTGGTGTAGCTCACCACAACACGACTGACCGTGGCCTCCACCCTACCATTCTCATCACCGCAGCCGGAGGCAACATCGGCTCGATCTTGGTGCCGCAACTGGCGCAAGAACCGATACAACTCGTCCCACCGACGTCAAATGCAGCTCGACTCGAGAGCACTCTCTCACCAGCATCGAACGTTGCGATCGAAGAAGGATCGATCAAAGACCCTCAGTGGGTCGAAGAGATCCTTCGAAAGCATCAAGTAGACATGATCTTCCTCTGTCTCACCTCTCATGATGAGACGATCGTCGCTCTGAACTTCTTCGACGCCATGAAGCGAGCGGGAACCGTCAAACATCTTGTCTTCGTCTCGGCCTGCGGTGACTTCAGTTCAGACGCTGGACTGCAGAGTCTGATGCGCACGCAGTCAGCAATGCATGTTGTCGTCAAAGCTACGATCGAGCAGAAGCTGAAGTACGGCGACTACTCTTGGGCGACCACCATTCTTGGTCCAACTCTCTTCTTCACCAACGACCTACGATCCAAAGACAGCATGCTCAAAGAAGGCTTCTTCGACGAACCCCTAGGCAAAGCTGGAGTCAGTCGTATCAGCGTACCAGACATAGCCCTCGCAGCACGAAACGCCCTTCTCAGCCCGACCAAATGGGCAGGCAAAAAGATCATGCTAGGCTCACTTCGCCGCTTTACTGACACAGAGAATGCTGCTCTGTGGTCCAATGCTCTCGAGCGAGAGATCAGAATGGAGCAGAGCCCAGAACATTACGAAACTGCGTATCCGCAGTGGAGACGTCGAGCATTCGGCCTCGATGATGTGATGAGCAAGGCTTGGGAACGGGACCTGAGGCTTATGTATGAGGCGTTTGGGGAATGTGGGTTTGGCATGACAGATGAAGAGTTTCAGCTGCAGGTTGAGGTTTTGGGTAAGCAGCCTGATGATTACACTCAGTGGGTGCTGGAGGTGGGACCGCAGTGGGTGTAGAACCCTCTACGATAATAGATCAATCGAAGAAAAGAGTGGTTCTATTGGCAGAGCAACCCGTCAAAGATCTGTGCCATTACCAAGTGGGGAGCTTGTGTGGAGCATGCGAAGACTTGAGCGATCGAGCTTGTCACCTCGCTAGGCAGCCATTTATGTACCAAAGCCTCAGCTACAAATTAGTATGCGAGCTGGACCGCATGGATGAATATTTTACTGCCTACGAGGGCAATAGCCGAGGGTCCCTAGGCAAGACGAATTCGAAGAGGCCACTGACCATTGAGGCACCCGCCACCGTCCATCTACTCCCGAAATCATCATCAACATCAACATCAACATCAACATCAACATCGTTATGTCATCTGACCCCAGCACACCTTTGAATCTCGACCAGTACCAACAACTCCAACTACCCCATTCGGACCATCCAGAAGATGGGCATACTGATGTGGTCTATGGAGTCCACCTCCAAAGCGATCATCTGGTGTCTGTTTCAGCCGACCATACTACCAGAGTCTGGGATCTCCAAACCCAGCGTCTCCTACACGCGCCTCTCACAGGACACACTGGAAGTGTCACATCGGTACAATTCGATGGCACCGCGCACAACGATGTAATTATCACTGGAGGTACCGACGGCAATGTCATGATCTGGCAGTTTTCTACCGGCGAAGCGATCAAAACCATCGCACGAGCCCATCATGAGGCCGTTCTATCCCTGCAATTTGACCACAGATATCTCGTGACTGGCGGCAAAGATGGGAAGATCAAGCTCTGGAACCGCCAACCCCTGGATGCAGACCACACTGACGTTCCTCGATTCGCTATTGAATCCACTGAAGGTGACCGATACCAGGAGTATAGTCTCCTCGCCACTTTCGATGGCCACGACGCCGCCGTGAACGCCGTCAAGCTGAAAGACAACGTCCTGGTCTCTGGGTCCGGTGATCGGTCCATCTGCATCTGGAGTCTACAAACTGGGAAGATGCTCCACAAAATCAACATTCACCAGAGAGGTATTGCATGTCTCCAGTACAACGGCCGTTCCATCGTGTCTGGCTCGACGGACGAGTCAGTCAGAATCTACGACATCGAACAGAAAACAGAAGTTGCGTGCCTCCAAGGCCACACCGACCTCGTGCGCTTTGTCCAAGCAGTCTTCGACCACGTTGGGGAGGTCAAGACTATCATCAGCGGTAGCTACGACGGAACGGTTAGGGTCTGGGAACAGACCCCAGGTTCACGAGAGTGGCGAACAATCCATCAGGTCCACGTAAATGGCTTCCAGGCGAACAGGGACACGCACACAGGCAGCGAAGCAGATCAGTTCAGCAACAGGATCTTCTCGGTCGATCTCGATGCCAGTAGATTCGTTTTCTCCGGCCAGGGGCCGATTATTCGTGTCTGGGATCTTCGCCTACCCAACAAGTAACTTTAACTTGTAAACTTCTTGCTATTTCGCACATCTCGAGCTGCTCTGCACGCACAAAACCACTCTGCTCCGTCGTTATACGCGTCAAGATAATCAGAACTAAACACTGCCATGATTTCTTTCAGGAACATGAGCTACCTTGAGTAGGGAACGTCGATGTCGTTACATTCCCCTGCTATGGACCACGCACACCGACCTGGCCGATGTGACACACAGGGTATGTCACCCTCGTCGTAGGCTATTATCTGCATTCCCCTCAAAGCTCATCTCCTCGACAATGATGAGCCGCTTGCCTCGGAAGAAATTCTGTGATATCGTGCATCAACTGGACCAGGTTTCCAGATTTTGGACGAAGCATTCCACCTTATGTCCCACTTCAAGTTCCCCCATTGTTTCCCTTCACCTTAGCCAGAAGATCGTCTATGTGCAGCAACGCCAGCCTAGGGTGATCGACGAACGAGTCGCGATAGCCCTCATGTTCCAGCAGAATCAAGGCGTGGTGTTTGCGGACCGGGTTCAGGGCGCTGAGCAGAGCAACGTCCATAGAACCCTCGACAACGCCGATCATTTCAACGACGGTGTCAACGTCAGTCAAGTCGAACGCAACTTCCAGAAAGCTGCCGACGGCCTTCTTGCCCAGTTCCGGCTCGAGGAAGTTCTCAGCGGCAACGGCCTGGTTGGCCCAGAAGCCCCATGAGAGATCGCGGGCCTTTGGAATTGGCAAGCCGTAGATCGTTCGGACAAGCACTCTGACCACGTCGGCAGGTTTCTCCAAGCTTATGGTAGACTTCCGCCTCTGGTCGCCACAAACTTGGTTGGCCTCAACTCAACAGAAAGTGTGACGGGCAAATGTACTTACTCCACGAGGAGTTGCAGGTGCACAGAGGCGCTGGAAATGCTCGTTGCTCGTACAGAGGACTGACTTGTGGGCGAGGATCGTTGTGCCATCAGGCAGCCTCAGTGTCAAGTCCGGATAGGACTCTTCGTTGTTGTGCCAACCGCACGGCGCAGTCAGCACTGCTTGCTTGCAATGAATGGGCAATGCACCAAAACCTTTACCTGGTAATGTCGAACACGCGGTTGTTTGTGGCGGACGATGCCATTTTACCTCAAAGGCTGTCGCTCTACGTTTGTATTTAATTCTGCACGATTGGAGAGAGTGGCGGGTGGCGGCCAAAGAGAAATATGCTGCTGCATGTTGGTGTGACAAACGAAGCAGGGGCAAGTCAAGTCGACATATTCGTCCGCGAGGTAGCGTCATGTGACGCCAGGCATGTTTGGATCAAGTGAACTGCTAAGCTCCAAGCCTCACTTGCGGCATATCGAAATCTACTCAGCTTGTGAACTTCTTTTCCATTTCCTCTTAACTCGAAAGCTTCTCTGCGCGCGCACTGACGACTCTACGCCGTCAGTATAGGTATCAAAAATAATAGGTAATCACCCGCCCAAAAAAAAGAAAAAAAAAGAATGAACGGTGAAAAGCCCATAGCTCTCCACTATACACACTCCACCTCTCAACCCTCAATACTGACGCCGACCGCCTGCCCTCCATCAACCCTGCGTAGGAAATCGCGCACTCGCACGACGTCGCCCTCGCCCTCGACGCCAGCTGTGCTCTCGCTCTCGATGGCAGCTAGCAGGTTGGGTAGTGCTTCCTCGACCTTATCTTCGTCGACGCCCGTGCATAAGCTGACGACACGCCGGTACTGGTCTTCGAGCTCGTTGCTCCGCCCTCGGAGCTCGTTCGCGTGGTCTTTGAGCTGTTGGTTGTTCGTGCTGTATGCATGCAGTCGCGTCCGGAGTTCCGAGGGGACTGGCAAAGCAGATGTGAAAAGTGAGCGTTGTTCAGGAGTGATATCGTCATCGGACGCGGGGATGTTCGGAAGAATGGCGGCGAGATCTTCGGGAACAAGGGCATTGTCGGCGGCGCCGAGCTCGAGAATACCGCTCTGAGACTCTTCATGTGCTGCGGGTGACATGGCGGCCCTCTTTTCTTCCAGGACGCGTCGAAGGTTTGCGAGTTTGGCTTGCTTTTCGCTTCTGGATTTGATACGCGCTTGCGCCTCCTGGAAGCGTTCGAGCTCGGCTTTCTGTAGTGCACTGAAGTCGCGTATCTGCTCGTTTAGGCGGTCGATTTGTTCTGTGCGCTGACGAAGCAGATCTTTATGCGAAGTGAGGTTCTGAGTGAGCATAGAAGTTAAGGCTGTAAGAAGTCAGTAATTTGGTCGAAGATTAAATGGTTGAGAGATACGCACAAGATATGACCTCTTGGCTCAGGTCTTCTACCTGGCTTGACGATGCTTGAGTCTCTTCCGCCTCTGCTTCGGGCTGTGAAGCAGTGGCTTGTTGAGTACTCTGTTGCGATGCAAAGCCGTTGGCTAGAAGACCCTCGCCTGATTCTGTGCCGACGCCAAAGTCTTTTGCACTGACGCCTTTGTTGTTGGCGAGACCGGGATCTGCATGGATTTCGAGCAATTGCTGTATGATGCTTCGGTTTCCAATGCGAGCTACCAGATTCAGGGCAGTATTACCGGCCTTGTCCTTGGCATTCACGATGTGGGAGAGGAATCGCACCAGGCTGACTGCACCCTTCGAGCCATTGAGGGTCGGTGTGTCATGCGAGTCCTGACTCAAATCTTCACCACTTGCTTGTTGTGATGCCAGGCTGGCGACAGCTGCGGCAGTTGATGTAGCGGAAGCGTTGTTGGAAGAACCTGGCTGTGTTCCCACTCGGACCAGGAATTCCAACAGAGCCTCGAGATAGTACTTGCTGCTAGGAGCTCTGCCTTTGATGCCGGATGACACGGCGATGTGGTGTAGGACGGTGCGGCCTTGGATATCCCGCACCTCGATCAGTGGACTCAGAAGCTCAAGCAGTTCCGGGAAGCATGAATGTTCCCAGCAGTTGTTAACAATAACCGCAGAGATAAGGGGACTCTGTCCAGCAGCGTTTCCACGCCAAATGTTTGCACCTTTCCACAAAAGCAGCTTCAGTAAAGACACCTTAGCCAAGGTAGCAGCCCAGTGGAGCGCACTGTTAGATGAGTGATCCAGGGGCATGTTGAAGTCCTCGCCTGACAGTTGTAGAATGGCAGGGTGTGTGCTATAGTCCGTCCGGCCGGATTCCGCGAAAAGATCCAGAATCAGATTGAGCTTCTCGCTTTGTTCGTCAGTATTTGGAGGAGGCAGAGGAGGTAGAGCGGTGTCGCTTCCAGCATTGGCAAATTCTTGTGACAGTGAGTTCTCGTACAGGAAACTCTCACTGGGCTCAGTTGGCGTAGCGGATCGCATTGAAGTGTCGTGTGGTAAGGTTGGGGGACCCATCCCCTCGTTGCTGTTCATACGCTTCCGCTTTCTAGGTGGCTCGTTGCTTCCGTTTGGCTGCGTGCCATATCCAGAATCGAATCTGCTCTCGGTGTCGAAGCTGTTCTGTGAAACCATGCTTTGTTGGCTGCCTCCAGGGAAAATTTCGTGTTGTGAATGGTGCCTGGAAGGTTGCCTCTGTACGTTGCCCGACCGTGGCACTGGCGAATTGAGCCTTGCGGCTTTGTTCATTGCCGCAAGCGCGACAGAAGTCGATGGCGATATGTTGGAGAAGAAGGTTCCGTTCGTTGATGGTCCACGGCTTGGTCCGCTGTCCAGATGATTGTAGAAGCGCTTCCTGTTCGCAGCCATGGCCTGTTCCTTGGTCGGAGTGTCCTGTCCTTGACCGCCAGAACCATCTGCCGACACATCGTAGTCGAGGAGAGGTCTGAGCATCTCCTCGACACCATACTGCCGACAGAATTCTCTTCCTCGTTTGTAGCTGATCCACGTTCCTTGGTATTTGCCGTAGCCGCCCTGGACCTTCTCATGCTCGCCAACGAGAATCTCTTTCTCTAGTACCTTGGTACGCTTTCCCTTGTCGACACCCGCGACTTTCAAGATCTGAGTAGCGTTGAGCCAGCCGTCGCTGCGCCGGCGCATACAAGCCACACCCTGCACTTCCATCTCGTAAACATGTACTCCAGAGTAGACGGCCTGCAAGGGCAAAGTTAGCACGCGCGACCGAATGCGCCGGAAGAGCGCTCGTCACAAACCGTATATATCTGGGGCTTGCCGCCGTAGTTTCGCCCTGGTCCTCCATAACCCTCGGCGCCAAAGCTCCTCGCATAGCCTGGATTTGAGACGGGTCCATTGGGGAAGCTCTGGCTGTATGTGTGCTGTGTCTGGTTGTGCGCAGACGGATGCGCGTGCGGGCTGCCGTCGTAGGGCATGTTGAAGCTCTGGGAGAAGGCGGATGGCAGGCCATGGCCGTGTGGCGCTGGGTGGCCCTGCGAGTGGGACGAAGTCATGACCTCCAGGTTGGCCATTCGGCAGGTGGGCGCAGATTTTACCGAGCGACGGGGGAGAAGCTGAGGGATGCGACGCAAGGAGATGTCATTCGCTAATTGCGCATATGGAGAGGATGGAGACAGTGCGTCGCTCTGGGTGTCGCGCGAGATTACGCGTAGCAGGACGCGACCTGAGGTCTCTCAATTCAAATGCGGGTCCGTGGGCTGTCTTCGCGCTAGGACTAAGCGGTGTCATCTTGCGTCCGTCCCGAGGTCCCTGTCCCTTTCGGTCGAGCTCGAGGGTGAATTTCCTCTATCTCGCCCTCTCTTGAGTCCTGCTGTCTCGCCGTAGGACTGCTACTGGCGTGAGTTCATGCCATCCAGTCTGCTCTCAAGGCCCTCTGCTGTTGCTTCGCGGCTACGGCGTCTGCCTGTACGATGCTCGATTACTGCTGTCTCGGCTGAGCGCAAGCCCCTTGGATTGAACAACATACACACTGAGACACTGTCTGGACCTCCAGAGACGCCTTGCGACTCTCGCCTACCACCAGATGAATTCCATCGTACTGCCAGCCGGCATGTGCTTCGAGGCATACTGAGAGAGTGCACCTATCTGCCCGACCAGTTCGCAGCATCCTGGATCCGCCAACATGCTCTCTCACGTTTTCGCACATATGAAGCCAGGAACAGAAAACACGCTGGGGATGCAACATACGAAAAGCGACTCGAAATAGTCCGCAGGAAGAGTCGCCAGGCCATGTACCAACTCCAGCGCGCGAACGAGGGTGACAGGAAGATGCTGATGAAAGCGCTTTCAATGGCATATGGAAGAATTGGCAAGCGTAGACGCGAGCTTCTGCAGCCACTGATATCTGTCATCGATCATAAAGTAGAAGGGAAAGCATCTGCGGAGGACTATGCAGCCAAGTTGCTGGATGCTTCGACGCACGGAAGCACATCTGCATCCCAGTCCACCACGAGTGCACCTACAGCAAACAAGGGGCCTGTTAAGGACCGCGCAATTGGTCCTGTGAAAGCACAAGTAAAAGCTTACATCAACGATCTGCCAGCCGCATTGCGCGCCCTCGTTCAAAGCCAGATCACTGCATCTCCACCAACGATTGCGAGACGCAACCCACGCCGACTGGGCGTCGAAATCCCCGAGCTGAACACCTGGATGAAACCAATGCCAGACGTCAGGGTCAAGAACCAGCTCAGTGATTGGTACGCGAACTTGCTTTCCACGGTGCAACCACCACTTCCTGACAATGAATGGGATCAACTGCGCGCTCTGGCTCTTGGTATCACCCGAGCCCAGCCGCCCATACCTAGGCGAAAGAATCTCGCCCCTCCACCGTCAGTACTGGAGATGGTCGTCAACCGTGGCAAACTGCCCAAAAACCTCTTTCGGAAGGACTACGCCCATAACATCAACCCACGATTTATGCAGCGACTTTGGGCGGAAGTGTTTTCGCAATGCCCACTCATGCGGTATGACTCTGCCAAAGACAAATGGAACGTGATCTGGGGACATCGCGTTTTGAATGACTCGAAGTTGGAGCAAACATCGGACGCAGCTGCAACTCCCGATACTGTGACAAATCTGGATGTCAGCTGAAGAGACCAACTAAAAGTGTTGAGCGAACAGTCTCATCACGCTATGATCCACTAGCAATCATTGCTATCCGAGACCCCGGTATGCGATTGTTATACGGCATTATTTGTTGCCCAAGTCAGCTCAAGGCGACTTCGGAGCGCGACGCTAGCTTTCTTCAATGGCAAGCACGGACGCTTCCTTCGCTCTCTGGTCCCTGGCTTTCTGTAACAGACATACTCCACTCACTAGCCAAAGTACGCCCTGCCAGTACAACAGAATTGCCTATAAATTTTCTAGCAGTCTCCCGACTCATCAATTCCATTGCCGACCTCACCCTGAGCAAAGCACAATACTACCACTACATCACACCACCAGCAATCCCTGCGGCACCACAACATCAACATGTCTGACCGACCAATCCTCAGCCATGCGACCAAAGACGACGTCAAAGAGATCCTGGCCATGATCCGTGAACTAGCAGATTACGAGCACGAGCTCTCCTCCGTCGAAGCCACCGAAGAGTCTCTCATCCGCACACTCTCCCTCGCGCCCTCCGGAACAGCCTCTCACAGCAACCCCGGCCACGCAAAATGCCTCATGCTCCGCCTCCCAACCCACCCAACAAACCCAAGCGACAAGCCCGAAGCCGTCGCCGGCATGGCCCTGTACTTCCACAACTACAGTACCTGGAACGGCAAGCAAGGCATCTACCTCGAAGACCTGTTCGTGCGCCCACAGTACAGAAAGAGAGGATACGGAAAGCTGTTGATACAAGCGCTCGCGCGGGAGAATCTGTTGCAGGATGGTGGGAGGTTGGAGTGGAGTTGTCTGGACTGGAACGAGCCGAGCTTGCAATTCTACCGCTCGCTTGGCGCCGTCGAGATGAAGGGCTGGACGAAGCTGAGGGTTGATGGGGAGGCGTTGAAGAAGTTGGCGCAGGGTGATGTGCCTGCGATTACTGGGGAGGCGCCGCGATGAGCAGACTGGGGTCTCGATGGCTCGGCGGACCTGCGTGGACGTCGTCTGTCTCTTTCAGCTGTGGTCAACCTGTGTTCCACAGTCAATATTCGGATTGTGAGGCTTTCATAAATAATGGCTGGTACATTTGATCATATTATAGTATAAATTTCTAACCGCTGCAATTTGATCCCTGCTTGGAGACATGGGCTCAGATGCTCCTAGCTTTGTTTTACAATGTAGCGGCATCGGCAACAACTGTGCGTGGGTGAAGGAAACAAGATAAATCATCGCTGATGAAATGTGTCAGGCATTACGACCCTCCTCCAAGACAACAAGTCCCATGGGAGATTCGTTGGGATGATGACCGGGATGTGTACTGAATGCAGGTCTATAGTGGCAAAGATGGTGGGTGAGATGTGGGTCAAGAAATATTATACGTAACATCATCTCTCAACACGACGAACTGCCTCAGGACAGTCGACTGCATTTCTACTTAGTCGATACTTCGGCTTTATGGAAACAGACTCGACGCACAGATGGGCATCCTCGGGGCTCCCACATCCTCGAGCCAGCGTACAATCCAAGCTCACCATCCGTCGGTCAATGCCCGCCTTGCCTCGGCCAAACCCCATCAATTCCCCACGTAAGTTGGGCGTACGGGTACTGCTAAGCCGATGGCATCCAAAGCCGCTCTGCTGCCATCCGACTTTCTTTCTCCCAACTCTTCTCGTTGCCATTGAGAAGTCGTTGTTGCAGAGCGGTCGACCCCTTCTCTCTGCTCGCTATCATTCTTCCCTTTTCACGCTTCGTACTCCAGCTATGAGCGCCATCGCCCGCCGCAGCTTCGCCAGAGCAGCCGCAGCAGCACCACGCAGCGTCGTCAGAGCTCCACTCCGCACCAGCTCTACATTACTAGCCCAACACTCTGCTAAAACCTCCTCCTTCTCTTCCCTCAGACACAACACCGCCCGCGCATTCTCGACAACCATGGTGCAAGCTTCTGCCGGAGACGCTTTTGCGTCGCCCGCTCCCGCCGCCCAGTATGACCAGGAGATCGTCGACATGGCTTCGTACATTCACAACTACAAGATTGATTCCGAGCTGGCTGTGAGTAGTAGCCATTGAAAGAAAAAAAAGAAATCGGTCAGAGTCAATCGAATGCTGACACTTCCTTCCAGATCGACACCGCCCGCTTCGTCTTCCTCGACACTCTCGGCTGTGGCCTCAAGGCTCTCGAGTTCCCTCACTGCACCAAGCTGCTCGGCCCGGTCGTCGAGGGCACTTCTGTGCCCAACGGCACCAAAGTCCCCGGTACTCCCTACCAGCTCGACCCTGTCCGTGGTGCCTTCAACATCGGAGCAATGATCCGCTGGTTGGACTTCAACGACTGCTGGCTGGCGGCCGAGTGGGGCCACCCTTCTGACAACCTGGGTGCCATCCTCGCCGTGGCAGACTGGATGAACCGCTCCAACAAGGCTGGCGGCAAGAAGGTTGCCAATGGCGCCACCTTCACCGTCAAGGACGTGCTGGAGGCCATGGTCAAGGCCCACGAAATCCAGGGCTGCTTGGCGCTCGAGAACAGCTTCAACAAGGTCGGTCTCGACCACGTTGTCAACGTCAAGGTCGCCTCTGCCGCCGTCGTCTCGCAGATGCTTGGCCTGTCCGAGGCTCAGACCCGCGATGCCATCTCGCAGGCTTGGGTCGACGGTCAGTCCATGCGTACCTACCGCCACAGCCCCAACACCATGTCCCGCAAGTCCTGGGCCGCTGGTGATGCCTGCGAGCGCGCAGTCAACCTCTGCTTGAAGGTCATGGCCGGCGAGGGTGGCATGGCCACTATCCTCTCCGCGCCCACCTGGGGCTTCTACGACGTCAACTTCCACGGCAAGAAGTTCGAGTTCCAGCGCCCCTACGGCTCCTACGTGATGGAGAACGTGCTCTTCAAGGTCTCCTACCCGGCCGAGTTCCACTCGCAGACCGCCGTCGAAGCCGCCGAGAAGCTCAACGTCAAGCTGGCCGCCATGGGCAAGAGCGCCGCCGACATCGCGCACGTCGTCAACCGCACGCACGAGGCCTGCATCCGCATCATCGACAAGCAGCTCAAGCCCATGGACAACTTCGCCGACCGCGACCACTGCGTGCAGTACATGGTCGCCACCATGTTCGCCTTCAACCGCCTGACCGCCGAAGACTACACCGACGGCAGCGAAGCCGCCACCTCCGAACTCGTCGAGACCCTCCGCAAGAACATCTCCTGCGTCGAGGACCCGCAGTTCACCAAGGACTACCACGACCCCGAGAAGCGCACCATCGCCAACGCCCTGACCGTCACGCTCAAGGACGGCACCGTGCTCGAAGAAGAGGTCGTCGAGGCGCCGCTGGGCCACCGCCTCCGCCGTGAAGAGGCCAAGCCCGAGATCATGAAGAAGTTCGAGCGCCACTTGGCTCCTCACTTCAGCGCCGAGCACGTTAAGAAGCTGATGCAGCTGAGCGACGACACCGCCGCGCTGTACAAGATGCCCGTGGACGAGTACGTCGACTTGTACGCCAAGGACAAGATTTTGTAGATGTGCCCTCTTTTTCTCTTTGAGCTGTATGCCGTAACGAATGTCGCTTGAGGAAGAAAAGGATTCATATAGACGTTCCTCGTTTTTTATGTTTGTAACGAATGAACAAAACTCGTCAAAAACAATAATACATTACCACCAGGCCTCTCTTGTGTGGCTCTGGAAAGCGCACTGCCAGTCAGTCCGTCTGTCTGTCTGTCTGTCTGTTCGCTCTAAGTCCAGCTTTCCTTCCGAGAGTCGCTCTTTCTTTGCTCGATACTCGTGACATGGACCTCACCTCGTGGGAACTCATCGCAGGTGATACAGGCGAAGTCTGCATTCATGCAAAAAAAAAAAAAGGCTTAATATAGGTATCTTTCCGCTTGGTTCTTCGATTCTTCGGTTATTCTTTTCTCTGAACTCTGTCGACTGTCCCATTTGATTCGATTGACTTGCGCCTCGCTCTCCACTTTCCTACCAATGCTGAACGTCCGTTTGATACCCTTTCCTTTCCTTTCCTTTCCTTTTCCTTCAATGCGCCCTGAACGCCAATAATGCTTGCTTGCTTGCTCTCCTTTGCCTCGATGTTTTCAAACGTCATTCGTAACGCGTGTCTGTTTTTTCTTCTTCTTCCCTTGCGTCTCAGCCGGTGTTGTCCATACCTCGGCTCTCAAGGCAACGACTAATAAACCCTCTGCTGCTGCGTACCAGCCACACCCTGCACTGGCGTAGCACCATACGAGCCTTGCGAGGAAGCGCCGCTGCGAGCATTGAACTCGGCGAACCAGGGGTGTGCGAGGGCCTGGTGGGCGGAGCAGCGCATCTCGGGCCTCATCTGCAGCATTTGGCCCAGCAACTGCAGGCCGAGGCTGTCGACTTGCGGCAGGATGGCGCGCAGCTCCTGCGTGGCGTACACGGGCCAGGTGGGCTTGTACTCGGGGAAGGCGCTGATGCCGGGCCAGGAGCGCTCGGAGGGCGTGCCCATGAGGCGGAAGATTTTGAGGAGCTGGTCTTCGTTGGTGGTGCCGGGGAACAGCGGGCGACCGGTGAACATCTCGGCCATGATGCAGCCGGCGCTCCAGATGTCGATGCTGGTGTTGTAGGTGCGGCTGCCGAGCAGGACGTCGGGCGCGCGGTACCACAGGGTGACGACCTCGTTGGAGAAGGTGTTGACGGGGATGCCGAAGGCGCGGGCGAGGCCGAAATCGGCGAGCTTGAGCTGGCCGGAGTTGTTGATGAGCAGGTTCTGGGGCTTGAGGTCGCGGTGCAGGACGCGGTTGTCGTGGCAGAAAGCGATGCCGCGCAGCAGCTGCCACATGAAACTCTTGATGGTCGCGGCTTCGAGGGCGCCGCGCTGGCCGGAGTGGGAGTTTGTGTAGGAGTCCATGTACTTCTTGAGGTCCTTGTCCATGTACTCGAAGACGAGCATGAGCTTGTTCTCGGTGTGGATGACGTCGTAGAGGCTGACGATGTTCTCGTGCTTGAGCTCCTTCATGAGGGAGATCTCGCGGATGGCGGTGCTGGGCGTGCCCTCCTCGCTGTCCAGGTGAATCTCCTTGAGGGCGACGAAGGCGCCGGTCTGGCCGTTGCGGCCCTTGAAGACGGTGGCATATGTGCCCTCGCCCAGCTTCTCCAGCTGCTGGAAGCTGTTGGGGTGACGTTTGTCCATGAGTTCGATGCGACGGCCTCCGCCGAGCGAGCGCACGCTGATGTTGCTGTCGGTTCGCTGGCCCGGGTTGAGGGCGAGGGTGGTGCCGACGTGGGTGGGGTGCAGGCGGGTCTTGAGAGGTTCCTGGCGGGTGAACTTGGGGTCCCAGAGGATGTCGCGGGAGGTGGTGAGCTGGTTGGCGATGGTCAGGGGTGACGAGGAAGAGGTGGTGTTGTTAGATGTCGGGCTCATCGGAGTGCTGGTGAGGTGTCAGAGGCAGATGCTCACAGGTACTTGCAGTGGGTCTTGATCTACAGCAGCCACACCAAGCGCAGGAGTGCAGGCAGTCCAGTCCACAAGTGCGGGCGTCTACGAAGCGCGTGGGGGGCGTTGATGCGTGCGAGTGGTTTGTGTCTTTGGGCGCCCTGTGATTGATGTACTATTCAAGTATTGTTATTTCGCTGTAACAAACGTACCTGGTAATCGGGCGGTAAGGGCACTGTTAAATGACCAATCAGTCACTTGAATCGTGTCTTGTTGGACAAAAATGTCGATGCCGTGGCGCGCGATCCATGTCACATTAACCATCGCTCTCGTCCAATGCGCATTTTCGATCACTCAATCTGCCACGCGCTGCACAGTGGTATGCGGACTCATTGACACATCGTGACACACGCTATAGATAGGCCACGAAGTGCATATTGATCATCCAGCAGCACAAGCATATATAATCCTCGACAAAGCACAGTGGTCCTCGAGAGCCGTTACCCCATACCCTAGGCTCGTGCAAACCCTAAAGCACCCGCCGGATCTCTTTGTGCCGCTGGAATTTCAGCGCTTATTACGCTGGCGACTGGCTGGCTGGCTGGCTGAGGCTGCGAAGGCCCCCGCCCTGACGTTTATGAATCACATTTGCGATCGAGCCTCCGGCAACAATCCACTTCCTGCAACTCGACACACCACACCCACCTACCTCAGCAATCCCACCCAAGGCAACGAAGCCGCACTTCAGATCATCCACGACAACCCACAGGCTGAACTGCTGCGATGCCTAAGAACAAGGGAAAGGTGCGTCGTCCACAATACCCCGCCACAACATGAACATCCGCCCAAAGGTTGCGCACACAAAGAACACACGCTGACGCCACGCTGTAGGGTGGTAAGAACAGGAGAAGGGGAAAGAACGAGAACGACAACGAGAAGCGCGAGCTCACCTTCAAGGAGGAGGGTCAAGGTACGTCGTCGCCGCCGCCGTCGCCGCCGCCGTCGCAAACACATCTCCCACCACCCCACGAGCGCACCGCTGACACTCCTACCCCTCACAGAATATGCACAGGTCGTGAAGATGCTCGGTAACGGCCGTCTCGAGGCCGCCTGCTTCGACGGCAGCAAGCGTCTCGCTCACATCCGCGGCAAGCTGCGCAAAAAGGTCTGGATCAACCAGGGCGACATCATCCTGCTGTCGCTCCGTGAATACCAGGACGAGAAGGGCGACGTCATCCTCAAGTACAGCGCCGACGAGGCCCGTTCACTCAAGGCCTACGGCGAGCTCCCCGAGACCGCCAAGATCAACGAGACCGACACCTACGGCGGCGAGGAGGAGGGCGGCATCGGCTTCGACTTCGGCGAGGACGACAGCGAGAGCGACGGCGAGATCGACGTTGATGACATTTGAGGAGGGACATGGTGCCCACCTCCCCCGTCTTTCTTCCCTGGGATGTCTGACGAGTGCTGCTGCTTGCTGCGTTGTTTGGCGACGGCATAAAGTTGGCGGAACCTTGGCCGATTTGGAAGTGAAATTTCGCGCACCCCTGCGCTCGCTCTTGCAGCCTCACGATACCAGTGCTGTATTCGAGCGTCGGAAATGCGGGACATTCTTCTTTTCGCTCCTGCCACTACGAAAGGCAAAAAGAAAAAGCTGTGATGCCACCCTTGATGGGCACTATGCTTCTTCTCTTTTTGTTCATGACCACAAACAAAATCTTCTGCATGATGGGGGCGCATTCACGTTAGCTATGAAAAGAATTCGAATCCAAAAAGAAGAAAATATCTCCAAATCATGATCGTGCCGTCTTGCGTGTTGCTTGTGTTGGAAGTGTGTTTTAAATATCAGTGAAGAATACGTCCGAGTGAGGAGAATGAGTGAAAGGTTGTGCTTCGTACCACAAAAATAACGTGGACAGGAGTTACTCTCTGCGATGCATATTTTGTTTCTGGGCTGTCAACATTCTGTCTGCTACTTTGTCGGATGTCCCTCGTAAAACCATGGAATCATCACGGTACTGGTGAATTGAAGGGCCCGCGTTGAACTTCCAACTTCGCGCCACCACCAAATCCCATACAACACAACACTGCAGAAACTCGCGACAAACTGTAATCAGATCCCGTCTA
Source organism: Cladosporium colombiae (assembly GCA_026122715.1). Classification (NCBI taxonomy): domain Eukaryota; kingdom Fungi; phylum Ascomycota; class Dothideomycetes; order Cladosporiales; family Cladosporiaceae; genus Cladosporium; species Cladosporium colombiae. The sequence continues at coordinate 132,673 of JAKZFA010000015.1, forward strand.
ATTTACATCGACTGAAGACACAAAAAAAGAAAGAAAGATCTCTTGGATAAGAATCACATCACCTGCGAACTTGGAAGAGAACACCACCAACCTCCCCCCCCCCAAACGACAACACCACAAAGAACAACAAGAAAATGTCCACATCAACCACCGAAAACCCCATCGTCTTCTTCGACCTCACCCTCGGCGGCGAACCCCTCGGCCGCATCAAAATGCAGCTCTACGCCGACGCCGTCCCGCGCACCGCCGAGAACTTCCGCCAGTTCTGCACCGGCGAGACGAAAAACCACCTGGGCCGCCCGCAAGGGTACAAGGGCTGCAAGTTCCACCGCGTGATCAAGGACTTCATGATCCAGGGAGGGGATTTCGTGAATGGCGATGGGACGGGGAGCGCGAGCATTTATGGGACGAGGGAGTTTAAGGATGAGGCGGAGGGACTGAGGAGGAGGCATGATGAGGCCGGGGTGCTGAGTATGGCGGTGAGTTTGGTCTTCCTCTTTCACCATTTTTTTTTCTTCTGTTGCTTCTTCCACGTCTGCGTTTGCTTGCGTGGTCGTGGTTGGACAGGAGGTGGAAGTCGCGTCGAATCTTCGCCACGATTTATCTCCTCACATCCTCCTTTCTCCACGACCAACAACCCAACGAATCCAGGCCGAAGCCAACAACGACATCCCTACTAACTCATTCATCCAACAGAACTCCGGTCCCAACACCAACGGCAGCCAATTCTTCATCCTGACCGCGCCCGCGCCGCACCTCAACGGCAAGCACGTCGTCTTCGGCAGAGTGGTCGAGGGCATGGACGTCGTGCGCAAGGTCGAGAACGTGCGCACGCGCGACGAGAGGCCCGCGCAGGAGGTCGCCATTGCGATGTGCGGTGAGATGTGAGGGGTAGGTAGGTGGAGTCGGATGATCAGGATGGTCGTCGGGGAAGCAAGCAATGGAATGGGACTTGATTTTCCTTCCTCTTTTTTTTTCTTTCGCGATACACACACGTCTTTCATGTCTGATGTGATGGGGTGAGGGAGAGAAGTCGTGCTGATGTTGGGCGGAGTGGGCGAGGACATGCTGTGGTGGGGTTTCCTTCATCGCATCCTTACCCTGGGATGCCTTGAGGACTTACTGCATCTACGCGAGTGGCTTTTCTTGACGAAGAGCCGGAATGCACGATAGCGCTTAGGCGGGTCTTATTTAGGCGGACAAGACTGGCGGTTGAGCGACAGAATCAAAGACAGTTGAAATGGTTCAAGAACTTGCTTGTATGTCCAAAAAAGGAGGCTAAGATATATACATGTAGACTACGAAATATTTTCCTCAACAGCAACAATAGCATCATCAACAACAAATGTGGGGGTATCGGGGGGAAGGCACAAAAGGACCCTCTAGCCGTGTTACGCATTAACATCAACAATCGAGCCGAAGGTCAAAGCAAAAAAAGTCTCAAAGAGACTTCTCACTTCCTTTCTTACTCGAACAAATCAGCGCAGCCCCAGTGCTGCTCAACGCCAAACTGACCCGGCGCCTTCCACGAATCGTTCTCGTACGAGAACACGGCGGTCTTGCCACCGGCCTTCTCCATGATGCTCTTGATGGCGACCTTCTGGTCCTCAGCACCGGGGATGGCCATGCCGTTGGGCGAGCCGAGCGACGGCCAGCCGGACTCGAGGTTGTAGGCTTCCTTCTCGTGGTTGCAGGCCGCGGCGACGTTGTCGAGGACCTTGACGACGAAGTCGCCGGCGCCCTCGGCGCTGACAGTTTCGGTGAAGAAGGGGTGGATGTTGGCGCCGGCGTAGTCGACGGCGGGGCAGAGGACGGCGGCGTTGTCGATGAATGAGCCAGGGACTTCAGATGTACCGACAGGGCCGTTGAAGCCCGCGGCGCGGAACTTGGAGCGGACGTCGTTGACGAAATTGGCGAGGCCCTCTGCGTTGGTGTAGCCGTAGAACATGGCCTCGTTGCCAGCAACGACCATCTCAACAAGATCCCACTGGTCCTTGCCCCACTGGGTGAGAGTCTCAACCTGCTTGTCGGTGTTGGCGCCAATACCGGAAGCGTCGACCCAGATACCGAGAATCAGCTTCAGGCCGTGCTCGGCAGCAGCCTTGCCGACGTTCTGAGGACCATCGCAGTCGGTGGCGTACAGACGGACGGAAGTGAAGCCCTTGGCCTTGATGCCGGCGACGTCCTTGCCGACGGCTTCGGCAGTCTTGCATTGGCCGTCGTTGGCGTAGGGGGTATAGCAGAAGGCCCACTTGTCGCCGTTGGGGGTGATGGTGTTGCTGGCGGTTGCGGACGCGCTGGCACTGGAGGAGGTAGAGCTGGAGCTGGGTGCTGCGTAAGAGCTAGGTGCCTCGGAAGAGCTGGGTGCTGCATAAGAGCTGGGTGCCTCGGACGAGCTAGCTGCTGCGTAAGAGACGGGTGCTTCGGACGAGCTGGCTACTGCAGACGAGCTGGCCTGGAATGTTGAGAAAGTGGGCACCGGAGCAGAGCTGGAAGCCAGTTCCTTGATCGTGGCAACGTACTCGGGAGCCTTGCCATAGACCGTAGGAATGTGAGTCTTCTCAGGTTCATCGGTGCAAGTAGACGACTCGGTCTGAGAGGGAGCTGCAGGAGCAGCCTCGCTACTGGAAGAACCTGGAGTTGAGGTCTCCTTGGGTACCTTGGTCTCCCACCCAGCCGAGGTGGTGTTCGAGTAGTCTCGAAGGTCGGGCACGAATGTTGGCGCTCCGTACCAGGTGGTGGTGTAAGAGTAGCATCCGCACGAAGAAGCACCAGAGGGAGCAGGGTGAGGCTTGGCCATGTATGCAGGCAGTTGCCTTTCGTGCAAGTCCTTGTGGCGACGGTGGGCGTGACCATGTTCAGCAGCGTAGACGGTCGACGCCGCGCTGGCTGCCAGCACGAGAGTGGTGGCGAATGATTTCATATTGACTGATTTTTTCAATTGGGTACAGCTGAATGAGTGTGTTGGTGTCGCAAGCGAGTGACTGAAGTGAGTGACGGGACCTGCGTCCTGAATTGAATGGTTACCAGAACCTGTGGATATGGAGACTAAGTCGACAGGCGACGAGTAGCGATGACCTACCTTATCAAGAGCGAGTGCACGCCGCGCTCGCGTAGAGTGCTGTATCATAGCGTTGTCGGGCGATATGACAAGCTAATGAGCCGTTGGGACTAGCCGGCTGTCGCATGTGCAAAATGGTATAGGCCTGCACAACGGCAGGCGGCACGAGATTTCAGGACAATCTCCCCAGGCTCCCGTCGATCATCCGCAATAACTAGGGCGGCATTTTTCAGCCGCCAACGTGGTGGCACCGTGGTGGGTGAACGCATGTTTGCTGGCTGCACGGGCGTCTTTCGCACCGCCGTTTTGGAATCTTTCACCTTCTCCCACACATCTGGGGATGTGTCTCATAGCGGTGATTTCCCCGGCAGTGAAAAATTGCACCGCTCGACCGGTAGCCAGGCAGCAGAACAGCGGGTGGCACATTTCCCAAAGACGCGATTTGCATGGGTGAGAGAAATTGAGAAATTTGACAGGGAGTCTCTGGGCAGTCTCCATCGCGCTTGTGGCCCTGGTCCTGGGAGTCGCGCTTAGCCATCATCTATTCATGCAGGCCAGCGAGATTCGCATTCGAGGGCTCCAAAGGGACGCTCCGGATCTGCACGCCCGAACATCAATAACAATGTTCGGTCGCACGATGGGTGTCGGGAATAGATGCGACTCAGGGCTAAGCGGACGATGAGACGATGGTGCGGCGTCAAGAATGCGCCATACATCGATACTAGTAGCGAGACTTGCGCAAAATTCGGAGCCTTTGGACCGGACGTCCCTGGATGTTTGTCACTGTGGCGAGAGCATCATGTGTGGCATCAAGTATGAAGTATATCATGTATTGTGAATAACGACAGAGGGGTAACCACATCTCGAAGGATACAGAGTTGCACAGACACTGCGTCTGATTATTATGCGCCTAAGTTCGCCTGTGTTTCCCTGAACGGTTTAGCCTAATCACCAATTGCAGGCATTGGCATATTGATATTCCACTTCCACCCGAGGACAATGGCATTTGAGATGCCATAAGCGGAAGATGCCTACATTGAGGATACCGTGTCTTTAAGACCATACCAACTTGACGGACCGGTTGGCTATCACCAAGCAGGCGTGCAAGGCACGAGAGATGGGTTGGCATGGATGATCGATCACCTTGCCGTTCGATACTGCTAGAATGGTGATGACGATGTATGGATCGTGTCGGCAAAGTATCGTACAAATGCAAAACATTTAAATGTCCTGATGAGAAACAGGTACGCCCCAATGGTCACCATCGGAGCTCGACTTATGGTGCAACGACGCGTTAAAGGATCATAACCCCCGACCGTGGCACAAGGAAAAGCTGATGTACCGACTCTGCTGCAAGCTCTCGTGCTCGAATCAGTAGGGAGACGATCATTGATGTTCAGTTCGTACCTGGCCATCTGCTACATTAGACCATTCATAAGATCTGCATCTGGCACCTTATGATGTCTCGATGCGAACGGTACCAACCAAGATCTCATTTCGCACTTAAAGATATCGAGCACGGACAGGAGGCTGGTAGCCGCTTTCGTGACGGAGAAGCAGAATGCCAGATTTGAGGGCATACAATATGTGTTCTTGGTAGAACCAGAAGGCATCCTGTTCAACCTGCCCAAGATCCGGAAGGGTTTGCACGATCCAGATCTACAGACTAATGTTCCTGCAGCATCAGCAGCCTCGGCGCACGTAGATGTGGGCAAGCGCAGCCCTATAAATTATTCCGTTACGGCCGATGCACAAAACAGCGTATCCGGTACAGGCTGTATCCGGGAAGGAGATGGTCTCATGATGAGGAGAGTACCGAGAGTATCTGCAGGAGGATTGAAGTCTTCCAGTATTGGGCGGCATTGATTATGTCAAGATGGGGATCCAGATGTGGCAATGCGAGGCTACAGATGTCTGCTTAACAAAGCAAGAGAATAAGGCTCGGAGCGATCTGCAGCAGAAATTCAAATTATCTGCTGGTACCTTCCACCCTGTATCGATAACACCCTTCACGCCCAACTAAAAGTGCTCCACCCAAACACCTTTATACACACCTGACAAATCACTCCTCGCTCCCTCTCACACCAAACCTCATAGACCCCCCCAGTACCACCGCCAATCTGGCCTCCTTCTTCCGCTCAGCTCTGCGACCCCTCCGCTCCACCATCGCCCTCCCCTTCGCCGCCACCGCCGCCGCCGGAACAACCTTCTACAACCCCTCCTCCACCCCCGCCATCGCCAGCAATCTCTCCACCGCGACTACCTCCGCTCTCCAGCAGCAAACGCGCAGCATGCATTCCAAGCTTGTAATCATCGGCTCCGGCCCCGCCGGCCACACCGCCGCCATCTACGCCGCTCGCGCAGACCTCAAGCCCGTCATGTACGAGGGTTTCCTCGCCCTCGGTATCGCTGCCGGTGGCCAGCTCACCACCACCGACGAGGTCGAGAACTTCCCCGGCTTCGCCAACATCCAGGGCGCGACCCTCATGGACCAGATGCGCGCCCAGAGCGAGGGCTGCGGCACCGAGATCGTCAGCCAGACCGTCGGCAAGGTCGACCTGTCCCAGCGTCCGTTCAAGTACTGGTTGAACCCCATGGGCGACGACGCGAACCTGGAGGAGGAGACGCACACCGCCGACAGCATCATTATCGCGACCGGCGCCAAGGCAAGGCGTCTCGATCTTGCTGGTGAGGAGAAATACTGGGGCAACGGTGTGTCCGCGTGTGCGGTCTGCGACGGCAGCCTGCCGATTTTCCGCGAGAAGCCGCTCGTCGTGATCGGCGGCGGTGACTCTGCTGTCGAGGAGAGCATTTACCTGACCAAGAAGGCCTCCAAGGTGACTGTGCTCGTGCGCAAGGACTTCCTGCGCGCTTCCAAGGCCAACGCGCGCCGTCTGACGACCAACCCCAAGGTTGAGGTGCGCTACAACACACAGGGTGTGGAGATCAAGGGCGACGACGGTCCCAGGGGTCTGATGAAGAGCTTGGTGATCAAGAACAACAAGACTGGCGAGACAGAGGAGATTGCTGCCAACGGTCTGTTCTACGCTGTTGGTCACGATCCCGCGACCTACCTTTTCAAGGACCAGCTTAAGATGGACGAGGACGGATACATTATCACTACTCCTGGCACTGCCGAGACCAGCATCCCTGGTGTGTTTGCTGCTGGTGATGTGCAGGACAAGAAGTACAGGCAGGCTGTCACTTCTGCTGGTAAGTTCAATTGGTCTCGTTTAGACTTGATTTGGATCTCACTAACATTCTCATAGGTACCGGCTGCATGGCCGCTCTCGAAGCCGAGAAGTACCTCGCCGAGCAAGAGGGCAACGACGGCCCCGAAGCCGACAGCGAGGTCAAGAAGGGCAAGCCTGAAGCTGACGGCGAGGTCCCCGAGTACAGGTCTAACCCCCTGCTTTAAGAACAGTGAACGAGAATCATGAGCTTCATTTTTCAGAACTTTGATTTTGCTGCATTTAGCCACGCGTTGGTGGGGTGTACATAGCGCAATGTTATAGAAGCTAGAGTAGAACTCTAAACGAGGCCTCCGATTTGGAAGGACGCAAGATGAACGACGATTGTGGTATCATGTATGTGATGCAGTGCTCGACCACGAAAGCGAATAAAGGCCGTGGTGGACTTTGTCGTGCGGTCAGAGGATGACGCAGCGAGAGGGATGCACGTCGTCCCAGTCGTATGCTTCAACAATCTTCGCGCGTGAGAGCAGCGTTTCCGCATGATCTGCACATCTGCTGAGCGTACTTCGTGCCGGAGCTGCTTTCTTGTCGTCACTAAGCATCCGAGCCACTGCTGCAAGTGGTGTTACCAACTGTGTTCTCGCTTCAGTCGCCACTGAGGAGTTGGAGCGCACTCTTGAATGCTTCGACGACTTTGACATCTGTAGAATGTCAGGTCAGTGTTCGAATGAGGAAGCTATATCCGGAGGGTAGCTTACAGTGCTGACGTTTGCTTTCGAGGACTTCTTCGTTATGCTGCACGAGAGCGATTTGCGTCTTCATGCTGGTGAGATGTCAGTGTCTTGAGTTGGAATTTCGAGTGTTTCGGTCAAGGCTGATACCGTTTGAAGCTTCGTTCCACCTCATGGGCGTGTCCGGTCTCGGCCCAGACATAGAAGTACTATGTCGGTTAGCAAAGATGACTATCCGGAAGAGCAAAGCGTATGTTACCCTACAAAGCTCGTTGAAAGAGCGGTAAAGGTCCTGTTCCTCGGTAGAGTATCGATCCATCTGGTCATGGTAGCGCTGTTCCAGCTCCCTCCAGTCGAAACTGGCGATCTGGTCTGCGGGCTCGGCGTCTTCGTCTGAAGATTCTTGGTCTTGAGCTGTAGGTTCTTGATCGACTTCAACATGGCTTCGCTTGCGTGGCGTGGCGTGTATTTTGTCGTTGGCTGGCTGCTTGAATGGTGCGGCGGGTTGACGGTCGCCGTTTCGGGTGATTTGTGAGGACGCAGCTGCCAGATCTTGAGAGGCTTCTTGACTCAATGCCCGGATCGTCGACTTTGAAGGTTGTGCTGAGGTGGGCGTTGCTTTGAAGTTGGGCCTGGAAGGTGGAGCCATTGTGAATTGCTGTTGACCACCTTGAGGCGGATTGGCTGTAGGCGTAGTGCTCTCCTCCTGATTTGGTTCTGACTTGGAGGAGGTCGTGCTACCGGAGCCACGCGTCTTTAGGTCTGTATCAGCAATGTCGTTTTCTGACGCCGATCGCGAGTTGTTCTCGCCCTGAGTGGTTGAATCCTCCATTGTGTTTCGAATGTTCGTTAGTTCTGGTGGCCAAGATCAATGATGACGATCATTCGCTTGCTCGACCAAGAATGCGTATGCCACATGAACCGTTCAAGAGTCGTGAGATGCATTCACCTCATGTCATGCAGTGATATCGTCTTGCAAGTAATTGGTCTGGGCATTGTTGTAGGGCTGAAGTCAAGACCAAGTCCGAGGCCTAGGGTTAGGCAGGCACGAAGGGTAGGCGCGAAGAGGGCCGTGCGTCTATCGCACGATCACATGCCCGAGTCGTTATCAGATGGCGAATGACGATGTCGCTTGTTCCCTCTGTTGGATGCTGAGTGGCTGCCGCGAGCACGCACACGACCACTTTCTTCAGACTCCCGTTGACTTTCTAAGCAAACTGGACAGAGTCATACACTCCTTCAATGCCTGCATGAGCCTCTCCTCCTAATAAACACCATGATAAGGCCGCTTTATCCTCGATCTCGCATGCGAACGTCGATAGCCGTCGATACTTGAAGATGGAGTGCGATCCCTGCGACATCTGCGGTCGAGACTTCGATAGAGCAAGGAAGCCTTTGTGCGTCACTTGCGCACAGGTCACTCTCTACGAATCTCGCGTACGCCAGGTGACTAGCCTGCTGGACCGCGAGAACGCCCATACACACACTGAAGCGATCGTGCGACCTGGAAATGACGGTGTACTTGCTGCGCTACCCCAAGATGCGGACTGGGATGCCATCACAAGTGCTGTGAAAAAGCATAGCTCCGAGCGCGCTCAGGCAGAGCAAGCAAGAGTAGAGACACGAATCGAGGCCATCACTGAGCAGGCAGAAATGCTGAGACGTCAAGTGGAGGAACACAAGAAATACATCGAAGAGTTGAGGCACAACAACGAGGTCCGCCGCCAGGAGATTTCCAGGGAGCAGCAAGAACTAGGGAAGCGAAAGTCACTTGCTCTGGGCCCGGTACAAGTCGCCAGACAGAAGGCTGCACAGCGACTTGACAGAATACGTGGCAGGACCGTTGATGCGCGATCATACATTTGCAGGCACTCGTCCAGTCTGAATGGAGTGCACCAGCTACGTGATGCTCGTGGGAAGCACATCGGTCGCTACGTGTTGAACGGACTGACCGTGCCAAATTTAAAAGAATTAAACTCGGCGATCGAAGACGCGAGCTACTCGAACAAGGACCAGGCGAGCGAATACCACACCCACGTCAACGCATGTCTCGACAATATCTGCCATCTTCTCGGTGTCTGGTGCCATTACCTCTCGATTCGTCTGCCCGCAGAAATCATCCTCCCACACAGTGACTTCCCACACCCTGCCATTCTTTCTGAGAAATCTTCCTACAAAGCTACAAATGTAGCGTACCCTGCTACCCTGGCCCACCAGTCGTCCAGCCCATCCGCCTCTAAGATTCTGCAAGAGCAGTGTGATCAGCCTCGGCCACGTCTTCTTCACCTCAATCGACCTCTAGCGCTTCTTGCAAAGCAAGATCCCAAAGCCTTTGGACTTTTCGTCGAAGGTGTAATGCTGCTCGCCTGGGACCTAGCCTGGCTCTGTCGCTCTCAAGGCATCACCACGATCAACAGCTTCGACGATGTCTGCGACATTGGCCGCAACATATGGCTGCTTTCAATCGCCCAACAGAGCTCTGCCAGCGATCGCGAGCGAAGAGATAAAGGCACTTCAGATGGTGGCTCTCGCGTTCGAAAACCGGCGTGTGAAACCTTACGCTTCGGTTCTTTCAGCCACGGCAATCTTCGCCATTGCTTAGCCAGCCACGAGGGTGCCTCTCTAATGCAAGACTGGCGTCTGTCGCAGCCACACCGCTTGATTGACAAGCTGCGGAACCACTTACTCATCGAGATTACTGGAGCCGAGTGGGACGTCGTGGATGACAATGACTTTGCAGACGAAGACGAGGATGAGCTAGCTGTACTTGTCGGCGGATCGCATCGCAATGCGAAGGAGAGCAGACACCCAGCTATGAGCGTGATGAGTGTTGCCACACATGTGGATGCCTTCCCGAGCAAGAAAGGAGGCAACGGCTGGACGAAAGTGAGAGGGAGGAGTGAAGATATTTGATAGCCTAAGAAATCGAAGCCCTTCCAGGCGCAGTGAACATGTACATTTGAGTGCTACTGATAGACGATCGTACCAAAAGGCCTGCTGTGCCCATTTGCGACTGCTACTGCCTCACGACCAAGGACATATCTGCACATCGCACAGGCATGGCAAAAACGAACCCGAATGTGCATTGATCATACATCGTAAATCCGTGAAGAGAAGCTAATAGGGGTCTCGGATCGTCGCAGGCATACCACTTGGGAAAATGAAAAATGAAAATCACCTCCGGCGCCTACGCTATGCGAGCAAAGAGAAACCCACATCAAATGAAAGACCTCAACATACCGCCGTTTCTTCCTGCTGAGGAATGTCCAGCATCTCCTGTGATGATGTCGGGTCTCCTCCATCCTCCACAGCGAACCTGTCTGTATGTGCACTGAGAGCAGCGTCCACCAGCTGGCCCAAATCCTGCACCACCTCGCCATCAGAAACCCTGTTGATGAGTAGTTCGTACAACTTGTTTGTCATGGCTTGAATGTCGTCCTTGCTTTTTTCCTCGGCGAAAACGTCGTAAGCGTCAATGGCTGGCTCGTTCCAGCCTAGCAATGAGTTGCCCGTGTCTATATCCTGCGCTGTACCGGCGATGTCCGAACATATAATGTTCATCTTCACGACTAGATTATGCGTGGCTTTGCCCGCGGGTATACGCTCGAGAGGTAGTCGTGAGGACTTGGTACGTGAGAATTTCGTCGAGCTTTGACGGTGAGATACAGTCTCAGGGCGATAGTCCTGGTCGGCATCGGGCTCTGCCATTGCAGAAGGCGCGTTGCCGCTGATTTGACGCAATACACCTTGACCTGTCTTGCGGCGTTTGGGAGGCGGCGCCATTTGCTTGGACGCTGATCCTAGGTGAGCTCCAAGAGCGGCGAGTTCGCTAGCGGGTACGAAGCCGCGTCCACTGAGAGCACCGTAATCGTTCGAGGTGTTCTCGTCTTGGTCGGCGGGTAACTCGCTTGTTTGGACTGACCGGCGTGACGGAAGTGCGTTACGCGTCAACACATCAGGCATCGCTACACTGGGTTCATCGCCGGTAAGATCAACAGAAGCGACGAACTCTCGTATGTCTCGATTTCTGCGTGGAGGCGTCAATGCCCCATTCAATTCGTCCATTTCGCCCTGCTGGACCAATCCTACAGACAACCCCTCATTCTGTCTGCGTCTCGGACGTGAACGACCTCGTTCTTCAATCCCTTCCAGATGGTCGAACCATACTTTCTCCCTAGCCGACCCGCCGTCGGGAAGAGGCGACGCAAACGGCTTGTTGACCTGTGTCTTGTTCTGTGTTATGCCTCTACCTCTCGGCCTGGCCTGTGGTATGGCGCTCAGAGGTGTACCTTGCGACTCACTAGTCTGAGGCGTCAAGCCGTAATTGTAGGCCGGTGGTGAGCGTTGCTGCGAGGGGCTTGGTGTTTCGAGCGCACCAAGTCCAGCGTTTGCATGTATTGGTGTGAAGTTGGGTCGACCCCGGAAAGGCGATAAGGATCTGACAACTCTACCATCATGCGCTAGCCGCACGTCAGGAACATGGTCGGACGGATGGAATGGCATTGCAGGGCTCGTTGGAGAAGACGCGCGTGGTGTGGGTAGAGCCAGAGAATCACTGGCGAAGGCCGAGGAATTTTTGTCTAGCGGACGAACCGTTCCCTCATACGACACAGAAGTCGCTTGCCCAGAGCGTGCAGTGTCGATCTGCTTGTTGGACGCGTTCAGCTTTGCCATAACCCACGGATTCGAGACGTTGACATCCTTGTGGGCATGTCGCAGCTCCTCGAAGTCGGCTTCGGCACGTGCAGTCGAAGGTCGAGCGTCAATCGCCTCAAGGTCCTCTTCGTCACAGCCATACATATTGGTTCTGAACGCTCGTGCCTTCACAGTGACAGGCAAGTCATTGGCGACTGGATCGTCTCTCGCGCTGGGAGTCAAAGGCAGTGCAGAAATGATGGCACGATTGTCAATGCCTCTAGATGGACCAACAGGCTGTAATTGTTCCAGAGACGTGACAAAATCGTCTTTGACAACATCAACAAAGGCACTGTTAAATTCTTCTGGTGCAGCGCGAAGGTTCTGGATGATGGCATCCGCCCGTAGCGTCTCTTCTGGACTTGGATAAATTGCCGCAAATAGGTTCCTAGCTGCTGTCACCACCTTGTCCGGATCCTCGAAAAGCACATCGTCCTTTGCAGGTTCGATGTTGGGGTCGTATGACTGCTCTGGGCATGTGATCTCCAAGAATAAGAATGGTTCTTTGATGCTGTCGAACTGCGAATCTGATTTCTTCAACGCCTCTCGGAAAACCTTGACGACTTGCTTCAAAAGACCGCGGTTGGCTGTCATGGGACGGCGGTCCACCGACACAAATGCTCCGACGTTGCTGACTTTGTCTGCAGCAGCGTCTGGCTTGGGTAAGAACGCCTGCAACGTAAAGCCGTGTTCTTCGATCACAGACCAGGTACATTGTGAAGCGCAAGCAGCTCCCACGATCTTGAACGCCGCGTCCTCTGCATTGCCTCCTACTTTGGGAGCATACATCCAGTTACCTTTGTCGTTCTTCGCCTTCAACACCTTCAACGAGAAGCGCACATGCGGTCGTGCGAATGCAATGGATTGCAAAAGGTGTTTGATACGCTTGAGGGTTTGGTCTGTATGTTTGAGTGCGACTTGTCTGCGTACTGGGTTCGATTTAATGAAGTCCGAAATCTTTACTGTAGTCCCGACTGCCGTTGATGCGCGCTCCTGAGCGATGACCTCGCCTTGCTGATCGATTCTGAGGGCCGTCGCCACCTGCTCGCCTTCAACTCTTGTGGTCACCGTCATGCCACCACTCATTTCGGCTGCACTGGCAAGGGCCTCTCCTCGAAACCCAAGTGACGAGCCGCCGATGTGTGCCAGTTCATCGGCGTCAGTGAGCTTGCTTGTGCAGTAGCGTCTCGCCACCAGCGGACGGTCTTGTGGAGGAATGCCATGCCCATTATCCCGCACCTGAATCGAGTCGATTGTATTGGCATGAATCTCAATAGCAATGGACGTTGCTCTGGCGTCTAAAGCGTTGTCGATCAGCTCCTTGATAACCGCTGAAGAGTCAGTGAGAACTTGTGCTGCGCCGATCGCGCGTACAGCGGTTTGAGGCAACGCCTTGATGCTCATTTTGCTGGCAGGTGCGGCATCACTGCGCCGTTAGATGCAGAAACTCAATGCGACGGTGATGCTTGCAGATGAAGAAAGCGGATTATCTCATGCTCGTAATGCGATACGAAGATGAATTGATGGACGCGTCTGGTTGGACGCGTTCGAGTTGGAATTGATCTCGAAGTCCCAAAGTTCCGAGGCTGAAGCCGAAACCGATGACGTAGATTCCTGGCCTCAGGCGCCTCGAGCACCACATCTACGTCGCATATTGCGAATAATACAAGACTGTCAATACTTAGCTGCCCTGACTTCACTCATCTCACTCAATCTCACGACACTTATCGCTTTCAATAATAAACATGGCGCTCAATCCTCGTTTCGCTGGTCAGAAATTCGTTGCCGCTACAAACGCGAAGACACTACACACTCTCGAGCTTTGTAAGATTGCAACCCTCATGTGTCGTATGACATTGACTAATGAGATTCTTAGACCTCGACTATGTCTGCCCAGTACGCTGACTGGTATCTCCAATCCCGGTGACACTGCTGATCATGATTGCAGTTCTCCAAGAAGATGTTTGACACTGTCTACGACTCGGTCATCCCACTAGTCAAGTCGAAGTACGCAGACAACGTGCAGATCATCTTCCGGCAACAGATCCAGCCGTGGCACCCATCGTCAACCCTGGTACACGAAGGTGGTGTTGCAGTGCTGCAGACCAATCCAGACAAGTTCTGGGAATTCAGCAAGGTATGGTGATACTGTGGTAGTTTTCCATCATCATACTCAAATTATGACACGCCACACGGTGGCTCGATGGCAAAACCCCCGCACGCTTGCCATGTATACGACGGTCAGCACGACGAGAACGAAGCTCCGTACTGACCGCAATTACTCTTCCAGGCTCTATTCGACAAACAAGCCGAGTACTTTGACGTCAACGTCGTGAACGAAACCCGCAACAATACCTACTCCCGACTCTCAAAACTAGCCGGCAGCGTCGGTATCGACGAGAAGAAAATCTACAGTCTTCTCGAAATCTCGGACAAGCCGGGTCCAGATGGAAGTCTGAACAGCGGAAACAAAGTCACAAATGACATCAAGCTTCTGACCAAGGCCAACCGCTTGACCGGTGTGCATGTGACACCTACTGTTCTTTTCAACGTACGTGAAATACTTGTGTGATTCTTTTACAAGCAGATGCTGACTTCCTCGCAGGGAATCGTGGAAGGCGGCATTTCCAGCAGCTTTTCTAAGGATGATTGGCAGCAATGGCTGGAGAAGAATGTCGCGTGACTTGGCAATGAGGTTCCTCGTATTGCGCGGCTATGATGATTGGGTTCTTCAGTGCGGCTGCTTGTAGACGAGTCGTGAAACTGACTGGGCCCTAACAAGTAATTACAATCAGGAAGACTCACACCCGAAATGTGCTCACCTATTGCAACCATCTCAGAAGTACATGACACAAACAGAACGAGATTCGAGCGGCCGACAATGACCGACTGAGGCTGACCAAATGGGGAGGATGTAGCCTTAAAAATACCCATTTCATATTCGTTATCAAGGTGAACCGTATTTAGAGCCTTAGAGCTCATCTTTGCCATACTTTGCGCCGGTGTCAGCACCCCGAGCAGCATCGGTACTCGCCGACCGCTGAACAGCACCAAAGCGCGTGTTCCCCTGGTCGAAAATAGCATAGATGCCACGCAAGAAAACATCGCCCAAAATATCAAAGTCCTGCTGATCGCCCCTGGACTGGATGCCGCCATAGACCGTCCCATCACCCAGATCCTGGAACGCGAGGTCCTCTTTCTGCACCTCGAAGAGCTTGTCGCCTACAGCGAAAGACACAGCAGGCAGAGACTCCGTCGGCGTGTCCTTGGGGAAAACCCAGCCTTGTTGCTGCGTGCTCTTCTTGGCGCCGGGGATGGCGGCGTAGATTTGCTCGAGCGTGGAGTCGTCGATGAGGGCTAGGGTCGTGCCTGTGTCGGCGATGGCGGTGTTGCCAGAACGCTTAATGGTTTTACCGTTGATGGAGGCGCTCGCGGAGTCAAACATCCAGAAACCTTGCGAGTTGTCGACAGGAGTGTAGGAAGGCGTCTGGCCCGCGAGAGCGTCCTGGTCGATGTAGCCGAAGGTGTAGAAGCTGTTTCCAGATTCGTTTGCTAGGTAGGCTGTGAATAGCTCGGCATCTTTGGGAATGTCCTGCTGAGCAGACATGTTCTCAACTGGCGTGGCTACTGGCGTGGGCTGGACAGTGTTGATTGATCCGAAGGCGAGACCGAGCAAGCCATCTCCTTCGCCCTGAAAAAATTGTGTGCTGAGTTTGTTTGCGAGCTCAATAGACTGGTTCTCGACGCTGATACCGCCGAGGACAAGAGTGTCTGTTCCGACGGTACCGCTGGCTCCGGAACCATCTCCATAGGAGATCTGCCAAGTGCTACCTTCGGTGTTCTTGAACGTGGAGCTTTTGGAAGGATCGAAGACAGCATGACTTTTGCCGGATGATGAGGATGTGATCGAAGATGGCAGCTCAGTGCTCCATACCCAAAGATCCGCAGAGCCCGTGTCAAAGTCGAGGGTCAGTTTCTGGGCTGGCGTGCCGATCGAGACAGTGGCGAGGTAGAGCGCGTTCTGTTCAACGTCTTGGGCCTAAGATGTGTCAGTGTTGGATCTCCAGTAGGAGTGTGAGTGGATAATACCGGCACATTGCCTGTTTGGCCGCTGCTATCCTTCACAGCGAGCACATGACCGTGGACACGGGCCTTGCCACCAACACTTCCAAATTTTCCAGCTTGTTGGACTTTCTTGACGGCACATAGCGGCCCATCGATCGTGGGACTAATGTTGTCTGTGCAGTCAGGTCAGTCATGAGAGCCTTGTCTCAAATGCAAGAAAGCCACGCACATTTGAGAGCTGCACGAGCGTAGGCCTTCAGGCCATTCGGCTTGTAGCTCTTGTTGTAGGAGAGGGAACCCCTCGAGAGTTTGCCAACGCTTCCCGTCATATTGATGCTTTGAGCTGTTTAGTCCTATGAAGACGGCAAGTCAAGGATTTCAGAGTGCTAAATAGTCACAGGAGCAACAGTACGCTTAGCAAACCAAAACCTGTTAATGAGTTGGCACGAAACATCATCAGGCAAACAACCGGGGGACGTCATCTTGTTTAGTATTGGTGTATGCCTTCCACGCGTACTACTGCAAGCGCCAGGCATATCACGCAGCACGTAGGTAGTCCGCCTGCCATGGTTGGTCGAAAGCAACGGGAGGTTGTCGATCCTCGAACACGCAGACTGGATAGCTGATAGTCCTGCATTAGCACCAGACGGCAGGCCGAATCTTGCAGATGGCGTCACGCGGCGCCAGCGCCTTGTTTGTTCTCTTGGTGATTGCGTGGCAGATAACATTCGTATAGCAGTTACGATTGGGCCTGCCTTTTGCTCGAGCCGTTTCAGACAGACGAGAATGACGTTGTAATCATACCATGATAGGACAGCAGTGCTCGCAGGTGCGTGTATGTGGTCAGGGCCTAATAACACATGCTAGGCTGGTGTGACGTGTACGGAAACAAGCAATAGAACATGCATGCGAGCGGGGATCTCAACCGGGCGGCAAAGCTTCTCTCGATTAAGGATTAGGATGAAAGCTTATCCAGATAGCGGTGTGTCCAAGAATAAAGTAGAAAGATGGAAGGGATGGTTGTTATAACCTAAAGTTTCGTATTAAATTACATGTATGTACTGAAGTGTTTCTCCCGAGTGACATCGGCCTCCCGGCAACAGAGCCAGTGAGTATCATGCAGTGTCGAAAATTGAACAACAGCTCGGTCTCTTGATATGCCTAACCTTTGCAACACTTCCGGTGGTGGACAAATATAAACGGCATGAACATTTGTAGTTCGGTGTCTCTAAATCTATCTACCAAACCCAAACCATCCCTTCTTCTTCTCTTGCGCAGGCGCAGGCTCATCGACATCCATGGCGCCACCATTGGCCTCAGGAGCCGACGCCACCGGCGCTGCAACGGCGGGAGCGCCCCTGCCAGGGTAGTCAATGTAATTCCACGCAACATCCAAGAACAAAGGCTTGACTGGCACAGGCTGGATCTTGGGCGGGTACGACACCAGATTGGTGAGGTCGACCTGCAAGCCTGGCGTAGGGTAGGCGTTCAGGTTCTGTACAACGGGCGCGGCAGAAGTCATGTTCTTCTTCGCTGCGATGGCGGAGTTGGAAGACAGCTTGTGCATTTCGACGAGGGCGTGTGTGCGAGAGAGGAGGTTGTTGATGTGAGTTTTGAGGTTTGACGATTCGGATGAAGGAATGTCGAGAGTTGGTGGGGTTGAGGTTGAGGCTGTGGACTCGGGTGGTGGGTGAGCTGTGATGAGATCCTGGGCACGCTTCAAGAGTGCAAGAGCGTTGAGGTGGTTGTCGAGGAGGGCGTGTGAGTACGAGATGTTGACGCACTTCAGGGCGCGGAAGTATGCAGACTTGCCATCCAGTTCGCGCACGAAGGTCTCGTCTCTCATGGCACCACGCAGGTCTTTGATGGACTCAACGCTTTGGATCGTGGCATCGTAAAGCACCACACGTTCCCGTAGACGAGCCAACTTTCGGCCTCTGCCTTCGTCCTTTTCAGGAATCTCCGTGCCGTCCTTACGTGTGCGCTGCGACTTCTTCTGCTTCTGTGATTCGAACGTCAAACCATCGTTGTCACCAATGAGTATCCTGTTGCGACCAACTCTCCATGATACCAGGTCGTAGTTCACAGCAAGGCTGGTCACACGGAGGTCTTGCATCCTCGCATCGCCCTCATCAACCCTCTCTTTCTCCAGCTCATCGGTGGCTCGCTTCGATGCGTCTGCTGCATCTTGTGAGGCGATCAGGACGTCGTCGTATGCGGCCGCCTTCTGGCTTGCAGAGGCGGAGGGGTGTTCGGTCAGATATGCCTTCAGCTTGGCCTCAGCAGCAGTGACAGAAGCCAGAGCCTGCCCAATCGACGCATCGACGATGTTGGCCCTTCTTCCTCTCCAAGTCACGAAATCAGGCACCTCCAGAACATCGGTCTTCTTCTCGTCGCCCGCCTCGGCTTTTGGCTTCTCCTTCAGCGCAAATGGAACGACTGCCTCCACAAGCTTCACGGCCTCTGCATCCTCCTTGGGAAAGTACCGCCTCGCAACAACGTCAATCGCAATCGTTCTGCTCAGTCGTGCCTGGTAAGCAGCGTATCGAATCGTAGGATCCACCGTATTCGCCAAAATCTCCCTGAACACCTCAGCCTTCTCCTTCTCCAACAGCGCAGCATAGCCCACTCGCGCCTCGCTCCACCTCTTCAAGCACTTGTTCCACCTGTCATCTACACCCTCCTTCTGCACGCCCTCGGCCTGCTTCTCGAACTCCTCCGCACCAGCCAGCATCGCAGTATAAGTCCTCGCCTCGAGCAAGTCCCTCTCACTGCCCACCTCCCTCAGCACCTCGACCAGCTCCGCCGCCGTCTTCGCCGCCTTCCATAGCTTGGAGCAGATCTGGGCCCTCGCGCTTCCGGTAATGCCCTTCTCGTCCTCGGCGTGCGAGCTCTTGATGTGCAGCGCATGCGCCCACGCGCGCTCCGCGATCAGGATCTGCAGGTGGACGAAGGCGACATCGCTCTTGACGTCCGCGGCTGTCAGAGGCTTGCGAGCGAATTTCTCGCGCTTGGGTGTCGTGCGACCGAGGCGTTTGCGTGTTGCGAGGATCTGGCGGGACAGCTGGGCGCGGTAGGTGGCGTGGTCGGCGATCAGGAGCGTTTCACGCTTGCCTGCGACGAAGGCTGTGATGTCCATGATGTGCGTGTAGGTAACGTTGCCGTGTAGCACGATCAATATCGTGCGTTGGGCGATTGGACAGCGTATGTAATTGTTCGAGGTGGGGCACAATCAAGGGCAACGTGGAGTTGTGGGAGCGTTCTTGCCTGAGGCCATCATCTATCGTTACATCGTCTGAGGATTAGTTGTTATTCACAAAAGGTGTCTAGGCATGCTGTGAGAAGTCGAGTTCTGATTGCGTAATGAGTGTTCGGTACGAGAATTGACCTGTTATCAATCGATTCACTCTACATCAAGAATAGACACAATTCAGATGTCGGTCTCGAATTTTTCAATGTTAACAGCTACCGTATCAATACGCCTGCTGTCTGTACGCTTAATCCAACATACTATTTCGAGAGAGAGATACTGCCGACACCTCTCCCACAGCAAGTCGTAACGCCACTTCCAGGACGTCGGGTATCGCAAAAGAAAAGACAATTTTGCCAGACAATCCTAGCCTGAGCTTCCAACCAAGAGTACTACATCCTCTCCCCCCTCTCACTTGAACAGCTCACGCAACTCCTCAATACGCTTCTTCGCCTCCTCGCTCTTCGTCTTTTTCTTGTCCATGCTGAGCGTCGCCAGCTTCTGTTTCTTGACCTGCAGCTTCAACAGCGCCTCTTCAACGCTGTCCTTCATGATGAAGTGGACGATCTCCACCGAACGCTGCTGCCCGAGGCGGTGTACGCGGTCGATAGCCTGCTGTTCCACACCGGGGTTGTACTGCGGCTCCATCATGTAGACCTTGTTGGCGGCGGTGAAGTTGAGACCTTGGCCACCAGCGCGAATAGAGACAAGCAGGACAGTAATGCTAGGGTCGGTCTTGAACTCATGGATGACGTGGCTGCGAGCCTTGACGTTCATGCTGCCATCGAGGCGAACGTACTTGTGGCCAGCCTTGCCAAGAGCGAACTCGAGAAGGTCGAGGTAGGAGGTCCATTCGGTGAAGACAACGCTGCGGATGGGCGGCTCGCCATCCTCGAGCGCAGCAGTCTCCTGGCGAGATTTCTCAAGCTCTTCGAGCAGAGCACGAACCTTGGTGTGCGGGCCAGTGTAATTCTCAGGGTTCCACATGGTGCGGCGAACCTTCTTGACTCCAGGAGCGTGGTCATCGTTGTAGCTCTGCATCTCATTCCGCGACAGAGCAAAGAAGTCGAACTTGACATAGCCACCACAGACCTTGCAATCATGATAGCCATCGACGCGAAGCTCTGGAGGAACAGTGGCTTCCACGAGGTCATCCTTGCAGTCAGGACAGTACAGGTGGTAGCACGGAGTGAGGTAGCCGAGAAGATCGTTGTCTTCATCTTCAGCAGAAGATGAGTCGGGGTCGCTCTCATCATTCTGCGCAGCTTTCTTGCCGACAACGCTGCGGTTGCACTTGCTGCAGAAGTCCATATCGTTGTCGGATTGCATCTTGAGCAGCTCATATGCCTGACGAGAAGAGATGAACGACTTGCTGGATTGAGCCTCGATGTCCGGCTCATCACCAAGATCAATGGCGTTGCTCTCGTCCATGCCTTCCAGATCCTTAAGATCCTCTTCATTCAACATCTCGCGACCGTGATCGCAGATCATGCGGAGGCGCAACAGCGACTTCAAGACATGCGCATAAGATTTCCCACGCAAAGTAGTTGACTCACGCATCATGCCCTTCAGCTGCATGTTGGACTGGCTGGCGAAGCGGCCATACAGCTGCCTCTCCTCTGGCGTAAAGTCAAGCTTGACGTGAGTCTCGTTGCGGCCCTTCAAGCCGATGTTCTCCTTACCGCGACGCAGAGTAATGCTATCTACCAGCAAGCGTAGCTGAGGCAAGACAGTATCGTCGGCGTTCTTGAAAGGCGCGATGATGTACTGGGCCCAGGCGCTGGACTGATCGAAGGGCTTGATACGCAGGAAGCTGATCAGAGCGCCAAGATCCTCAAGACGGTTCTGCACTGGCGTACCGGTAACAGCCCAGCGACGTTGAGCGGAAAGAGCGCATGTACCCTTGGCGCTGCGAGTGCTCGAGTTGCGGATGGTGTGAGCTTCGTCAAGAACGATGCGGAACCAGTTCAGTGAAGCGAGGGCCCTCCTCTTCTTGAGAGAGTCAGAGAACTCCGCAGCGACGGTGCCATAGGTGGTGAAGACAATGTCGAACTTCGCCAATTGCTCAATATCCGTGATGCGACCCGCGCCATGGTAAACGTAACAGGTGAGCTTGCCAGGAATGACGTGTGAGGCCATTTGCTCAGTCCAGTTGGAGAGGACAGAGGTTGGACAGATGATGAGAGTTCCCTTTGCGTTGCGCACAAGTCCTTGTTGCTGGAGTTCTTGCGGCAACTGCTTGATCTTGAATTTGTGAGCCTCCAAGGGAGTTGCGGCGACGAGGGAGAGTATGCTCAGCGTCTTGCCAAGTCCCATCATGTCTGCCAAGATACCCCCATAGACAGGCTCCGGCTTCTCACGCGATTCATGCCCGGTGATAACGTTGAACCAGACCTCCTGCCCGTTCGCCTTGGTGGTGGTCTTCCAGAGAGAGAACTTCGAATCGTCCTTCTCGTTCATGGTCTCATCATGAGTTTCATGGTCCGTCAAGAAGTGCAGTCCCTGCTTCTGATGAGAGAGGAGTGGGGTTGAGATGATCTCTTGGTTGACCTCCTTCTCCGGCAGTTGCTCGTTAGTGACCAGGTTGTCGAACATAGTAGTCACGTCTCTGGTGATTTGCTCTGTCGTACGTGTAACATAACCGCCTGCAGAGCTATAGGCAGGCTTGGAGGAAGTGGAGCCAATCTGTTGGTTCTGGTACGGAGTAGGAACCTGAGGATTGAACACCTTTGTCGCGCCTTCTCTACCATTGTCGACGCGCTGTGGAGTCGACAACCAGAGTTGCTTCTGGGAGAGATACCTTCCCATGGAAGCAGCGGCGCTGAGCTTGCAGTACAGGACTGCATCGACTCTGATGCTCCGAGAGACTGCGGCTCCAGCATATTCGTTAGGCTCCCTCTTCCGCACTGGTAGGTAGGCCTTGACTCTGAAGCCACTCATGTGAGCGCCACCCATCAGCTGGGTCAAGGCAGCTGCCTGCACCACGGCCATCTTGCCAAAAGTATTCCCGTTCTTGTCAACCAACTCGATGATGGAGTCCCTCGAGTTCATGACTCGCTTAAGATTGATTCTGGTCCATGGCCAGTGTTCCTTCCCGAGGTACTTCTCACTGGCCGCTGGTATGCGGTGAATATTGGCCTGGCATTCCAGAGTTCCGATGCAGACTTCCTCTTTCGCAGGATCATGCTTTGGCTTGACGACCTCGCGAGTGATAACGACATCATCGTCATCGCCAGTGAGATCAATAGCCGACAAGGCGCCATTCGCAGCTTGCTTCTTGTTGTACTCCCGAATGTTTTCGCTGATGATGCCGCTTCCCCCAGTTCCAATATGAGTGGACTTCGACTTCTTCGTCACCGGGTCGTCCGTCGATGCGTCGTCGGTAAGCTTGTGCTTGCGCTGTGAAACGGCCTCTCTCTCGACTGTGTTATTCAAACTTGGCAAGAAATGGCTCATACCATTCTGGTTTTCGTCACCGCCGGACAAGGATGGAACAGCCAGGCTGCTGTTTCCAGTCATGTAACTAACACCAGCGCTGCCAGCGTGTCCGTAGCCATTAGCGGGGGCGAAGCTTTGTGGGCTGGCGAGGGATCCAATGGGGGCGTTGTCGTTGGCTTGAACTTTGCGGGACTGCTTCGGCCCTGAATGCTGCATTAGCCAGTTCTCGGTGTTGTACGGACTACTGTCAGAGTGGCGGGGTGGTGCTGGGTTGTTGAAGTTGATGAACGACATGTCCAGCAACGGCGCAAGGGGATGGTGGGAGAAAGTTTAAGCTAGATCGGTGTCGCAGCGTCCCAGTGAGCGGCGTCCGAGTCGAGTCGAGGCCTTGTGTGTCGCAGGAACCTTGAGTGCAGAAGCGTGGACGATGCGATGCTTGTTACAGGTGTAACTGTAGAAGCACCAAGCGTAGGAAGGTTTGCGCTCTGATGTTGCGTGTTGGGCGTTGGGGGTTGGCGGTAGTTGGAAAAGGTGTGGCGAGTCGGTAGGTAGGGAGAGGGGTAGGATAGTATTTGGTGTTTTGGGGATGGTAGGTGGATGGTGTGGTTACCGATGGCAAAAGCAACGAGGCGTGCGCAGTACTTATATATGCGCGATCACATGCATCCAATTCCAGTACTTTCCAGGGTTTACGCTCTCACGAGCTCAAAGTTGGCCAGAACTCACAAGATTTGAACAAAGTGAAGAGGGAGTGGCGATGAAGTGAAGCTCAAACATGAGATTGAAGACATACCATAGTTCGGTGCTTTCTTTGCGGCTTTTGCCTTCTCCTTCGCGAACGCCTTTGGGTTCAACAACTGCGCTGGATTCATTTTCGCGACTCGACTCGACTCGTCCGAGTCCTGTTCCTGTCCACCGCCCGCCCGAAATCCAGGAAGCCCGGCGTCTATGTCTTTATCATGTCGCGCATCTAAGTCGGTGGCAAAGTCCGGCTCCTCGTTTCACGTGTGACGCGACCTTGTTTGCTGCAAAGTTTCAAGTCACTCGAGAGCGGAAAGACTGAGCGACTAATTCTCGTAAAGAAAAGGACAGAATGAAAGAGCAAGCAGAGAGTGAAATAGAGAGGACGGATGGAAGTGAAGTGCAAGACGTGCTCACTCACAGCAAGACGGGGCTCGCGCTAGCGGCGGCTGATCCCGTGGCACCTCCCTGGACATAACAAAGAAAGGCATACATGTGATTGAAAAGCTGTACAACATGTGTTGTAATCTATCGTCGAAAACAACCGAGTGCTTGTGCAGTCAAAGAGACATTGAAAAATCGCATTTATGAGACTGGGCGCAAAGTAGCAAGATTACACTTTGCAAGAAGAAGCTTGTCGTGCACGCCATCTATTTTCCCCATCAATCTTGGTATCTATGCTTCTGCCGTGATATAGTTACACCATGTGTGCCTCGCTCGAAGACCACAATGTCCGCTTCTCAAGAAGGCTAAAACGAGCCCACGCCACTGGACGCCCAAAAAAATGTCCCTGTGCAAGACCGCCGCTCACAGATTAACACCATGTGAAGACCGGCGGCTTGCTCTTGACCATCTCCAATCTCTCCACGATCACCTTCCGCCTACTACCCTCCTGTTCCCTCGCAGCGCCAAAGCCCAAGTCGCCATCGCCATCTTCGTCGTCATCATCCTCGCCCAGAGCGATCCTACGCACGGCGAAACTCGACCTCCTCTTCCCTCCTTGATGCCACGGCCGTCGCGTCGAAGGAACATCATACGACATGCGCGGCTGATTGACAGTGTTGGAGCGCAGCGCCACAGGGCGCTGATTACCAAGGAGCGATGCTGACGCCGGGACGTCCAGGCTATGAGCCAAGCCTAGCTCGGGACCGCTCTGCCGGATCTGCGGGATTGTGTCTGAGCTGTTCTGCCGTGAGGAGTTGAAAGGGTTCTCGTTGGTCTCGAGGTCGGGAGCGAAGCCCAGGAGGTCGGGCTGGGGTTTTGCGGGCGCGGATGCGTATGCGGCGCTGATGTCCATTTCTTCGTGCTGTGCTCTGCCTTCCTTTGCGTCGCGCGAGCGGGACTGGAGATCTTTGGCTTGCTGGCGCATTTCTTCGGAAGGCCTGCTCATGGGAACCGCCACTGGAATATCAACCAAGTCGTCCCAGACGCAAACGCGATTGCGGCGGGTGAGTTCGAGCGGTCCATGATCCGGCGTCTTGAGCGTTTCGACGACGTTCCAGGCTTGTCCTTTCATGACGGCGATTTGCCGGGCGAACATGCGCTCTTTGAAATCGGCATCGAGCTCGAAGCAATTGCGGAGCTTGACTTGCGTGTCAGTCCACCATTCCTTGGATGTGAGAAGTGGTAGGAAGTGGCGTCTTGTCTTTTCTGTGAATGGTCGGCCAATGAGGCTGACAGGGAGGAATAGCCATCCAAATGGGTAGCTTCGCCAGGCGTCTGGATGTTTCCAGGGCCACGACAGCGAGTTGTCGATTGCTCCCAATCTTGGTACCTCGTTGTCTTCATCCGGCGATGACGCCGCAGTCATATTCTCCTCCCTCCGATTATATGCTTCCGCTGTGCTGGGGTCCAGGTGGCCGTTCTGTTGCCACTCGCTCTTCGGTGGCCTGGCCACGATTTCTGCCGTTTGCTTTTCGGAATCGATCCGTATCATCCAATTATCTGTGCCTCTGTCCGTGTTTCTCATGATGTAATCCAAGATCACCAGCTTTTCCAGTTGCTCCCGGAAGCTCTCCTGCAGCGCTTCCGACCAAAATTCATGCCTCGCGCGACTTCGTTCGCGACTGCCCATACCCTCCTCGTCATCGCTGTCGCCAGGCCGACTCTTCGGTCTGCAATCTTCTGCCCAGAGCTTCCGCTTTCGTTTGGGCGCATCTCTAAAATTGGTGTTGTGTTGGTCAGGCCAAGGATGCTCCTTGAAGAACTCCGTCGCGCCCTTGTAGCCCTTCAAGAACACCTGGAACGATCCTTGCTTTTCCGGCAAAGGCTTGCCCTTTCTGTAGAATGCTCGCCTGTCCCAGAAGTCGTAGAAGAAGCTCTTACTCGATAAGCTTACAACCTCCGTATATGGCACGATGTTCGTCCGTAGTTGACAGTCCAGCACGTACGCCGCCGCCTCGGAAACGTACGACAAATTGGGGATAAGACACGCGCGGCCGAAGAAGAAAGGGAACAAGTTCCTGTGTATCCACTTTGTCCACTTGGGGTTCTTGCTGGCGTACGGCTCTTCGTCCTTCGGTTTGAAGACTCCCAAGACCTTCCCTTTGGTGTTCCGGACAAAGTAGCTTCCACTGCTGCCTTGCGCGATGAGCGTTGGGTGTTTGCCCAGCTCGATTGCGACTCTCACGCTCTCCACCATGTCATCGAATTCGATTTTCGAGATCCTCTCGCTCATGTCCGAATGGTCCGCATCCAATTGCTCTTTTGTGTAGGGACGGATCCACTCCGGCGCCTGGAAGACCGAATGATGGATTTCGAGGTGCTCATCGTCTGCTGACTTTCCCTTGACTCGTCGTATCTTGAAGCGATCCTTGATCTCGTCTGCCCAGCGTTCCAGGCGTGCGTTTATGGCCTTAATGTCGACGCCGCTGTTGGCTCGTTTTCGTCGACCATGATGGCTCGGTGACGATTGTCCGGAGGGTATGTGCATGCGCTCGCGGCGCTTGGGCTGTATGGGCGCGTAGGAGCCATTCTGCGAGATTGTGGCTGTGACCGCGTCGTGGAAAGGATTATCTTCGTCGGAGTGATAGGGCTCTTCTTCCTCTTCCTCCTCGGCTTGGGCGATGCGAGCGTAGCCGGAGGTTGGAGGGCGAGGCATTGTTGATGTGGAATGTGATCTCGACCATCAATTGCCGGTGTTATTCGAGGTCTGGAACGGTATGAAGGGAGCCTTGACTTATCGACGTCGCTTTGGCTCGTTGATGTTTATTCTTGGCTACCTGTCCATCATCTCGATCACGGGCGCCGAATAATAGCGCATCGGTTACAGTCTGGGGCTCTGCGGGAAGGGGAGATAGCCGCAAACGTGGAGCTTGTTGACGCCTTCACGGGGTGTCGAATTGTAGGATAATACTGTTTCACCTGTCTAACTGCAATATCAGATCTGTGAACCCCCATTCCATGCTTCTGATAGCAGACAGTGAATGATGAGAATCGTAATCGATAGCTTGGCCTGTTCTACCAGTAGGTTTCCCCCAAAGACAACCTTCTTAGCCCACAGCATCCAAACAGATATTCTAGACAATTTTGAAGAGGTCAGATCGCGGACGATCCTCGTCGATCTGTTATTCTCCCACCTGCCAGCATCAGGAAAGGGTTCAAATTATCAATGGCGATGAAGGAGACGAGCGCGTAGAGCCTCATACATCCGTGTGTTCACTTCAAGATGACGATGTACATATCTACTAGAGGCAATCTCCTCGCAAGCACAGCATGCACCTCAGTGGGTCTCATATAAGCACAAGCACCCTCCGGCAAGGGACAAAGATAACTATCCTTATCGCCCCCTTATCGTCGTCTAGTGGTCTGTCGTCCTTCCCAGAAAGTCGATCCGGCCGTGAGCGAACGAACACTCTACCCATCGACTAGCGACGACATTGCACTATACTACTGTCTACCTGCATCTCATCCGAACTTCTTTTATCATCAATCGTTTGATAAGCTCCCGCGCTATCATTTAATCCGCAACGTAATTCAAGATCCCCCACGGCGATCTACCCAAACGAGCCCACCACATTATTGTCAGCAGCAGGACTCGACATTAGAACCAGCCCCTCACGACACCCTACTCCTCAATGCTCCAAGTCGCGAACCCGTCATCGGAGCGCATCCACCAGACGCACTTCCAACCTCGACAGCAGAGCTCGCATCCACCATTCACGCTATCTGTTACAAGACCAGCATCATCGGCGTCGAACGACCTGCCTGGACAACAGCACAAGTACGGTTCTGCGCATATACCTGCACTCGCGGCATTGGCATCTCTAGCTGCTGCCAGTGCGCCTGCCGCGCCAGTGAAGAGAGAAAGTATTAGGTGAGTGCTCGCGGAGATGGACAAGATAAGCGATGCTTTCGGCAGCGGCGCAAGAGAGGAGCGGTGGACCTGGGGAGATCCCAAGGCCATGGACCGCGAAAAAGTAGACTGCAATGGTCTACACCATGATCGCAAGCTGTATAGAAGTTGGTGAAGGTATACAGACTGCAAGCACTCTCTTGATTGCGCTGCTGGACAAGGCGCAATGGAAGTCCCGAGAACAAGCCGAGTTCCGGTGGGCAGCAAGCGCGAGTCGCAATTGTACGTTGGGGATGCACAATCGACTGACCATCATTTCTTCCACAGCGAACACTCCGACACCATGAGCCAGCCACAATACGCGCCAGCCGCAACCGCCGGCGGCCAGCAGAACGGCCCAGTGAGTTCAGTCCTATACGCCCTCCATCTCACGTGAGCGACACAATTCCCGTGTCGCGCGCGCGTTATCGCCATATCGATTGTGTTATCGATATCTCCCCGAATACGATCGATGATAACCATCGCCCAGGCGAAACACTAATCAGAGAGGCACATGAGCTGACGAAAGATTCCTCCAGCCCGTCTGCCAGAACTGTACCACCTCCACGACACCGCTCTGGCGCCGCGACGAGTCCGGCTCCGTTCTCTGCAATGCCTGCGGCCTCTTCCTCAAACTCCACGGCCGCCCACGACCCATCTCGCTCAAGACCGACGTGATCAAGTCGCGCAATCGTGTCAAGACCTCTCAGACACCGCGCAAGCACGATCGCAATGGGAACCTCGCCGACAGCCCCCAGAACCACTCCCAGCCAGGCCCCGGCTTCCCAGCGGCGCACCCAGACGTAGCGCACACCCATGTCGGAGCGCAAGGATACCCTCCTCAAGGCCTCCCGCATACTGCACAGATGGGCAGTGGCCTGTCACACGGACAAGCGCAAGACCGCGTCGTTTCGCCAGGTACCTCGCTCAGCCGCAGTGGCACCCCGTCTCAACATCAGAACCCCAACATCGCGCCTCAGCACATCTTTGACACAGTCACCCTGCCAAACGACTCCTTTGCCTCTCCAACACCTCATCACCTCGACACTCCTCAGAACTTCGACGCGCTAGCCGCGCACAACAATGCTCTGCGAACGCGTGTTAGTGAGCTTGAGGTGATCAACGACCTGTTCAAGGGCCGAGTCAGCGAGTTGGAAGCCTCGGAGCAGGAAGCGAGAAAAGAAGTCGAAGCTCTCAAACGTGAGGTCGAGAGGCTCAAGAGAGGAAGCGCCGAAGTGGACGCAGACAACACCTCGAGAGAAACGCAAGACGAGGAAAGAGCCGCGAAGAAAGCGAAGCTGAACGACGACAACCATGATAACGAGAACGGAGAAGCAGGATTCGCAGAGTTCACCAGGGGAGATGACTCGACGCACGAGGCGGCGCAGGAAACCGAGACGGCGGAGGCCAAGCAGTAAAACAACTGCATGGCGACGAATACGCTCGTCGAGCCCTGCTGGGGTTCATGAGCAGCGAAAGTTTATGCTTCCCTTCCGTTCTTATTTTTGTTTTATTCTTGCAGCACATATACCCAGCCCTGACGCTACGCCCTGGCGGCTATGCACGGCCACTGGCAGCGTGAAGGCTAGCATTCACATCATCGACACCATCAGAAATCTCAGCTTAGCTATAATATAATTTGCAGGACTGTATCTTGATACAACTTGTTGCCTCCCATTCCTTCATCGCCATCGTAATCACATTCATCGTAACAAACCGCGCAAAAACGCAGCCGCCCTCGCCTGCAACACCAATCCCGCACGCCACAAGCCCACGACGCCATCAACAGACCCCACGCCACCCGACCTGCGCAGATACAACGCAAGCAACGCAGCCAGCACCGCCGTCCCAGCCGCCAGCGCCGGCCGTCGATACCGCTTCGCCAGCACTCTCGCCCGCTCGAGCTGCTTCTGCCGCTCCTCCTGCGTTTTGATATCTGCGGCGTGACGCTCGAAGAACCGCTCGCCGTCGCGCAGCGTCTGCGCGGCCAGAGCATGCGGGTCATGTGTGGTTTTCAGCACGCTGTTGTTGGAAATCTGGAACCAAGTGAAGCCACTCAGGCGGTTTGGAGGGTAGGCGGCGTGGAGCTCGGAGGCGCTGGCAATGAGGGCGTCGAGGTCGAGGGGTTTGGGGAGCTTGGAGAGGATGGAGTGGAGCATGTCATGCTCGTCTGCTTCGAGGGAGAGGAGCTCTTGTTTGCGGGAGAGGATGATCTGGTTTGATTGGGTGGGTCAGGCTAGCGTCTGAGAAGAGCGAAGCTTGTGAGCTACTACTCACTGTTGCATATAGGTAGATCGAGACGACGGCTTCATTGGTCAGGAGGTAGTCGAATAGCCGGGCGATGTCGCCATATTCTTGTATCTCGTGAGCATAAAGTGTCAATGTGGCAGGCAGGGCAAAGTAGAACGGTGCCGTTTCACTCAGGTGGTCGAAGAGCTCGGCGTCTGCAGCTTTCAAAATAACCGGCAGCAGCTGCAGATGTGAGAGAGCGCCAGTCATGGTCGGCAGCATGAAATCACGGATCCTCAACAATGACAGCCGCGCGGCGGCTGCGGGTGCTGCTTCGGCGCCGAGGACAAGGAGCAAGACCTGCACGATGTCGTGGTAGCCCTGGAAATAGCAGAGCAGCGGATGGCGACGTAGGGTTTCTGTGATGACATTGAACAATTCCTGCTTGCGTGCATCTATCCGCTTGTCGGACTCGTCTGGCCATTGATCGGATTCGTCAGTGACAGCTGTCCACTAAATAGTGTTTTTCCTCGTTTCCGAGCGAGGTCATATGCACACCTGTGGGATAGTATACGAACGAGCGGTTGACGTCCAGCTCGACTTGGCCTTCTTCTCGATGTTCTGGCAGTTCCTTCCAGTCTATACCGGACATGCTCGGGCCTGGGTCGACGCCCAACACCAACGGCCCTACGAATTGTCGGTCAGCATTGCTATAGGTGGCAAATATCAATACCTCTGCTTGCTAGCACGTACAGACTATGCGGCGTACCTCATCGTCGATGAACCCCCCCGGTGAAGCTGCCAGGCGGCCTAATGCATGCCAGTCGCGTGTTTCGGTCGCGTTGATGACTTTCTGCACTTGAGCCTCTTCGTCGTCGGACAGAGGCTTGTTCCTGAATGCAGAGAGAGGCGGTACTTGTGTTTCGAGGGTCTGTGAAGTGGCGATCTGTGTTTCGATGTTGTCGTTGCTTGGTGCAGAATCGGCCATAGCGTCCATTGTTGTTGAGCCGGTGGCAGCCGTCTAGGATGAAGACGCGAACACTGCAGAAGAGATCCTGGCGCCTAGATGCGTAGATGTGCCGTCGTCAAGATGCAGGGTGATGGTATGTGCTGCATGTGCATGAACAGGAACGTCGGGGCGGAGTAGCCGGCGCGTGGGTCGCTGTTGTGTACAGAAGAGGAATACACACGCCTCTCAGCAACGTTACTAACAGCTCGCGACCTCCCCCAATAGCAAGATGATCCAGGGACCCGGCGCAGCGGTAAGATGTAATGTGGCAGTCGTCTGTAGTGACTGCTACCTCGCTACCTTGGTGAGGTTGAGGTGGTGGCCAACGGGCCGTACGTGTTGGTGCGACCAAGGAGATGCTTGAGAGCGCTGGCAGCTGCGGACTTGGGATCTGATGCGAGCTGTCATTTCTTCTAGACGCGCCTCAAAGGCCAACCTGCAGTCACCTATCGGCAATTTTGTTACCACACTCATGCTCGAGACATACACATGACCGCGGCAGGCTCCCGGACCTCCTCGACGCTGGTTATATATATAATATACTGTTATCGTGTTGTGAGCGCGCGGAGCGAGCCCCTACATAACGAGCCTTGCCACCGGTGCCTGCCACAAAAGAAAGAGCTGCCAACGCGACGAGGGCCCGGGTCTTCCGGACTGATGCACAGCATCATCGTACCTCGTCCATATTGCATGTGTAGTCTGTCTCGCCTGTATCCATCCTGACTCTTGGATACGCCCAATAACCGTCTCTCCTCGCCCAAATTCACCCCACTCAGCGCCGCGAAACATCGACACGCAAGGTGCACTTTCGTGTCACTTCGTACGCCCATGGTCTTGCGCTGTCGACACCGACACTTCTGAAGATACCAGTCTCTGGAAGAGTATCCCATCCATCAAGCCAGCTTCAATACTTTCGGTCTTCCTTCGTTTATCCTCCACCTCGCTCCCGGCTCTCCCCACATCTTACTCACACAACATGTTTTCATGATGGGCTCCGTCCAGCCTCCCACCACCACCATGGCAAAGCCTGGCGTGCTGACAAAAACCATCGTCCGCACGCCGGTGATCAATTTCATCCTCCACGCCCGCATCCGCCACCTGGATTTCAATGACGTCGTCTTCGTCGGAGAGGACTTCATCCACACCAAGCAGGTCAAACACAACGGCCACCTCGAACACATAGCCACGAAAGATGACTTTGGCTCTCGCATCTTAGCCGCAAAGACGTTCGGTCTTGACCACGATCAACCTAGCAATGCAGACGAATTTATCAAACAGGAGCCGGAGGGCAGCCAATCTGCAAATGCCAAGTCGAAGCTGCCGCCACAATTTGTTGTTCTCACGCTTGCAGCGGAGGAGATGGTCTTCCTATATTTGAAGCAACATCATGATGGATCTTATGAGTTCGCTCATCAGACCTGTCCCTTTCCTTCTTCCGACCAGTCCATTCACAGTGTGGGAGTCCATCTCTCTATTGATCCAGCATCACGCGCTCTCGCAGCCGCAGCGCGTGAGAAGCAGCTCGTCATTTACTCCGCTAAACCTACACATGTGATCCGGAACGAGCTTCAGGCGGATAACCCAGACTGGTATCCAGTCTCTACACACGTTGTCCAATCTGTGCCTGGCCGTATCCAGCACCTGGAATTCTTACATCCGCCTGACAATGACCCCGACCACATTATTCTGCTCCTCATCCTGGTCGATCAACGAAGAACGAAAGCTCTTCTGATCGACTGGCAGGCATCTGATCTTGGGCAAGCTCGTGTGCACCCTCTGCAACCCATGGATGCTGAACGGGCGGCCTCGAATCTTCTGATTCCGTTGAGGAATGCTGCATTCCTCTTAATCACAGGCAGCGAGATGAAGCTACATAAGAACATTCTTTCTGGATCAATGAGGAGCATGTCTCTTGACCCCAATGTTGGCGAAATGAAATCTCCCGGCAGTTCCCCGAGGCGGCCTATTTGGGCGAACTGGTGCAGACCCTTGCGCAACAAGTCTGTGAAACACGGCCAAGACATCGTTTACATCGCTCGAGAAGACGGGATTGTCATCCTTGCCGAAATCACAAGCGTCGACACCATCCACGTAAGCCATGCTGGCGACGTCGGATGTCATGTCGGGACAGCATTTGCATCTCTCGGCGACCCCAGCGATCCGGATATCTTGGCAGTAGTGGGAGATATGAGCACTGGACGAGTGGTGCACATGGGCAATTGGCCTTCGTCAGTCCGAATCGCCGACATGACTAGAACCGACACAATGGAGATGCAAGACAGTGAGACCTTACCAAACTGGGCGTCCAGCATCGACATGGTGGTGTCAAAACTCGCGCAGTCGCATAGCAGGTCAACACGCACGAGGGATGCCGTCATTGTCACATCAGGCCGCGAACCATACGGCGCTATCACCGAACTTCGAAAGGGCTCGGAGGCACGTGCGGCAACATACTTCGAGCTTGAAGCTTTGAAAGGCACGACTGGCGCTTGGGTGTTGCCGAACATCTCGACTGGGTCTGTTCTGATGCTTTTGTCGACACCCTCATCTACTCAAGTAATCGACTTTTCTCCCGACTTGGGGGAAGTGGACGTCCTCGATGAACACGATACGACTGTTATGGCGCTCGACCAGCGCACTCTGGTCGCCGGCATGTTTGACAACAGCCATTTGGTGCAGATCGGAGAACAGTCAATATGCACCACCGCGAATCTCACGGCCAATTTCGAAGACCGATCACGATGGGAAGCCGGTGACGGAAAGTCCATCATCGCGGCCACCATCGAGCCGAGTTTAAACTGTGCTATGATCATACGACGAGGTGAAGGGCACTCTGAACTCATAGCGTTGAGGCACCATGCGCCAACAGCCGACCAGGACTCGAATGATTTGGTGGATGGACTGCATCAGCTTCCTGAATCTGAAATACTGCAAGAAGAACCGCTATGTCTCGCAACGACTGTGTATCAAGACCGCATCGTTGGAGTTTTCGCAACAATTAAGGGTAACCTTGAGCTCTTCAAACTCGATCTTGGGACATCCCCAGAAGTGGTATTGTTGAGCACATTGCAAATTGCCGAAGATGAACAAAGCTTATGTGACCACGTGGTGTTGCTACGACCACCTTCAGCAGGCTCAGATGCTTCTCGGGGGCTACTGGCAGTCTGCGGTCTGCGAGATGGTACGATTGTCTCGGTCAGAATCGATTTCAAAGATGGAACGCTTGCGTTTGGGGGCAGCCACAGTACTCGTTTTGGACATGAGACCGTAAGGCTATATCAACAAGTCGGAGAGACAAAAAAGGCGTACGCTTTTGGCGGACTAGATACCTGCGTGCTCCAGTGGGACGGCACAACACCTCAATCACTCAATGTACAAAACCTCTGGGTTTCGGACAAGCAGCGGCCACAGCTTGCTCAGGGCGCTATTACAACTGTCTCTACTATGCCATCCAGCGACTTTCTAAGCAGCACCGACCTGGTAGGAGCGCATGCTGGTTTCCTGGTCGTGGTGTCTCCGAGCGAGGTTTTACTCACGTCTGTCGATGACACCTCGACTGTCGTGCCAAGACAGATCCAAGTCACAGGAACTCCTAGTCGGTTGATCTACGCCGGGCAACAGCGCAGCTTTGTGTGTGCTTCCATATGCACTGGCGTCCGCAATTTTGCATCAGACAGACGTTACGCACAGCCAGAGGAGCGTCGACAGATCTGGCCTGTCATCGAGTTCATCCCCGCTGACAAGGACAATGTGTCATTTTCGTTCGATCTTCAGCCGGGCGAACGAGTCTACGCATTGTTGGAATGGTCGTTCCAGCATAACGGCAAGACATACTCTTCCATCATGGTCGGTGGCAGCTATGTCAGGCAAAAGTCGGATGGCCAGCAGCAGCAAAAAGGTCGCATCTCGTTCCTGCAGCCGCGCAATCGAAACTGGCAAGTGGAGAGTGTGAACGAGTCCCGATCCATAACATTCGACGACCCCGTATATGCGCTTGCTCTGTACGATGTGTTGACTTATGTGGTATGCACGGGCTCGCAAGTCCAGGTCTCTCGGTTCGATACCGACGTGAACAAATGGGAGCAGATCTGTGTACCGTTCCGACTGGCGAATAAGGGCACCTCGATCACAGTTTCTGGCGCACTAATATACATATCGACTGCCAGCGAAGGCTTGATCACCCTTCGACTTAACCATTCGCCGTCACGCAATGAAGATGGAACTTTCCCGTACACTCTGACGGCCATAGCTCAACCACCGCGCGCGGACTGTCCACTCAGTCACACAATCGTCCCGATCGCCGCCGATGTGAACCTCGCACTCGTCACCACGTCAAAACAGCACTTGCTCGGATTGACCTCTCCCTCCTCCGATGCTACAACCCGCCACCGCACGGCGCTATTATTCGAAGCGCAACTCCCTCACTCCATCACCAGGATCAAGCAGGGCTCAATAAGTCCTCTCTGGGCCCCCGCCCCACCTCCCGGCGTCTTGGCTTCCAACATCGTCGGTCTTTCCACCGACGGCTCAGTAATGGGTATCAGCATCATTGACGAAGCTCTTTGGCGCCGTCTCTTCTGGCTCCAACGCGTAGTCGAATGGGATGAGCACTTTTCGCCCCACGCACCCGAGTCTCCGATCTACGGTGTGGATCCTGAGTGTTCCGAATCTCTCAGAGGCAGAGCGCGGGGCCTACCTATTGGGTTTGCTCCCGGGTCCAGGGCTGAGATCGCACTGTTCTCGCGTGACGACATTCGTCAAGAGGGCGACAGGCATATCGATGGTGATGTTCTAGCCAGAGTCTTGCTGACAGGCGGTGCGGAACGTTTGAGTGCGGCTTTGAGGGCTCTAGCGCAGAGAGATGATCAGATAGGTGAGTGGGTTGAGGAGCATTTGGATGAAGAGTTGACAGAGG
The DNA here is from genome assembly GCA_026122715.1 of Cladosporium colombiae. Lineage (NCBI taxonomy): Eukaryota > Fungi > Ascomycota > Dothideomycetes > Cladosporiales > Cladosporiaceae > Cladosporium > Cladosporium colombiae. The sequence continues at coordinate 168,334 of JAKZFA010000015.1, forward strand.
TGGAAGGGATCGTGAGTGAGGTGCGGATTTTGGCGACGATGTGGATGTAGATTCAGACGGAGGTCTGAAGAGATGAGGGGGATTCTTCCGCAACGAAAACTCTTGATCCATTGCTGCTGGGTTGGTACGGATGAGAAACGGTCGGGACGCCTGGTGGCGGAGAATCGGGCCATGGTGGTATTTTGTGGTGACTGGGCGCTAAGTACATGATCTACAGACGCATTTTTCTTGCATTTTATGAACCTTGCTGTCGCCTGCTCAGACCCCCCTGGTACCTGAGCTACAGTGTCAAAATTTCTTCACATGTCCTGGAAGAAGACGAAATCGCGCCACACATCCTCGTCAAGGACCGCAGATAGCGATCCAGGCGACATCGCGTGCACATCAGGACTGCCAGCGGACTCGCCCACAAAGGGAGTATGCAGATGTTGCCGATGATGTGCCGCCCGCTCAGACTCGCGCACCTCATCATCGCAAGCATCATCCACAGGCGACGCCTCCGCAGCCAACTCCGCCACCTGAATTTCATGGTCCTGCGCCAGATTGATCGTCTTCTCCAGAGCTGCGTAGCTCTCTCGCGAATGAGTAGCCCGCCGCGCCTCATGCCCCACAACGCGATCGTAGAGCTTTCGCATCACATCGACGACATCCAGCAGCCCGCGGCCCATCTTCCAAAGTTCGCTGAACCGCCGCAAATCCTCCATATTCTCCGCCAGCAGCACCTCCGGCTCTTCTCCCCGATCAGTGCTGGAAGGAGATGGCCGGCTCATGGCGGGGAATTTCACAGCGTAGAGACTCATCAATGTTGCGGTGAAGATGCAGAGGCCGCTGAAGGGCGTGTAGTGCTGGGGATCGAGGAGACGCATGGCGCGCATGAGGCTGGAGATGTTGCGGACGGCGTCGAAATGTTCGATGGCGTTGAGTTCCCACCAGCCGGGGGGAGCTTCTTCGTGGAAGACGGGGGCGTCTAGAGGGCCGCGATAGGTGGTTTCTTGGGTGGGGAGGAAGGGTATGAATTCGCGGTTCAGCCAGATTACGCTACGAATATGAGTGGTCAGTACGAAGTCGTTGTCGTCCGTTACGAGGAGATCGATGACTTGTGGGTCGTAACAGGGATTATAGCCTCACCTGAGGTAGTACATCAAATTCAAATGGACAACAGGCGCGGCTTGGTGCAGATATATGTGCGCCATGATTGGAGTTTCCGGATACTTCTGGCGCGGATTGTGTGCGTCCCTCCATAATTGCAGCTCCTCCCTCATCATCGCCCATTGCGATGTCGATTTCCAAGGGTTGTTCTCGGGATCCATCATTCCTGGTTGCTTGCGGCCGCCTAGAGCGACCCATTGGTGGATGTTGGACCATATGTCCGTGCCGAGAGCGAGCATGCGTACGAACACAGGCTTTTGCATTTCTAGGTCACGCAGGAGCGTGTAATCGACACCTCCGTGATGTGTGATCATATGGGCTGCGTTTACTGGGGCAGAAACGGAACCAAACAGAAAATCCTCGTTGCTTGCGGGATATGGCGGAATTGGTTCACGTGAGTTCAATAGCGCTGGCCTTCCTCTCCCATTGATGACCTGCTTCTCAAGCAAAGCGCAGGACCAATAAGTCTCGACTTCGGTCACTCGATACTGGATGATGGGCATTTGGTCCTTGGTCGCTAACAGCGACTGCAGCATTCGAATGGCGATACCCACGTATACCCAGGCAGAATAAGTATGTCCTTCGCCCCACTCGTGCAAAGCTATGAGCTGGTAGGCTTGGATTAGATTTAGGGACGGAGGATCTGTGAGACAGTGCTGCAGCTCGGCCACAATGAGTTGATACTGCTCCGGTGTGCCATCAGGGATCTCCTGTCTGAAGTAGCGTGCTGTCACAGCTAATAGCGCCATGAATTTCAGTCTGTGATGGTCGGATATCATGTCTGTGGGTAGATCCAGGTCTTCTGGGTGGTTGTAGCTATACTCAGGAAAATATGTCCTGAAGATGACGACAGCGCGGGTCCAGATATTTGAGGGATATCTCTCAAACTGCTGCCGAACCTTCGAAAGGGAATTTGTTGGCACAGCCGGCAGAGCCACATTGCTGTCGTCGATCTTTGACGGACTAGCCGGACGCAGTTCGTCCATAACAATAGACCGAGACAGTTGACTAACACTATCCATCGTCTCTCTCCGAGATATTGGCACATTGCGAAGGCCAGCTTCCCGAGAAGTTCTTACTCCAGTCTTCTTTGGCGGCCTGCTTAGAATACAAGTCTCAATGCTGCCGCTTTTGAGACAGCCACGACAAGGCGCTTGACCATCGTTCACGCATTTGACCTTGGAAGCGCTTGAGCCTTCAGTCAGTTCCTACATCATAAACATATCGCTGCTACGTATGACTTTACCGGCAGCTACGTTCAAGTCAGCCCTCGAGCGTGAGTTGAAGCCGTCGGTAGAGAGCCATGATTACCGCTTGCACGCCAAGCTCGATCGCATTGGCCACGCGAGGCTGTGGTGCGCTAAGTGGGATCTGTTCTATCAGACCGTTCTTCCGAAAGCAGGATGAGAGTATGGATTTCAGAGTGAGGTGGTGGAAGGGGAAGTCGAAAGCCGTATCGGATTTGAAATGAAACCCGAGTCGGCTTTGGAAACGTCATTGCCGTTTTCCCGAACCAAACCCCAAAACAGTTTGAGGCTGGTATGCTTCTCCGTTCGCTAATCAATCTTGAAATGTGCAGGATGCCATATTGTACTGAAATGGACCTGTTCATGGCAGATGACTCGTAGGCTATCCACTGGAAAGCCATGAAATGCTCTAGACTCGCGTTCTGCTGAGAGCGGGAACAGGAGATATACCCTCGATCACAGGCCGACGCTCCAAGTATAACGTCTGACAAGCCATCGCGCCAGCACGTGAACACACAGTCCACTCTACGCAGCCTGGCTGCTCGACAAATGGCTCAAATTGTGCAGAAATGCTGAGCATGCATCAAAGATTCGTTTACAGTTCAAAGCCGAATCCAAAGCCGAAGCCGACGGAAGATAGGCTCTTCTATGTGTCGTGTCCGAACAATACTTAAACTGATCTTGCCGTGTAGCTTGAGCTTTGTGTATAAAGGAACACAACCAGCAGTCGAATGCGTCAGCCGATCCTCCTACGTTGATCACATCTCATAAAGGCATTATTTTCGGCATCATGGCACCACACGCTTCATCAACCGAAGAATGCTGCACGCAAGAACAAGAGTTTTCAGAACCACTGGTAAAAGCTATAGAGCCTGGGCTTATGCATAGGAGCCTCAACTCTCGGCCGCACGTCGTCGCATCAGCATCCGGATGCTATCTATTTCTGGAGAATAAGCAACGCATCCTAGACGGCTGTGCAGGCGCCGCAGTCGCGGCTATCGGCCATGGCTCGCAGGTCGTGGCAGATGCCATGATTGAACAAAGCCGCAAGGTATCATACGTGCACACGCTTGCCTATACGACGTCAGCCGCCGAAGAATTGGCAGATTTACTCCTGGAGGGCAACCCGTTCGGCTTCAGCAAGGCCTACTTCGTTGGATCTGGCAGCGAGGCGACCGACTCCGCCATCAAATTGGTTCGACAATATTTCTACGAAAAAGGTCAGACGCAGAGGACTAAGTTTGTGTCGCGCCAGCAAGCTTACCACGGTAACACCGTGGCTGCCATGAGCCTGAGTTCAAATATGGCACGACGTGTACCGTACGAAAACGCAATCATGCTGCCGAGAGTGAGCTTTGTCAGTGCGGCGAATGCATATCGGGGCCAGAAGAGTTGGGAAACGGAGGACCAGTACGCCACCCGGCTGATCGCTGAGCTCGATCAACATTTCCAGTCTCTCGGGCCAGACACCGTCGCAGCTTTTGTGGCCGAGACTGTGGTTGGCGCTACTGCTGGCTGTCTCACAGCACCAAGAGGCTACTTCAGCGGAGTCCGGCAGTTGTGCGATAGGTATGGTATCCTGCTGATCCTCGATGAGGTGATGTGTGGCACCGGCCGAACCGGCACTTACTTTGCCTTCGAGCAAGAGGGAGACGACGTCGTTCCAGACATCGTCACAATCGGCAAAGGGCTGGGTGGCGGATACGCCCCGATCGCTGGAATACTCATTGCCAGCCGCATTGTAGATTCGCTGCGCCAGGGCAGCGCCAGCTTCAACCACGGACACACGTATCAAGCGCATCCCATGAGCTGTGCAGTAGCGCTAGCAGTCCAGCGGGTCATTAAAGAAGAGGACCTAGTGAGAGCTTGTGCGATAAAAGGCCGCGTACTCGCGGGCTTGCTCCGCGAAGCTTTTGCGCACCATGAACACGTCGGTGACATACGCGGCAGAGGTCTCTTCTGGGGCATCGAGTTTGTGGAAGATTGTAACACGAAAAAGCCATTCAAGTCAAGCCTGGCTGTCGGGCCCAAGATTCAACAGAAGGCGTTTGATCTTGGGCTAGCAGTGTATCCTGGACAAGGCACCGTTGATGGATGGAGCGGCGATCATATTCTTCTGGCGCCTCCGCTGGTGATAGAGGTAGAGCAAATCACCTCTATGGTGGATATTTTGAGAGAAGCAGTTGCGGCAGTCATGAGTGAGGTGGTGACTTCCAGCGATCTTTTTCCTTGAGAATAGACATGCAGTGAAGCATAGAATTGAAGAGCACTTTCGTCAAACACACATCTAGTCTATCTAACAACACTCGAGTGTTGTCAGATAAATCTATCAAGGGCACTTAACACCAGAGTACCAAATTGACCTATACTAAGTGAGAAGAATGAGGAGCCGATGATATGTCGTGATAAGAAAAGTTATGGAGCTGGCTGTCTAAGAGATTGTGAAGAACGACCACCACATTGTGACTCTCGTAAAGACCGAGGTATATAGATTAGCAGAACTCATGAATCTCATGAAATAGGTCGGCTGGCCCAATGGCAAGGCGCTTGACTACGAATCAAGAGATTGCAGGTTCGATCCCTGCGTCGATCATTCTTTTGCTTTTTCCTGCCTACGACCGAACTCCCACTGCGTTGTCTCTTGCAACAGATACTCCGTCTCGTTTGTAACTATCCACAGTCTAATGCCCAAGGCCTTGCGCTCTTGCGCGATCGACGTCCCGCCAATATCTTGCCGCAGTTTTCTCTCTGATCTTGCGTCCGTATCTTGTCATAACGAAAAGACTTGCGTTCCAGACGAACCCGATGCCTGCCAGGATACAGTATACTGTCAAGTAGTTGCTAGACTGCAGCCACGGAGTGATACCAAAATTGATCGCGAATGAAAGGGTGTTCCTGATCAGGACGCATGTCGTTACAAGTTGGCTTCCGAGTTCGGGATAGCTGGAGATTGCGTATGTGAGGGCGGCCGAGACGCAAATGGTGCCGTTGAGCGCAACAGCAAATTGTGTTATGGCGAGCGCGAACCAGTGGAAGTGGTATGTAACGGCACAACCGTACAATGCCATGGCGAAAGGCACCAGAAATATGCTTGCAATGAAGACGTACAAAGTGTGCTCCGGCTCGGAGATACCATTGTTGCGACGTGCAAGACGAAGAGTCAAGACCTTGCTCACTTTCCCGACGTAAAGACCACTGCAAGACAATCGATGTTAGCGCCAATGCGTTGTGGACTATACGGGCAATTGTGATCCAGCTCACCCAATAATTGTGCCAAGAACTCCACCTGCGTACGCAGCAGAGATAGACGAAGTACTAAATCCGTATTCTGAGGTGTATATGGTTCCAATTGTAGCATTTTGCACGCCTTGCCAGACGAGATTGTTTGCACCATACATCAATCTGCGACATGGATCAGCGATTTGACCGAAGTAAGCCACTGTTCAGAAATGATAAGACCTACCCAGCGTACACGACTGGCGGATAAGTGAACCCGATAAAAGGTGCGATCATGATGGGAAGGAGACGGTTAGGCCGCTTCCTGTCTTTGAACCCAAGCTTGTCCCAGTATGTCTTTCGCTGCCAGATGACTTCGCCAAGCTCACGGTCTTCTGAATCGCGTGGATTGAGTTCCCCTGTCGTTTTCTCCTCATTGGAAGCCTTGTCGATGTTGGATTTCGATGCAGGGTAGACAGCATTTTCGGTGGTCGCATTGTTGCTAGAATGCTTCCGATCGTAGTTCGTTTCCTCCATGAACAGGAAGCAGTAGACAAAGCCAATGGCGGAGAAGATGGAGCACCACCACAACGTCCAGCGCCAGCCCATTTCAACGTTAATGAGACCGGAGACCATCGGTGCAAGCTTTCCGCACATGGAGAGAGACCAGCCATATAGGGCCATGTATTTTGGCCGTTGATGGGCGAACCAGATGTCAGTGACAGATATCTCTGCCAGAGATTCAACGGGACTGCCGAAAAATCCCAGAAGAATTCTGTTCGCTAGATAAGGTCCAGATGTCGTGCATAGAGGAGCTGTAGCCAAAATGATGACGTTGGTGAGAAGGGAGATTAGGTAAACTGGTCGTTTTCCATATTGCAATGCAAGCGCTTGCCAGACGATACAACCTGAGCAGTCAGCAAGCCATCTCAGACATCGTGTCGCTCTACATCCGATCACATACCCCAACCGTAGAATAAGAACTATTAAAAAGAGTCAGGCGCCTGATCGCAACCCCACATGACGTACTGGTAGCGGTCCCCAGATCAACATACCATAATCCCTGTTCCATTATTGATGTCTGTCAAAGTCAATGAGGTACCCTTGCGTATTGGCGTGACAACGGAGTAGACCGCGCTAGAAGGATACGCTGCTGCAATTGTGTATACAACGATACAACTCGTGGCCAGTAGCTTGCGCTTGAATGTCCAATTGAGAGGGTCTTCCGGGTCCTCGCTGGGATGTGGTACAAGGATGATGTCTTGCTGTCCTTTGCCTTCGGCATGTTTCGACATCTGCTGTCCTGCGGTGTCGATCAGGCGGACTGTGCCCGGAGGCAAGACGTCTGCAGTTATGACATCTTCTTGATATGTGTATTCAGCGCCCATTGCAATGAAAGGCTTTTCACGCTTGAGGAAAGACGATGGCAAATCAGGAAACGATATGGATGTGGTGCCTCGATGACTTTGTACTCGAGGAGATCTCTGCCAACATTATGTCCTGCCATATCTACATAATTATCCCATATGGCAGTGATAAGCCTTCTTCGATCGAGTGGACGTTAGTACGTTGTCTAGACCGTTATCTATGAGGTTCTCCAGGTTCGGGGAAAGGAAGCGGGTGAGATCAACGTTGAGCAATGCTATGAGACAGTGACCACGACGTTACATGATAATTCGCCTCGCTCACCTATCTCTCAAGCTCGCGGTGGCAGGTGACAGCGACAGGGCTCCACTACGTTGCCTATCTAATACTACCCTGCTAGCCAAATGCGGACCGAGATAGGCCAAGTGGCTACCACACCCGCACGCTGTTCAGCATTCCGGGCAAGTCTGCGAGATCGGGTTCTGAGCATTGGGCCAGAGAAATGGAGAGCCGTGGCTCGCAGAGATTAGGATGGGGTGATGAATGTCCAAATTCCGTGATTGATGGTTGATAATAATGTGGAGCAGGGGAGATGAAGCACCCGGACCTCTCTGGCTTGGCAGGCTCGTTCTGTCGATCACCAAGGGGCTCACTGGAGTGGCTGGCTCAGGTCATTCGTACAATCGGACCATGAACTATAATGAAGTAACAACGTTGCACCGAATTCTGCCTTCTGGATATTTGTACACCATACTGGTTCCAGTTACAATTTCTGGAAAGCAAAGCATCTCGAGACTCGCTCTTTCATTTGTCCTAAAGTGTTGATACCCTCATATCCGACCCATGGCTCGTTCGATTTCGACCAACGCAGCGAGAACCTTCTCATCTTCTTGGCGACGTCCAACAATCTGCAAGCTCACAGGAGCATCTGCGAACGTCTCTGGCGTATAAAGGCTGTGAACCCACGAGTCTTGCGCATTCTTTGGTGCATAGTTGACATCTGCGACATCGAGATCGGGGTCTACAGTGGTCACTGGAAACACAACACCAGGGTAGTCAAGGAGATTCCAATGAGCTGTTATTGGTATAGTCAGCTAATCGGCTCTTTGTAAGACGCATCCGTCTGGATGACAGAAATACTGACAGGTGTAGCCCCAGTAACGTGACTTCTCATGTGGAGTCGCGGCTCCGAACGATGGCGGGCAAAGGATGACATCGACTTCCTTGCCTTGTTTACCAGTGTCGTTCCAAGCTTTGGCATACATCGCTCTGTAAGCGTCCCTTTCCGCACACAACTGTGTTTCGTCAGCGAATCTTGGAGCTTTCAATGTACATTGGTGGCGACTCGCCTTCCACAATTCGTGCTGTGTCAATGCCTTAACGCTGGGCTGCTCGTGCGCGATCCACTTGGTCAGAGGCAACACAGGCTCGCCAGATTGCTCGATCAAGTCGAGGACTTCTTTGGCGCCATCTGGCCAGTATAGAGCCGAGACAATCTCCCAACTTTTTTGATGGTCAAGCCGCTCGCAGTCCCAATCGACAACTTCCATGCCTGCTTGACGACATTGTGCTGCAACCTCTCGCAACGCCCGGAGCATAGGTGGATGAGGCTTCACCACGCCATCCGTCTGTCTCTTGAGTCAGTGAAGCCGATCTGTGGAAGAAGTTGAGGATCAAAAGAAGACTCACCCACTGTATCGCGATCTTAGGCCGACTGGTGAAAGAATACGGCGTCCACTCTTTCACGGTAAGCGATGAATCGATTCGCCATGGCCTTGCTGACAAGGCGACCTTCATGAAAATTTCCAAAGCATCTCGGTCAACTGCCATAGGGCCCGGACAGGCTCCGATCGTCTCTTTGCCTGCCATAGGAGCTCTCGATCCGATCGTCGATATTCTCTTCTGCGTTGGCCTGCACGAATCAGAAACGTGTCTTGTGGAAGGAGCTGTGTTACTCACTTGAACCCATAGACTCCAACATGAGCAGCTGGACAACGAATGCTTCCACCTATGTCTCCGCCTATGCCCAATATGCTCCCCCGCATGCCGAGCAGAGCAGATTCGCCTCCAGTACTACCTCCAGGTGTAAGGTTGCGGTTGTAAGGATTAATAGTCCGTCCATAGATGTTGCTTGTCGTTTCGAGGTGCATGATTGCTTGAGGTTGCGACGTGCGGCACGTGTACACCACTCCTTCGTCGTACAGTGTGTCCAAAAGTAAGTTTGAACCGTGTTTCTTACCAATCCACGCAACAAACGAAGCTGTCGACTCCACCTCTTCGCCACCGACCATCCCTTGGTGCTCTTTGACCGAAATTGGAAGCCCGTACAAAGCTCCCTTGGGCTCAGGCAAGGCATCCAGATACCTAGCTCTCGCGATAGCCTGGTCCCAGAGGAGTTCGATAAGACAATTGGTCTATCTTCATTAGCACACAATCGTCTACATGAGGAAAATGTGGATTCGTACAGCGGCGTGTGCCAATGCAGCTCGCCTTAGAAATGCTCTGGCGACCTCCTCAACTGACACTTCGCGTGTGCGAAGGAGACGGAGTAGCCCTGTGATGGTGTAATCCTCGGTCAATTCGATCTCCCGTGGAGTCAAAATATCCCTGGGTAGACCGCGCGAGTTTTGAGGCAAATCGTTCCATTCTGGTACGCCAACAAGCTTTGGCGACACCTTCGCAAGAGAAGCACTTCTTTTAGCCTGGGCCCAAGCTGCCTTGTCCTGCCACGACTCGGGGTACTGTGGCACTGTCATCGTCGTTGCTACGATGTTGAGATGGTGACAAGATATGTAGGGAACAAAAGCAAGAGCCGTGTGTAGTCGTACGAAAATAGTGGTCAAGCAGCGATGAGACGCAATGAATAATGTATAGCTTAAGTATTTCTCGGATCGAACTATCGATACCAACGTGTAGAAATTATGGCGACTCGAGATAGGAGTTGAACCCTCTACGCGATTCTTAGGTTGCCAGCAATGCTTTCGATGGTTAGATCTTTGTCAAGCTCTCTTATCATTGATTTTCGATTTGGTCTAATCCGATCGGGCCGCTTTCTGCTACGTCGCCGTATCTGGTGGGTACATGAGTGAACGATGGGAGCCCGATCGAATTGCGGGCAGCTTATCTGCCTGCCTATCTTGCACACAATATTATATACAACTTTCCACTTTCGCTCTCGGGGCTCTCTAGCCGCTATCGCTGCACGTATTTGGCTTATCTCCGGCTTCGCAAGACGTGTTTCGTTGCAGGCGGGCGTCGATACCAAGGTGCTGATTCGGATCCGCTGGTCCTCTGTGGCTTTCAGATTTTTACAACGCCAACATAGCAATGTGGTGAGATCGACGATTTGGTCAACCAAATTTCCATTATATAGATCTTCGAAAGAACAGAAGATAGAAAGTATACATAGAATAAAGTAGAGCAACGTAGATCTACGACAATCGCGCATCTAGATCTAGTCACGTGGTATTTTATCACAAGATGTCTTAAGGGTCAGGGTTAGGCTAGCGTATCATATCATTATCATCTCTTAATGCTATGCACTTACACTTTCCATTATACTACAGAGATCTCCTAGATCACGCCTATAGTTCTATACAGCTGATACAATACCATATTCAGAACTCGTAGAGTTGACAAAAAGCTACGTAATAAATTCAGAAGCTCGAAGAGGACCAGCAAATTCTAATCAGTAATATTGTAATCAGTCGCCGACATGAATGGCTTCAGGCAATGGACAGCATGATGGCGTACCCTACAGATTGGTAACTCGGTATGCGACAAGCACTGATCGTCACGGTGCAAGAGCTGAATTCAAACTCGATTCAGAATGCTGTGTCTGCACCTTTGGCGTCCAGTTTAGCACGCAGTCGTGGATTTAATTCTAAACTGTACGCGATCGTGATCTACAGTCTTGCCATATGGCCGGGCCCAAGATGCTGTACAACTTCAGCAGCAGCACGCTCTCCGCTTCGCACTGCTCCTTCCATATATCCTTTCCACTCGCCAGCTGTCTCTGTGCCCGCAAAGTGCAAGTCGTACCAAGGCTCTCTCAAAGCATCGGCACCGACGGTATCGATGACTCCTGGAGTGAGCGATGCGCAGGGACATCCCCATCCAGAGTATTGATCGTCGACCCAGTCATAACTATGCATTTCCATGAACTCAGTCTCCAAATTCTCTACGTCGTACAACTTCTCCAGCTGTCGAAGCAAGCTCGCTTGACGTTGAGATGTAGGCTGCTGCGACCATGCTCGTCCTGGATCGCCAGCCATGAAGCAAGTCAAGACGAACTTGGCATCATCAGGGCTGCTAGTGTCGCGAACCACCGATGCAGGACCCACGAAGGACTGAACCAACCCGCAGAAACCCTTTTGCACCCAGAAAGCTGAGCGAAACTCCATCATGGCTTTAGTGTAGTATCCGTAGCCAGTCGATTCCACCCAAAGACGTTTCGCGGGCGGAAGTGAGGGTGCGAATGAGAGCTCCTTCAGCACAGGGCTTGGTACTGTAGTGATGACTTTACGAGCCGAGTATATCGCGTTGCTGGAGTGGACTTGGACTGCTTGTCGGCCGTGTTGAATGATAGCTTGCACGGGCGACTCGAGATGGACAGTATCCTGCGGAAGAGTCTCAGCCAGACGTTTTGCGAAGAGCTGAGTGCCTTGACGAATTCGAAGATGCTGGCCACCCCCCTTCCTATCAGATCTCATGGCGAGAAGGCCACCACCGGACTTGCAGTAGTTGAGGAAAAACAGGGCTGAGAGATCTGCAGGGTTTACACCGAGCATAGCGCGAGTCCATACTGTTGCAGTCGCAAGCGCGTTTTTGTCGGCACCACGAGAGAGCAGATATGCTTCGAATGTCAATATGTCGAGATCCTTCTCTTTGGGCTGCCACGCATCGAGCTCTTGGCAATCCCTTTCGACCATGTCGCGAATATCGACAAGGTGTTTGCGAGTTGACACATCGAACTAATGAGTCTATTAATCATCGCTTCGCCGGGGATTATGTCGGTGGGGACTCACATCGGGGAGCTCGCCATAAGCAAAAGGGCTGCATTGTCCGTCAAACCCTTGGAAGACACAGTTACCCTCCGTGTTCTGCTCAATCAAATCTGCATCAAACTTCTTGGCAAGGTCGTACATCCTGGTTTGACTGGTATCGTTGATCCACGCAGCTCCGAGATCAACTATGCCCTTTCCTCCGTCCAGAGGCTGGCTCCAGGTCTTTCCTCCCACCCGATCACGCGCTTCAAGGAGAACGCAAGTGTATCCTTTGGCCGTAACATCGTGAGCAGCGGAAAGACCAGCGAGCCCAGCTCCGATGATTACGACATCGACTGATTGCCTTGGTTTTGTGAGTGTCTGTGGAATATCAATGGGTGCTGGCCTGCTCAGAACAGCGTCGATTTCAAACAGCCAGGAGGGCATAGCAAGCTGGGTCACTGGTACGAGAGTGACGGCTGGGCGATGCTTTCCAAGAAATCGCATCAGGTGAGAAGTATGCTTGCGTGCCTCTGCATTATAGTCCACCATGAAGACATTGAGCTTCGCAATATTGCTAGTTGAGGCTCCTACCGCGATCAGAATTCGCCTTAATCTCAAGATGGACAGATGTATCTGTGACTCGTAGTCGCTGGGAACTGAACCATCGTTTGCGATGCCTGCCTGGCCAGATATATGTACGAGCCCGCCAGATCCAGAAATTGTGGCAGGCGCGAAGTAGGAGGCTGCTGTGTTGTGAAGATCAACGGTTTTGATTGGCCCCATGTTGATGACGTGTGTGCTTGTGCCCTGATCCCGCGAGAAACGCGATGGAAGTTGTCAAGACGCGTCGATGTTGGCTCTCACTTTACTGTATATCTTTGTCTCTTCACCCCAATTCTGCGCCTTCTACCCACAATAGAGATAGACTATGTAGAAGTACCCCAACATGGAGGCGCCAATCTAGACTTGTACCTCTCCGCCCCTTGGCCTATCAGCTCTGACCCGCTTTTCTCGTGCTGTACGGAAGAGGAAGCTCATCGCGAGGTTAAAAGACAGCGATGTGAGCGGTGCGACCACGCTGAATGTTGGGCAAAAGCTATCGTTTTCTATGAGCATGGCCGCTGTCTTCCATATGGTTGTATACGCGACCTGTCAAAGCAGACATGAGCATGCTGGTGACACCGATCTTCTGGCATGCATTTATTGCCGCCATTGAGGCTTTCGGCACAAAGCAGCAAGCGCGTCTCCATGGATGGCACGAAGAAGTGACTGCGTACGGCATTGCATAGTGAGAACAGGCATAGATGTGGTAGATGAAGTTTTAAAAAGAGGACTATTAAGAATAAAAGCACACACGAGCTTGTGGCGAACGCCCATTGCCCGGACTGGGGGTATTCTGATGCTTAGCTTAACATCAATTCATAATTGTAGATAACAAGAGTCCGACTCCAGGCATCAACGACGCGGCAGCGTCATCTCCTGCGCATTGAACGCGCCGAGCCCCTTCAGAGCTATGCTGGCCCTCACTTGCTGTCCACCGCCGACATCGAATGTATCCTGGATCTTCATGTCTGGGGCGTTCTGGACGTCCGCGAACGGCACATCCACTGTTCCGATCTCTTGCTCTCCGTTCAAGAGAGTGATGCGGAAGTTCTCAGACCCAGCCTTCGATGTGATGGGGATGCGGAAGTTCTGGTTGAAAGACGGGTTGTTGATATCGGTTCCTGGAGCGTCGGACTGGATTGCTGTCTGGAATGTGTGCTGTTGTCCCCAGGTCACTTTCACGCTTGGCTTGAGCTGTTCGCGCTGACCCTTGACACCGTAGGCGCCGGCCACCAGAACGGAGGCGATGCCGCTGATGCAGCCATCGCCCTTGTGGCTGGACGAGGAGAAGCTCTTGCCGCCATCAGCCTCCAGCTTGAAGTACTCGGCAGCGATGGAGACTTTGCCTCCAGTCTGCTCGCCCTTCATCTCGAGTGCCAACTCTTGCCTACCTCCATTTCGTAGGATCTCATCGACTGTGGTCACACCCAGGCCAACTTCATCATCGCCGTTGACATCCTTGTCGAAGATGTGAACCTTGATGCATTGGTGGAAGTCACTGACCACGAAGTCGTGGGTTTCATTCCATGAGGGGTTGACTGTGTTATCTTTGGTGGCTGTCTGCCACAACGGCTCAGCACCAAGCTCGACCTTTGCGTAGCAGTCTGGCGCCGCCCGTGTCAATTTGGCGAAGAGTTTCTTGGCTTTGCCCTGAGCCTCTTCAGCAAAGTCCCAGGCCTTCTCGACTGTGATGCGCATGACACCCTGAGGTGGTAGGTATGTCTTGAAGTAGTCGTTCTTTGCATCAAGTGTCAACAAGAAGCGGTTGGGTAGGGTGAACATGCTGTTGATAATGGAGAGGATGACGCCTCGCACGGCACCGTCAATGGCGGAGAAGTCGGCCACGTTGGCAGCACCGGTAAAGTCAAGTTCCAAGAGTGGTGGGTTGATGAAAGCGATTTGAGCGGCGCCGATGAGCGGGATGATGTTGGTCAGGGGACCCAGAAGAACACTGAGGCGACCACGGAGTTTGACATGTTTGACACCCTAATAGAAATGTTAGCTTTGCCAAAAGAGTCTACAGAGTCGACAACTCACAAGTTCGGGCATCATGTCGGCATCCAACTTGATGTCGCACTCACCGTCCCAGTCTACATTCATGTCAAGCTTGATGCCTTCTGTTTCAGTCTTGGTGACTAGGACGCCATTGAGTCGCAAGGGTACGGTGCCGAGGTCAATCTTTGTGAAGTGGAGTGTTTTCAGTGGCCCGGGAAGCATGGTCTTGAACATTGGCTCGGCGATCTCTTTGATCATCTGGCTGCCAGCTACGTTGATGTTGGGCCATAGTTGGGTCACAATGTCGTTCAAGAAGTCTTGAAGAGTGAACCGTCAGCTGAGGTTCTCTTACTGTGGGTGAGATATGCAAACAGCTACAGTCAGGATAGCTTTAGCACAGGCCAGGACGTACCAGCTTGCTCGCCGCTTCCCTTCGCCGTCAACTTATCAACCAGAGTTGCAGACATGTTTGCGAATACCAGGCGGCTTGGCTTTGATTTCGAGGAGTTGTTTGTAGAGATTAGACTAAGGAACAAGAAGCTTAAATAGTCGTGAGGTCGTCAAGCTACCTGCATGTACTGTGAGGTAGACAAGTGTGGCTGTGTACCGTAGCATGCAGCTACTTCCCGCAAGCCAACTTTTCCATGCGTTTGCTTGCTCGTGCCATCCTGTAACAGGCTAGCAGGCGCCACTGCCACGGCACGTACAGATGGCCATGAGCTGTCACGATCGACGTGCTGGAGTTGCGTGGCCATCATTCGCGATGCAGCTGTTCCCGGATCACGACTCAAACTCATCAGCCGCGGCGTGCCTCTTACATGTATACCGATGCCTGGCATGTTTTCAATACATGCATGGGACTCTCAACATGCTACGTACCATTACATCCCTCAGAGTAGGGTTACGAAGGAGGTAGATCGCCGTTGTTTATTTGTTCCCGCCAGAGGAGCCACACTTACGTCAGAGAGCCCAAGCTCAATCAGTCTTCTCCACAACGGTGGACGGTGAAGCTTTGAGAGAACATGCAAGAAGCAACTCTAAACTTTCCCTTCGTGACCCGCCTCGAGGTCTAGATCGGAATTCCGTACTGGTCTTTCAGTGGCAGAGCGAGCAGTCGGACTTTAAGCCAGATCGAAAGCACGTACGAGAATCGCAAGCAAACAAACATTTGTTCCCAATCACAACATATGTACTTACGCGTTGTTCAAACAGTGGTCGAGCCAAACATCCCGGCAATTACAGATGGTAAATGTACATGTTTGTACGTGGCCTGACGCGACTTACACAGATCCAATATACAAGTCCGATAGCCAACAACCACTCTCAATCAGCTTGATGCTCAGCTGACAGCGATCAGTATCGACGCCACCATAAGTTGTGCAAGTGAAGTACATATAGATAACGGTTCTCGATACACCTAAACTAAGTGGCCGATGCCCGGACCTGCACTTCCGAAAGCGCAAGCCAGCAATGCTATTTCTTTCTCAACTACTCGCGAATGATCGAATGGGGACCTGCCCACGATAGCCAACACTCTTGCTGCAGAAACACACGCAGAAGTACTTAAGCGAGACCGAACCACTTAAGATCATCGGCACCCCTGATCGGAACAGTGTGTCCGACACCAGTCGCGTAGATTCCCTGGACAGTTCCAAGAGGGTTGGCCGAGCTGACGCCCCAGGTATCGGTCTTGTAGCCGTTCTGCGGGAAGTTGTTCTGCGACTTCTGGGGCTTGGTGGCATCGAAGCCGAAGACGCCGGTCCACTCCTTGACGGTCTCCTGGTAGTTCTGAGGGCGGAGGGTGGTGTCGGCGCTGCCGTGGTAGACCTGGAAGCGAGGACGGGCACCGGTGTAGCCGGGGTACATGTTCTTGACGGTGTTGGCCCAGTACTGGGCGGTGGCCTGGACATTACCCTGGGCGCAGGTGGAGTTCCAGGCTGCGGGTTGGTTGGCGGTGGAGACCTTTGTGAAGAAAGATAGAGTTAGCAAAGACTGACTCGGATGTCATATTAGCTTCGAGGACAACACGTACGAAGCAGCCAGCGGGCACACCAGAGTAAGCGATAGCAGCCTTGAACAACTCGGGGTAGGTGGCGGCCATAACGTTCTGCGATATTGTCAATATACGTGATCATCTTCCTCATGTTAGGTCTGCTACACATACAGTCATCATAGCGCCAGAGCTGCTACCAGTAACGAAGACCTTGCTGGAGTCACCCTTGTACTTGTTGAGAGTGTAGGTAACCATGTTGGCGATAGAGTTGCTGTTTCCACCGCCGCCGTGGGTGAGAGTAGCCTTGGACGAGACATCCCAGCAAGTACCCTGGTAGGGGGACTCGGGGTAGATGACGATGAAACCGTGCTGGTCGGCGAGCTTTGCGTAGGGCGAGCCAGTGTAGTAGGCCTGGGCGGTACCGGTGCAGTAGTGGATGGCAACGATGACCGGGGGCTTAGCAGCAAGCTTGTCCGGGACGTAGATGTACATCTTGGTCTACATTGCATGTCAGTATTGATCTGATATTGGAATGGCATCGATCAAACTCACGTTGGAAGGGTTGCTGCCATAGTTGGTCACCTGCTGCAGCGACGCAGCAAACGCGCTGCTCGCAAGGGCGACGACGGAAGTCAAAAGAGAGAGCTTCATGTTGGGCAATGCTCGACAATAGGGCTTACTAGGTATAAGGCAATGTGAATGTAGGGCAAGAGAATTCAAAGGATCAACCTTGGGGGGTTTAAGACTTAAGTCGGTTTGCTTGTCGCTAATAAAGTTCCTGTGTCCGCGACTTTTGCGTTTTGGATAAACTGGATATGAAACAGCTTACACCGTTTAGTGTGCGGAGCATCCCGACCGTATTTAGGCACGAATCCACATAGCCTACTAGACTCTCACGCAGCGGACAAGGATTGGTGGATTTTGTCCCTTTATTTGATTGAAACAGCCATGTGGTTG
Source organism: Cladosporium colombiae (assembly GCA_026122715.1). Classification (NCBI taxonomy): domain Eukaryota; kingdom Fungi; phylum Ascomycota; class Dothideomycetes; order Cladosporiales; family Cladosporiaceae; genus Cladosporium; species Cladosporium colombiae. The sequence goes on from JAKZFA010000015.1 coordinate 185,847, forward strand.
CATTGACTGCTAGAAGGCGTCACCTGCAACATCGAGCTTGTCTGAGCGGAGAGCATTGACTGGGGACAAGACAACTACCGAGGCATTGATGCATCAATTTAGACGTCGGCTGATGTGTAATGCGATTGATAGGTATGTTCCAGTTTGGAAGTTGAATACATCATTAGCGTGTCGACTCGTCCAGCTAATTCTATGCCAGCTGTACATGAGTGGCCCAGTAGCCCAGCGACGTTGAGTCGCATGCGCGTGGTAATATGCGGACCATGCCTGTCCTGTGATCCAGTCGCCCGGCGTCAATTGCGGAGGCACTGTATATTGCGATGCAGCGTCAGGAACAATCATTTGGCAGAAAGTGATCTGCGACACTTCTCTCAATTTCCACAAGCTCACTTCGCCTCGTCCCATGGGAGGGAAAATGTGCCGACCCAATCCTCGACCTCCCTCCTGAGTTCGACAATCTCGACGATTTCCTCGCCCTCCTTGACGTACTCCCTGAATGCGTTGACGCTCGTAGGGTTCTTGCGACCGCTCTTCTCCGCAGCCTCCTTAGCCTTCGTGTCGAGGGTCTTGGTGATGTTGACGGCGCGGTTGATGATGTCGGCGACACGTGCGAAGTCAGTCTTCTCGAAACCACGAGTAGTCATGGCAGGAGTACCAAAGCGAAGTCCACCAGGCTTCATGGCGCTCTTGTCGCCGGGAACGGTGTTCTTGTTTGCTGCAACACCAACAAGCTCAAGGACGCGCTCAACACGAGCACCGTCGATGCCCTTGTCCTTAAGATCAACGAGGACGAGGTGGTTGTCGGTGCCACCAGACACGATATTGTATCCAAGGCCACCGGCCTCCTTGCTGTCGCCCAACCTTGCGGCGAAAGCTTTCGCATTGTCGAGCACAGCGCGCTGGTACTCCTTGAACTCAGGCTGCTGCGCTTGGTGCAGAGCGACTGCTAGCGCAGTGATTGTGTGGTTGTGAGGTCCACCCTGGTGTCCTGGGAAGACCGAAGAGTTGATGGGGCCCTCAAGATCGTACATGATCTCGTTGCCCTTCTTGTCCGCGCTTCTCACTCCCTTACGGAAGAAGATCATAGCGCCTCTGGGTCCTCTCAAGCTCTTGTGGGTGGTAGTCGTGACGACATCCGAGTATTCGAAGGGCGAGGGAACAACGCCACCAGCGACCAAACCAGAGATGTGTGCCATGTCGCTCAAAAGGTAGCAGCCGATCTTGTCCGTGATACTCTTGAATCTCTTGTAGTCGATCAACCTGCTGTATGCGCTGGTGCCTGCAATGATGATCTTAGGCCTGTAGAGCATAGCCAGCTCTTCCAGCTTGTCATAGTCGATGAGGCCGGTCTTCTCGTCTAGCCTGTACGGGAGGGTTTCGAAGTACTTGCTAATAGCGCTAATCTTCTTGTTGGGCAGTTGGTAGCCGTGGGACAAGTGACCGCCGTGAGGCAGATCGAGACCCATGATTCGGTCGTGTGCATTGAGAAGGGCAGAGTAAGCGTAGAGGTTTGCGGGCGACCCGGACAGTGCTAGGCGGAGTTGTCAGCAAAGCGTTCGCATTTCTGTATGCTGACTGCGAATTGCTCACCTTGTACGTTGACACCCCATTCTTCAGGGTTCAGGCCGAACGTCTTAAGAGCGCGCTCTTGACATAACCGCTCTGCCGCGTCGATGTGTTCGTTGCCGCCGTAGTATCTTGCGCCTGGGTAGCCCTCCGAATATTTGTCTGGAGGAAGATGTCAGTCACACCCGTGCAATGAGTGACCTGCAATGCCCCGCGCGTACTTTGCATGACACTTCCCAGCGCATCCAACACAGCCTGGCTTGTGAAGTTCTCCGAGGGGATCAAGTTGATGAAGTGCTTCTGTCTGCGTTTCTCCTACGATTGGGTTAGTCGGTTCACTTCGCAAACGGTGAATTGGTCCCATCGCACCTTCTGCACGATTTCATACACCGCGGGATCCGCCTTTTGAAGGTCGGCGGCGAGCAGCTTGTTCTGCGCGTCCTGTGACATCCATCGTGGCGCGAACCTGAGCGATTGTGCGATGGCCGCAGGGCGGCGAGACACCAGCCTTGTGGTGGTCCTGAACGCCGACATGCTTGCGAGTGTTTATGAGAGAGTTGGTAGGAGGAGGCAAAAGTGAGTCGAGCCTCCAATGTCATAGAAGCTCGAGGCGGCTCAAGGATTGCGGGCTTATCGGCTGCATGCCGATGCCGCCGCTGAGCGAGAAGAGCAGCAGCGGGGGTGAACATGCCCGAATAGGGTTCGATTTCACTTGTCAAGTTGATCATTCGCGCCCTTTCGACATTTTTGGCACGCCTTGCGATGCCGGTGGCAATGCCGTTCTCCTACCGATCTTCATGCCGTGATGTTATCAGACGTCTCCCAATGACATTGAACGATTCGAGTAATGCCATTGCCGTACTCTTGCCTATCATTGCAATCCCGTGCGCCCATCATCGCTTTGAACAAGGAGGGCAGGGGAGGGTCATTGCAAAATTATCTAAAAATCGACTCGCATTGCATGAACGTAGATGAAGGAGACTTTGAATATCACGGGATCAATCATTTTTACAGCAGGCGCTGGCATTCATGTCGCGCGTACAAATCATCAGGACTACAACGCGAAGTTCGACTGTCTTGTAATCACACGATCCCCAATTGTAATCACTTCCACTCAACGCCCCAGGTAAGCTTTCCACGACGGAATGGCACGACCTCGATAGAAGAATCCGAGTTGCGCAGAGTGTCCTGCACAGACTCTGTCGGCTTGCGTAGAATGATGGTCTCCTTGTTGCTGTCAGACAACTGGTAGAAGGCCCTGCCGAAGTCGCTAAGGAAGTTCTTCAGTTTCTCCTGCGTCACTTCCTCCTCAGTAATCACCTCCTTCTCAACACCAATCTGCAGAGCGTCCACCACGAATCCGACGGCGTGGGGCTGGGTGAATACACCAGCAGCGACTTTGTCGCCACGCTTCGAGATCGCAGGGTGAGGTGCTGAGTCGGTACCGAGGAAGAATTTCGGGTTGCCGCTGACAGCAGTCTTCAAAAGGGCTCTGCGGTCTGAAGGCAGCTTTGCAACAGGCTTGCAGAAGCAGTGAGGGTCACCGGCCCAGTCGTCGACAGTCAGGCAGAGATGGTGTGCAGTAATGGTAGCAGCAACGGTAGGACCGCAGGACTTAACAGCCTCGATAGCGGCTGCAGTGGTGCAGTGCTCCAGGATGATGCGAAGCTTGGGGAATCGTTTGTGCAATTCCAAGAGGGTGGGCAAGAAAGTCTCCTCAGCGTTCAACACTGTGACATCTGAGGTGGCCGAAGGAGGCGCCTCGCCGTGCAGGTTGAGGACCATGTTCTGGCGCTGCATCTCTTCGAAGACAGGGTAGAAGGCTTCGTAGGAAACAACACCAGCAGCAGAGTTGGTGGTCACGCCAGCTGGGTAAGACTTGATGCCAGTGATGCCGGCCTTCTTTGCCTCAATAACAGTCTCCGGAGAGATGTTGGGGTGGAGGTAGAGAGACATGAGGAAAGTGACATCCGGCGCCAGACTCTGCAGGCGTTGTTTGTACTCGAGAGCATGCTGAGGAGTCGTGATCGGAGGAACCAAGTTTGGCTACAGGCGAATTGTCAGTTCGTCGACTGTTTTTTTTTGCAAACCTTCTGTTTCAGCACTCATACCATGACAAACACCGTGTTGACGCCACCCTGACGAATGGTTGGTCTACGATCAAGTCAGTCAGTGCCTGTACGAGTCACTGTAGATGGAAAGCTCATACACAACCAACTCGGTCATCGCACCGTCGCGAAGGTGGACATGCATGTCCGCCGCAGCGGGCAGCTCGCAGCCATCGAGCTTGGAGAGAGCCATTGTTCTGGTTTGTGTTATGTCTATCGGCATGGTCACGGTCACGAATAGTCAACAGAGCTTGCTCTTTGGTGGGGCGTCGGCCTCAGGCACCTTTGCTTTGCCTGCATGGATTGTTCACTTCGAATGTGAAGGTGACTGCTGTCGCGATTTACATGCGATACCATCAGCCATCACCTTGACTACGCGTCGCAAGTAGCTGGTGCCAATATTGTACAATAGAACCACCAATCAAGCCTGGAACAATGCGCCGCTGATACTGTCAGCACTTCCAAGACACCGCCTGAAAGGGCCCTGCAGAACGCTCGACCTCGGTCTTTGATGGCCCAGTCCCCGCCCAAAAGTACCTCCGGCACAATGCCACTCCGACATCGATCTCGCAGATTCGGGCAGTGCTTCCGAGATGGCGGTTCAAATGCGATCAATTTTCAAGATGACATTCATGTCCATTGATTGTGTTTGCCACCTACTCGAAAATGGCTGAAGAGAACTTGATCTCGGTCGAAGAAATCTCGAAACACAACACGCCAGAGGACTGCTGGATCGTGGTTGATGGCAAAGTCTGGGACATCACCGAATTCGCGCCTGAGCATCCTGGAGGAGGCGAAAGTACGCATTTGGTTCTGCTGATGTCGACCACGTGTAATTATCTAACACGTATCAACAGTAATCTGGAAACATGCCGGCAGAGATGCGTCAACGTCATATAATTCCATCCACGCTCCATCCGTCTTACCGAACAATCTGGATAAATCAAAGCTAAAGGGCTCAGTCGATACACGAACAATCACAGATGAATGGGTCAAGCCTCCGCCAGAGAAAACCACAGAACTCAAGCTACACGAGAAGCCCGGTCTGGAAACCATCATCAACGCCAACGACTTCGAACAGATCGCCGAGCGAACGGTCAGCAAAAAGACCTGGGCGTTTTACTCCTCTGCCGATACCGACTGCTTCACGAGAGACCGCAACAAGAGCTTCTGCGGACGCATTTGGTTCCGCCCCCGCCTCTTACGCGACGTGAGAATTGTAGACACGAGTACCAAAATCCTCGGCCACGATGCAGGACTGCCTCTATTCGTCTCCCCAGCCGCCATGGCACGACTCGTGCATCCGGAGGGCGAGAAGGATATCGCACGCGGGTGTGTCGCCAATCGAGTCCCCCAGGGCATCTCAACCAATGCTTCGTTCCCAATCGATGAGATCGTGGCTTCCGTACCCAAAGACGCCAACCACCCATTCTTCTTCCAACTATACGTCAACAAAGACCGCTCCAAGTCCGAAACCCTACTAAAACACGTCCGCTCCCTCGGCGTCGATACCGTCTTCGTGACCATCGACGGGCCAACGCAGGGTAAGCGCGAAGCAGACGAGCGCGTCAAAGCCGACGAGGGGATCAGTTCTCCAATGAGCGGCGCCAAAGCATCAAACGACAAAAAGGGCGGCGGACTCGGCCGCGTGATGGGCAGCTACATCGCCCCTGACTTCACATGGGACGAGTTCACATGGCTGCGCGCGCACTGGGACGGCAAGATCGTCGTCAAAGGCGTGCAGTGCTGGCAAGACGCGAAGATGTGTGCGGACGCCGGGCTCGACGGCGTGCTGCTTTCCAACCACGGCGGACGCAACCTCGACACGTAAGCGCAGCCCTCCCGTTCTACTTCTACCACACGATCGATCGTGTGCAACAGTGACTAACACGTATGTTCCAGATCCCCACCTGCCATCATGACGCTCCTCGAATGCCAGCTCAACTGCCCGACCATCTTCTCGCGGCTCGAAGTCTTCGTCGACGGCGGCGTGCGTCGCGGAGCTGACATTCTCAAGTGCATGTGCTTGGGTGCTACGGCTATTGGTATGGGCCGACCGTTCTTGTATGCTGTTAATTACGGCCAGGAAGGCGTTGAACACTTTATCGAAATTTTGAAGTCGGAGTTGGCGACTGCCATGGCGTTGATTGGTATCACTGATCTTAGTCAGTGTCATGCTGGGCTTGTGAGCACGTTGGATGTGGATCATTTGGTGAGTCGAGGGGAAGGGCATCCGTACGCGACTGGGAGGAGGTTGGGGAGGGTTGGGGGAGTGAAAGCTAGGCTGTAGGAGGATACATTGATATATGTACCCAGGTATGTGCAAGGTGCCCTTTGTACATCGTCTTCATTCGATGATTCTATGTCCATCCGGTTTTCGTGCATCAGAGCGTTCATGTCTAGAAGATGCAGGAGGGCAATCGTCTCTCCCGGTTTTCTGCCATGGTGGCCGGGTAGCAATCGCGCCCTAGCCAACACGGCTGCCGTGCTTGCTCTTCGGCACAGAACAGCACAATCATGAGTGCCTGGGCTTTCTGACACCGCGATACCCTTCTCATCGCACCCGCGACCACTCTCAGCACCCATCTCATCGAATTGTAATCCTCATAAACCATCCCTGACCATCCCCCCCTCAATCAAACCCCTCCACCAAAGCGATCAAACTAAACCTCAACTCCCCTCCGCCAGCCTCCTCCTCCCTCTTCAAGAAAGCCCTCACGCCCAGATCCAACGCCCTCTCACTCAGCACATCCTCCCCCTCGCCCAACACCCCCCTCTCAATCGGCCCCTTGCGCCTCCCATCCATCTCCCACAACCTCCCGCCCCCCTCCTCGCTCTTCACAAAGCACACATAGTGCAAATCGACATCGTCCTCCGCCGCCGGCGCCGCAGTGTCCCCGCCCGCCGCCGCAGCAGCGTGTGCTTGCTCCAGCGCCTCCGACTCCTCGATCAGAACCGCGCGCTCGCGCGGCGCCAGCGGCACCGCGTCCTTGATGAACTTATCCAGGTCTGAGTCCGGCGTCACAAACTCTCTAGCTCTGCCATTGCTAGCGGCGTGCAGCAGGCCGATGAGCCCGCAGGCGTTGCCGATGGTCTGCTTGTACCATAAGACTTCTTCTTTCGGGCCTGATCCAGTGTAGTCCGGGACGGAAGCGTCTTCGGCGGCGCGGAAGGACTCGTAGGTTTTGCTGACGGGGAAGACGAGCAGGAGGGCGTGGGCGGGGCGGGGCACGAAGGCGAGGAGGTCTGGGTCGGAGATGCTGAAGACGTCGTGGAATTGGAGGGTGGGGGAGAGGCCGAGGTTGTGGAGGAGGGAGGACATTACTTCGGGGTTGTTTTCTGGCGAAGTGGTTAGTTTTGGGGGCTTTCGGTTTTTTTGGTTGGTAGGTGGGCCTGGTGGTTACCGAGGGGGATGAAGTGTTTCTTCTTTGAGGAGGCCATGGTGCCTGTGTTCGGGTTACTGGTGGACATGGTTGTCTGGTTGGATTTCTCGCAGGCGAAGCAGAAAAGACTGGAGTGTTGTGGTTTCAAACGAAAGTGGTAATATGCACGCTCTACGTGGAGGTGGAAGTGAACGACCTTTGGTATGACGTAGACGAGGGGTCGGTTGATCTTCACGCGACGCGGATGCATGTGATAATCAGAAATACGGGACGCCTGAATCAAACGGGAGCCTCTGAAGCCCGACTTTCAAGGGTTATCATGCAACCGCTTCAGCAAACGAAATCGCGATAAAGGCCATGACTGGTTTGAGAAAAGACCAGTGCACAGAAATGACGCGTGAAGCTCGGAACCAGTGATCCCTTGGATTCAATCGAATATGCATCAGTTACATGTGCATGACAAACAACACCTTGCGCGCGTGCGCATTATGCATCCCTCTCTATGTTCCCAGTCCCAAGCCGAGTCAATGCCATCGAACGCCATCTTATGCTACAAATGGGAGCAATTGAAATGCTCCGGATGAAACAGAAAGCCACCCTAATCATATCTTTCCCCGATTCAGAGACTTTACTCTTCGTACCCCTTGACCTTCCTGTAAATCTTCTTGTGCTGCTCAAGGAACATGAAGGTCGCGACCGTGTGTGGTCCCAGTCTGATGAAGCTCGGCACCCAGCCCTTGAAGACCCAGCCCATGCCTTCCTTGGCTGTGATGCGGGTGACGAGGCTCACAATGCTCTCCTGGGTATGCGCGCTCATGACGCGAGTCTTGATCACGTCCACGGGGCTGCAGACTGTGGTGGCGACGAAGCCGGCCATGATGGAAGCGGTGAAATGCGTGCTGAGGTCGTCGCCGAGGTTGGTGCGTTGTAGGAGTTGCTGCTTGAAGACGTCGTAACTTGCGAGTTGCGACGCAGTCATGAGGACCGCGCGGATGCTGTTGGGCCACACACCGCGGAACAAACTGCGCACGCCTTCGTCTTTGACCATGCGCGCGAGTCCGTCGACGGCGTGCTTGTAGTTGCGACGCTGCTCCGGTGGGAGGGAAGCGTCGTTCTGCATGCGCACGTTGAGGATGTCAGCCGGGTTTCCCGCAATGCCGCCCAAGAATCCGGATGTAGACGCCATTGCGATCAAGGCCGGTAACGAGGGCTTTGACTTTGCTGTGGTGAATGTGTCCTTCAGCTCTTCATATACACCGAAGCGAGTGGTGCTGTATGTGATCTGGCGCAGGAGGGAGGCGGATAGCTATTTGATACAGTCAATGACCGTATGTTTGTGGTCTTCCATGAATCTTCTCTTACTCCTCTGTACAAGCCTGTGAAGCCATCGCTCTTGACCACATGGCTGACCATTTGCATCATGTTCTTACGCGAACCATCGTGGGGTTGTGTCTGCAATCTGACCTTCACTTTGTCAGCGACTGTGCTTTTTGCGCATTGTTTCGATCGATCGAGACGGGCATACCTTGACTGCGACACTTGTTAGCAAGAGTTTTCAGTTCACAAGGCAATAGCAACGCGACTCACTCAGATCAAGAGGGTGAGTAACGCAGGCTGCGAAACAGCTGGCACTCCCTCCGAACCACAATGGGTAGTGGATGGGCCCATGCTGGACATCCTTTGACTTTGCTTCTGCTTTGGACATGCTCGCAGCGGCTAGAGCATTGCTCTCGTATGAGGAAAGCAAGACTGCGCGACAGGGATCCGAGCTGTGCCGAGGGTAAGGCAGAAGGTTGTGGACGGTGGTTGGTGGGCTGTGGTGAATAGGGTGTTTCGTTTCGGGCTGGCGCAAAAAGATTGCTTGCGCACAAGCTTGCAGCTCACTCTCGCAGCAGCAGCAGCCAACAGCCGGGTTCACATGCGAGCCTGGCTGCCGATCCAGCAAAGTTATAGCGTGCGTTTGCCCGAGGCTTCGGCTAACGGCTTGACATCAGCAGCGAACCCCGTGAATCGCCGTGCTTGCGAGCGTTCCAGGGTGCGCGTGTGATGTGTGGAGGAGAGGAGAGGGAGAGGGAGAGGGTGCGAGACACGGAATAAGTAGAACTCGGCGATAGCTGCCCGCGTGTGTCTGTCTCTCGTCTCTTCTGCAACCGACGATTATTGCTTGCCATCACCAGCCAAGCATCCCCAAGACGCCCTTCACTGCCTCCTAACCGACCACCTCCACTCATCCCCGACTACTCCCACCCTGCTGTGCTGTGCTGCGTGCGACGTGCCAACACAGACATCGCACGCAAACGATCGACATTGCCAAACGCCCACCATGGTCGCCGACGCCCTTATCTACCACCCGGCTGTGAGCCACTACCAGAAGTTCGTTGCGACAACCAGTAAGTATCCATTTATGGACAACCACTCTAGCCATGCCGTCCCTCACTGCACACCTTCCACACGACGCTATCTGCGCGCAACACCACGCTAACTCCTCCCAGTCGGCCGCGACAAGACCCTCCGCACAATCCAGTACTTCTCGCGCTTCCTCGCCTGGTACACCCTCCGCACCAACCACTCGCAATCCACCGTCGACGTCTTCAATGGCGTCAAGAAGAACTTCGGCGCCGTGCGCAAGGCCATGCGCCTGACAAAGTTCATCGAGCACTTCAAGCTCGCCGCCGTCGCCTCCGACGCCAAAACCGCAGACCCCATCGTCAAGTACCTGGCCGTCGGTCGCCAGCTGGGCTACGCTTTCTACATGCTTCTCGACAACCTGACCTACCCCGATGTCGCCGGCATCAAGAAGTTCGAGGCTGCCGCGAGGTTGCAGAGGGAGGCTTACAAGGCGTGGGCGGTGGGTTTGGCCTGCAATGTTGCTGCGGGCCTGTACGCGCTTTACAACTTGCGCATTGCCGCGCAAAAGCAGGAGGGCAGTGCTGATGCGGAGAAGGCTGTCGAGGCGAAGAGGTTGGCCAAGTAGGTTGCACTGGAACGCACGTACGCCGTGGACTTTTCACTAACACCATATTCACAGGGACCAGAGCGTTGCTCAGCTCCAGCTGATCTCAGATCTGTGCGATCTGACTGTTCCCTCCAGCGCCCTCGGCCTTGTCAACCTCGACGATGGCATCGTCGGTCTTGCCGGAACGGTCAGCAGTTTGATCGGCCTCTACGGTGTATGGCAGAAGACCGCATAGATGATCAACCAGAATCCGATCGCGGTGCATTTCCGCCCGCGACAAACATATCACACACATCTGTTTCCCGCGACACCAGGCTACTCTGAGCAACCCACGCTAAGGTGCTGTCTTTTTCGTTACTTTTCTCCCACCACTGAAGATCTGTAGAGGTCCAAAGTGCAATATCCCCTTCTGCTTGGAGTTTTCGGTCCGCATGAGGAGCTCGGATGCTCCGTTTCGTAATTTGTTGTATGCATAAAATATTCTATCTCGCTTGCCAAGATCATCAATCTTCATGAAACGTTTGCAGAGTGTGTGAAAGTTCTCTCTGCTGATCTAACAAACGATTTTAGGGCGAGGGGTCGTGCAGGTCAACTCCAAAGACATCAGTGGACATTGGTCGAAAGCTTCATCGTCTATATACAAGCGTTTGCTACGATTTTGCCGTCCCAGTCACGGTTTCTGGCGCCCCAGGGACGATCTCTTGATGAATCACCTCCAGGGTCACGCGAGGACCTTGATACGTCTTGCGGCCATCGAAGACCCACTGAAGCGCAGAAATGACCATGATGATGCCAAACGCAACGACACAGTAGTTCATGGTCGTGCCAGTGACTTCCTTTTGTGGCGGGAACAAGAACAACACCGTGGTGATCAAAGTATACACCAAGCCAATGGCATTCGCCGTCCAACCCAGCCACGAAGGAAGTTTGAAAGCGCGCTCCGGCAATTTGCGCCGCATCTGCACGACGCTCAAAGCGACTGGAAGCCCGTAGCTCACGCCGAGAGCGACGACCGAAGCGGCGACGATGGCGTTGAAGGCGATGGTCGATCCCAGGTAAATGCAGCCGAAGATGACAACGATGAAGACATTGAGGTAGAGAGCATTCATCGGCACACCTAGCCTCGGGTCGACTTTCCACCAGAGACGCGACACCGGCAAGCCACCATCTCGCGCGAACGCGAATGTCATGCGAGACGAAGTGGTCATCACCGCCACTCCCGCGAACAGGAAGCACACCAGCGGGAACATGAGCAGACACACAGCGCCCACTTTGGACTTCGTGGCGATGTGGAAGATCTCCAGAAGCGGCCCAGCAGAGGATGAGACGATATCCTCGATGTTCGCCGTGCCGCCGGAGACGAACAAGACGACGACCAGGAAGACGAAACCGGTGGAGATGCCGATCAGCTGGCAGTAGATCATGATCTTGGGGCCTTCGACTGCTGCGTTGGGAATCTCTTCGATCATGTGAGCCACAGCGTCGAAACCAGTGAGTCCAAGACCGCCTTGGAGAAGGCCCAATAGCCAAGCAACGCCATCAGGCCAGCCTGTGCTATTCATAAATGTCCCGAACACGTATTCGGCGCTAGCATAATCCGGCGCCGCGGTGGCCAGCAGCGTGATCGAAATGATGACAAATCCACCAATGCTCCAGGCCAAGGCAACACTGTTGATGCGCGGCAGCAGAGTGTGCATGTACGCATTGACGACAAAATCGAGAACCGTGACCGCGAGGAATATCAAAAACTGATGCCACCGCTGGTACTCGTACGACGGCACCTCCAGAGCAATGATGTTAATAATCAACGTGCTCGCCAGCGAAGAATTTGTCGCAACCAAAGCCACCCATCCAGAAACATTGATCCAACCCGTCACCCAGGAAAGCCCACGCTTCAAGCCAGACGGCGCGATGGCCGCGACCCAGTGGTATTGCCCGCCAGCTGTAGGATACGCTGACAGAAACTCTCCTAAGCTCGCGGCGAGGGACAGGTTACAGATCCCGGCGGTCACCAGTCCCCAGATCACGGCGACGGGACCTCCGGATGGCAGAGCGAGGGAGAGAGAAGCTGCGAGCGCGGTCCACGAGTTGAGGATGGCGAACGCGAGGCCCAGCATCGACCATCGCGTGAACTGGCGCTGGAAAGATTGCGCGTGGCCGAGTTCTGCTAGTTGGATGTCGTCGCGGGTGGCTTTCGGGTCTAGGTCTTCCATGTTGTTGACGAATGGAGGTGTTACAGTAGGATGAACATATATCGCGTCCTGGATAGAACGCAGGGTTGCGAGAACGAAACGGATTACACCCAAAGAACGCGTCCAACCGACTTATATACATACCTGTCCTCAGCAACCCGAGTACCTGCATAAACGCATCGCTTATCTTTTGGCCTGATTCGGTCCAGTCCCAGATGGCCTGCCGTACGAAGGTTGTGGGGCGGGCGATACTGTACTGGCGTTTGTATGTAACCCTGCATGCACCCCGCATCTCGTCCAGCCACTGTTGCGTGTCACAAGCTCTCGGTCTAGCTTCAAAGTCCGTACTAGTCACCTCGTCGCTGGGAGACCAGTGCGAAGTTTGAATCTGAATCGCGTGTCACGAGCTCGCATCAGCGCTGATAGCACATGGTGGGTCGGCTGGGGTTGCTCCATCGAGCTAGTGATTGATGCAGTGGAGGGCTTTAATCGGACGTGGGACTGATATGGCTTCGGTGGAGTGTTTGGTCGTGGATGTGGGCGATGGGATATTGTAGGTGCACTTCCTACTGGTGATGAGGCGTTTGAGCGGAAAGTACGACTGCACGACGAGCAACTCGGTGGTGGGTGCTGCTATCGGCCATCATGTTTCCAACATGTAGTTTGTTTCTCAGTGAGATGATTGACTTGAAGGAGAGGTAGTGTTGTGATTGAATGTGGCAGTACTGGATGAGCTGGCTATATTATACGGGGGCCTGGCTTGCGAGTATCTTCACATACAGACATCGTTGCTGTTGCTATATGTATGCTGCTATCGCTCGCTGTGGTTCAGAACGTGGTCCGTTTGTCGATGAGGGAGTCACAGTGAGGGAAGAGAGTGTTGTGATTGCACGTGCGAATACCAAACGTGTTGGCTCCGTGATGCAGTGATATCGCCTGCGAGATCCGATATAGACAGACACCGTCATTGCTGTCATGCCTGTGCTGCTATCGATCACTGTGATCTCAGAATCCAGTTTGTATTTCAAAAAGATGGATCACAGTGTGGGGAGATATCGTCAACGTTGTGCGTGCCAGTATCAGACGTGCTGATCCCATATCACACCGACCTTGCTTGTGAGATGCTTCCTTCGTCAAAAGAAGGTGTCGCTATTGCCATTCTGTGCTGCTACCAGACGCAATAGCGGCAAAAGTCCGCTCGTCCTACCAATGAGAATACGAATCACCGAAGTCAAGGGAGGTAGCGAAGTTTTCAAGACAGAGCTACCTCTTACATACCCAACTTCCCTCATCGCCAAACTTTCTTCTCTCAAACCTTTCTCAACCTGCTCTGCCAACGAAAACGCACATTTCTGGGGTAAGGGGATTAAAGCAAAAGTCCGTAGACATAGCTTTTTCAACGTACCTTAGCAATCAACAATCATCGCCTTCGCCGGCGTAACTCTCTCGGTGGTGAAGATTTCCGCTTCAGTGTCGGTGTCGGTGAACAGAGACGTAGTGATGCTCTGCAAGGAGTCGCGGTTGCTCCTCGGTGGAGTCATATTGAGGTCCAGGTAGAGGCGGGCCGTCGCAGCCGCGTCGATGACCTCGGTAGGGCCAGATGTCGGGTATGGGTAAGCCTCTTGTGCGGCTAGTGTAGGCGTGGTCGAGCGCACAGACCATTGGTCGATGTCTCTTGACGAGCTGAAGGTGAGCCTTCTGATGGACGGCTCGACTCCGATGAAGTGCTCTGAAGGGAGGTCTCTCAGATTGATTGCGGAGACTATGTCTCTTTCCATAGCGTGGCCGGCTTCCCTCTCAGTGGTTTCGCTCCTGTCGATCGTGTAAGACGCCCTACGAGCGGCCTCGGCCACGTCGCGAGCGAACGCCGTACCGCCGTCTCTTGGCCACGTCCCAGCGGCGTGCCTCTTCAGTAGCTCATCGACTGCGTAAGCAGCCAGAGCCTCGTATCTGGTCTTGTACTGCGGAATACAATGAGCCTCTAGCAGCACATCTGTGGTGAATTCATCTCCCATCAATGCGGCTCTAGCTTCCCTAGCAGCATCTTCCCAGAGAGAGCGTTGCTCAGACTCATACATGGCAATTTCGACCCATACCTGTTCAGCGGCGTCTTCGAGTTCTTTGGTGCCAAATGACGCTTTGACGATTCTGCGCTCAAGGAGCACCATTCCTGCGAAGTGGATGAAGACATTGCGGCCGCACGAGAAGAACGTGAGTGCCGAGCGGCCGATTTTGCGATGCTTGAGCGTTGTTGCGAGAGGTCTGGGAGGTGAGAGGCCAGTCGGTGGGGGTCTGAGGGATAGAGTGGCCAGCGAGGCGGCGTCAATGATGTCAATGCTGCGAGGTGTAGTGCGAGGTATGGTGCGAGGTGTAGTGAGAGTCGTAGTGCGTGATGCAGTGCGAGTGTGTCGTGATAGTGAGGTGGCGTCACTCGTGCGAGGCCTGATGGAGCCTATAGTACTTCTCATGCCACTGCGTAGGATTGGTGAGTGCTGCTCATGATGCTCATGATGCGCCACGGGTGCAGACGGTTTGTTGCCCATGGTGCGCCGTGTGCATGGTTTTGTGGCTTGTGAATGTTTTGTGGGTGAATTGAAAGCTCGTGAATGTGTGGTAGATTTGAGTGAGTGGTCCGGCTTCAACGCAACCAAAGTGATGAAGGGACGACAACAAACGGCAGCAAACTCCAACCATTTCGAACTAGAGATTGAACTGTCTTTCTCCCTTCACATTGGTTCGGAACAACTCTCACTCTGACCTCACACTCTGACCTCAGCTGAATCACGCCTTGGCTAAATGTTCGACTGCTGTCCTGCCGACTCCGAGCGCTCCGTTAATATCGGCATGGCCAGTGAACTGCAATGAGCAAAGTACGCCAAGAAGTGACCGACCGTTCCTCGTTCGAGCCCACGTCTTAAGACCACTGCGTCAGCAATGAGTGGCACGAAGCAACATTACCACGAAAGATCCTGCGACCGATAACATTGAGGCATGCCGCAATCGTGTCTACCAGGCCGTAGTCCCCCGGCCTTCGCCACTCTGGTGCTCTGAATGATCGACGCGACCAATCAACCGAGATGTCTTCAAGAGATCGGGACGGCATACCAGGCCTTTGGTGACCTACGCGGACATCTCATCGTACTGCTACGGTTAGAGAAATGTACGTTGATCAACATTGGACGCAAGAATCAAGCCGAAGGAGATCATGTTCTCGGTAGATGCGTACAGTCAAGGTCCTCTCACCCACTCACTCATTCAGTCCGCCATTAAGAAGTCCATGTTAGTCTAGAAATCCATTGATGCACGCGTATAAGAAAAAAAGTTTCACTTAGTGGGTATCATCCATGACCAAATCTGGCCCAAAAGTCGGAACAGCATTCCTCCCCAGCTTTCCCTTTCAATGATCTCAATTTTTTGCCCCGAAACGCCATCGCTATGTGCCAGAGGCATGTTCCAATTCTCATTCCGTTCTTCGTAACCAAGTCAGGCAGCGCCAATCAAATGTCGAGTCCACCGTTGGGCACGTTGGCAGCCATCTTCTTGAGTTCGAATTCCTTCGTGAACTCCTGGTCGAGCTCTTGCAGCTCAGTGATGAGCTCGCCGCAAGCCTTGATGATTGCAGCTTTGGGGGTGATCTCGCCGTCGGTGTGAATGCGGAGCTGGAAGGTCGCAAAGAGAGGGTGCGGGACCTTGTAGGCAGCGAAGGTGACGTGCTCCATGCGGTAGAGCTTGTCGCGGAGCATGTTGGCGAGGGTGTGATCTTCCTTGTTGAAAGTGAAGAGAGCGGCGTTTGCGACCTCTGTAAACAATTGTTAGATGATTATGTACTTGTTGCGACCTGGAGATAGTCTTGACTTACGGGTCACCGTCTCCATCTCGACCTTGCGCTCGCCATCTGCGAGGAGGAACAGCTCGTGCCTGGGAAGTTCATCAATCTCTGGCTTTACATTTGTCCACGTGCTCCCTCTGGTGCGCGGATCGAAGGCAGCTCCGCCTCTCATCCCGGAGTAGTAACTGGCATAGGGCCCAATGCTCTGGATTCTTGCAGGGCGAGGCGGAGATGTGCGCGGTGCCTCGACAGCATTCTCTTGTACTGTCTCCGAATTTGTGTTTTCCATTCTCTTGCCTTATTCGTGCTCTGCGCAGTCTTGTGCTGGTGTACCTCTGTGCGCCCAGTGTTGGGGTGGGAGCTTTCGCAATTTGACGTACCTCTCGGGAGCGTTCATGTTTACGTTTCGACACCGGTGTCGACGGGATGATGCGGCTGGGCAAACAACAACAAACAGTGGTTAAAGAAGGAAGGAGCGACCTGGCGACTTTTTGTTAGACCGCGTTCGAGTCGGGGTGTAGAGGAAGTGAGGTTCGCAAAGTCGCCAGACCTTCCCTACGCTCACGACTCGCTCTTTCATAGACGTTCACTAGCCGCAGAACCGCCCATCCGCCGAACTCAACTGCTTGAGGAACTTGCGGAGAGCAGTGGCGATTGTGCGGAGATGGCGACGATGATGACGGACCGTACAGCTAGCGATAGCCTCGGTAGCTCTGCTGGTAATGTTGTTATTTGCTAAACAGAGAACCATGTAGGTGAAAACGAACATATCCTTGTTTCAGCGTACGAAAGCACAAGTGACAGCCGACATCAGCAACAATGAGCGACCTGCAGCGCGACTATCCATGGATTCACATGCCATTAGTGGCCGGCGCTCCCATGCGTCTAATCGCACTGTCACAATTGGCATGTGAGATTTCAAATGCTGGTGGATTGGGATTCATCGGTGCTGGTAGCGATGTTTCGACTCTCGACGACGAGCTGAAGAAATCAAAACTGGCACTCAAGGTCAAAGGCAAAGAAGATGTTTTGCCTGTAGGCGTGGGATTTCTTCTATGGGCGGGCGATCAACTACTGAAAGACTCGTTGCCAATACTCGAGCGCCACGTACCAGCAGCAGTCTGGCTCTTCGCCCCAAATGACCCCGATCAACTCGTGCACTGGACAGGTGAATGCCGACGCGTTACGAACAACAAGACCAAGATCTGGATCCAGACCGGCACAGTATCAGAAGCCGTTCAAGCCATGAAGAGGTGCG
Source organism: Cladosporium colombiae (assembly GCA_026122715.1). Classification (NCBI taxonomy): domain Eukaryota; kingdom Fungi; phylum Ascomycota; class Dothideomycetes; order Cladosporiales; family Cladosporiaceae; genus Cladosporium; species Cladosporium colombiae. Next base: position 203,139 of record JAKZFA010000015.1, read on the forward strand.
AACCCGATGTCCTAGTAGTACAAGGCACCGACGCTGGCGGACACGGTCTAGAGAAATGCGCTGGCCTCATCACTCTCCTACCAGAAGTCGACGACACACTATCGACCCATTGCCACAGTCGCGAATTCACCAAGCCACCACTGATAGCTGCGGGCGGCATCATGGATGGCCGAGGCGTCGCAGCCGCTCTTGCACTCGGCGCACAGGGAGTGGTGATGGGAACTCGCTACCTTGCCTGTCCTGAAGCCAACATTGCCAAAGGCTACCAAGATGCAGTCCTGAATGCTTCAGACGGCGGTGTCAACACTGCGCGAGGTAAATTGTATGACAGCCTGCGTGGGACAACCGACTGGCCCGCACATTATGGCGGTCGTAGCGTATTGAACGAAAGCTGGCACGATGCGGCAAGGGGCATGAGTTTCGAGGAAAACAAACGTCGGCATGATGAGGCGCTCAAGACTGGAGATGACGGCTGGGGCGAGAAGGCAAGACTGACTACATATGCTGGGACGGGAGTAGGACTGGTCAAATCCGTCGAACCGGCTGCCGATGTCACACGAAAGGCGAGAGGGGATGCTATTAGTATCTTGAAACGAGCAGGAAGTTCTTTGTAGTGCTGAATCGTGGCCAGATATCATTGATACACGCTCCATATCGCGACGGAGTCACTCGGTTTCTGGCAAACAATTCGCTCGAATAACATACATCTGCCCGTAGCGTTTTTGAATCGAAGGAAATGTGCGGATGAGCAACTCGCATTTGGCTGATGCTTCACACAACCACAATTCATTAACTTGTGGCTCCATATGCCTGGCTCTAAAAAGAGCCGGAACTATGGCACGTGAAAATTGATCGAATCCTGCTCCTGCCTTGATCAAGATTTGTACAATCGCGCAGGAAGATCATTCGAGTGCTGAAGAAAGTACTTTTCCGACATGCACATCCGCCCCAAATGAGAGAAGGTGTTGCACGATGTCTCCATGATTCCTTTCGACCGCAGCTCGGAGCGCAGGCTCGAGATACGACTTGTCCTCGTGGGTTGGTGGCGCTCTCTCCAACAAAAGTCTCACAATCGTACTGTGTCCGCGATCAGCAGCAAGTGATAGTGGCGTGCGCCCGTCGCGGTCCTGAACTTTGACAGTCGCTCCGGCGTCCAGTAACAGCCGCACAAGGTCGACACTACCTTCCCTAGTACTAGCAGCGATCATCAGTGCCGAAATGCCCCACTTGTCTTGCAAATTGACATCTGCTCCGGCTTGCAATAGCATCGAAACTGAGGTCAAAGTCCGATATAGAGGTACTCCATGGGAAAATCCAATCACACAATGCAGCGCCGTAGAAGAAGACCAGTCCCCGAGACCAAGTATCACTGGAGAACTGATTTGGTCGAGTGCAGAACGCAAAAGGCGGATGTGGGCTTTAAAGGCTGCGAAGTGAAAGATCGTCCTGCCCCAACAATATTGTTTCTGAATTACAGCGCCTTGCTCGACGAGGAGACAAGCCATTTCTTCATGAACGCAGCCGTTGCACTCGTACTTTAGACAATTGCATATCACGTCGCCTATTGGATGTGCAACAACGACATCTGCTCCCAGTGAAAGCGCGAGGCAAAATGTAGTCATGTTACCAGTCCTTATTGCATAAGACAGTAGCGAGGGTTCGTTGAATTGCTGATTTACATCTGCTCCGTGCTCCACCAGAAGTGTCATAATGGCATAGATTCCAGTGGAGAACGCAACGCACCGGGGGCGGCCTCGGCTAGGATCTGATCCAAGTGCAAGAGCAAAGCGCACAGTGTCTATATCGCGAGATGAAATAGCCGAGTTGAGTGGCGTTTCACGGAATTCATCGATTGTGTTGAAGCATGCACCTCTCCAGAATAGAGGCTCCAGTATCTCGGCAAATCCAGCGCGACAAGCTGCATGCAGAATTGTTTCATCGCTATCGTTGAAATCATTGATTTGTTTTTCACCACGCGCCAATTGATCGATGTGTATAGCAAGTCGGTACAGCGGAGTGAAGCAGTCCAATTGCTTGTGCGGCCGCCTCGGATCGCTGATGGTGATGTTCAAACGAAGCGCCGTAACGAGTGCAGCCTTGTAAGACTCAATGTCCTCAATTTGCTCAAAGCACAACAGCATGTGGCTTAAAGCGTCCGCAGCAAGTCTGACATTGAGCGTATTTTCGTGAACGATGCGTAAGGTGTGATTATTGTCTGGCGCTTTTAATAGCTCCTTGTTCCAGAAGCGGAGTTCGTCAAATTGTGAAGAGCACAATCGGCTCCAACTTTCTGCCATATCAGCAGTGTCGCTAAGACTTGCGTGCTGTTCGATCTTTCCCCAATATTTCCTAGCGCATACGGCTCTGTGCTTAGACATGTAGTCGGCTCGAAATCGCTTCGAACAAAGCGAGCAGGTGCTGAGGTCCCTTTTGTGCTTGCTCCGGATATGGCGTTCGACAGTCTCAGGTCTTGTAGAATGCATATGGCAGTGAAGGCATGGGTATCTCGTCTTCTGAGCGTGTTTGGCAAGGACATGGCGTTTCAGCGACGAAGGATTTGCGTAATCAGCATTGCAGTGCGGACAATGCTCCATGTCTGGTGGCACCTCGATCTGGCTGCGGTTCTACTGTTTGCGGCTTGGACCCGACGTGGAAGTTGTAACGTCAGAGGGAAATGCACAGAGCTATGTGATGAGATTCATCTGTGGCTTTATATGTGCCCAAACTTCTCCCTCCAAAGCAGCAGTGAGGTATCATTCGTCGTACCTAGATGTAGGGAGTGACCAGGAGCGTGCAAACCACCCAGATTTAAGCGCTTCGAGCAGAGCTGACAGGCGCATACCAGGAGATGCACCTTGACGTGGCTGCGTGCGCCTCAGCCGCCTGGCTAGCCGTTTTTGACAGTATCTTGGTGGTTCGGTGCAGGGGTTGCCTTCCGAACCACCAAGTTCTCGCCTAATCCATGCTTTACTTGGTGGTTCGGAAGGATGATACACGCACCGCACCGCTCCTCACGCCGGTCACCAGGCAAGACGGATTGCACGGCTCTGCCTCGACTGCGCCACTAACATCCATATTCGCTAAGCAATTCTCGTGCATTCCTTGGTGGTTCACTGAGAACAACCACCGGGATTCGCCCGTAATGGTCGTTTTTCTGCCGGTTTGTCAGTACCTGCATATCACGGAGCGTGGGACCCGTCGAAGAAACCACCAGGATCCGTCTCAAATAGTCAATTCCCTGGTGGTTCGTTGGGCCCTGCACATCACATGTCGTGAGTCCTGGCGAGCAACCACCAGGTTTCTTTCAACTATAGCATAGAGCCAGCATGCGCGGGACAGCTGCGACGGCCATGTTGCCTCATCGTCCACAGATAAGTATGGGCCATTTCCCCTCGGTATTATACATCTGCCACATCATTCCATCGCCCATCAGACTCGACGCACTCAGATCCAAACCCTCTCAGCAGCTTTACAATTACCAGTACTTCCATCGCGACCATGTCCGCCCTCGACACCACCAATACCACCAACACCCTCAAATCCTACTCCGCCACAAACCGTCCCACAACCACAACCGACACCGACTCGCCCACCGACTCAACCGGCACCATCATCTTCGGCGTCCTCGCCTCAGTCCTAGCCCTGATGGCCATCATCATCGGCATTCTCCAACTCCGTAAAACCAAAGCCCATCGTCAGGCAGATGGAGAGGCGTGATACCTTATCGACATCCATATAATTACGACCGCTGCTGGCAAAGTACGTCCAACACCATATCGTCTGATGCTACGTGTGTGAACCTCTCTAACCAGATTCTGTAGTTGGTCGGCCCATGAACGAATCCGAGGTGTTCTGCCACCTAAGGCATCAGGGTGATCTTTGAGTACGGCGGCAAGTGTGTTGGCTGAGAAGTCGTTGGTTGCGATGTGGTGTTGTGGTGGTCGTCGTTGTATCCATGTTTTTCTTTTTCCAATTCGGATCCTTCTAGTCTCGTTCTCTCTCGTCCTTGATCAACGTCAGCAAACAAACACCCTTCACTGTTCCTTACATTCCTTCCTATCCCCTAGCGTATATACCTTCCGCCTCCAGTGTACTTCCTCACCATAACCCCTTACGTGTACAAACCATGAGTTAGAGAGAAAAAAAAAAGGAAAGAAAGACCAGGCAAACCCATCTGAACAAAAAAAAACTACACAATAATACAATACGGTATGTACGTACGTTCACCCCTGCTTCTTCACCAAGCCTCCCTCCATCCCTCCCTTATCTTCCCCTCCACTCCATGCCAGTCCAATCCCCATCTCGGGATCAACCACACAAGCCAAATGCAAGCCCAGCACCCGGCTGTCTCTCAAACCTCCAGATCCAAGAACCGCAAACTACCACCTTGAAGAGTAAAAAAAAAAGGACAGAAAAGGAAAGGAAAAGGTCGGCCAGCGGTGGCTCTGTTGTTGAGATTACGAAAAAGAAAAAGAAAAAAAAAGATACAAAGGCGTTTGGCCAGAACAATAAATAGAAAAGAAAAAAAAATGCTGCTGATACAGCCAGGCGGGGACAACTTGTGTCTTGTCCAAAAACTTTGCTCTCCTTCTCTCTTTCGGGTCATTATGCCAACAACTCTATTCCAAAGCGCGGCCTTATCCCTTTCCTAATACAGGGAGGCGCGAGGATATTGACGGGTTTTTCTTCATGCCATTACGGTCGTGTGTGTGACTTGTGTGTGTATGTTCGGGCTTGCGAGCGAGCGGGTGTCTGGCACGTCTGCTGCTCTTATCTGGTCTCGTGACGTCGGTGTTCTTTGCTTCCTCCAGGGAGCCAGTTCCGTCTTAGTAGTCCTGTGTGTGCTCCTGGCGTTTTCAGTTCTTCGTGTCGACTTTTCCAGCGTCGCGCACGGCGGCCACGAATTCTTCCTCGGAGCCCAGCTCCCATCTGCCCTCGTTGCCCCAGCCAAGCAGGTCGAGCACTTCGTCCCGCTTGCCGTAGAGCTTCGATTCGAGCCTGGTCAAGACTGCAACAGCTGCGCGAGCGAGCGCCTTGTCGCCCTCGAAGACATAAAGATCCCAGACTCTTGCCGCGTGAGAATGTGGCAAGTTGTAGGAGAACAAGCACCTGAAAAGAGGATCGAGGAGGTCCGATGGCGTCAAGCCGAGGGAAGGTGATGTGAGGTGGGCGTGGAGCGTGGGTGACTTGTACTTGAGGGTGCTGAGAACCATCTCGTAAGTGCGAGACATGGCTGCTTGATCGTGAACGAGGAAAGCGAGTGGTGTTGGGCGGTTGAGAAGGTTGGCAAGAGCCACGAATGCGGTCTCCGGCTCGGAAGGAGAGGTGTGGAGGCACAGGAGTCCAGCAATAAGGTGAGTTCCGTACACATAGCCAACGTCGGAGCGGTAGAAAGCATAAGCCTTCAGCACATTGGATAGCGTACGCTGAGCAGGTGAAGGAGGATCGCAGTTGAAGATGCCCAAGTCTGGGAAGACCGCCGGAACATCGCGAGCGATGGCATCGAGCCAAGCGGCTTCTTTAGACTTTGTGCGCTCCTCAGCAGGCAGATCATCCAGGCGTGCTTCGAGTTGCTGAGCGCGAGCGAGAGCGGCAGTGTAAGAAGATGCAGAAAGTGAGAGGTCGTTTCCGATGGCTTTCGGCCAGACAAGGCCACGAGCACCTGGGGTAACTCCTCGCCACCAGAGCTCGCGGGTCCGCGGCTCGTGAATCACTGCATCCCAGTTAGGTAGTACGTGCTGCTCCCAGATGCGAGCAATGCTGCCGTCCAACTCAGTCTTATTGCTTTGGGCGGCCTTCTCCTTGGCCTCACGCTTCTTCTCGGCCTCGGCAGCGCGAGCCATCATCTGCTCCCATTCCTTCATGTGCTTCTTTTCTTCCTTTTGACACTTCGGAGGCAGCCAGGATGGGCGTGTGCGAGTGAGCACAGCCTCCTTCTCTTTGCTGATAGGAAGTGGATCGATCATTATGTTTCCTTTCTGCAAGGGAGGCATCTCGACGGCCCTCGTTATGGTTCTGGTTTTCTGATCACTTTTCCGTGGCGGGCTGTTCGATGCGCTGCCAGGAGCTGAGCGGAGCCTGCTTTCTCCAGATCTACGCTCCTCTGCGTATTCCTCCAGCTTCGCAGACAGCTGACGAGCTTCTTCGTTCAGGTCGTCACTCCAAGATTTCGAGCGGTGTGGTCTCCCAAAGGCATCTGACGGGAAAGAAGAGGTTGTTGCGCTGTGTACCATCCTAGGCCTGGGGTTCTTCGGTGAGCGAGGGGACCGGCTGTGTGGTCGCTTTGCATTCTTGGGGACATTGGCAGAGTGTAACGACGTGTGTGCGCCCACCGCGAGCAAATTAGTGTACGAGGGTTGCCGTTGCGGACTAGGCGTACGACTCGCTCGTGACTGTCCGGGTATGGGCGTAAAAGGAACATTCTCAAGAATGGCCTCGTCCGGAACCTCTTCATCCAGATCGTCGTACTCGTCTTCGAGCTGCTTGGTCGTCTTTTTGCCAGGCTGCCAGGAACTGCGCCTAACAAATCGGCCGCTATCGTAAGACCCCTTGGGCGTAGGGACGTCCGGAGACAACGGAGATGACATTAAACCCTTTGCAGGAGAAGGCGATCGTGAAGAATCCCTGCGTCCTGGTGCCATGAATGTAGAGGATGAGGGGCTGGTAAATCCTCTCCGCATGCCACGGCCTTGCGGGACAACCTGCAGACTTGGTAAACCCCTTGCATTGGAATTGGTGGTGTCCCGGATTTGGGGTGCGGTGTTCCGCTTTGCGATCTCCAGCTTTTCTGTGCTCGTCCTCGTTGGTCGTTTGAGTGTGGGCCTGCTTTCGGGCTTCAAGTTGCAGTCTTCGACCGACTCTCGTCCAGTTTCCTCCAGGGTGATATCCTCAAAGTTGGCCAGCTTCTCTCTGCTGGCATTGTCAAGGGACAACGATCGGCAGGACGATGAACTGCTCTTGGAACTCTTGCTGTAACTCAGCTCTGGCGGGGAATTTGGTGCGGTGTCGACAATGGGTTCGTCGGCACACATGATGCTGTGGGCCCGCTCGGCGGGTGTACGGTAAGCCATGTTTCCTCTACGTCCGCCTCGGGCGACGAGCGGTGCTGCAGCAATGGCGGGTACGCTGACGCTTAAGACTGCTTGCTTTCCAGCGCCAAATCCGCTCCAGACAGTGGTGGTTGATAGGTCGGAGTTTATGAGCGAGCGCAAGTAATCATGTCTCGAGTCGAGGGCGTATCGGTAGCGGTGGGCGGAGGGCAGGTGGGAGTCGTTGAAGGAGTGGTCGGGGAATTCGGGCAAGGAGTAGTGGTTGTAGTCGAGGGAGGATCCGTGGTGGAGGTGGTGATGGTTAGTATGAGGAAGCACGAGCTCCAGTCCGTCGTCGGGGTAGTATGCAGTGGTGTCGAGGCGTCTCTGGGTGTTTGGTGTAAGAATTGGACGGCGAGCCGGGGCCAGATGTCGGTTGTTGGCCATGATTCGGAGTCGTCTCTCGCTGCTTGTCAGACTGCCTGCGCCCGTTCGGCCCTAGAGGATTGCAGCGACCGGGGGCATGCACTAGCTTATGTCCTGCCGCACACTCCGCTCCCTGTGCAGCGAGTGCAAGGTCTCCTTTGATCAAAGCTTGCTCGCTCGGCTCGATATCAGGGGAGCCGCAGTGGCAGCAGCTTTGGGGCGCTTGGGTGCTTAGCGCCAGCAACGCCTGCCAGGGGAAAGGCGAGGAAGGATGCGAGATGCGCGCGCGCGCGCAGGCCAATCAGCACAGCCAGGTCCGCAGTTTCGCGTTGAGTCTTGCAAAAGGTCGAGACTGCGCGCACGGCCGGCGGGCAGCGTGGGCGTGTCGCAGGGTGAGATGCTGTCCGCCGTGAGGAGATGTGACGCTGAGGACGATGCGCCGATGATTGAGATGTGCAGGAGACTAAGACACTGAGCAAGGCGGTGCAGAGACACGCTCGAGTATGTGTATCGAAGCAATGGCTCGATGGAATATTTGCCTCGATGATAATGATCATGGCTGGAAGCATGCAGAGCTACCATGCATATCTAGCTCATGCCTCCCTCTTGCCCATTCATCATGCATGCATGGATGCGTGCAGTAGCCAACCCCTCCACCTGTCTGTCTGTACTCTACTGCCTACCACCAAACCTTCACATGCAACCCACTTCCGTAGCCTCTCTGACAAGGTGGCTGGCCTAACACAATCGCCTTGTCGTCGCTGCCTTGCTCGCCTTGCCACTGCTACAGCGCATAGCCGCAGCCCGCAGCAGGCAAGCGCGCATACCTCACCGCCGCCGTCATTCCTGCCCTGCCCTGCCAACTACCAACTGCCAACACGCCCAACAGAGCCAACATCCCACAAACACCAAGCTCTAGTACTGTGCTCTCCCGCGTTCCGTACCCATCAATCCCAGCGCTAGTCTCGCCAACGTCCGGCGGCTGGGAATCGCAGAATTCGCGATTCCTCGGAATCCTGCCTCATGATACGCTGCAGCCTTGACGCGCTCTGAAAACAAGATGGCTGGCCTCGAGCTTGTAGAGAAGAGAACCTCGTGGGGTGTCGCACTTGGTCCCACACGATTGCAACACCCTTTCTTATCGTGTGCTTGCTTGCTTGTAGTCAACACATCGATTGTGGACTCGCTCCACGTAGTCTACCATAGATCGTCCATGGGTATCCACAAAAAATTCGTGCTTGAATTCGTGCTTGCGAGCAGAACATGCAAATCATCAATCGTCGGCATGTCATTCATCGCTTTCTCCCGATCTCAACTGCAGACACTGACCGCACTCCAACTTGCTCTGCCTTGCTCTCTCTCACCCGGAAGTCCCGCAGTTGTACCTTATCGTCAGCCAAGATACACCCAATCATCCCCACATCACATACCAAGCCGCTGATTAATCTACGACTCCCTGACCGACATGAAGAAGAAGGATACCGCTAACCGCGACCGGAAAAGCAATAATCGCCAACAGGGAACATGGATTCAAGAATAGGAACATGCCTCCATCCTTGGGCCATCCGACACAATTACAGGAGCGCAATCACCGATGACATGGATTATGCGCACATCACCGTATCCACTGCCTTGCTCATCCCGCTTACTCCCCCGCCTAACCTCGTAACCAAACTCCATCATACACGGCACAGTAGTAAGAAGGGTACATCTTTTGTTTTTTCTTGTGTTAGCACATACGTAGCTACTGAATTGACATACGTGCACGTCAACGACGGCGGCGACAACAATCCCGCCCGCCGACAATACCACGCAACCCCGCCGCCTGCGCCCTCAGCGCCTTCCGCTCCTTCACCCCCGCCAACCAATGCAGCAAATCCCCAAATTTCGTCTGTCGCTTCTGAAACACCGCCTCGAAAGCCGAGCACGCAAGCCTAGTATAACAACATAGTAGTCAGCAATTGGCTCAGGAGCGGTCAGCGGATTAAATCTCGCTTCAGAGTATAGTATAGGCAAGAAAAGGCTCGGGAGACGGCGGGACCCATAGCGATAATTTGCTAGACTCGCCAACAAATTCCTGCTTTTTTTCTCTCGTCTTTCTCAAGTCTTCCGCTTATTCCAATCCTTCCAACCGTTCCACGGCTCTCTCGAAGCGATGATCGTAGTGGCGCAAGCGTGGCGCCAGCTAGACACGCGCTTGTGGCGCCCCATGAAACGGCGGGACAGCGCAAGTGGGGAATCTTCCGCTCGGCGGGAGATTTGGTGGGTTTTGATGGAGATGGCCATCCGGGAGTGCGCGGATCATGAAGATCGGAAAGGGCAGCAGAGACGAATTGCGGTGCGATTTGGAGGGGAGATCGATCCATGATGCGCTTTTCTTCCCGTTTCACAGAAGTGGGTGTGTTGCGGAGGAAGAAATGGAAACTTACCATCGAGTCTGGCCATTGGTGATGGCGCATTCAAACGGCGTGCCGTTCTTGCTTTTCGATGATGATGATGATGATGATGATGTTGATGCTGCGCGGCGTTTCGTGAGAGCGCATGCGAGCTTCATCAGATCATCGACGGTCTCTGTTGTGTGAATGGTCAGTATCTGCCTCTCACATAATATGGACGGAAGCCCATCATTCCACCCCACAACTATGATTGCGTTATAGCATGTGTCTGTCAAGGTATATACCGGTCCGACGTAACTCAATCGGATATCGAAAGCTCTTGAGCTGCATGGCTCCTCGGAGCTCAGACCGGCATGTCAGACACAAAGGCAGTTCAAGGCACACAGCTCTCTTAGCTGCAGCTGCAAGCTGTACGCCACATGCATGCAAAAGCCGGATGTTGAGTGAGCTAGGGAATTGACAACTTACTGATGACGAGCTTGCTCGACGGCTGTTTGTCGTTGGGCAGCGATTTGATGTACGCGTAACTCTTGTGCGCGACTTCATTGAAAGCGTGGTGCAGATTGGCGAGGACTGTTTCGATCGAGTTGTAATTCGTCGACAGGTGCATCGTACGCATGTGCAGCTTCAAGGCATTCAACGTCTTTCGATAAAACGACTGACCTGGCAGCTTGGAGTATTCGACTGTCACCGAGTCTTTGACGTTGACCGTTTTCCGACGCTCAGCATCCTTACTCAGGTCTAGTGTGACGGTGTTGATGGCATTGCCGCAGTATGGGAAGTCTGTCACTGCTGGTAGTCGAACGACAGGCGACCCATCAATCTTCATGTCAAAGTTGGCTCTGCTTTTGTCCGCCTTGACTTGGACGCCAAATCCAGGTATGCCCGCGTGCATGGTATGCATGAACTTCTCTGCCACGCTGCGATCTGTGGTAATCACGAGGAAGTCGTCGATAAGCCTCAAAATCAGGCTATCCTCATCATTGACAAATCCGAGCGCACTTCTCTCGAGTTCAGCGTAGAAATAGCTGCACAACAGACTGGATACGACTGACCCTTGTGGTATACCTTCCTTCTGGCGATACAGACGATTGCCCAGCTTTACAATGTTGGATTCGACATGCTCGTGCAAAAGATCCAGAATTGCCTTTCGACGCTGAGACCGCTGAATGATACCGCCCACGTAAGCCGTCCGAGTACGGCCCGCCGCAGTCTCTGTAGTGATCTCTTTCTCGAGTTCAAAAGGAGTCTGGTCGGTTGTGGCTTTAGTGAGGAATTTCCAAGATGGTTTGGCACCAAACCCAGGCGTCTCGCTGTTGTTACCGCCGAGTAACTTTGCACGAGCATACCGGGTGAGATTGTATTCGTTTGCAGAGAGGATGCTTTCGGCCATTTTCAGTAAGCGCTTCTGGGGTATCGTATCGAAACAAGATTTGACATCCACCTTGGCAAAGTACAGCGGTGTTGTCCGTTCTCCTCGTACAGTCAAAGCAGACCTAAAGGCCTGCAGCCGAGTGAACATGTCATCCACGGAGAACAACGCAGAACCCAGCAGCTCCGGTCGACGGGCCTTTTCGTAGTTCAGTATACTGAAAGCCGGAGTCAAGATGCTGTTGATACTCCGCCCAAGCACTACTCCGCCGTGCTCCTGCCTTTGCACTCGTCGACGAAGGTTGATGATTGGTCTCATTCCATGATCTTTCGGTAAAAGGCGCACCTTGCTAACACCGAGGGCGCGCTGTGCCATGGCTCCGTGTACCTCTGCAGCGGTGCACTCTTCGAACATGTCGAGCTTGAGTGAGGTCAATGCTGGCTCAGACATGGTTTTCCATACATCATGACGGAAGTAGAACAATTGGTTTCGATGGACGCCTGACTCTGTCACATGGAAATGACTTCGAATAAGAGGAATCAGGTACGAATCGAACATGTAATAGAGTAACTCCAACAATATGTCCTTGCGGGTGGCAAAGTCAGATCTGCACATGTTGGTGGATTTATCGGTACCATGCGGCTTGAGCCAATCGATGTCCTTGACCCTGATCCCTTGCATGACCTCGTGCAGACTGAAAGACTCATAGCGGCGCAAGCGAACAAAGCTGTCTACAGCGCGCATGATGTGTCCGAAGCTGTCGCCTCCACAGCTGCCGGCATCAAAAGCATCAGGCGGGAAGACGTTTCGTATGACGGCTCGACAAAAAGCGGAAACACTAGCAAGCACTGTAGCCTGGTCGAATGTGTTCGTCTGCTTTGTGAGTTTCATTATCGAACGTGGACAGTAGTGGTCCAGCAATGCTCGAAATGAACACCTGCTATGGCGCTTTCGTATTCGCTCAACCAATTTGAAGCAGGAGCCCCTCAGTCTTCTGGGGACCTTATCGGCAGGTAAGGATGGCTGCCCAGGCCGGAATCTGCGCTTCATCTGTTGCTTTGCGATCTCTGATTCACGTAGCGTGTAGTCTTTGAACGGTTGCGATGTGTCCTGCAGGTCAACCGCCGATGTGAACGCATTATGAAAACCGAATTGCCGTGGGAATATGTACTTCATGATATGAACTGTCTCGGCGTGGGAGTTTAGATTGTGGTAGCGGCTCATGGCATGCACGTGCGTCATGCCAAAGCGAACCTCACCAGATGATTTGAGAGAAGGTTTTGCGTAGAGCATGCGGTGGCGTAGAAAGCGCATATCGGATAGACGATGGATTATCACTCGGTTTGACGCAGGCTCTTCACCGAAGTTGTTTGTTGCCGGTGGTATCGTGTCCTTGACTACAGCCTTGAGATCACTCAGTGGTATTCCAGACAGTTGTATCGTGTTGCTGCTGTCGCTCACTGGCTGATACAGGCCACAGTCCATGAGCAGTTCGATCAGTATGCGTTCTGCCCCACGTCCGAGTAGGGCTGGTAAGTTGGACCACGAACTGTCTTTGAGCTGACAGACATGCGGGTTGTCAGTAGTCACATAAATGCCTGGGAGTCCTGGCACAGGTCTGGCCTCTATTCCATTGCCACCACCGGGAGATCGCTGGAAGCCATGACACAGGAGATGCGAGGGTCGATATGATCCAGTATGGCGACGAAAAAGAGACCAGATGGCAAAGTCTACAATCTGCCATTGATCAGCTCTATCTCTAAATGGATGTGGTAGTCTCAAGGGTAATGCAAAAATGAGCAAAGGAACGAAATACGATGGCCCTACCTCAGACTGCCTCAACTGGCGAGTGCGCGGACTGACTGAAATGTCCGTTACTGAAACCTGTTGAGTGAAGACGGATATTTCTTCGTCCAGCTGCTCGAGCTCTTCTCGGTTTCCGACATGTTTCGAAGTGCCCACCTGAATCTTGTCAAGCAGCTGCATGGTCCCATCATCTACGAGGATGCTCTCGTCTTGTGCAGACTGCAGGCCATAGTGGAGCAGTCTTCGACGCCGCTTTTTGGACGACTTTGGCAAACGCGACACAAGATAGTTGCGGAGACTGTGCACCTCATGGTAATATTGCTGGAGCAGTGGTACAACGGGAGATTGTTTGTTGTCACCAGTTCGTTGCCGCTTGGCTGAGGCTTTTGCCTCGCGTGACAGTCGCTTTCGCTTTGCCATCTCGCTATTGTCGGTTCCAGCGATGCTCAGGTCGGCAGCATGACAACACGGCGATCTTCGGTCCGTCGCTTGGTCATTGGTTCAGGGGGATGTACTGATTCACAAGCACTGTAGATACGCGTATGGTTCGTGTTTGGAGGACGCGCCGATGAGAGAAGTTCGTGGTCAGCCAGCTCCGCTCGGCGTCCGACTCGCTAAACTCCGGAGAAGCCCTGGATACCTTACGTTACCTCCCACTAAATAATGATGCCTTCGTGGCCTTCGCTGTCGCTGTTCGCTTGCCGAAAGAAGGGCATAACGAACGAGAGGCCTCAACTGTGACCACATCTCCAACTCGATCGTGAACATACTCAGCACATGACCCATGAGTAGTATTGTGACCGTTGAGCGAAGCCATCTTTTGGTTCGCCCGGCCTGTTACTTTGGCATCATCGAAGCCCCACTTTGCTGATCTGGCAGTCTAGACAGAGCGAGGCGAATGAGCCGACCGAGGATATATACTCAAGCTATCTCCTACAGACTAACAGGTTCGTACCGGCAGATACTAATGTACAGGACTTTACAAGCTCGAATCTTTCGAAGACAGCCTTTTTCGCTACACTCCGGCGTGACAAGAACCATGGCTACAGCATCCAAAGTACTTCTCTCCACGCACGAGCAACCAGCATTCTCTATACCTGGTTTCAACGCTCCCGAGAAAGCAAAGGCTGCTTCAGAGTTGCTACAAGAAAACCATGAGAGGTTTCACATGTTCTTCAACAGCGATGGGTTCCACAACCACATCGCACACCACCTACTGACCACATACGCTCTGGATGCTTCGACAAAAGACCTCCAGCACCACTTCAAAAGCAATGAGTCTTACCAGAGAGCGCTTGACTCGTACGATCAGGCTACCGTGACGAAGATGCAGGATCCCGCAGCATTTATCAAACTTCTAGGTGACGAGAAGCATTACAAGAACTTCCTTCAATTCTTCAGGAACGAAATAGACAGCTCCGGGTGGCAAGCTGTGGTCAACAAGTTTGTCTTCTCCAAAGATGAGGTTGCCACAAAGATGATCCCGCTCACTTTCGCTGGCTTTCTCCACCCTCTGATCCATCTCGGTTTCGGCGTGGAGTTTGAACAGCCTGCCATCATCGCTGAAGCCCTTGCCCAGGCTGCCATCCACTCAGACTGGATCGAAAAGTTCTTCTCTCAAGCCGAGCAAGCCGCAGACAAGAACCGCTCCACCCCTTCTCGAACCATGGTAGACCTAATCGACGCCATCCGCAACGACAAAGAGCTCTACGACGCACCCCGCTGGTCCGACGGCAACAAAATCCGCGACGGCATCCTCGCCCGCGCCGGCGAGCGCATGGTCCACTACACATCCCAATACCACCTCCAACCCTCCGAGCTGGCCAAGAAAACCGCAGAGATGATCAACGCAGCCGCGTACTTCACCGGCGGCGCGCAACGCGCTTCCCACGCCGTGAAATTCGATTTCTTCTACATGCACTGCGTCAACAGCAGCATCTTCTACTCGAGCTTCCTCGCGCAGCAATGGCTGAGCGACGCGGACAAAGTGCGGCTGCTCGAGTGGAAAGTCTGGAACGATCTCGCTATGTACGCTTCTAGGAAAAGCCCCGAGATTCACTTGGACGAGATCAGGAACTACAAGCCGAGCCAGCCGTCGGGCTGGGACAGGATCATTGAGAGGGTGAGGTCGATGGAGGATGATGGGCACGCGTCGAAGCTTGTCAGGGCTCTGGCGCATGGGCAGCGGGTTTGTGCGCCTTATGAGGATAAGGCAGAATTCAGATTGAAGAAGGATGACTGGTTGCAATTGGCGCACATGACTATCGATTCTGTGCAGACTGGTGGGCCCGAGTGGGTGCGGTCAGCAGGCTTTGATGAGGCGTGGGAGAGTGTTCCTCTGCGTTCACAGCTATAGAATTAATATTGAGCTATTATATCGTGCGATCATTTTATCTTGTATCTGCTACGAAATAAGGTTCGGACATGGGAATACACGGCACTGCTGTCAAGTGCGACGCAAACGCTGTCCACCGTGCGAGCTCATCGCACAACGAGGCTATGCAGCTTGAAAGGAAAAGCATGTTACTAGGTCACAATAATAACGGTTCTCGGTCCTTACTTAGAACTATCTACACCTAAGGAGCTGCTCACATTTACAAGATCCGTCCCGCCGTGGCCGCCTGACTACGATCCTTAGTCTGTGTCTTCCTGAGGCCCTTGCCCGCCTGAATCTGCTCCAACAAGCCGCTGCGGTTCGGCATGCCCGCAGGAGGACCCGCAGGCATCGGGGGTGGCGGGGGAGCACCTGTGCCGGCGGGCATGGGCGGAGGTGGTGGTACACCTCCAGTAGGCATTGGTGGAGGGGGCGGAGCGCCACCGGAAGGCATGGGCGGTGGTGGAGGTGCGCCACCGGAGGGCATTGGAGGTGGTGGAGGTGGCGAGCCAGGCGCAGGAGAGTTGGGCTTCGAGGTGTTTTCCATGGCGGACATGGGGCGAGGCGGCGCCATGGTGCCGAAGAGAATGGAAGCAAGGTGCTTCGCACTGCCTCCACCTGAGGGCTGGTCATCTTCTTCCTCGTCGTCACTGGACTCGACTACAGACCAATCGTCATCGTCTGATGGCTTCGCGCGGGAGCGGCCAGCAGGCTGAGGGTCGGGCAGAGTGGTCTTGTTGTTGTCTGCTGCTTGCATGGCGTGGAAAGGGTTGTAGTCCTTCTTGGCCTCAGGCGATGCAGCAGGAGGACTGGCAACCGAGGACGGCTGGTTCATACTCTTCCAGAAGGGGTTCTTGGACTCTTCCGGAGGGCTCTTGATTTCGGGAGGGCTAGTGGCCGGTGCTTCGGGTACTGGAGGGATTGCCATGCTTGCAGAGGGTGTGCTCTCGTCCGGCGTGATCCGTGCAGGACCTTCGTCGTCATCGCTGCTGTCGTCGTCGCTGATGGACTCAAGTTGAGCTCGCAGTTGGCGCTCTCTTTCCTTGGCAGCCTCGATCTCAGCACGCTGGGCGGCAAGTCGGGCCTCCTTCTCTGCAGAGTCCTTCTTTGCGGCTGCACGGCGTTGCTTTTCTTCTGCCCTCTTCAGTTTGCCAGCCTTGACTTCTTCTTCAAGCGCACGCAGAGAAGCCTCTTGTTCTTCGCGTTGCTTCTGCAGTTCGCGTTCTTGTCTAGCTTCCTCGTCCCTAGTAATCGTCAGTAACGGTAAAACGAATAGTTCTGGTTGGTCTGTAACATACTCCAAGTCTTGTGTCTCGTGAGCCATAGCTGCTTGCTGTTCCTTGATGGCCTGCTCCTTGATCTCGTGTTCTGCTCTCTTCGCCTCGGCATCGGCCTGCGAGTGGTCGTCGTGCTTGTTCTTCCTCGGTGCAGGAGGGGCTGGCTTAGCCTTGCCGCCGGCTGGAGATGGCGGTGCGATACTCTCGCCTTGAAGTCTTGCTTGACGCTCCTTCTCTCGGCGGGCGTCTTCTTCTTCAGCCTGGCGGACGCGATCGTCCCTTTCTTTGCGCTCACGCTCAGCACGCTGAGAGGCGCTCTCTCCACCCTTGGCAGGTGCCTTGAGTCCAAGTGCAGCAAGACGCTCAGCCATGCGGGCTTCAGCCTGTTGCTTGATGAAGGCAGCACGCTCCTCGGCGGTCTTGTAGCTAGAGTACGATGAGCCCGAAGGTTTGGGTGAAGCTGCGCTTGATCGTGACGCGGCTGGGCTTTCTTTGCGAGAGATACTGCTTGCACGTCCAGTGTCTTCCGCGCGTTCTGAAGTCTTGGGCTGTGACTTTTCTTCGTTGCGGATTCTTGCAGAACGTGAGCTGCGCTGAAGATCAAAGATGAAGTCTTTGACTTCGTCCTCGACGCCGAGTCCATCCTCCCATCTCCTACGCTCGTGCTCATCTGAAGCGCTCTCGGCACCCTGTTTCAGAGTGGACTCCAAGCTCTTCGAGTACTCTGTGACACTCTCCTCAACATCTTGCACCATGCGCTCGTTGTCTTCACGTTCGCGAGACACACGGCTTTGCTCATCCTTCAGTCTGGCGGCAGCACCAGCGCCGTCATCCGATGCCTCGACCTTGCGTCCAGTAAGAGCGGCAGAACGCTGCTGCATCATGGCCCTCGCCCTGGCCTTCAGGCGATCACTCTCAGTGACCTCGCCACCAGGGCCGGTACCGACGATTGCAGGCGCAGAACTGGGGTGCGCTTTGGCGTCTCTCAATCGGAAGAGCTCCAACTGCGCATCTGCGATAGCTCGCTCACAGCGGCGGACATGGCTGGCAAGCTCAGGAAGCCTGTCAGACAAGCCTTGGAGCTGTCTTTGCAGGCTTCGTCGTTCTGCGTCGGAGTCGCCGGTCTTGAACGCGGAGTTGGGATGGGAGTCAATGTCTTCTTGAAGGCGTCTGATGCGACGGAACAAGTCGTCACTTTCCTTCCTGTCCTTGCGATCAAGGGCGTCCTCCGCGTCAACATTGCCTTCATCTTCGAAATCCATTGCGTCCAGCAATACCTGTTTCTCACGAATAGCCTTGCGCAATTGGTCGATGCTAAGGTCGTCCGCACTTTTGTCGCTGATGGCTGGGCTTGGGCTACGGCCATCCTGACCAACTCTTCGCCTTGCAGAGCTGCGATATCCAACCTCCTCGTCGTTGTTCTTGAACACAGTAGCATCCTTCCTTCCTGCGTTGGCAGAAGCACCGTTGCCACGGAACGAGTGTCCCTTCAAGTAGCTGACACCAGTCTTTTGAGGCTGCAAGAAAGCACCCGTGTTCTTGCGTTGCTGCGCGTCTTCATTGAGCAGACTCTTCATCGTGCCAATACTAGCATCAAAGTTGCGGGTTGACGGAGGAATGAGCTCTGGCGGAAGCTTCGCAGGGACCGGGTAACCGTTGAGACGACGATAGATCAAATGCATAGCAACAGCAAACTCGTCAAGGTTCAGGCGACCCTTGTTGTGGGGATCAGACAATGTCCAGACACGCTCCAAGTCGCTCTTTTCAATGCCCGACTGACCAAAAATCTCGATTGCCTGCTGTCCACTGATGTAGCCCTTGCCGAAGCCGTCCCAAGCTTTGAACATGTCATCGTAGATCTGCTTCTCCTGCTTGGTGACTGACCATGGGACAGTTGCGTTTCCCTTCAGACCTTGCATGCTAAATCCAGTCTCACGCCCAGGCTGTGGCATCATTTGTTGCTGGAGAGCCTCCAGATTGGGAAGGCCCGAAGCTGGAGCATTGACGAGGCCCCATTGTCCTGGACGACCGGTCGGCTGCGCATTGAGTGGTTGCGCCATGGGCCCACCACCAAAGCCAGTCTGCTGGGGAGACAAACCTTGTTGCGCATTGAAGCCAGTGGGCATTGGGGGCATTGGCGGACGTGGACCATTGTAGCCAGTAGCTTGGGGCATACCGCCCTGGAAGCCAGTCGGTTGCGGTTGCTGGAATCCTGTCTGCTGAGGGAACTGGTAGCCAGTCGGTTGCGCCGTCAACTGCGACAAAAGCTGAGAGTCAGACGGGTTTTGCGCCTGGGGTTGTTGGATTGTCGGGGTTGACGATTTGGGCGGTCCCATAATGTCAATGCCATGGCTCGTGGGTTGAGAGGGACGGTCATCCGGCACTCCGAATGAAATGATATCGACCATGCCCGAGACCTCGTTGCGGACAGTCTCCGGCAAAGTCGCAGGCATGCTCTTGCCGGTCAAGCTCAAGTTGCATAGCCACATGGCGAGCGCAAACTCAGGGAATAGCAGCTGTCCGGACTTTGTGGTATCCGCGAGCGTCCAGATCTGGGCCAGACTGTTTCCATCGAGCTTGCTCCTGAGAAGAAGGTCTCTTGCCTTGTCACCACTCAATGCCTGCTCATTGCCGGTTGCGCTCCTGAATAGCTGTTCGAACTTGGCCTGATCGCTCGCTGTGATGAAGCTCAAGCGCATATTGGGAATCTTGTTGCCGCGACTCGCTGCTGGCTGCGGCGAAGGCTGGGCAGTACCACGGAAGGAGGCAGCAATATCGTTCGAGGTCATGCCCGTCGGCTGCGGCACCTGAGGAGGGGCAGGCGGTTGCGCGCCATTCTGCTGCTGCTGCAGTCCCGGGTATCCAGTCTGCTGTGGCTGCTGTTGCTGCGCAGGTTGGTAGCCAGTAGGCTGCGGCTGCTGGAAGCCTTGAAACTGCTGTTGGTTCTGAGGAGGGTAGCCCGTCGCTTGGGGCTGGAGTCCGGCGGCAGGGAAGCCGGTGTATTGCTGCTGGAGAGGCTGCTGTTGCTGCTGCTGCTGACCGAAGCCAGTTGGCTGCTGCGACTGGAAAGGCGATGGCTGGCCCTGGAAGCCCGTAGGTTGTGGTTGTAGGTGTCCGGGGCGGCCGCTGTTGGCGCCGCCCAGGTAAGAGTTGGAGCCGGAGAACATACTTGATGTCCTTCTTGCTAGGGCAGTATCCGGTACATCTACACCTTACTGACTGCTCAATGTCGTGTGAGGGACTGGGAGGGGGCGGAGTGCGCGCGGTCCAGGTGCAGGCAAGCCAGCAAGCGAGCTTCACAGTTGGCCTCGGGGTTGGCACACGCTGCATCCTGCGCCGTGCTGCCACGCGCCTCCCCAATCTAGCCAACAGCAGTTTACGTCATCCACAATTGTTGGGCTGCCTTCGGTTCGTGCATACATGCAACGTTATATATATATGTATGTGTTACAATATCAGAGAAATACTCGTATCGTGACACTGTTGTTTTGATCTCGCTACATGGAATCGTCAATTCTACTGTCTCCTGTAGGGTGACCACGATGCGGATGAAATACCGATCAAGCTGTAAAGTCGATGGCCACGTACACATCGCTTTCTTCCATGCGTTGAAACATCGAAGCGTTCCATAATACCGACCCACTGGATCCAGTGCCAGTTTCTATACTGTCAGAATCGGTCCTTTCCCAGTGCCTTCAAACATGAATTCACAAAGGACCGACCAACCCCAACCCCAACCCTAAGTAGTGGCAATGAGATATCTCAAGACGGTAGATAATGTATATAGTTGGATTTGAATGCGATATTTCAATTGCTTGGGTAGATCATAGCTCAATGAAGCTAATGGCTATCGAAAGGTCTTTCGCGGAAATACGCAAATAGTTTTCTGGAGGCCCTGAATCTATAAACTAAGAGGCGTTCGGGTGACCACACCCAAGTCCTGAAGGTGCTATTGGACGAGTTCCCTAATTCAACTTTTCGCTATTTCAGTCTACACAAGCGCAAAAGCAGCCGGGTTGATAATGCGGGCCTTTCCGTCAGGTAAATCAGGCAACGCACTTGCCGTTAGGCTCAAAACATTCTCGATGCTCTCGTTCGATCGTTGCTCCGAGTGCTGCGATGCTGGGCTGCCGCCATACCACGAATGCCATGGGGCGATGCTTTCTTTGGCGCCATTTTCGATCTGCTTGCGCAGGGACTCGGCTTGTTCCTTGAATACACGCCAGAGTGCATACCGATCTAAGCTGTCGTCTTTGCGGAGGCGGAGTTGGGTAAACTGCGAGATGGCTATACCTTCCTCACGCGCCAACGTAAGCAGTGTTGCGACGAAACATTCCTGCAAGAACGCGAACGAGAAGCCGTCGGTGATGTGAGCCATAGCAGGGCAGAGCCTCTGCGGGAAACTGATCTTCGGCTTGTTCTCAAGCTTGTGGCGCCAGAACTCGCAGTACAGTGTGCGTTCGTGCTCATTCGGTATGGGGAAAATGTACTTTCGGTCGAACCTGCTGGGGCGTTTGGACAGACCGGGGTCGAGGCGATCAAGGAAGTTCGTAGATGCCACGACGAAGATACCATCGTTGTTCTCCAAGCCATCCATCTCGTTGAAGAAGTAGCTGCGTGTTTGAGGCGTCACGATCGTTTCGATGTCCTCGAGCACGAGCATGCAAGGAGCGAGTCGGCGAGCCATGGTGAACACATTGCGAATGTGGTAGTTGTATGGTGCATCTCTGACGTAAAGAGTGGGAATCGGATCCTTGCGATCGAACAGTAGCGTGTGCATCAGTGCTTTTATCGAGATGGTCTTGCCGTTGCCAGGTTCTCCACCAAAGATGAGCCCTCTCTTCCAAGGCACTCCCAAGTCTTCGTAGACGTCCTTCGAGTCAAAGAATTTATCGACAACGCTGGTAAGATCGGCCTTCATCTTCTCATCCAAAATAACCTTGTCCCAATTCGCCTTCTATACCGCGACCCAAAGGTCCCTGCTTCTCTGCCAGTATTCATCATAGACGAGAACATTCTGGTTCAGACCGTTGTCTTGCCACTTGCCCACCGTCAAGATGAGCTTGTCAGTGATGTGAGATGGCCCTAACGCGCCCTCGGAGCCTTGACGCTCCTTTAGCACGTACTGAACGTTGGCGATGGTGAACAAGATGAAATCCTGCTCGTTCCACTTGTAATGGTACTTGGCAAAGTGGATCTGCTCACCCAGCTGTCCGGCATCAGACCTCACTCTGGGCGCGATGAAGCCTCTCCAGCTAGCGTAGGAGTCTGTCTCGGTGTCGAGCTCGCAGGTGGCAAACCCAGAAGCAGCAAAGGCGCGCAAGTTGACGCTCATAGCAGGAATCGAAGTCACGATCATTTCCGGGTTGGCTTTTCGCAGTGCAGCAACGTATTGAAGATCATGGTCGGCAGTCTTTGCAGAAGACAGCTCGGTGACATTGTCGAACAAGTGATGTTCGTGGGGACCTTTGTCGGCTGTCTCCTCCACGAGGGTGAAGGGTTCGAAATCTGCCATATTGACGAGCGATCACAAAGCGTGGTCGAGCAAGGAAGTGATTGTCCCGATTGTTCTGAGTGTCAGGTACAAGTACAGGTACAGGGAGGAAGCACAGTGCCAACTGAGATAACCAGTCGCAGTAAGGGAAGGAGCGAGGGAATGAGGGGCAGTGCTGCTGCCTTGATGCACTGCGATGTCATGTGCAGTCGGCAGGATGCCGTAGTGCAGGCTAGTTTAACGAGCGTAAAATAACGTCCGAATGTTCACCGAATACAATAGCAAACAAAAAATAAGTTTAGAAAGGAAAAGATGGCATAACCTCCTCTGTCTAATCACACCCAAGCCAGCTCGTTCAAAGCGCCTCGACAGCTCGTGGACACCATCGCGGAGAGCGCCCAGATATATGAATTTGTCGGGAATATTGATTATAGATTTTAAGTATACCCGAACATTATAAAGGCGATTGCAATTCACGGACATGATATTCGGGATCAAATAGCTGATCTGCGAGTGCCATTCTATCTAACCAAGACAACTACACATTTCATTGACACGCTGCATCAGCTCACCCCAGGCCAAACACCAGCCTTTTCCATAAACCCACTGAAAGTCGTCTGCCTCTTCAGATCAGGCTGGACCATCAATCTCTGCTGCGATCGCGAAGCTCCGAGCGCTTGAGTAGCTGTGCGAGCTTGGGAAGCAGGGACGCGAGTAGGTGTTTGCTGTGCACTTTGTTGCAATCGCATGGGTTCTGGGTAGAGTGGCGAAGATGACACTGTTGTCCATGTGGTGTTCAAGTTTTGGGTCGGGCGAGCTGCGCCGTGCGTATTGCTCGAACCAATCTCCGCAGGTGACCGCATCGTTCGCTGATCCGGCGTACGCGATTCGAGCTCTACTTGGGGCATGATGACCTGAATCGTTTCTGTGCTCCCGCCAGCGGGAGCTCGAGGTTGGCTCTGATTTTGAGATCGAGCAAATTTCGTATGTGGAACAGCTGCGCTAGCCGTCATCTGTCTTCTGAGGGAATGGGAGGATTTCTTCGAGCGTAGAGCGCGGATTGGCGATATGGTATAGGTATGACTTAGGGTTCCGCGTTTCATGTGCGATGGGAATTGGCTCATCTGGGGTGAAGGCGGCGAATGGAAGACAGAAGAACGTGAGAACAACGCTCGTATCCTGGGCGTACGTGCTGGAGTCATAGGCCCGCTAGCGGTGACAACATAGTTGCCGGCGTTATGATTGAGTGGATCGAAATCTCGTGGTGGAGATGGCGTGCCGCGAACAAAATCTGTTCTATGGCCATTCGATGGATCAGAGATGGGCTCAGATATAGATCGTGTGTGGGTTGGCAAAGTTCGATGCGAATCTGTACTCAAGCTCGTGAGTTGATCGGCCGTCGAAAAATGTTTTCGGTCTGTGTAGTCGTCCGGGTGTCTCCTGTGACTACGCCGTCGGCGTCTGTCCAAACACCACATCAAGAGAGCGACTATGCAAGCGCCGAGAACTATGCCAGGGAGAAGACCAGCAACAAAACTCTTGCCAGAGAACTTGTCGGACGACGAATCAGACGGTCCGCCTGTGACTGCCATGCCATCAAGGGCGTTCGAAGACTGCGACGATTCTGCTGGGGGTAAAGAGGTCGATGTAACATCTGCAGCGCTTGCTCTAGTGCTCGAAACTGAGGTTTGTGGAGATGCGGCGAGGGTGGACGTAGGCTTCGTTGACGGAGGCTTCGTTGACGGAGGCTTCGTTGACGGAGGCGTTATTGATATTGACACTGCGCATACTCCTTCATGGCAGGTCGCACCATTCGGGCAACACGCATCGCCACACTTGTCGAGAGGTATGGTGGGGTCCGAGTGCAGCTGATTTCCAGGAAACACAGTGGCGTTCTGTGCCTGCTCGTCGCAATTTATAGGCGATATGAAGTCGCAGTCCAACCCAGCAGGACAGCAGAGCACAGCGATTGCAGACGAATCCATTCGGAGACATTTCGTCGATGTTGGGCAGCAGAATTCTGACGGAAACGGCGCACCGCATTGGAATAACGAAGTATCACCGCCGCAGACAGAGTCATCGTTGTTGTCCTGACGGCGGAGTCTCGATGGTTGAGCGATATGCCTGGGAATCTTGGTGCGACCTGAGAGAGCCAGCTCTTTTGTCGCATCGGTCGACAGCGCAGGCATATGCATCGCTGCCGCGGATAGGCTGGTTACTGAACAGTAAATGATAAAGAATGGTATTAAAGCATTAGTTGCCATAGCACGAAGAAGAACCGCGGAGGAGCGCGAACAGAGGAGATAAAGTGAGAGAGGGTGGTCTTCAAGAATGAACACAACCGCAAACGAGTCTTAGACAAGAAAGAGACTAAGACCGACCTTTGACACCGCAAGGCAGAGGTGAGCCAACGGAACAGTGCCCATACTGTCCGTCACCGAGCTAAGCGACAGTAGACGATTCCTACGCGTCTGTGAATGCATGCACTCGTCACGAGCGAAAGATGGCTGTAGGCGCTGCAGTAGGCCGCGTGATGCCATCGATTCTTGGATCGTTGACGCTAGAGAATCAGTGCGATGCCTTATCGTACAGATGTACGAGAGGCAGATGGTATGAAACATTTTTGACGCCGCGTTTCAGCAAAGCGTGTTGGTTGTGAATGACGAAGTGTGCTTGATTGGTGGAGGTCATCTCCATTTGGGGCGCACCTGCACCTTTGGGCAGCAGGTGCGTACTAGAATGTGCCCTTCCATGCTCAAACATACACCCATGCGGAGCTCGGGGGTTTCCATCTCGATTTCCGCTACGCTGCTGCGCGACAGAGGTAAGGGCGATTGAGACGACACACGATTGCCGCCAAAAGAACACACACGGTCATCATGCTTCCCAGAAGAATAGCGCGCCCTCTCGGCGCTTTCGCCAAAGAGTGGACCTGCCCTTCATGCGTACGTTAATACGCATTGTAATGCCAGCGCAAGGAACCAATATACTAACAGCATTCACCTTTTAGACCCGCACATCTCCTAGCACATTCACCAAGGCAATCTCGCAACAAACACAACACCGCGCCTTCTCCCGCTCCCTCCGCCGCGATGTCCGCCCTACCCCCGATCTCGTCTACGACAAGGAATTCCTCGAGCACGGTGTGCCTGGTCTCTTCAGCGACACTGGGTACCGCCTAGGATGGACAACCTACCAGAAGATGATGCTGCAGAAGCTGGATGAGTTGTTGGCCGGCGAGCCCGACGAGAACGCGGATGTCAAGGCTCTGTTGCTCAAGTACGCGCGCGACCCGCAGACTGCTTCTGTCTTCAACCATGCCAGCATGGCATTCAACAACCACTTCTTCTACCAGGCCCTCAGCACCAGCCCAATGAAGCTGGAGCGCTACAGCCTCCTCCAGCAAAGTCTGATCAAGACATTCGGCTCCATCGACACCCTCCGTTCCACTTTCCTCGACACAGCCAGTGCCATGTTCGCTCCGGGCTTCGTTTGGCTTGTCTGGTGCAAGGACGCCGAGGGCCCGCAGTCAGCTCGCAGCAGGGGCGCCTGGCGCATTCTTGCGACATATGCCGCTGGCACTCCTTTCCCCGAAGCCGGTTACCGTCAGCAGGGCATTGATGCCAACACCTCCTCGCCCGCTTCATACGAGAAGTACCAGGCCACAAACCCTCTTGGCTCATTCGGCTCGCACAGCCAGTTCGGCCAGGATGCTGCAAAGATTCCCCCTGGAGGCACCACCGTCGCGCCTGTGCTCTGCCTGAGCACTTGGGAGCACTCATTCATCTACGACTTTGGCCTCGGCGGCAAGCGCAAGTACTTCGAGGATTGGTGGGCTGCTATTGACTGGTACCGCGTGGAGCAACGCACCCCTAAGGAGGCGGGAGAAGCTGCAGGCAGGTCTCTGCTCGGATAAATGGAGTGAAATCATGTGCTGCTCGGAAGCAGCAAACCCTGCAGGCTGCCATTCCAAATGTCGGAACAGACCGACGTCGACGGGGCAATGACTGAAACAAATGCCGCATGTGCTTGCTGCACATGTGGATGGCGAAACGACAGGATCAAAAGGTGATCTACCAAACAGCGGTGCCCGCCGACCTGCGACTCACCATGCAGAGATGCACGCACGGAGGATCAGAAAGCGGAAGAGTTACCAGCCGTGAGCTGGTACTGTACAGTATTCGAGCAAGTATTCAATTGTAGCATTACATCTTGTCAAGTGGTGGAAAAAGACTCGCAATCAGCGAGCACCCGAGTCGCGTCGTGCATCGCACTCTATGGTCACAGAACACTTCTCGCTCCGATTTCCAGAAGAGTGGTGGTTCCTGCCGTTCAGCTGTATACTTGATTCAGTCAACCGCCAAATTGGGGGCTTGCTAGCCAATGACATGCTCTGTAGGCCCGACATCCACATCCACAGTGCGTCTGTTGTAGTGGCATGCAGATTATGAAAGATATTCAGCATGCACATCAGACCAAACCTAGCGAAGAGATGGAGCTTTTACCTTCACATGTACACAGACAGTTTGAACACACTTGCAGAGGTCCTGTGTCCAGGAGAGACACTCAGTCTGCCACCGACGACGATGGAAAACGATATGTGCGTCGGAGAACTATAATGGATCCCTACAGACGCATCACTGTAGTTTCCATGCATGTGCCTGTCGGCAACACTAGTCTGTTTGCTACATGTAGCCCTGACGCGCCCCGAACAAGACGATTTTCTCGATGCCTGAAAGAGGGCAAGTCACGCGTTCCAGACAGACAGACAGACAGACAGAACATCCTTCGTCATCGTCAGCGGCGGCTCGGGGCACAGGACGGCCCGAATAGCGGAGATGTCATCTGCAAAGGAGACAACAAAGCTGTGTAAGGAAAGGCGTGACGAATATAGCACATGCGGTTCAGAAGGACTACTCACGTAGGTACCGCAGGTACAGTAGCTCCTCCAAGCTCTAGAGGTTCTCTCGCTCTCAACTCCCCGGGGAGAGTTTGGTGGACGGAGGCTGACGGTACCTGCGTGGGTCTCGACTGTGATCATGAGACCGGTTACAGCTTTGATCCGTACTTCTGCCACAGCGATCTGCAGATAGCTAGCTACATGTACTGTAGCTGTCCGCGCGGGCGCAACGAGGAAGACTTCTGTCATCAAAGCAAAACGCGAAGGTGGTGGTGCGTGGGCGGCAAAATTCTGGGTTGCACCCTGCGTGCGCTAGAGGGCATCGGAGTGTGGGGTGCGGTTGGAGGCGGTGGGCGCTGATGATGCGGTGGAGCAGTATGGGATGGGGCTGGGTGGAGGTGCGGACGTGTCGACGTGGAGCGAGGCTCGAGATCATTGATTGCGAAGGGATGCTGATCTCTCGCCTTTGGAACGACGCTGTGCAAAATGCTCTGGTAGACACGACGCATCCACCCGTCGCGCATGAGCGAGCAGGGACTGAGGCGGAAGCCATTGGCGCACGTGACGCCTCGTGACGCGGTGCGAGCGAGGTACGGGGGTACTTGACATGGCACAAAGAGCTTTCACAGCGTTCGTTCGTTGCTGCAGGCCACGGCGGGCGGCGATGTGTCGTGGTTTTGGCCTGCAGCAGATAGCGAGGCAGGCCAGCAGCCTGCCCGCTACCCCGCAATCCTTGGCTCGTTAAGCCTTCGCGCAATGGGCGGCAGTGGGCGATAAAGGAAACAGATCGGCGCTGCTCGCCGCCCACCTTGTCCACGCCGCGCTGCTCTCCTTTCGTCTCCTTCACGCTATAATCCTTCGTCCCCATCCTCTGCATCTTGCATTTCGTCTCTTACTACCACCTCTCCGCTTCATACAATCCAACTTCCCACACGCTCATACGCCCCCCAACCCCTCCACTCCCCGCAAGCCTGCTCCACCAAACCCTGGTGACGTCGACGACACTCGAAACATCAGTCTCACACCCTCAGAAAGACCGCCGGCCTTCCCTTGCTTGCGTCTTCGTTCCCACCCTGCATCTCACAACACACCCCACTGAGGGATACACTCTGGCTCCTGTTGGCCTCTGGTCAGCATCAGCCCAACAACCGACTCGCTACTAGCAAACCGCGCGTTTGCCTGTCGCCTCCACCACCGCCCTTTAATCCGCGTCCATCCGCTCGCCCGCTACCGCAGCAATGGCCGACGAACCCACTTCCACCTCCCAGTCGCCGCCGCGCACCAGGCGCTCGTCCTTTGCTGGTGCGACCTTTGCTGACTTGTTCGGCAACGGTCGTTCATCGGTATCGGCTCCTCGCAATGTCCCTGGCAGCAATAACGGAGACGCTCAGATCGGCCAATACCCCGGCCCGATCACTAACGCTGCGGCCCAAGCCCAGCGTAGGCGTATGTCACTGACCACGCTCGGTTTATCTGGTTCGCCCACTGCTCCTTCGCCTTTCGGTTCTATGCGTGGTCGTCGCGAGAGCTTCAGCTCCGCCAACAGCGGAAGCATCGATGAATCTGCCGTCGAGGACGAATTTGCCGCCAAGGACCAGTCTACACCCACGACCCCGTTCGCTCGTCGTATGAGCTTCGGTGCTCGCGCTATGAGGGATATCAGATCCTCCACCGGTGGCAGTGGTGGCGGAGGAGGTGAAGGAAGCCCACCCCAAAATGGTAGATCCTTTCCGCCCCCTGCTCCTTCTTCACAGCATGCAAGGCAGATGTCTACATCTGTACCATCCTCCAACGGGACAATCTCTTCCCGCGACGGAAAGGGTCGAGGTTTGTCTTCGCTGCCCTCTAGCCAATCTTCCCTTCCTGCGTCTTCATCCCGCACTTCGTTCAGTATTCCGTTTAGCAATAGACGGCTGACCATAGCTTCTGCCACAGGCGAAGGCTTCAACTGGTCTGAGAACTTACGCTCCCGCGCCGAGCGGACTGCCTCTATTGCCGGCCCATCCGGTGGAGGTGGCGTTGGCCTACCGCTTGGATCCCAAAACCACTCTCGCGCCAAGAGCGTCGCCACCATGGAAGCACCTGTCCGTGAGATGCCAACTCAGCCCCGAGCCAGCAAGAAGCCGGATCACTTCCAGGAGAGGATTCTAAAGGGAGACTTCTACATGGATTAATTCATTCGCTCGCTGTATTACGACTACTTTGGCACGTTTGCTACAACGCAAAAGTAGAATGGACCACTTGCATCAACTTTTATGATACTTACGAATGGGAAGCACGCAAACTAGTGCAGGAGTTTAAGAATTGTTTTTTTTTTCTCGGTTTCGTTCGAAGTCTAAAGGACTACGGAACGGTGGTTAAATCCGTGAACAGATCATTATGGAGGCTGCTGGAAAGGCATTTGGGCTGGGAGCAGGATAACACAGGCGAGGCAGCCGTGTGGGCATGTGGATGTGAAAGACTGCCTGTCGTATTTGGGATTTTTAAGTAGAATTTTGCATGCCAGAATTAGGAGATTCGAATGCAAATGATTGATGAACACCAAGATTGCTCTTGTCTACGATTGCCTCAATCATACTGGATACATTGGGGAATCATGCTTCCCTGATGGAAGACGCATCGTCTCACAATCGCGCTGAAGCAGTGCTACACAAATCCTGGTGCTATTATTTGCGCCAGATGGGTACCTACTTGGACAAGCAATGGCCCACGCAGAAGAAGCAGATAGGTCGCACTGCAGATCAAGTTGTGCCAGAGCATCGCTCTTGTGTTTGCGAGAGCTTTCCCCACGGCCTCGTCTGTATCTCAACATGCTATTCCCTGTCACTCGCCGTCACCTACGCCTTCACCTTCTGCACCATGCTCGTCCCAACGACTGTTGATCTTTGTGTATCTCAACACTACCCCTCAGACCTCGGCTCCAGATTCATTCACGAACATCCTTCTTTCACGGAGACGTTTCGTGTATTCGAACAAAATGTCGAGCTCATGTTCATCCATCTCGCGGAGGATGACGATGTAGGATGGATCGGACTGTGGCGCACCGCACGTTAGAGCCGAATTCGAGCATAGGGATGTGGTCTTTCTTGCTTACCTTGTCATACTCCCATGCAATGTCGTAGTATCTCAGGGTTTCGATGGCCATGTGGTCGGTGTGGACTTTGGGATAGACCGGAGCGGGAGGGTTTGTCGAGCCACCTGCTTGCTGCGCTGTTGTCGATGTTCTCAAAAAATACCGTTGCTTTATTTTACCATTTTTGGCCATTATAGCATCGATTTGTGACTGTGTGAAATCCGCTTCTGCCAATCGCTCACGCAACACATCGTCTAGATTGTCTTGCGCACCGTCCGCCCTCTCGGGCGCATTCTTCGTTAACTCCTCCTCGCGGCGCCTCACGGATTCTGCCACTGCCTGATCTTCCTGCTCCTTGAGCTCGCGTTCTCTGTGTTCACGCTCCCTGCGCTCCCAATCTTCGATGATCCGCTTCCTCTCCGCGTCGATATCGTTGCGCGGATCGTCTTCGAGATCGACGGGGTAGCTTTCAGGTGGAAACTCATCTGCTTTATCTCCCTTTCTTGCCTCGTGAGATCTGTGCGTGTGCTCTTCGAGAAGCTGCCTCGTGGTCGCTTCGATCCTTTGAAATTCCCTTTCGCGCTCCATGATCCTGAGCTCCACCTCTTCAGCTGTCATACGCTGTCTGCTCTCACGATCCTTTTGATATGCGAGCTCAGACATCATGTCTCGCATATTCTCCTCGGACCACTCGTTCTCTTCTGCCCTCGAGTCTTCCGTTGAAAGGTCCTCGAAGCTCCCCCTCTCGACTTCTTGCTCATCTGATACAAGCTGCTCATGGGGCTCTAGAAATAGATCTTGATCTGGATCACTCGAATCTGAACCGCCGTCTCGGATGTTCTGATCCCCCCAAGAGCCGGTGTCGAGAGGAAGGCAGTCCAGAGAGAACCTCTCGAGATGACTTGCCAGATGTTTCGTCAGGCTCGTGCGAGTAGGCAGGTCGGCGACATGGAGTAAGCAGATCGGGCATTGTTCCCTGTCGTCCGTGGTCAAGGACTTCTTCGAGACATTGGATGTCTGTCTGAAAATTAATATCATATTCAGATTCGTCGCAGAGATGCCATACACTTACCATCGAGGAGCGGTGGGCATCGTCTTCGTGTGCGGTCCACTCTCTGCGATTCCCGTATAACTGCGTGTTATTCTGGCAATCTGGGTAAGTGCAGATGTACGGCCGCAGGTCTTCCAGAATGTGTTTCCTAGCTGAAGTGTTAGCGGAACAACATCAAATGATGTAGTCGAAGGCGACCTACTTCCACCGACGCCTTCCCGCTTCCTCAGGTTGGCAGAGCACATAGCAGTACGGGCACTCGAAGGGGTCGTTGTCGTTGCTGCGCTCAGGTGGTCCCGGGAATTCTGTCTCTTGACCATCTATGTCACGTACGGTGCTCGCTACGGAGCCTAGGGACTGCACTTCCATCATATCAAAATCTCTTTCGATCCATTTGAATACACCAGAAGCCTCAGTACCAGAGTAGATAGTAGCGTTCTGGTCGAGCCCAGCTGTTTCAGGCATTGCTGCGATTGACTTGAGCTTTGAACTGTGCATTTTCCAGTAAGCAAGTTGCCTGCGGCGTGCGGTACTTGCTGCGAGACACCTCGCCTTGATAGCTTTATCCTGGGCATCACCATCGCTTCGGAGATCAGGCCGCGTAGCCATAGGCTGACCATCGTCAGATCGTGGCCGCCGCAAGTCTCGAAAGAGGTCGTCAATATGCTGGCGGTCAAAAGACACGAATGATTCGAGCAGAGCTGCTTCTTCCGGATCGCGAGGCTGATAGTTCTGTGCTTTCGCGGAAGCGAGTCGTCTTGTACCTTGGTTACGGACCAGAAATGACATCTGGTACAGCGCCGTGATTGTTGCACCGATTGCATCCAGACGAACTTCGAGCTCGCCGGACTGCAGAGAGTCGTTCAGGCTTGATGTCTCACTCCCACGCTCTTCTTGCTCGTAAGGTAGCCTCGTCCCTGACAGCAGTTCTAAGACTTTAACAAACATACAGGCGTCAGTGAAGTCTTGTGAAGCATGCGCGGTCCGCTTTACTTACCCTGCTGCAAATCGTCCTCAAGGTCTGTCAACATCGAGAAGACTTCGTTTTCCATAACGTCATCGTCTTTCAGTCTCCAGTCGAGAGAAGCATGTCCGCCCTGGCGAACACCCAAGTTACCGCACCATACTTTGAACTTGCCATAATTGCGGCCGAGGTGCGACGGAGACACCTTGGTGCATCGCTCGAAGAGCTTCCAGCACACAGTGGCAGCAATCCTTAGACGATGGTGCGAAGTATCCGTGGTGCCTGGGGCCACGATTTGTGTATGGGTTGGGACTGATGTCGATTCCATGGTAGCCGGAGACTAGCTTCGGAAGTCGATGGTCTTGCAATGATACGAAGTGCTGGCTTTGTCAGGATTGACCCACGCGGAAGGTGTAGCCCTGGTGTATGGCCCGGTCTACAAGCATAGTCTAGTCTAAGCGAGATGCACGTCAGCCTCACGATCCACTTCAGTATCACCCCGCCGACACATCCTCATGCTCGAGCAGGACATTTCTTGAACAGCAATTCAACTTGAGCAACACCTTAAAGTGCGCGAGCATGGCGTTGACTGGTGTTGAGATAGTCGGCATCGCGCTGGCCGTCGTACCTCTGTGCATAACCGCTTTGGAGCACCACCAAGACGAGATCCGGCCATTCAAGATGCTCTTCCGCTACAAAACACAAGCACAAAAAGCGCGCCAGCAGTTCGGGGTTGTGCATTCCAGATTTCGCCAAGTCATAGAACTGATCGTGCGGGATCTTTCGCTGAGCCCAAGTCACCTGAACACGCTGCTGAACAGTCTCCATGGGGCAGCGGACATTTTCATTTGGAGTAACGCAGAAGTGGAACAAGCGCTGATCGATCATTTCGGCATACGAGATTACAGGACTGGATTTCTGCCTTTGGTCGAGACCATCCTGGAGAACATCAAAGACATATCCAGAATTCTCAGTGTTGATATGGGAGGGGACCTGAACAACGCACATGTACGTCAGCACAATAAAAGTATCGTATGGAGCCCTGTGACTAATCTTCATTCAGGCTCTGTGGTCCAGCATCGATGAAGCAAAATCACAGCTGGAGTGTCGACGAAATCAACGGACAATCTCGAAGCTGTCACTCAAAGAAGTCGAGAGGAAGGCGGCTAGCAGAGCCAAGCTGATCTTCGAATCCGGGACACTGAATCCGAAGAGAGAAGAACTATATCGCAATATCATGATGCTGAGTGAGATGCGCAGAGATGCAAAAGATCTGAGCCCCGTCCGAGTGCCGATGCCGAAGTTCCGATGGCCTCTGACTGAGTTACGAAAGTATGCCCGCAGTCTATACCAAGCACTGCAAGCTATACGGGGCTGTGATATGCACAAGGGCCATTGTATTAATTTGAAGCTCGACTGCCGTTTGAAGGGCGAGGCTCGTAAGGGAGACATACAACACGAAGAGGAAAAGCCGTCGTTCATGTTAAGCTTGGCTCCGACGATCGATTCATCCTTGTGGCACACACTTCAGGTGGACATGATTGTCGACACGCCAACGCCGTGGCGCGCGGGCCAGCGAGTTCGTTTCCTACAAAAACCAACGAAGGTGCGACAGGCGGTCAAGAAAGGAGTCTGCGCTACTCTCACATCGTCTCTAGCGGTATCTTTCGGTGTCGACTCCCAAGACTCGCTACACGAGATGGCTGCCGCTCCTGGGACATGCGTTAGCGCAATGTCGTCTGCAGGGTGGGTTTCGATGCAGAAAATGCTCACGGATCAGCAAACCAGTAACAAGCACATTGCTGAGCTCGATTACGCCCAGATAATGTCACTCGGACTCACTCTGGTTTGTTCGTTTCTGCAACTCTACCTGACTGACTGGGTCTCGGACGAATGGACCACAGCCGATGTGGTGTTCTTGCAACAGGCAGCCTCGACAAGCTACGATTCAGCCTTTATACAACTGGATATGGGTGGCGACACCGCAACTGCGGCTTCGGGGACCCTCATGCCGTCCTCAAATCGCAGACTGCTTGCCCTCGCCGCGATCTTACTAGAGCTGGGAACACTGAAGCCCATGGCCGAATGGAGCCTACCGACAGACCGAGATGAGCTTGGTACAATCCGGCGTTGTGTGTCTGACGGACACCTTGACACCGAGCCACCATGCTTCCGGGAAGCCATCGACTATTGTCTAGAGTGCAATTCAAAGAATATAAATCTGGCGAATCCAAGTGCAGAGACACTGCAAGAGGTCGCGGGGGCAGTGGTGGCCCCATTTCAGCGCGACCTAAAGAGCCTGAGAATGGCTCCTCCAGTTTAGCAAGTAATAGTGGAGACAGCTGAAGGTCTGGGTGATGATTGATTGTGCCAAAACAAGGAATAGGACTGAGGTAAACGAGATTGCCGATTTATGAATAGTATTATCAAGTAGCCGAATGAGCCGAACGAGATCCTCTTTCCTGTATGAGTTCTTTCTTTGAGCCACGATATGCCTGACTCCGGAGCAAAAACAAAATAAAATCCAACTCCAACAAATGCGAAATATGCAAGGGTATGCGCTGTAAAAAGAGACAAGAGAACAGAAAACTCGGGGTGCAGGAAAACATCAAGAATAGAAAGAGCGACGGACTTTGCGTCCAGAAAGTTGAAGTACAGTCGAGTTTGACCTTGCGTCGTATCCAACACTGGCCGCTCCCGTTGATGTGGACATGCTTCCTGTCGCAGCCGCAGTTCCGGACACGGCAGTACCTGAGACTGCGGTGCCAGTAAGAGCGGCAGTCGAAGTCGCCGATGCCGATGTTGTAGGTGTTGCTGTTGTGCTCGTGGAGGTGGTCTCGGTTGGTGGCTCGACAGCTTCGTCGTTCTCGATGTTGACATCTACGCAGTTGTAGAAGGCATTTCCAGTATCGCCGATAGACCATACACCGTATATGACCGCGTATCCACTGTGCTGGGCCAGTCCTTTGGCTGGGATTGTGTGGCTGACAGTCGAAGGAGGTGCGTCGTGATCGGTGTCGAGCAGCAGAATGGGTTCCTTTTGGAAGTCGTCCTTGGTCAATGGCTGAGAAGGGTCAAGCTCGAGGTCTGGCTTTGTGATGTAGTAGGCCCAGTTCTGGGTCTTGTGGGCTGCAGTGATCTTCCATTCGACTTTCAGGTCCGATGATGCCGGGATAGAGGTCTGCGGCCACATGCCTTCGCCTGCGTTGTTGAGGGCAGCGAAACGAGTGCCGCCGCCGTTGCACAACTTGTCGCCTACATCGACGTCGAAGGGAGCGCCCTTTGCAGTTTCGACCGATTGTGGCTCATATGTGACTCCGTCGCAGTTGACTTCCTCAACCGAGCCATCTGCGCAAAATGCTTGTCGAGAGGGAGGAGTCATGATGTAACCATGTGCGTTGGCATACTGTGGAGCCCAGATTAAGCCCACAGCAAGGGCGGTGCAGATAGTGTGTAGCGAGGGCGACATCGTGCTGTGCAAGTGATACTGTCGAGTATGTGCAGAAGGGCCAAGTCGAAGATGGGATTGGCGAAAGAACGATAAGGCAGATGTGCTTGTTGACTATGGTGGAGACTGAGTGAGAGGAATGAATGGCCTTTATCAAGTTACTATTGGTACCAACCACCTAGCATACCTAGCCACTGACGTTTCGAAGCCGTGAAGACGTCCCAAGCAAGATCGATGTATCAGCAGAGGTGTCCACGAAGGCATCGAAACGATCGGTAGAGCTGCCGCGCAATCATATACATCTTTGGGGGCTGGATATGGAGACTTGCTCCACAGCCACATGGGACGCAAGGCGCAGGAACGAAGAGGCAGGCGACTTGGGTGCAGAGATCAAGCATTCTGACAAGGCTTGTGTTTGTGAGACATCTGATTTAGGTAAGCCCAATCTGGATTCAACGTGGTCGGCTAGTGCCTTTCTCGTCTGTAGCTTGACACATCTGAAACATGTGTCGCAGTCGTCTTTCCAGAAGCCATTCCAACTCGAGTACGAACATCGCGAGTGAAGGAGAAAGGCAGGTCAAATCCATTCACGACGCTCAATCCCTACGACTCATTTGCTGGATTGGGAGGTTCTTTCAAAGGCCGTGTGGAGATTGATATCATCTGTTAATTGGTTGGTGGGCTGGAATGTAGGAAGTGAGGTTGCTGGAGAGCCAAAACATGTCTCAGGGACAAGCCACCAAATTTGCTTGGCACAACATGGACCCCAATAGCATGAACGCCGTATTCATCGCTGCATTCACGTCATGCAATACTGCAGGTAGAAATGGCAGAACCAGCCGGCCTTTTTTCTCATCAATCTACTGCTTTGGAAATACCGATGATCTTCACGCACAGGGTTGCTGGTATTCTTGCGTGTCTTATGCTGACGTCTCTTGGTCTCACGATCCTGCCGCTGTCTGTCATCACGAAAAGGTCTCTTTTCAGCTGCGATGCATGATCACTATACGTCCCACAGACACTAGAATGCGGTAGGCTAAAGCCTCACATCAAGTGGAACTACAGGTCAAAACTGTCTAGACGATACGAGCCGTCTATGAGAAGTGTTTTGTTGTTTTTTCATGTCGAATTTTTGTGTAAAAAATGTAATCGATCGCTCCATGGTACAACACGAGCCACCGATATCGAGCGAAGGCTTCGACAGTAACTCTGGGCTGTCTGACAGCACTCACATCCTTCAAGGGTTTCCTGCTGTCCGTCCACGCCATTCATATCGGCCGATAGTGGAAGTTTCGGTGTTAGCAAAAAGTCACAAAGGTCAATTATTCATAGCAGCACAAACGAAAATTGCGACTTGCCCTCGAATGCATTGCGGTCGGATTCTCAAGTGTATCTTGCATACGCAGTGTACAAATTCTGAGTTGCTCCGTCGGAGAGCTTTGACTTGCTGAGATCGTTCATGTACATTCGTATGTCGGGTTTGTCGATCAGCCATGTATTAGAGGCAGGGGCGAAGTCGAGACACAAAGAAGTAACACGAAAAAGTTGACGACGACCGTGCTACCGGGGCACTTTGTATAAGACTACGAGTGGGACGGTGAAACGAGCCAGATCATGGCGCTTCGCGAGGTCGAGTGGCGCTCTGCTTGACCAACATTTGCACCAAAGCTGTGTTCGTCCTAATGTTGTCTTGTTTAAAGGGCCTATAGAAGCACTTGTCATGGAAGATGATGTCCAGGAAGTTGACCGAAACTTTCTCGAGGCCACTGAGTGGCCTGATCGCTATGAACCCGCTGGAGCTGCGTATCATGGCTCGAGTCCATTTTGATCTGTACAGAGTAGCTTCCCCTTCGATTTCGCAGGCCCAAACACCAGAGTACGTGTCCCCGATGCGAATTTGGCGAAGGCAAGGGCACACCGTGGGCAGATGTTGGGTGTCAAGTACGAGATCGCGCATTTCTAGGTTGAGGGTATTTAGGTTTGCCATAACCAAGCAGGTGCGCGGGAAGAAGGTCCTTGAGATGTCCTTCTCGAAGCGTAGCTCGGTGATGGAGAGCACAGCCTGGGCAGCTTCGGATGCCCATTGCTTGCAAACGAGGAATCGGTTGACGTAACATTCGAAAAGCAGAAGCTAGTCGGCAACGTCAGTGTCGAGCGCGATCTACCGTGCAGCCAAGGTTGCCGGGCTAAACTTGTATATGCATGCTCGGCATACATCAAGCCTACCTTACGACTGCCACCGCTGCGTAGTCGAGTAGACTTATCCCGCTCCTTGTACAGGATCTTGAGTGCGTCAGAACGTGGCGCGTATGTGTACTCAAAAATTGCATCCCTGAGTTCCCGTAAAAGCAAGTTCCAAGGGCACGAACCATTTTTCGGAGGAATGGACGAGTCTGTGTCTGGGTTACCGGCAGCGAGTTCGCAAATCTCCCCATACTTTGCATCGTCCAAAATTTCACGAAGAAGTGACGCGATGTCCATGTTGGTGGCAGAGTGTGGAGAGTACAGTCGAGAGGGTCAAGATTCTACCAGCAGAGGAAAATTGGCAATGATTTCGATCTGCGCAGAGCGACGTTGCGAAAGGTTTCAGGCATTTACGTCTCTGGTGCATCTAAGGTTTGGTCAGCGCATTCGATGTTTCAATCATGCCACGGGTATCTCGTGCGGTCATTTCCGCTGACATAAGCATTATAACATTAGCAGCATGCGGCGCGAATGGAGATTGCATTCTTTCCGGCACAGGAAAGCACAAAATTGCTGGTTGATAATTCATTTCTCGAACGAGGTTGTACTCCCCTAACTCCAGCGCAGTTTTTGAGTCTGATCTGCGAATGCTTTGCCACCAATATATCCCTTTACAGAACAGCTACAGCCCCTCCGGTAGCCCTCATATTCATACAGTTCCTTCCCTCGGCTCCTCACATTTGATGTTGAA
The DNA here is from genome assembly GCA_026122715.1 of Cladosporium colombiae. Classification (NCBI taxonomy): domain Eukaryota; kingdom Fungi; phylum Ascomycota; class Dothideomycetes; order Cladosporiales; family Cladosporiaceae; genus Cladosporium; species Cladosporium colombiae. Next base: position 241,683 of record JAKZFA010000015.1, read on the forward strand.
CAGCCTTTTCTAGTGGCTCAAAGTGTTGCGTCCCCTCAGCTTTCTCCTCTTCAATGTGTTGCGTCCGTTCTTCGACCTCAGCCTAGAGAGGAAACCGTGTCTGCGCTTCCTCACGCGGTGTGAGGGATCGTATGTGTCTCTCTTTGCGCCACGGACCTGAAGGAGGGCGAGACCTGGCTGGGAAGGGAGCTGGAATGATGCTGTGGGAACGTCGGCGGCGATCGCGTGGGTGGCCAGTGATGGGGTCGCGGTCGGTCGTGACGGAAGTTGTGAGAGGATGCTGAGGGGTCTGATTGTGGCATTATTAGTATGCTGTTAATGTATTGTAAGCATTCTTGAGATACCTACCTTGCAGTTTGGATTGGTGCAAGAGTTTGACGAGCCAATTGTGGCAGCGCCGGTCGCAGGCTCGAGGCCGCGGGCGCAAAAGCGCTCCGTAGACAGCGTAGGCCGAACATCTCGTGTGGTTTTTCTTGATAATACCCTACAACGAGACAGCTGCGATCTGTAGTGCTATGCGGAGGTCTTGCGGAGAACGAGCGAGCAACTGCAGTATCACGTGATCTGAACTTTGCGATTGTCTTCAAGCTACTAAAATTTACCCATTGGTTTCGTCGTCAACAGTACCCACTCTCGACGAACACCTGCACAACGCAATATCATATACACAAAGCAACCATGGCCTCCCGCGCAGTTTACCCTCCAATTCAACACCCTACCGGTCCCCAAGTCCTCGACCCAACAGCCGCGCAAACCCAACTCTCAGCTTTCCTCTCACAGACCCGCTCAAAAGCACACTTGCACCCAGATGCCCTCCTCTCCAGCACCGGCATTCAGTTCTCGGCACACTCCGGCCCTACAGGTGGTCTCGCCCTGCACCACTTGCAACGTATCGAAGCTGGACTCCGCGGAGAGAACCTCGTGCAAGAAACGCAGGAGGAGCTGGAAGCTGTCTTTGGCGAGGAGATGCGCGCAGCTGGTACTCTGCGCGGCGACGACAGGCGTGTTGATGCGACTATCGAGCGTGTGAGCAAGAGGAGCAAGAGTCAAGAGCGCGTGCGCGAGTGGGAAGACGGCGCGGAGTTTGCGCAGCACCAGGAAATTACGGAGGGTGAAGTGGGCGATCGCGAAGGTGCCCATGTGGTGCAGCAGGGTGGTGCGCCGCCGGAGATCGAGCAACACGGTGGCAAGGTTGACGCCGCGGCGAGAAAGGCGGCGAAGAAGCAGAGGAGGCTCGCGGAACTGAAGCAGAAGGAAGAGGAGAAGGCAAAGAAGGTGGATTGAAATATGCTTTAAAGTGTTCTACATCCAACGCGAGCACGCTGTTCGAGCTGCTACTGCTTGTTGCGATTGGCACCAGGAGCAAGCGACATGCGCAATTGCATTTGTGCAATGGCTTCGAATCCAGGACATCACCATGAGGCGATCCGAGAGAAGCCAATCCACCCTTACTGCTTGCATCTGCACAATCGGCGTGGAAATCTACAATTCCTTTTCGGGTACACTTGCATCGGCCTTGGCGTCAGCCTTCTTATCGTCGCCACCGACCTTGGTCTCGCTGGTCCAGCCAACAGCCTTCAGTCTCTCGGTCAGAATGGGGTGGCTGTAGTGGTAGGCAGAGTACATCCAGTCAGCGTCCATGGAGGACAAGTTCTGGATTTGGAGTTTAATGAGAGACGAACAAAGCTCAGCGGAGTAGCCGAGCTTGTGGGAGAAGGCATCTAAATTGGGTCAGCATTGGGAAGGTCGGCATAAAACGCGATAGAGTATACATACCAGCCTCAAACTCGAATTTCCGGGTGAGGATGTTCATCAAAAGCTTCACCACGCTATCCGTAGGGCTGAGCACCTCGTTGAACAAGATGAATCCGATCATGATCGGCTTCTCGCGGTAGAAGCCAAAGGCCTCGTACAAGCTGCGGTTGTTGATGAACACGCTGAACAACGCGAAAACGTAGAACAAGTGGAAGCTAGCAATACCCAGCAGCTTGGTGGTGTGTCCCATTTTCCAGTGACCCAGCTCGTGTGCAAGGATAGCCTCAACCTCCGGCTCAGTGCTCTTCTCAATAAGGGTGTCGTACAGAACAATCTTTTTCTTCCACGGAAGACCAGTGAAGTATGCATTCGAGTGGGCAGAGCGCTTGGATCCATCAATAACTTGGAGTTCGCCGAGCGGGAACTTGAGGCGGGCGGCGAGAGACTCGACGCGGTCCTTGAGAGTACCAGGTTCAAGAGGAGTAAGCTTGTTGAAGATCGGCACAATGACGATGGGGTAAATTGTGATTGCGAATAGCTGCACGCCAAGGGTGAAGGCCCAGAGGTAGAAGAAGAATTGATCGCCAGTCTTCTGAATAATCTTGAGGAAAGCCGCGCCGAGAGGGATGCCAAATGCGAGGGACAGACCCTGGGACTTCAGCATGTCACCAACCCAGAGGGAGATGGTTTGCTTGTTGAAGCCGAAGGACTCCTCGAGGACAAAGTGGTAGTAGTAGCTGAATGGCAATGACAGAAGAGTTTCGGCGAAAGAGTAGGTGAAACCGAACAGAAGACTCTGGGTGATTTCGCCCTGGAAGCGAGAGGGGAAGTAGCTGTTCATCCAGAGACCAGTGATGGCCCAGAGTTTCGGGTAGACATTGTAGCGGATTGTGACGAAGTTCTTAACCTGGCTCCACAGGTTTGAGACGAAGGTGTATTCTGACTTGGCGCGACCGTAAGCCTGCGATTTGTCGTAGGTCTCCTGGTCGATTTCTTGCTTGAGCTGCTTAGGGACGGTCTTGCGCTTGAGGACCTGGTATTGGCGGTACTGGAGGTAGGTCTCGACGGCATATTCACCGACGGCGAAAGTGATAATGAGCGACTTCCAGGGGATGCCGGGTGAGTCCAGGCCGGCGCCGAGGCGTCGTAGCAGGTCCATGGTTGTGTGGATGTGACTGTGGTAAACAGCAGTGATCGCAGCACAAGACACGTAGGAAGTTCACACGCTACGAAGGGTCAGAGCTAAGGCACGCTCCACGATTCTTGGCGGCAATGCCCTTCGTCACATGTCAGTCTCAGCGTGTCCCTCCAATAACCTTCCCCTCTCTACCAAACCCGACGACGGGCATCTCGCTAAGGGGTGAATTGAACAGCAGGCGTCACATGACTTGCCATTCACTTCGCTCCGTGCATCCACGCGAAGGGCGGCTTGAGGCTCGCCACTCGCAGCAGCGTCTCGGCAGACACACGCTCTCGCGCTAACACAGCCAATCACATGCGGCTGCCTCGAGTCTGACGTCGCCTGCAGCTCTCTAGCCGCTGCACTGCTTTGGGCCGCCAGGATGCGGCCACGCTTGCTGCAAGCTAAAGTAGGTAGGAGAGTGAGTGCCTGCGACGATAACCACATACATTTACCATCCATAGCCAGCCGTATCTACATTTGCATCCTCCCTACGAGCTCACTTTTTCCCGGCCTCTCGCAAGCTCGCCGTGTCGTGTCGAGAGAGCTGTTTCCGCTCATCCCACCACCACCACCACCGCTGACTTCACCCCGCTGCTACGTCTCACAGGCCAACACGACTGCGCCGCACACGCGCATACCCGCCTTGAAACCAGGCCTCCTCGGTAATCGCAGTGAGTATATTGCACACCATGGCCGCCGACGACGAGCTGTTCCTCAAGCCCGACGGCAACGGTGCCTACAAGAACACAGAACCTACACCCCAGCCTCTAAGAATCCACAAACAGGGCTCGCCGCAGCCTTCCGACGAGCCAACCCAACAATGGGCTGCCTATAACGTCCCACCCTCCAGCAGCGCTGCTCTGTTCGGTGCGCCGACGTCACCACCTCCCACAGGCCCACTGCCTTACCCAGACGAGAGGACAAGAAGACAAGAGATGCCTTCCGCCGAGGGAAGAATTCCGAGTAGAACAGCAACGCCGACCGACGCAGAGGAGGGACGAGCTTACAACCCTCGGCCACGCAAGACGAGCATGGGTTCTGACGCTTCCTCCGGAGCTGGCAGCGGAGACGGTCACAAGAGGAGACCACGCTTCGACGCGAACGACCCAAATCGCCCGACACTGGGCGGTTACGCCAACACTAGCCCCCGCATAGCAGAGAGGCGAGGAGCGCCAGCAATGGGGATCATGCCAGAAAGCCCTGGAGGTCCAGAACTTCCAGAAAAAGACGATGACGGCGACCTCTTCCAACGTGCACCCAGGAAACAGAGCACAGGTTCTCAGCCGCAACAACCAACACAAGATTACCAACAGCAGTTTTATCCACCACCATTGGGTTCCACAGCGCCCACTCCTCAGCAGCAGCTACACATCCCTAATCCTTCTGGTGTGAACCGACTCAGCAGCACAGCGTCAAACGCCACCACGCGAGCCTCTCGTGGTTCGCCGCCCCCACCTGAGACTCCTATTGATCCTTCGGGCGGCCCCATGGGGCTGGGCGATATCGAAGCACGATACGCAGCTTCCGGGATATCGGGTACAAACACGCTGAACGAAATGCAAGCTCAAAGTGCCGCAGCAGCAGCTAGGAGAGCTCATTACGGCAACTCTGCGCCTCAGCGTGCAACACCACAAACACAGGCGCCGCCTCTTCACTTGCAGCCGCAATCATCCTCAGGCGGGCGTTGGAGCCCTACTGAGCACCCAAGCACTGCACCACATGGGCCTCCAGTAACATTCCAAGGGGTGGAGGAAGTTGGGTCGAACGGCAACGGCGCACATCCTCAATCATCAGACAGGCGACCCAGCTTGCCGCAGTCTGCTTCGAGTCCAGCAGGTCAGCTCGGCGCAGAGATGAATCGTATGAATCTCAACGACGAGCCACCTCCTGCCTACTCTCCGCCAATTGCTGGAACAGCCGCCTCCCAGTATCCCAATGAGAAAGGAAGGTATGGAAACTCGACGCCGCCAAACAACGCGCAAGCAGGCGCACAGTCTACGCCAAGCAGGCAGCATCCTGCATTTGCGAATGACCCAGTTGCGGCGCAAGAACCTACTCCACAGCCCAGCGCCTCACATGCAGGTCCGTCATCAGGTATGGCAGCCATCAATATTCAACAAGCAAACAAGTCCCCTTCGCCCGGAACCTCCGGGCAGGGTCCATCAAGTCCGCCACCTCTGCCTGAAGGTTGGATCGCACACCTCGACAGCAATTCTGGTCAATACTACTACATTCACCTACCCACTCAGAGCACACAATGGGAGTTCCCCAAGGGACCAACGCCGTTAAATCTTCAAGAACCCATGTCTCCCGTTGGCACCTATCAAAACCCTCTGGCCTCACCATCCGCATCCATGTTCAAGCAACCGCTTGCTTCGCCATCCTTCGGTCCAGTGCCCCAATCCGCGACGTACGACCACCGAACCAGCATGATGAGTATGGCATCGGTTGCATCGCCCACAGCAGCAGGCTTTACAGGTCCACCGCCAAGCGCTGGAGTCGACATGTATAAGATTCAGCCGACTAACAGCGTTTACTTTGGTCCGTACCTCCGTTACACGAACATGGACTTGGAACGCGGATTGTGGCTTGGAAGCATCATGCTGGTTACAGACGCAGCTCAACCTCCTTCCATCCATATTCACCAGTCCTCGGACCTCTCGCCTAACCCACGACAGCTCAAAGCTCACCCAATACACTCGCACCAGAGATGGATCTTCTACCGCTACGATATCGACTTGCGCATGGATGATGTTCAGGCAAAGTGGACGTACGCCATTACTTCACACCTGGGCTGTACTCGATATGAATTCCTGGTTGCTGCTAGGAGCGAGCAGAGCTGGCGTTTCATTGCACACTCAGGCAATGATTTCGCTATCAACGTGAGCGCCAATGATCGTGCCAAGCTCGGCGGCATAGGTCCCATGTGGAAAGATGTTCTCCTCAAGCACCAAGAATGTGGCGGCTTCCACACTCAGGTCGGACTCGGTGGTCAGATCTACGCCGACAGATTGTGGAAGGACATCCCAGCCCTCAGACAATGGACGCAAATGAGCGGCAAGGAGAACCGGAAGAATGCGCAATGGTCTGCTAAGATGGACGAAGATGTCACCCACGCTTACTTCCACTATTACACATCACATTTCGACCAGCCAGCTATCCGAGAGGCGTTTGCACAAATCCCTCACGTTTGCTGTCTGGACGACCATGACATCTTTGATGGCTTCGGCAGCTATCCAGAGTACATGCAGCAAAGTCATGTCATCAAGAATGTTGGCCGGATCGGCATCGAGATGTACCTTCTCTTCCAACATCACACGACTTTTGAGATCTTGAGAGCCGTGTCGAATGACATTGACTTGTTTACCATCTCAGGTCAGGGATGGCACTTCATCAAGTATATGGGCCCCAGTGTTGTCATTGTAGGCCCTGACACCCGAAGTGAGAAGAACACCAATCAGGTCATGGCTGGCCCAACATATCAGGGCATCTTCCCGAAAGTCGCAGTCCTTCCGCCAAGCGTACAGCATTGCATTTGGCTACTTCCAGTGCCAGTGATCTACCCACGTCTTGAGTCGGTAGAGCATGTAGCTCACGCGGCCGCCACTGGCAAGAAGGTGGTCACTGGTGGTTTCAATGCAATCGGCAGGATCGCGGGAGGTGTTGCTGGTGTCGTTGGTGCCAAGGGTGTAGTCAATTCTGGATTCGACGGTGTGAAGAAGGCCATAGGAAAGTCAGGTCTCATGCAGGGTGTACTCAGCCCGTTCGGTGAGGTCGAAGTGCTTGACGAGTTGCGTGATATGTGGACGCATGAGAGCAAGGTGAGAATAGCACTCTATCAGTCCCACCTTTACAGAGATGCTAATGATTCTTAATTCTAGGACCTCGAGCGCACATATCTCATCCGCACTCTGCAGGGCATCTCGCACAACAAGTCACTTCGCATGACTTTCCTCTCGGGCAGCGTTAACGCATGTGGTGCCGGCCTTGTGCACGATCCTGCTCATCCTTCAGACCACAAGACAATGTACCAGCTGATCACCGCACCCATCGTCAACGCTCCCCTGCCAAGCTACATCATGCGCCTCCTCAACTCACAGAAACCCATCTACGTGCCGGCCAACGGTCACCGCAGTACGCCATCCCAGCCAACCGATACCAAAGAAGACATGATGGAGATTTTTGCCGCAGATGTTGACGGTCGTCCACGTGAGCACCGGCGATTGATGGGTCGCAGGAACTACCTGGCATGCGTAGCATATGATCCAGAGGTCGTCCAGGGCTCGTTCGGTAACGTAGTCGGCGGAGGTGGAAGACAGCATGGTGGAGGCAGGCTGAGCTTGGCTGCGGACTTCATGGTGCAAGGAGAGGGCGGCTTTGGTCAACCCATGAAGTACGGGCCGGTCATCATCCCGAGCTTGGAGTATGGACGTTGATCGCTTGGATGCTGTAACGCTACATAAACGATTGTTGGCGATATGAGATACGAAATTCACGCTGAGATGAGCCTTGTTGATTTGCGCACATCCACGAGTGACACTGCATTTGCTATTGACTGCCACCATTCAATCTTCTTATCATCCAGACAGGCTGTTGTAAGTCGCTTTTTGCATTCTCGGCTGGAAATCAGAATACCAGGCAATTGTGGCACGCAGTCGATGAGGCCAAGTCGCGAGTGTTTATCAATCTTAGATCGAGGGCTTCACTCAATGCTAAGCCGGTTGAGGTGATGTGATCGGAAAGGAGATGTGGCATGAATACTGTTGAAGCACGTTATTCCTACTGATGTCCGCCCATGTACCCAGAACGTGGATCTATGCACGGACATGTCGCCATCTGGTCCACAATTCTTCGCCATCACGAATTGCAATGGCATTATCACATGAACCGTAGTGAAGTCGGCTAAAGTCTACTTACATGGCATCTCCCTCCGGAAGATAAGCCTCGAGTCAGTGAAATGTGGGTCAACAAACCTGTTCATTGTCACCTGGCCTTTGAACAACATATGTACTTCTAGTAGGCGCCGTTCGCTAGCCTAATTCTCGTCCGTATCTAACATCAATTATGTCTTCCACTTGGTATCAAGACTTCCTCGAAAATGGCTTCGCCGTCGTTCCCGCCCTAATCAGCCAAAGCAAAGCCGCTCAATACCAGCAAGCAGCCTTCGAATGGTTGAGGTCCTTCGACAATCCCGCACTGGATCTTTCGAACCCTCAGTCATGGACACAGGAAAACCTTCCGTTCGTGTCAAACATCAACACTTTCAACCATTGCGGTGTCGTCCACGAGCGGTTCATGTGGGACATACGACAGGAGCAGAGCATCATGGATGTGTTTGCCCAGCTTTGGCAAACTGATAGGCTCCTCGTTTCTTTCGACGCATTGAATATCACCCTCCCTCGCCGCCCAGGTCACCAATCGAGAGCGCCATGGCCGCACGTCGATCAATCGCCCTTCCGCACAGGCCGTCAATGCATCCAAGGCATCGTGAGCTTATCCCACTCAGGCCCCGACGACGGCGGCCTCACTGTCTATCCTCGCACTCACAACGCCATCCAAGAATTCTTCGAAGCCCACACAGACAAAACGCAGTGGGAAACCAAAGACTTCTACAAATTCAGCACAGAGCAAATATCCTGGTTTGAAAAGCAGGGTTTCCAGACCCAGAAAGTCGTCGCCGGCCCTGGCGACCTGATCATCTGGGATTCTCGCCTCATTCATTGGGGAGCTGAGCCCACTGCTGCTAGCAACACGATCAGGACTGCTACGTACGTGTCGTATGCACCTGCGGCTCTCGCTAGCAAAGAGGTTCTACAGAAGAAGAAGGAAGCATTCGACAAATGGTCGGCGACCACGCACTGGCCGCACGACAATATAGTTGTCAGGTCTAACGAGCCGACGCTTCCTGATGGAACGGTAGACAAGAGGAGGAACTCGCCCCGAGATAGACCAGAGCTGACTGGCCGACTTTTGCGACTCGCTGGCGTCCAGTCATACTGAAAATCCGAAATCGTTCGCCAGGCTTGTTTGAAAGAAAAGATTTTAGGACACGGCTGGGGAGACGTTCTTTTGTCTATCATTGGTTTCGCAGCCCCGATTAGCAGCGCTTATCTAGTAGAATTGTTCTGGTTGTTGAAGGGGTATCACAAGCTGTAACTAGAAGATTCATCTCGCCACATTCTGAGCATCACGATTAAGCAGTTCTTGCGCGGCAATTAACTCCGCTTCGCTGTAGCCGTCCCAGTTCTTCTCGCCAGACTTGCTGCGTCGCACAATCTCGCCCAGTTTCACGGTCGCAGCTTCATTGAGCTTCTCGACAGTCTTTAGGCTTGGAGGTGGAAGCTCAGAGTCAGATGTCTTTTGTGATTTGGTGCTCGAAAGCAAGGGTATAAGGCGGTTGGTAGACTGTGGAATCGTTAGCGCTTCTGCCAATGATAAAATCGTCTTCCAATGCAGAGGTTCAACTTACAAGCTTCAAACCGTAGTAGCCGCGAAGGTAATCGTCGCAGAGCTCAATACTACGGCAGAACCGCCTCATTGCCTCGCTCAATCCTTTGAGTTGCTCTGCACCTTCTGACTTGTTGGCAGCGAGGAACAAGACCTCGCCCAAACGTGCGTGAATGTTCCAGGCGTTCGGTGTGCAGAGCAGCACCTCTTCCAAGCTGAAGATCGCTTGCTCGTAGAGGCCTTGTGTGAGATACACATCTGCGATCTCTGCCCAACTCTCGGCATCTATAGGCGAGGCGTCCAACAAGGCTGTGAGCGCAACGACTGCCTCGGTCGTCTTGCCCATCGATCGGAGCAGAGCTGCTCTCCGCTTCTGTACCGCAAACAACGTCGGGTCCTCCTTTAATAGCTCCTCATATCTCGCCAACACTGCTTGCAGCTCTGCGTCATTCTTGGCGGTCGCCTCCTCGTACAGTCCCTGAAGAGCCATTACGCGCTCGTTCTCCTTGCCGAAGCGGTCTGTGATCTCCTCCAGGCAGAGGTATGCGCTTTCATTGTCGCCAGATTGCAAGCACGCGAGGAAGATGTTGTTGTAGATCTGCCATTTCTCTTGCGACTCGGTGGCCGAGAGGAGCGATAGTGGCCAAGGAAGGGTGAAGGAGCGTTGTGATGCGAAGAAAGAGGGTGCCGCTTGGGACAGCTGGAGGGCGGCTTCGGGCGAGTTGTTAGTGGGCGGTGCGAGGAGCGCGGATTCGGTGGCCATGTTGGCAAGTATGCGTTTGCTGAATCCTCGAACTTCGATATAACGTCTGGTTTCACTCGCGAGCCTGGATGTGTGAAGAGGTGTCGTGATCTCAGGATATGCGGAGTTTGGGAGTCGCGAGCTGGCCTTGTTGCTTAATGAATTGGGCCATTGAGCTTGGGGCTTGTCTCCATCAAATTGGCGGGGCATGCCGTCAGCCACGCGAGATTGATCATCTGCATGTGTCAACGAGGACTAGCTTGCCTACATCTACGTACTTCTTTGATATCAAGACATCACCCACCTGCTAGACACATACCATGGAGAACGCGACTCAATATGGACTTTGAATAATCGTCGCGACGTTGCAAAGAGCATCATGCGCCAATCCTCACACATCCATTACCGCTTGGACAAATCACCAGAACCCATACCACCGACTCGTCAGTGAGTGAGAGCCCACGGAATCCTAAACACACGACCGCACTAGACACTCGGCTCTCACAATGTTCGAGAAAGATGTTCTCCAGCTTATCCGCGGCCTGCGGTCGCACAAAGGTCAAGAGCGGGAGTATATCCAGTCGGCACTTCGAGAATGCAAGAAGGAAATCAAGAGCAATGACATGGATCAGAAAGCAACAGCGCTGCTGAAATTGGTCTACTTGGAAATGTTTGGACACGATATGGGATGGGCGTCTTTCAACGTACTCGAGGTCATGTCCTCGCAAAAGTACCCTCACAAGCGGATTGGGTACCTGGCCGCAGTGCAGAGTTTCAGGCCGGATACTGAGGTCTTGATGCTGGCAGAGAACTTGCTGAAGAAGGATTTGACAAGCCCGGACAAGACGCTTATTCACTTGCCTCTCAACGCCATTCCACACCTGATCAACCCTAGCATGGCCAATTCTCTACTGGCAGATCTTCTTCCCAGACTCTCTCACTCGCAACCTGCCATCAGAAAGAAGACCATCGTTACGCTGTATAGGCTCGCTGTTGTTTATCCCGAGACTCTGAGACCAGCTTGGCCAAAGATCAAGGAGCGTCTTCTGGACGAAGACGAGGATCCCACTGTGACAGCAGCTATCGTTAACGTAGTCTGCGAGCTTGGTTGGAGAAGACCACAAGACTTCTTGCCCTTAGCCCCACGATTATTTGAGCTTCTCACGCAAGGAGGCAACAACTGGATGGCGATCAAGATCATCAAACTCTTCTCGCAATTAACGCCACTCGAACCGCGCCTGGTGAGGAAGCTACTTCCACCACTCACCAATATTATCAAGACCACGCCCGCAATGAGCTTGTTGTACGAGTGCATCAACGGCATTATCCAAGGAGGCATTATGGAGCTTGCAGTCGGCACGACGGAGGGAGATGAAGTGGCAAGGCTCTGTGTGAGCAAACTTCGAGCAATGCTGGTCGTACAGGGCGACCCGAATCTGCGATATGTTGCACTTTTGGCGTTTGCAAAGATCACTGCCTCCCATGCGGATCTAGTCGCAGACCATCAAGACGTCATTCTTGAATGCATCGACGATCCAGACATCTCTATCCGAACACGCGCCTTGGATTTGGTCGTGGATATGGTGAATGGCAACAATTTGCAAATGGTTGTAGAGAGGCTGCTCAAACAATTGAAGACTGCAGGAAAGGCTTCACCTGTGAGCGAGCCCGAAAACGATCGAGCTGCTCATGAGGGTGTCATTCCCATGGCAGATGACGACGACGAGGATACCGTGTCCGTCAGAAAAGGAGACCCCAAATCAGATCAGCCGCCTCCACTTCCTGAAGACTACAGGCAGTCAGTCATCGAGCGAATTCTCGAGATGTGTTCCAAAGGAAATTACACGAACATGGAAGATTTTGAATGGTACATCACTGTTCTGGTGGAGTTGGTCAAACAATGCCCCTCTACCATGGTAGGCGGTGCCTCTGGATCTCAAGGCTCACCAAAGCAAACCATGGCAGACGCTATCGGTGACGAGCTGCGCAATGTTGCAGTTCGAGTAAAGGGAGTGCGACCGGAAGCTGCCGCTGCAGCGCAGTCTCTTTTGCTGCTGGATAATCGTGACGAAAACTTTGCGCAGACCACCGAGAGCGCACAAAATGTCCTCGCAGCAGCTGCGTTCATAGCGGGAGAATACTCTGCGATGTTGCCCGATCCTGCAGCAGTACTGGCTTCTCTTGTCCATTCGACAAGTGTTCAATTACCAACGCACGCATTGGCAAGCTACATCCAGGCGATACCCAAAGTTTTCGCAACCCTCACAAGCGACGAACAAATACCCTGGACAGAATCTCGGAGATCTGAAATCATCCTGCTTGTGGCTCGCATTACCCATTTCCTGGAACCATTGAATCTACACCCTAGCCTTGAGATCCAAGAGAGAGCGGTAGAGTATCTGGATCTGATGCGTCTAGCATCGGAGGCCGTATCCGCTCAACAAGTTGGCTCGGACCATGACGGTTACGCAGAGCCACCTCTGCTCCTTACGCAGGCCATACCCTCCCTTTTCACTGGAATGGACCTCAACCCCGTTGCCCCTGATGCCGTGCGAAACGTAGCGGCACCTGAAGGTCTCGACCTCGATGCACCGATCAGCAGTAGTTTGGACATGATACTTCGGCAAGCCGACTACGACACGGAGTACGACTCGGGCGAGGATGAGGTGCGGCGCTTCTACTACGAGAAGCCATCAATGGTCAAGACTGTCCACACCAAGTCTGCAGCCTCGACACTTGAAGATCGAAGCAGCAAGAGTGCGTCTTATCAAGATGCTGATCGCGATTCCTTGCTTGACCCTGAGGCTCTTGAACGCAAGCGTGCGGAACGTCGTGAGCGATATCGCGACGATCCCTACTACATCGACTCAGAACGTAACTCTGGCACGTCAACGCCGATGCATAGCATTTTGCGTTCGGCAAATGGCTCGGATCTCGACGTTGACGCGATTCCCGTGATGGAACTCAAGCTAGACAGCAACCCGACTTCTTCTGGTGACAGTGTTCGCACTTCCAAACCAAAAGCTCATAAGAAGCCCAAGCGTCACTTTGAGATCACTTCCGACGAGACACTCGACAGCTCCAACCCGAAATCATCGTCTGCCCCTGTCTCGTATCCTTCCAGCCCCTCGGGTCGTGCATTGCCACCATCGCGTACCTCAAAGAAGACCCTCCTTGAGTTCAACAGCGCCGGCTTGTCCGCATTGTCGCTTGAAGAAGGCACATCTAGCGGGGGCAGCCGTCATGGAAATGCAAGCAGCAAACTGGAGTACGAGCGAAGGTTGCAGGAAGAAGAGGAGCTTGCGAAGGCCATGAAAGAAGTAGAAAGACTGCGTTTGGAAATGCAGAGACAAGCCGAGCGCGTGGACGAGCCTGCCGAAGAAGGTACTGTTGTCAAGAGGAAGAGCAAGAAAAAGGCCAGAAGTGGCGTGATTGCAGATGACGGTCAGTCAGCCAAGTCTGCGCCTGACACTGAGATCAAGAAGAAGAAGAAAAAGAAAAAGGTCAAGGAGGCTGACGCTTCGGTCGATGCCACGGTGCCACAAGGTGACGTGGCAGAAGAAGCTGAAGAGCCGGTTGCCAAACCAAAGAAGAAAAAGAAGAGGCAGGTTGTGTTTGACGAGCCTCAGTAAGACAGACGTACATAGTTGTCAACGATCAAGGCGGTATTTTGCCACATGAAACCATTGGATGTTGTTTCATGAGTGCATAAAGATTACGTGGACTGATATGCATGTTCGGCAACGAGTCGTATCCGGATTTGCATACTGTTTGTACTGGCTTCCTAAGGTACGCATAGAACACATATGACTAAAGAGACGCACACGCCGAGCGATAGCAATTGCTCGAGACAAAGAGCTTCTCCGATGCGTGCCACGTGGTCTCGAAGTCGCAAACCCGCCGATGCCGCTCTGCCCTTTTGCACCACTGTCAGAAACTCAGGGTTGGTGTGGCCTCGTTCGCTCCAGATGTGCCCGTGGGGCTTCCAGGCCGCGTACGTATACAGATGAATGATGAGAAAGAGTCGTGCCGTGGCTCCGTGGAGCTGAGGCTTGTTTGAAGTAGAGAGTGGGAGCAGCACTAGAATAAGCCACGAATTACCTGCGAAAGATGCCATAGGCACTACCCCATAAAGGGGAGGCGGCACGAGTCAATCTCAGATTGCACAAGCACATTTTCTACCCGCCAGGGCGGCGTGGGAAATCAGGTGGCTTGATTGGTGTATGCTAGGGCCCGAGGTCTTCAGGAACACACATACGAAGCTGTGCGCTTGGTAGACACCACTTTTCCAAAAAGCCTAAACACCACAGCTGCAAGCGTCTTACTGGTGCGAATGTATAGATGCGTGTATAGGGGACCTGCATCTCGGAGTTTCTCCATGTACATCCTACCCCTAAGCACTTTCACCCCGTGCTTGGCGCTAGTGCTTGTCGCTAATAAGATTTGCACCGTGCTAGTGTGTAACCTCGCTCATGTTTGCGCTCTTCCTTGCCCCCATCAGGGCTGGCCATCTGATCTGTTGCATTGAGCTCCTACTATCGAATAAAAGCTATTTGCCACCAATCATGGAGCCCTCGTGGCTACTATCACTATTCGCGCGACCACCCCGGCGTTACAATTTGCCTTCAGAACTGACACAGTTCGTCCTCACGTAGGGCTCATGGAAATATATTGATTGCTACGGAGTAATATCGAACATGGTCAGTGATCAGCGGACTACTGGTCTAATATTGGACCGGAATGCTTCGCTTCATGACAAGACTTCTTGTATAAAAGGCTTGGTTCGCCCAGGCGGGGTGTAAGTGAAATATCTCCAAGCCTCGTCAATCTCCTTCCAATCCAACTCTCTCGTCGCTCACTGTCTTCAACTTGCTTTGTTCAATATGTTCGGTTCACTTATCTCTGTTGTCGTTGTGGCGCTGGCCGCCACAGCGACTGCGGCTCCTGCAGCTCTCGAAGAGCGTGCCACCACCTGTTCGTTCTCGGGTGCTTCTGGTGCTACCGCTGTTGCATCTGCCAAGTCTTCCTGCCCGACCATCACCCTCGACAGCCTTGTCGTCCCTGCTGGCACGACCCTCGACTTGACTAAGCTTGCCAAGGTATGAAAGTCTTGGAGTATCGATCAGGCTTTGTTAGAACGATTGCTGACTGGTTTCTCTTCACCCCGACAGGGAACCCATGTCATCTTCAAGGGCACTACCACCTTTGGATACAAGGAGTGGGCTGGCCCTCTTGTTTCCGTCTCTGGTGACTCGCTCACCATCGATGGCACTGGTGCTACTCTCGACGGTGATGGTGCTCGCTGGTGGGACACCAAGGGCTCGAACGGCGGCAAGACCAAGCCCAAGTTCTTCTACGCTCACTCTGTGACGAACTCTATCGTCAAGGGTCTGGTAGGTCATCCGTACAACTTGACAGGTGATTACTCCTACTAACAAGATACCTTATGATAGACCATCAAGAACTCCCCCGTGCAGGTCTTCTCCATCAACACCGCCACCAACACCCAGTTCAACGGCATCACCATCAACAACAAGGACGGCGACTCCAAGGGCGGCCACAACACCGATGCTTTCGACGTCGGTAGCTCCACCAAGATCACCATCAGCGGCGCCACCGTCTACAACCAGGACGACTGCCTCGCCGTCAACAGCGGCACCCAAATCACTTTCACCGGCGGCTACTGCTCCGGCGGCCACGGCCTGAGCATCGGAAGCGTCGGCGGCAGGAGCGACAACACCGTCGACACCGTCAACATCCTCGACTCGCAGATCGTCAACTCCGACAACGGCGTGCGCATCAAGACCGTCTCCGGCGCCACCGGCAAAGTCACCGGCGTGACATACAGCAACATCAAGCTCACCAACGTAAGACCAACCCTTCCCCCCCCCCTCCCCCAAAAAAATCATCTCACTCCCCCAAACAACCCACTAACCCTCTCTCTCTCTCTGCAAACACAGATCGCCAAA
The DNA here is from genome assembly GCA_026122715.1 of Cladosporium colombiae. Taxonomy (NCBI): domain Eukaryota; kingdom Fungi; phylum Ascomycota; class Dothideomycetes; order Cladosporiales; family Cladosporiaceae; genus Cladosporium; species Cladosporium colombiae. The sequence goes on from JAKZFA010000015.1 coordinate 257,779, forward strand.
TACGGCATCGTCATCGAGCAAGACTACGAGAACGGCTCTCCCACCGGCACCCCGACCGCCGGCGTCCCCATCACCGGCCTGACCGTCAAGGGCGTGACCGGCAGCGTCTCTTCCAACGCCGTGCCGATCTACATCCTGTGCGCCAAGGGCGCTTGCTCCAACTGGACTTGGTCTGGCAACGCCATCACCGGCGGCAAGAAGAGCACCAAGTGCTCCAACATCCCCAGCCCGGCTGCTTGCTAGATTCGACTGGGTGAAAGTGAGATGAAGGGATGGGATGAAGGGGGGGGGACTTCTTTCAAAGGGGATAGGGCGGTCGGAGAGGGAGTCGATCGCGGTGGTGGAGGTTGTTGCATGTGCAGGAGTTTCGTTTTGCGTAGGTAGGTTCTGTGATTGATTCGATCCTCTTCTTTCTACTTCGGTTTTGTGCAATACTGTGACTTGGTTCGGTCTTCTTGAATCCTTCCTCCCGTTTTCTTTTTTTTTTCTTCTTTCTTGTGGTGACACGAGGAGGGAGACTCGCGGAGGGATAGGCCCCTTCGAAGTGATATTTCTGCGATGTTGAAGCGTGAAAGCAATGGTGCACTGTATCGGCCGCAGAGAAGCGATGCAACACGAGACCGACGCCGCGTATGACGCGAGTCGAGAAATACAAACGTCACGGGTTGTGGCGGAGGAGTGTAAACGCAATCGGCATGTTTCGGTAGTTCAAAGCTTCTCGGTGCTGCTGATGTGCCCGTTGTGACAGAGCGTCGACGTGTCCTACTAAACTCGATCTCCAACGATACAGGTTATACTCCAGAACAATCACAAAGGCGATATTGTGAGAATAGCTATTGTGAGGAGTCTGAAAATCATATTTGGTTTATGAACAGTGATCAACCGTATGTGCACAATGTGCGATGTCTAAAAACCCCCCGCCCTTACTAGAGCGCGGTTTGATTACGCGTACACCCAGACTTTATGTTCAAAAAGAGACTCGAACATCTATCTCCCACAAGGACCAAGGTTCGTGGCTGGTCCCCTCAACGCGCAGGCAACGACAGGAGAAAAAGAAATCCACGTTCAAGATCTTCAAAACTCCCCTCTCCTTGCTTCTCGCCGTCCGCTCTCTTCTCCCTCTTCGGTGAGAGGAACGCCATTTGTCTACTTCATTTGCAGGAAAAAAAACGGTTCTTTGTGCAATGGCGGGAAAAGGTATCGTTCCAAAAACTCCGATGGTCAGTCCTGGTACCATGACCAATATGTTCCCGGAAAAACGCCGTGATTATGCAGAAGGTTCGATGTGGATATAGACAGTGCCGGTGTTGTCGTTCTGATGAGCCGGTTGTTGCGGTGTCGTATGCGAGAGCCTGTGGAAATGCGCGTGGGCATTCAACAGGCCTCTGGACGGATTGTACTGTAAAGCGTGATGGTGATGGTGGTAGCAATGTTGTACGTCCCACCTTAGGCACCGTCACCCTTGCCGCGGTTGAAGTCGTGAGTGCCCTTGTCGGACCACACGCCACCGTTGACTGAACGGGTGATGCCAACAGCCACACCAACGATGGCGCCGATCACAAGAAGCGCGATGAGGATGCGGATGGCCCACCTCTGGTTCTTGCTGTAGCCAGCCCAGTGGTGCTTGATTGTGCCACATCCGCAGGTGCGGGCAGCACGGCGCTGCTTCTTGTCTTCCAGACGAGTCTGCCTCAGAGTCTGATGTGTGGGCCACATTGTGCATTCCTGGCCGGTGCTGCCGACCTGGAACTTCTTGCTGAAGGGGTTCTCGTCGTCAGCCATGGTGTAAGGGGTGGTGTTGCCGCATTCGAGGTCCTTCTCGGAGGTTGAGAGGGCAGGCTTGACGGCGGCGGGTGCAATGCGCTCGTGGGAGGCTGGTGGGTGGGTGTAGAAGGGCGAGTTTGGCGGCAGCGGGGTGTTGTCGGAGAAAGTGGCATCGTGGTAGGCGGCGGCGTCCCTGGAGACGGTGGGAGTGAGAGCTGGCGAGTCGATGGTGGTTGAAAGCATGGCGGCCTTTTCGTCTGGTTGGGGAACGACTGAGGCGCCGAATGTGGTTTGGTCGTTGGAGGCCATTGTGGGGGTGATTGTGTATGTGTGTGAGGGAGATGGTTGGTGCGAGCGTGAGAGCGGGTGTTCTGGTGGGCGTATGGTTGTGTCAAGCAATAGAGTTGTAGCTGGCCGTGGGGTGGGGGTCGGAGAGGGCCAATGGCTTGTCGATGGGATGGATGCGAGCAGGACAGACAGACAGACGAGGTCGGTCGAGGGTAGGGCTGTGTAGAGGATGTGAAGGACGAACGTCAGGTCAATGCTGGGTAGCAGTTGAGGCAGTTGAGGCAGTTGAGGCGGCAGCAGCAGCAACAGCAGCAGGCGTGGAAGTGAGACAGGCCGGGCTTGATGTAGCTAGCAGACGATGGAGGAGGGAGCTCAGTAGGAGGCACGGACGAGAGGGAAGGTTGAGGTCTGGCTGGTGCTCGGGGAATGCTTTCAGTTGGTGTGCTTCGGTGCACGCACGCCGCACGCGGGCGTCCAGGACTCGATGGGATGGGCTAGAGGGCGCGCCAAGAGAGACGGCAGATACCTGGAAGCAGCGCTAGCTGTATAAATGGCCGAGACGGCGGCGAATTGGCCTCTGTTTCTATATACGCTGGCTGTACGGCGAACACGCTGCGACTGCTGCAGCTTTCGGGGGGGGTGGATGGAGTTGCACGCAGCACAAGCACAGACAGGCACAGGCACTGCAATTCCTGGGGATCGAGCCGGCGCCAGACAGGAGAGAGTTTGCGCTTGTCCATGTCGACTCTAGCATCTCTTCTAGTCGGTCTAGTCGAGGCTCTTGCGGCTCTGCCTCGTGCAGCGTGGCCAGTCATGTGCTTTTGCCGCTGCGAGATGTGGATCTGCGCCTGCCCGCAAAACACCTGCGAGCTTATCTCTAGCGCTGGTGTAGCAAACGCGTGCTTGGCCTGCGCCCGCGGCTTGGGCCCAGGCTCGACTGGCGGTGCTTGCAGACCAGCAATCAATTCAATAGACTCCCATGTGACACGCCCAGATGTCACCACAGAGCCCGCGCCCGACTTCCGATCATGCAAACAGAGCCTTCGATGATCCCGTCTACCGTGGGTGCGCGCAACGTCCGTCAGACATGCGTGCGTGCATCGAACCTCCTGATGAGACACCTCCTCAGCCCGCCTTGCGCAGCCCGTTGCCAGTCATCATCATCGCCCATCATCATCGAACGATCCCCCACGCCCGCCGTCCGCACGTGCGTGGGAACCGACCAGAATCTAATTTCTCCCCCTTCCATGTTGAGATTGTCTATTTGGATTCTGCGGGAAGCATATGTCGTACCATCTTACATCATGCGCACCATGTCGTACATCGTAGCCCTGCATCAATCAATCTTGCATCAACATCCCAACCGACCGCTCTCCCCTCCCTCGCCTTCTCTATCGTTATCATCAAGTGGATACACCACCTGCCTCCCCCCAAGCACCAGAAGCCTGCTTCGCCCGGACCTCAAACTGTGAAAGGCAGCTCCCACCCGCGGAGCAATCCCCGACTCTGAATGAGCCGTAGAACGGGCAAGCGTGCATCCATGCAAAGACGCCTTCCACCAGTAGCGCCTTGATCGCAAAAACCCAGCACGCCAGCGAGCCAGGCTCCTCCTAGAAGACCGCCTCCCATGCACGCAAGCCCTCGGGCAATACATCTTGCGACCAAAAGAGGGTAAGGTGAGGTAGGTAGACAGATGGTAGATGCCGCAATCATTTCTCCCGCCATCTGCTGATCGCAGCGATGTCGAAACTCTGTTCGACGGACAGAGCCTATCGTGTTATTTACCATCACGCATCACCGCTGCGTTCGCGATCGGCGTCGCTGAGCTTCACCACCGACTCCAAACTCGTCTTGTACATACATCATCGTCGGGTAGGCGTTCGTCGCAGAACTTCCAGTAGTCCAGCCAGCATGCATGACCGCGCCCCGGGCCAATTGCTCCACGCGCGGGTGAATGGCTTCGCGAAAAGGGAAAAAAAAAACTTCAAGCACAGCAAGTTTCGATAAAACCGCAAGCCACGCCCACCGCCTACAAGGTGTCTCGCCTGTCCGTCTCGCCTTTCCTCGAATCCCAGACCAGACGGAAGAGAAAGACGCGAGAACGGACCGAGCCCCGCGAGCTCTAAACAGCGACCCGAACGAAGAGGCGAAAGGGTCCCTTGAGGCGATGGATCCCCCAAGGCGAAACGGCTCCGCACTACGCTACGCGATGTGCGCGCTAGCGCGCATGCAGAGCGTTTACACGGAGCGAGTCCTGCGTTGTCCTGCCGCGATAGAGACGCAAGCGATATCTGTTCTCTTCTTCGCTTGTCGTGAGAATCATCTGTTCTGTTCCGGGAGAATTCGAGGCTAGAGCTGCGGGTTGCGGTGGAATGCGCGCACGTGGTTTATCTCACGGTTTTGGTAGAGCAAAGCAAAAAAAACAAAAAAAGAGGGTCTAGGTTATGGAAAGTGCCTTGCTTTATCAGTTTATCTTTAAGCCGGCAGGACGGGCCGCTCGATTGGGATTCACACGCAGTATGTACGTCGTCTTCACAGGAACAGGGAAAGGCAGACCGATCCGGTCGGTGGCTTGCATGTATTGGACGATACATATGTAGATTCAGCGCCCACGTCCAGCCGGTCTTCACCTCTTGTAGCCATGCCCGTTGCCGAAAGCAGTCAGTGTCTTAGCAATGCCAAAACCAGAGAGAGCTGGAGGCGTGTTTTTGGCGGAAGCTTTTTTTTTTCCTTGAAAGTCGTGCCGCGCCACTTCTTATCGACGACCACGAGGCGGGCGGCGTGATGCAGGACCTCGATCGCTCGATCTTGCCTGTCAGTCTAGCCTTGGACCTTATCGTGGTCGCTCGTATTCAGTGACTTTCGATTTCGGCCAGGCGCAGGTCAACTTTTATTTTGACTCCGGTTCAGCAATATGCTTGGGTTCATGCGGTTCACCGGAGACAAGAGGACAGGTAGGAAAGACGGAGCAGATGCTTGCGAAGTCCATTGACGTTCATTGCGTTGACGATGATGACGATGATGTTGATGATGATGATGATGACCCGCTCAATCCATCTCTACATAACCATACACCCAACTCCATACATCGCCCTCTCCACATCCCCCTTCACAAGGTACCAGTCCGCCCTGCGCTCGGCAAACTCATAAACCTCCTCAGCCGGGAAAATCCCATGGTACCGCTGATTATCCGCGATAATCGTCGCCAGCTCTTTCGCCTGCAAACTCGTCTTGCTCGCCTTGGTGCTCGGCAGCAGACTCGCCCTCTTCGCTTTCGGCCCGCCGAAATACGTCCCCGGCGGGTCGATCTCCACGAGGTAGATTTGGCCGAGTTCGCGCAGGGCGGCGTAGTAGGGGATGAGAGGCTTCTGGCGCAGGGAAGTGATGAAGGAGGAGTAGTGGTTCAGGTCGGATATCAGCTTGATGCTGCCGCCGTCGCCGCTGGAGATGCGTTGGCGCTTGACGTGTTTGCACAGGAGGGTGAAGAGGCGCAGGCCGACTTCTTGCATGAAGACGTCGAGCATTGTTTTGTCGGTGCTTCCGATGAGCATGCCGGTGTGGCCACTGATGGTGTCGATCACTTGTCTGGCAGTCGCGGTAGGGCCGATGTCGATGTCGGGAACGGCGAGCTTGCTGCCGTCTTTCTTGTTCAGGTTGGCTGCGGCGGAAGGGTTGAAGTCGGTCGGGAGCTGAGTCGTCGCGCAGATGTATTCGACCTCGTCCATGAGGACGTCGATGCCTTTGTTGAGGCCAGCGGCAACACGCTCATCAAGCATTTGCTCAAAGCGTTTCTTCTCTTTGACCGCAGGATTGAGAAAGTCATCACGGTCGGTAAGCTTGGTGGCGACCATCTCTTGAGAGTAGAATACATCAACCATCTGCTGGATGAGGTCGCCAACGTTGACGAGTTCGAGGAAAGTGACAAGAGGCTCGACGCCAGTGGCTTGCGATGCGGTAGGGTCTTGCCCCTGCGCTCTGTACTCACGCACCTGTCGCGGGTTGTAGTTCCCCAGATGCTCGACAGCTTTGTCAAATCCGGATCGCACGTGTTTGCTGCCAAGAACGTCAAGCAGTTCAACGAAGATTGTTTCGCACTGTTCTTTGGCCGCTTCACCTAGCTTGCCTTCCACTCGAACCATTATAGCCGCGCGTTCGATTGAAGCTTTGGCAAGGTGAGTCAGGTTTAGAGCGACCTCAATGCTGAACAGAGATTTGATACCCTCGAGCCTATTATTCATGATAGCTGCTTTTGCAGCAAGCTCTGTAGTGGGTGCCTCCTGTTGGGGGGTAGATGACCGTTTGGAGTCACCGAGACTCGGTGTCATCGGACGTGAGGTCGCTTCTGTGGTAGCAGCAGCCTGTGCCGGAGCAGGCTTTGATGAACCAAATGGTGAGGATAGCGGGAATGCAGTGACTGGCATCATCACTACTTTCTTGAAGGAAGAGAGGAAGTCGCGTTTTGCGGCCTGACGCTGCACATTGGACATGAAGAACGATTCGGCGTTCGCTTCTTGTTCGGAGAGTTCCTTCTCCCAACGAGTAACTTCATCATTCGATCGTGATTTAAAGAACGCAAGCTCTTCTGTAAGGTAAAGATCGATATGTCGTTCAAAGCATTGCATCACTGTACGCTTAGATTGCGCAATGAAGTCTGCCGGCGATGCTTTTGATGGTTTCATCGAAGCAACGAATCGGAGCGATTGTTCGAAGGTACCAGAAACAGCCTTCACGTAAGTCTCAGGGCCTCGACTGTGGGCTTCATCGTAAAACGTCGTCAATGCGTCGGCTATCACATTGTCACATAAACGAGACAGGAGCGGTGTGAGCACGTCGACAGAAGGAGGGAAAACGCGATCTACGGTTGATGCCTGATCAACCATAAGCTCTGCCAATCGCTCGAAATATCGTTGAGATGGATTGAGGTCGACATGTCCAGGTGCCACTGCTTCCAGGCAGTCGAGCAGGTTTCCCAGCCGCTTCGTCTCGCTCGATATAAGGTTGCTGTTCATGTATGCGTCGATTCCTGCAACGCCACCATTGGCGGCGACAAGCACGTGGGCATATCTTTTCATTCGTCCGTCGATATCGTTGGCTGCTAGACCGTGCTGAAACTCTCGAAGCACCGCGTTCTCAAACGCAGCAATTATCGAGTCGAGTTTTGCTTCCCTATCTGCCCATCCTTCGGTGTGGTCACATTGTGAAAACTGCTTGAGTTGTGAAAGTATCTGTGCTTGCTGTTCAGGATCGCGATATGTTCGGAATATCAGTGAATCAGACTGATTTCTTGATCTAACAAGATTGTTGTAGAGTGGTCCCAGCGCAGCGTAGATCTTCCCAAACTCTTGCCTCGCATGCCCTCGAATCGACCGTACTCGCGCCAATGCTGTCAATGCCGCATTTGTGTCCAGGGCCGCGGTCGGTCCTGCAATTGGCGTCGCAGGCGATATAGACAGCTCGTTAAATCCGTCGGTGAGAGTTTCGCGGCGTTTATGGGTTGGAGATCGCGGCTTGTCCAGCGAAGTTTTGTACCGTGCCTCTTCCACACCTGCGTCGAACAGCGTTACACTCCCAGCGTGCCTTCGTCCGCCATCGCCATGTCCATTCATGCTTCCTGGTAGGTGTGCGCCCGTTCTCTTCGCCTCTTCTGCCTCTCGCGCCCTTTGAGCATCCGCCTTCCGCTTCATGCCTTCGTCAAAACGTTGCCTTGCCTCTCCATCATTCCATACTCCGATTGCTTTTAACTTTTGTATCCACCTCGTGTCATCGTATACCATCTCCTGCAGCCTCCTGCTTACACGCGCACACCGCGCCAGGTCCGAGACTGGGAGGTAGTCGAGGATGGTGGCTATGAGCTCGGCCGGAAGCAGCGGCTTGGAGGTGACATTGATCTGGGTGGCTCGCAGCGAGGCTAGCACGTTGTCATTGCTGCGTGGCCCTGTCATCTGGGCCTTGCGGAGATTGGCCAGATTCCTGGCAGTAGTTGTCTGGTGAGGAGTGGACGACCGACCACCAGGGCCAGTCGCACTCGAAGGTCTCGACATGATGGTGGAGTGGTGAAGCGATGGCTGTGAATTGTTCACATAACTTTGATGTGAGGTCCTCGTGTACAGTCAGCAGCCGACAACACACTACAAGCAGCCCCACCGTCGATTTCGTCCATCAATAATCGTGGTATGGGTGGGACGGTGCAGTAGTAAGAGGGCAGATCAACGTCACCTTCACACGGACCACCATATGTGCCCTGATGCAAAGTGGCTCAGTCGTCGCAGCCAAACCGCATCGAGACAGCTCGCAGAGGCAGTGTGCCACGGTTCGCAACTCTCTTCGTGTCTCTTGTCCCTTGAACCCAGCTCTTTGCTGCCCAATGCCTCCGTGAGCACCTCACGCACCACCTCTCTCGACGGTGTCTGTCTGACTTCGCGTACGATGAGCGCGGCAGGCCTCGATGTTCACGCACTCGCCCACACGCACTATACCATATGCGCGCCTCGGCTGCACGCTGGTAGTATACCAGTCTGAGACCCCCGGTCAGCCACTGCCCTCATCGCTCAGCAGGTTTCTTGTGTAGGCCACCCGCACTACCACGGCCTCCAAGCACGTAAGTATGTTCCCGTCTTCTCCTCTACATTCCTCCGTCGGCATCGCGTGCATACGCAGCATCCCGAGCGACTACATCATTTTATTGCGGCATTCTTATCGACGAACCAAGCAATAAACACACCAGCACGTACCCCACGTCGCGCACCACCATGTGCCTCTTGAGCGTGAAAGAAGAGGAGGCCCCGATCCCTGCGCGTGTTGTTCGAACAAGACGAGTGGTCAGACGGTCGCCTTCGCCTCCGCGCGAAATCCGCATAATGCGCCAGTCCTACGTCGAAGAGCGCCGTCCCTCTCCGCCATCACCGCCTCGTCCAGAGCCAGAGCCTCAAGCTAGCATGACGACAATCCGCACTGAGCAGCGCACCGAGCGAAGCCATGTATCGCGACCGCCCTCTGCCGCACCTCCTTCCGTCGCCCCTCCTCCCTCTGTCGCACCTCCCTCTGTCGCACCTCCCTCTGTTGCACCTCCGCCTCCTGCCTCTGTCGCGCCTAGCAGGTCTGCGCCAACACATTTCGTTGAAGTAGAGCAAGATTCCAGCAGCTCCGAGGAGGACGTGCGATCGCGGACAACTCGAAAGTCATCACGGTCGAAATCGTCACGCTCAAAGCCGAGGACAGAAGTCCCAGCATCCGAGTACAGTATGCACGAGCACGAGTACAGGCGAGAGAGGGGCTACTCGAACCCCCCACGGAAGCCTGAGTACGAGACGTACCGTTACGTGGAAGCGCCCAGGAACAGAAGTGGAAGTAAGAGCGGGTATCATGAAGGACCGCGAGTGAGCAGAGACAGCTTCCGGAGAGAAGATGATTATGGTCGACGATACTATCGGTGATCCTGCGCAGCCAGTCTCCTGTTTATCGCGGTTTTGCAGAGGGTGGCATGAATCCTTACATTTTCGGGTCAAGTTTGGGAGATACCACCATTGTTTGTTGATTTGATTCTTGCTTATATTCATGGCTTGCACGCATGTGCTCTACGAAATACCTTTCCTTTTTTACGAGTACGATGCACGCATTGCACGTTTTCGGCTATGTGGCGCAGTAATGAATAATAAGCGTCCATAAATCACACTACATTTACTTTACACATTTGTGCACCTCGCAAGAGCTTGATACAGCGACACATCATTTGAGTATAGTACTCAACGTGCATACCTTGCACAATACATGTAAGTTACATTTACGTGCATACATTTTTGGTGCAAGGCTTTGCCCCAACTCTTGCCCTATGGCTCTAACCATCCGAGATAAATGTGCTCCGAAATCACAAGTAGAGCGACAAACCTGCATTCTATTGCCGTTATTAAGATATATTGTGGTTGAATCCCATGCACTACTCGCTGTGTCACTGCAACTCCCTGCGCGCTTCGGTTTGGGCATCCGCGGTTCATTCCTTCAATTCCTCTATCCAGACTGTCCAGCGAGATATGTTCCATGAGGGCAATGGCCTTGACATTTCAATACCTCGATTTCCTCTGGACGCATACCATTCGACGACCAGAATCCATTCGACGATTTCATGGCCCATAGATGGCACCATCGTATACTGCAGAAGGGGCATACGCTGCGGCCACTCATTCACGCTTGCAAGATGTCGTTGCTGAGAGAGATCGAGGTTTCTGGTTTTACAAGGGAGTAGAAAGTAGAAAGCGTTTACTAGCAGTGTGCTATCTGCGAGCATCTAGTCATGCGGAACGCCAGTCGCAGTCTCATCGTCAAGAACATGGTCATTGTAATTGCGGTTCGAGATTGCACTACTGGGTACCAGACTTGTAATAAAGCCACACCACGATTCACGACCCGGCAGCTGATCCTTGCCACTTCCAGCCGCGCTTGACCAACTTGCCATCCTGCCTTGCCTGCATCCACCACCCATCCTTAAACCAAGACAGATCATAGATCTTGCAGTGGGCACCTGCATACCGACGCATTTGGCTCGATCTTTTCCACGTCAACACCCTTATCGTGCTAATCGCTTGAAGCGCCCGAACCGCCTCTATCCGCTATTGACCTCCACCGGAGAATGGTTGACAAAATATGCGCGTGCTACTGAGGGCTTACCCTCACCGATCTATTGCTTTAGCTACAGAGACACACGTTCTCATCTTCAAACATAGTTCGACGGCCGCCGGCTCCAACAACAACTCAACGACATCATTCTCCGAAAATGGCGCGCCTCGTTGCGTTGTCGAGTTTCGCTCCTGGGAGGAGGCGGACATGGAAGATTACCGCACGCTCAGCTCACTCAAAGTCTACGGCACCCTCGGACTCATCACGATAGGACGCGATGTGTTCTTGTGCGTCGTTAGCAATGCGCGACAAGTGGCGACTGTACGGCCTGGCGAGGACGTCCAACAGATTTTGTCGGTCGAGTTTCACTGCTTAAATCGAGGAGACTATGACCATCTGCTGAATGATGCCATCAATCCCTACCCCGAAGAAACCATAGAAGCCGACAACTGGGACTTCCAAGGGCAAGCGCATCGCGAATCTTTACTCGAGCACCCGTGCATGGCGCTCAAGAAAATGCTCAGCGGGGGCAGCTTCTATTTTAGCACCGATTTCGATCTGACAAAGCGAGTACAAGACAGATCGACCGAGTCGAGTACTGTTGCTGTCGAAAGTCTGGAAGCTGGCTTCTTGTGGAACACTTACATGATCCAACCGCTTGTCGACTTCCGGTCGCGACTCGCAGAGCACGAGCGCGACGCGCTGGATCACTCGGGTATTCTGACCTCAGCGATCCGGGGTTTCGCGAAGACTGTACATGTACCCGCGTCGTCATCACCCGCAAGATATTCCAAGCTGGGTCAACCTTCCAACATGACTGTCATATCAAGGCTCTCGTGCCGCAGAGCTGGAACGCGTTTCAATGCGAGAGGCATCGACGATGATGGCAACGTTGCCAATTTTGTCGAGACGGAGACAATATTTTGCACCGACTCCCTTTGCTTCTCCTACGTACAGTGCCGTGGCAGTGTGCCCTTGTTCTGGGAACAGGCGAACGGCTTGCCAACACAGCAGAAAGTCACCATCAGTCGTTCTGCCGAAGCAACGCAGCCAGCATTTGATAAGCACTTTGAGTCGCTCCAAAGGGCGTATGGAGATGTCTTGGTGGTCAATTTATTGAGTGAAAAGAGTGCCGAGACCATGCTCACTAGGCAGTACGACTACCACATCCGCCAATTCTCGGAGAGACGAGACCCAGAGAAGAGCGAGTCCGAGCACCAACATCTCCAATCAGTCAATTATGACTACCACGCGGAAGTAAGAGGAGTGGGACTTGACGCAGCCAAAGGGATCAAGCGATGGCTTATTGACTCTGCTGTGTCTTTCGAGTACTTCCTTTCGGAAGAAGCACAGGCGACGCCGCGTGTTGGACCCGGCGGGCGGAAGGCGATTATGGTGGGTCAGAATGAAGTCCTTAAGCAGGCTGGTATCTTTCGCACAAATTGCCTCGATTGCTTGGACCGCACGAATCACATTCAGCATATCATATCGCACATGGCGCTGGAAATATTTCTCAGGCAGCACGATGATCGGATGCCAACATCAGACTTCTGGGCTCGCCACAACACCCTTTGGGCCGATAACGGTGACGGGCTCTCCATGATTTACACTGGTACTGGGGCACTGAAGTCCAGTCACACACGTAACGGAGGCGGAGGTTTCTTTGCTGACCTTCGGAAGAGCGCAGAAAGAGTCATTCAGAACAGCTTTATCGATCCACACCGCCAAAAGCACATTGATTTACTTCTCGGGAGACTCATGGGCCAGGTCCCAGTCCACCTCTACGATCCAATCAACGATTATGTGACTGGTGAACTGAGCCGTCGCGCAACGGAATATACATCATCACGGACGATCAATATTTGGGTTGGCACCTTCAACCTCAATGGTCGAACAATTGGAATGACAGAAGATCTGAGTCCATGGCTTTGTCCAAATGTCGACAGCACGTTACAAATGCCTGAAATCATGGCAGTGGCGTTCCAAGAGATAGTAGAGTTGAGCCCGCAGCAGATACTGCAGACGGATCCACATCGCCGGCAGCAATGGGAAGACGCTGTGCGTGACACTTTGAACAAAAGAGCTGCAATGCTAGGTAGTGAGGACTACGTGATGCTTCGAGGAGGTCAGCTTGTTGGCGCGTCTCTATCAGTCTTTGTTCGAGTCAGCGTCTTGCCGTATATCAAGAACGTGGAAGGCGCGGTCAAAAAGACGGGCATGAGCGGCATGGCCGGGAACAAGGGTGCAGTAGCCATTCGGATGGACTACGCGGATACTTCGATCTGCCTCGTCACTGCACATCTTGCAGCTGGCTTTGCAAACTATGAGGAGCGCAATCAGGACTATCGCACCATCGCAAATGGCTTGAGATTCCAACGCAACAGGTCAATCGAAGATCACAGAGCTGTAATCTGGTTCGGCGACTTCAACTACCGCATTGGAACGAGCAACGAGCGCGCGCGACAGCTGATCGATGCGAACGATCTGGGCAAGCTTTACGAAAACGATCAGCTCAATCTGCAGATGGTACACGGCCGGGCGTTCCCTCACTACTCAGAGACGATGCCGACATTCCTGCCCACCTACAAATTCAACCCAGGCACGGACATCTACGATACTTCCGAGAAGGCTCGTATTCCGGCATGGTGCGATCGAATCCTCACCAAGGGCGACAATCTTCGCCAATTACATTATGATTCCGCGCCGTTGAAGTTCTCTGACCATAGGCCTGTGTGGGGTATTTTCCAATGTCAGATCAACGTTATCGACCAAGTTACAAAGGACAGGATCAGCGAGGATCTGTACGTAAAGAGGCGAGCGGCGGTCCAAGGAAACTCTGGTTCGGCACGGGAGTTCGAGACAGACGAGGAGTCACTTGTTGGCTATGAATCTGTCGAGCCAGGGCTACCACCTGCGAGCTCTGACAAACGTAAATGGTGGCTTGACAATGGCATGCCAGCGCGTTCCGCTGTCAGGATACCTCCCAATGGCTCACAATCGACAGCGCCTAAAGCTGGGAACCCATTCGCACCTGGCAGTGCCGACTCAGATTGGGTTGAAGTTGAGAAGCCGTGGCCAACTCCCAAACCCCCAGCTCTGCCAACACGCACCCGAACCTTCGAATCAAGTCCTCCGACGGATAATCCCCAATCTCGACTTCGAAGCGTCAGGCCCAAAACACCCGACCTCAACCAACCCGCACCACCAGGACCTTCACGAACTTCCGATGCACCAACCCACCTCATGAAGCAGACTTTACGGAAACCAGCCCCTCCAAAACCTGCACCGAAGCCCAAGACTCTACGCGCACACAGTAACTCTCAGGCATCGCCTGCTTCGACTTCAGTAGCACCGCCACCACCAGCTCCACGACGTGCGGGCAACGCTTCACCCGCATCAGTCAATAACATTGTGCAGCCTCCGCCACGTCGGACCACGGGGTCGCCTCATAGACTTTCTTCTCCGGCGAGTGGAAGACATACCGCAACGCCGCCTCCGTTGCCCCCAACGAGGAGAGCTGTGCAGAACTCGCGTACAGAAGACGAAGGTGCCCCAGTGCTACCCCCAAGACGAACGAACACTGGTGTGAGCTCAAACACGGGGTTGTTGGATGACGCGGCTGAAGAAGAGGGCTTGTCCAAGTGGCAAGCATTGAAACCGCAATGAGAGATGACGGTGGGATTGGATGGACAGAAATGGAAACTGTTTCGTTGATTTCGAGATCTTAGTTGTGAGACTAGACATCGGATTAGTGAGGTCTATGGGACTCTGCGCAAGTGCGTGCCTGTCCAATGGAGCGGACGAGAGGATTAAGGTTGATGTCGGAAAGACGTATGCTACGATCGATATGATAAGAAAGGTCTCATCCACGCGTCCGATCTATTTCCACACATCTGTGGTCATGTTCACTGCGTGCGTTACATTGTGTTTGATTATGCTTGCGCCAATATTGTGATTCGGGTCTACATGCCTCAAGCACATCTAGCTGGCTGTGATACATCCTGTAATTTTTGTTGGTTCTTCATTCCCAACAGTGTGATGTCTACTCGTGTCACGAAGCGGTCAGTGATTCAATCTCAACGTTGTGGAATGGCCTATCAGTTGTTCAAATGATCAACCAATGCCAGACAGCCTTTGCCATGACGGCAAATAGCCCAGTATCATTAAAATATCGTAATTGACGAAAATGCGTCATCGCAGCGAACTATCTGCAACTTTTCAGACCTCCGTCTCAATACCGGGCTCGCGGTTATGATGCTTGAATATACCCGCAACCTTGTCCTGCACGCGTTCACCTTTGTGCATAGCCCATCGAGCCGTGCGTGGGATTCGGAATTGCATCACACCTCGATGTCGCCTGTGTTCGGCTCTCTGGTCCCTGCGCTTCGCGCGGTACTGGTCGATAAGACCTTGGGAGTCCTTGTGGGCGTTATCGTTACCGTTTCTCGTGTCTCCGTCAGATTTCTTCCGACCTTCATTGTCTGAATCATCATCGGTCGAAGAGTCGTCGTCATCTCGGCCGGCATGCGATTCGGTGTCGCTCTCATTGTGCACCACACCTGCCCTCTCGCCCGCTTGCTCTTCGTCCAGGTTGTCTCTCGCCGTTTCGAGGACCTCCATCACGTTCCTCAGATCAGGATCTTTGTTCGCCCAGGAACTGTGCGCCTGTCCCAATCCACTCCAGAACTTGAGTTTCAGCTTGACGGTGCCAACCTTGATGCCGGGCTCGTCGAGGGAGCACGCGATCGCGCGCTTGAAGTCTCCTTTCCAGACTGCCAATTCCAGCTCGCGTTCTTCTTCGTCAGGAATGTCACGCAGCCACAAGACTGCGAACGCCGCGTTGTGGCCTCCCATCACTTTCTTGTCACGGAAGCGGATGGAGAGGCATGTGCTGTAGCGCTTTTCCACAGCCAGCCAATGTGGAGCGTGGCGGTGCGCCGACCAGCCATTATGCTGCTTGCTTGGATACATTTTGCCCGAGCCGAGACTGGTGCTGAGTTTCAGGCGCAAGTTCTTTAACTCGTCGGGAATGTCAGAGGCTTCGATCTCGGGTTGCACTTCCAGAGTTCCGATCTCCCAGCCGATGGCCTCGGGTGGGGCCTGGAGCTGTACGCTACGCCAAACCATGGAGAGACGCATGCGTCCGAAGCCAACTCCACCAGCCAAAGGGAAGAAACCGTTCACCTGCGAGCGTTCCTTGAACAGCTCTGCGAGGTTCAGGTGTACAATGCCGAGCAGTGGGTCGTCTTCGTGCACGCGCGCGTCACGGACGCCAATGTGTACTTCGGCATTCTGCCAGTCGGCAATGAAGCGCTCAGTGCCGGCGTTGTAAAAAGGTTTCGCGTTCTGTGGCTTGGTCCTCGTTTTGAACACCTTGCGGTGATTGATGATGACATTGCAGTAAGCGCTAGGCAGAGAATCGCCGGTCTCCTGCTCCTCGTCTTGTATGTCATCGCTGTCATCGCCCTTCGACAACTTCTCCAATTCCAGTCCGGTGATTTGATGGATCTGGATGCTGAAGATTCCGCTCGGGTATCCATCTGGCGGCGGTGCAGAGATGATCATCTGATCCTGTCTCTCCTTGAGTTCTTGGGCTTTCTGCTGCTCGAGCTCTTTGTCATCTCGAGACATTTCATCTCCCTTGATGAAGGCTTCTCGCAGCTTCTTCTCGCAGGCCTTGTCGACGCTGTCCCTAAGCTGCGCCATTGTCCGCACCTCTGGATCGAACGTTTGCCGTTGCAGCTGGCAATCTTGTATGCGGGTCTTGGAGAAGTAGCCAACGTTCCACTCCAGCTTGCCGGGCATATCCTCGCCCTTCTTAAGAGCACGGAAGCCATCGCAACGTTTGTGCATCTTGCCATTTGTTTGCTCGCTCTTCATGAGGTGCTTCAGGTCCACTTCG
The DNA here is from genome assembly GCA_026122715.1 of Cladosporium colombiae. Taxonomy (NCBI): domain Eukaryota; kingdom Fungi; phylum Ascomycota; class Dothideomycetes; order Cladosporiales; family Cladosporiaceae; genus Cladosporium; species Cladosporium colombiae. Next base: position 274,343 of record JAKZFA010000015.1, read on the forward strand.
ATGCGGCCCAAGTCGTCGTCGGCAGTGAAGCGGTCGCTGTCCCAAAGCTGCAGTCGTAGGCGCTCGTTGACATTCAGTTCCTCAGGGCTGACCAACAAGTACGCAGTCTCCTCCCACACTGGGTTCATCTCGTTCATCAGGAGCCGCGTGCTCCACAGAGCCTTACCAAACTTGGCCCAGCCAACAGAAATGTACGGATCGGAGGTCGCTTCCTTGATTAAGGGGATGCCTGCATCTCCACACTTGAAGTCGTAGCCACGAACAATGGTAATGACCACTACACCTCGTGCAATAGTGTCTTTCTTGAAGTCATCGCCAGCGAGCATGTCCTTGAGGTCGAGCGAAATCGATTTTGGAGCCACATACTCTGCCATAGCTGCGTCGACCGAAGATTGAACGAACTGACTGATCAGAGGAAGGTCCATGATGTTCAGCATTTTCTTGAACAAGGGTTGACAGCTAAGCTGTACCTTGGGCTGGCCAAGGAAAGTCATGGTGCACAGAGCGAAGAACGGAGGGTCTGGTGTGAGTTGCAGCCTCATTCGCATCGTGCCCACCACGCCCTTCAAGTCCACCCAGATGGGAAACTTCAAGTTTCCAGGCAGATAGAAGGCCAGGTAAAGGTGCATGTCCTTCATCCGGCTGGCCACAGATTTCTTGTCTGACCTGGCACGATAAGCAAAAGCGATTTCGAGGTTGATGAAGTCGCCATCTTCAGCTTCCATGCCTTCGGCTACCGCTTGAGCCTGGTCTTTGCCGGACTCTTCCTTGCTCTGATCATCACTTTGTACCACGCTTTCTTCAACCTCGCCCTCGCCTGGCACAGTCCTGTCGTTGTGTCCTCCGTCGCTGGCTTTACGAAGCTTTCCGTCTCCGCCAACGGAACGCGCAGCAGCAGCAGTAGGAAGCCAGCGTACTCCCAGGATGCGAATAGGCTCGCTTCCTTGGCCAATGTCATCAACACTCACCATGCGCACTAGCCTTGGCAACGACGCCTGCATAACATCTTCGAGCGTGTCAGCCAATGATATGAAGAGGTCCGGATTGATCAATGGCCACACAGAGCCAAGGAGGGAGTTTAGCCAGCGGACGCTCTCTGCGTCATGCTTTGAACTGTCTGCTTCCAGCTTGCTGCGATCGGCATCCCAGACTTCATCGTCCCAAACGCTGTCGATACGCTTCGATAGCCAGTGCCGCACACCTGAAGATACTGCCCACAAGCCGCCCGCCGCTGCAATGCCCAGCAAGGTCCAAGTGAATGATCGTCTTGCAAAAGAGTGACCCTGCCCAACAAGCAATCTTTCCAAAAACAGTAGTGAAAACACGAGGACGCCGACACAGACGATACCAATGGTGAATGCCTTCTTCTCGATGTCCTCAAGGTCTTTGCGAATCTCCACAAAATCGGGCGGTGGGAATTGCTGGTTCATTCCCTTTTGTCCCTTGCGCATATCGTCCATCTCCTTCTGAAGTTGTTCGTCCCCCTTAGCCTTCGCGCGGAATCCCGTGTAAGTCTCAGGCGTGCTACCGTGCGGAGGATCATTCTCGCTGATTTCCTTCAGCGCCTCGTCGGTGAAGTCGAATATCCGTACGGGCAGATGCGTGACCGGGTCCGTTACTTCTCGTTCCATTCGTTCCGCCTTGTGTTTCTTGCCAGCCTTCCTTCGTGCTCTCGGATCGACAGAACTGGGATCCACCTGTGAGGTATCTTGAGGTGTTTCTGTACCTGCTCTCGTCTCTTCATCCGCTCCACCAGAAATATCCTCTTCGCCTTTTTCAACGGGCTGTTCCTGACCATCGTTATGACGCTCGCGATGCCAGTAACGCTCCGCCGTCTCTTTTCTGGACATTGCCTCGCCATCTTCTCCACGCCGTTCATCGATGTTACCCGCCTGTTCGCGTCTTTTGTCCTTCTCCTCGCGATATTTCTGGATGGTAGGAATGGTGTTCTTGTGAGTGTAGGGTTGGTTGTATCGCCGGCGGTCGTCTACATCGTCGCGGCCTGACATGATGGGCAATTGGCGCCTCGATCGACAGCTAGCCTTCAGCTGCTTCGTGCAGGATCTCTAGTCCGCGGAGCTGACAGTCTACCCCGTGGGCAACTTCTCGGTAGACGATTTAGTTATGTGAAAAGCTTTAGACCTAAGCAATTGAAGTTATGGAGACGCCAAGGGAGATGTATACGCAGTGGGAGGTGGAATCAAGATGTGCGAGGCGGGGCTTGCTCTCTAGTGCCTCGCCAATGTGTACGGAGTGAGGCGAGTGTTGAGGACATGGCCCAATGGGATGCCGATCGATACTTACAGCTGTCTAACAACGATCATCATACTATCGTGACCACTCGCCTTGTAGCGCGCGTGCTGCCAGGTTTCGAGTGCCGGAGTGGGGTTCGCGGGCACTTCGTAGGGCGATGCCTGTCACACGAGCTGGGCAACGATTCACGTCTGGGCCCGCCCAGCAGTGATTGTACGTCATATTTTGCTTGGAAGTAGACCGGCACCGCGCGTCATCTGTTGCAATCGCGATTTTGGCGTTGACTTTTGCTGCGAAATTCGGCGGTTTCCCTAGTCTCTTGCTCGAGCTGTCAACGGACGTCGCCGTACGTTCGTCGAAAGCGTGGAGACGCCCTGTAGGGCTGAATGGAACTGCGGTAGGGAAAGCTCGCCCTATTTTATAGTTTTCCTTCCGCTCTCTCTCCGTGCCGGGTGGCTCTCGCTGGCTGCGCATGCGATCGATGGTGGGAGCAAGCCGAGGAGGTTTTGCGATGCCGAAAAGCACGCCTGCATCACTCCATGCAATATCTTCTGTCCGACGTCAAAGCGTTTGAGTGCAAAATCTAGGCATGGCGAAACACGCCATCGAGATGCTGTGCTGTCCGCCACATGTTTGATGGGTGCACGGTACCACGCGACGAAGATTTGCAGATTAGCCCACAGTTATGTGTACCTTGACGTTGTTCGCCAGAGCATGGGAATAATAGACAACAAGGAACGTTCACACAAGCCGGAAGCGAGATGTTTGAAAACGTGCACTGTCAACGCTGGCGCTTCCTCCGTTGCCAGGCAGAAGCCACTCCTAGCTTGTGTGAGAACATGCTTGTGTGCGAAGATCAAGCTCGGGCGATGGATCAGTACTAAAGCCTGGTGTCTTTTGCGGTACAAGGTGATGTTGTGTGCGCTCGAGCGGTGGCCCAGGCCGTGAGCAACGATGGCATGGAATTGCCTTACACGATGCTACAGTCCCAGTACCTGAGGCATTATCGACACCGGTCATGTCTGCAGAAGTAAAGCATATCTAGTAATTGCTCCTACAGTAAATACACCGGTCACTTGCAGTCTCCTTGCATAGCAAGAGAAAACATGGCGATACAGTACGTGTATGGTCACCTGTCATGTATGGGGCTTAGACGGATGCATACCTTACACAGCATAGGCAAGGCCTCCAGCGCCGAAATTGCGCGGTTTGCTGCTGTATGTGGCAAAAGGAAATGCATGCATGCACGATTGCCTCGTTCTATACGACATCAGCTGAGCCACGCAGCAGGCTTCCGGTGCAAAGTCGCAGTGCATGCATGCGATGAGCTGCGGGGCTGAAGGGCGAAACGAGAGTGCAGGCGGCTCAAGGGGCTTCTTCACGACAATCACGACGCATCGCTCGTCTCCCTCTAACAATAGCCTTTTGCCATCAGCATATCCCTCGCTTTTGCCCCAGCCATCCCGATAGCCACCGGTGAAGCCGAGCGACCACAAGCACCAAGCCAGAAGCCGCACTAACGTCTGGTGTCCGGTGAAGACGAGGAGAACAGGGCGCGCCGGTGAAGACTGCGCTGCACTGATTGGCCATCCACGAGTGCCTCAGGCATCAATCACATAAACCACCTCACTCTCTCGTACGACTCAGCTCCGCCATATCAACCAACAGCCAAGCGGGCGACCCGTTACGAACAGGGCGCCGACCGGCCCGTGATGTGAATCCTTCCCACTCGTCAGCATGGTCAACCATCAACATTCACTTGCCCTCGATGGCAGCCTGATCCCATACGCTGACCTGTTCGACTTGGACTCGGACGACTGCAACATCGGCAACATCGGCACCTTCGAAGACATGACGTTCGAAGAACTTGACAGTCTCATCGATGACCCGCCTTCGCGACCCAGCATCGAGCCGTCCTACGAGTCTTTGAATCCGTCGTCTCAGAATGCTCCGCCGACCAGCTCTTTATCACCCGGCGATACCGACCCTCAGTTCACTCCCACATCGAGCGGGTATGATTTGGCATCAGACGAAAGCAATCTTGACGACGTTCCGATCGACTTCGTGGCCGAGTACGCAAACAGTCCAAATGAGCCCTTCGAGCAGATTTCGCCTTATAGCAGCAGATCAGACGACTACTCACATATCAGCCAGTCAATGCCGCGCAGCACATACGGCTCCTCTCCATCCGCACACCGATCGCGAGAGTCAACAACCGGGGTTGTGTCTGACCTGACACAGCAGCAATGGCCGTCTTTCAGCACCCTTGCTAGCGACGACACTCTCGCTAGCAGCACCACCGACCAGCTTGCAATCTCGCAATTCCACGATTTCAACAACGCTGCAACCATGTCTGTGGGCGCTACAACAAACGACAGCCTTTTTGGCACAACTCTGCCTTTCAGGCCCGTACATTACACCCAACCATGGACACCAGTCGGCCTACAATCGAGCACATACGGACCGTCTTGGGGGAATTTCCATGAACAGTCGATTCTAGTTCACAATGAGCCACATGTACAGTTCATGCCACAGTATATGCAAGGACTGCCCCGCCAAAGCCCACCACAACCACAAAGTCACCATTCTGGGAGCTGTCCTCTAGTTTCAACAACATCCTATGATTTGACGAACCACAGCTCTCAACAATTGCAACAGACACATGCTCACCACAATGAGCAACAGCCACATTCTCACCACAACGAGCAACGCCATGAACCCAGCACGCAAGCCTCTGTAGCCTCTATAACCCCTCAAGCCCATAGCGAAGCTGCAAACCTGTCCACCTCTACACGCTATCGCTATCGATACCCGCATCAGCCTGCAATCACGGCCGAAAGACAGAGCCCCACTTCCTCAAGGCAAAAGCCAAGGCAAATCGCAGTTGCCAATCTGGACGATATTCCCATAACGGCGCGGCCAAGAGACCCGCAAACCAACAAACCCAAACAGGGAGGCAGGAAACGGAATACACATCTCAATCAAGACGCGAGAGAAAGAAGCTCGAGAATGCGGAAGAAAGGCGCTTGCTGGAGGTGTAAGCTCCAGCGCGACCCGGTAAGTCACCATAAACTGTAATTCTAGAACGCGGTGCTGACAGCGTCAGTGTCCCGACGATGGCACACCTTGTGCTAGGTGCATCATCGGATCACAGAAAGGTCAACTGTATTTCTTCGATTGTAATAGGTCCAAGTTGCCAGATTTCGTGATGGACTTCCTTCCGCCCTCATATACCATCATGCACTCGAAGCAGAACATCGAGGATTGCGTGAAAGATCAAGTGCGCGGCTGGGACTATACACGACCCGTCGAAGTATGCCTCACCAGCGGCTACGGACATCCGCTGCGATGGACACTATACGAATTCGAACCGGCAACTCTGGAATTACTAGGCCAGTACCAGTATCTTCAAAATGTCAACACTCGTCAACCGGAGCGATGCGAAAAGTGGTCGCCTCCACTTGGTATCACTAAACTGGAACCCAGTGACGATTGGCACTTCAAGAACTATCTTGACGATTTGATGGCCGATGAGCCCTTGGCCCACTTCCCATGGATATGTTTCGAAGAAGAATCGCAGATCGATGATTTCCAAGCTACTATGCTCGCAATGGTCTGCGAGCTATATCGGAATACGGGCGATTATGATGTGGGTAAAGCTCTGAACTCACAGAAGCAAGATGCTAATGTGTTCCAGCTCAAACAACTTCTCCGCAAGATCATCCGCATGCTTATTGTCACTTACATCATGGGTCACACTCTCACGATCACGCAAGAGACGCTTCCAATGGTCCATGCGCATCTTCGCAGCTCTTACAAGCCCGCGAACGTTGCACCACACACCTCTCCACGGCTCGCCAACCGTCAACTCAAGTTCTTCTTCCATGTTATCCGCAATCAAATTTACGAGGATATTCTCAAATGGCAGCAAGCTACTCTCCACACCAGTGGTGGCAAGGACACCACATGGCTGTCCACCTTCGTCGTCATGCTTGCGTTTGCTATGGTACTCGAGGAGGCTCAGCGTACCATTCAGATTCAAGCTGATGCAAAATATCGCAAACGGGAGCGGTCGTACGATGAAGCTCAACAGGAAGCTAGCAACGCATGTGAACGCATTGACGCACGCTTCCAACTCCTGATCGGTCTATTCCAGTGCAAATACCGCGATAAGAAGTGGTTCTGCGGAGGCAGTTTCGGACCACAGACACCACGATTGCATGATCCGACCGAACACAACTTCTGTGTCCAGCTCAGGGATCTCCTCGAAGAGAGGCGTAAGTTTGCACCCGATTAGATCCTCTGATCAGTATGCCGATCGCTGACATAAAACTATAGAAAACCACCTACGCTCGCGGAAAGATGTGCCGTTCTCTTCGCAAACCCAATGCCAGTACACGACACGTCTGGTAGCACGTTTCCTTCTACCTTTCCTTGACCTTCCCGGTTGATTCACGCGATTATCAGTGATGAAGCGTGCAAACGTTTGCATGACTGACGACTTCAAGTTTTGACGGCCTCTATTATACCCATATTCTTGTTTCATTCTTCTATTATGAGCATTCATTCGATGATACAGCTAACATGGCTGGCATCACCAAAAATTACTGGCGAGGATCGCGTAAGAGGGAGGTTGTCAGGTTACGCGTTACATCTCGGTAGCATCTCTATAACGATTTCGAAATTCTTAGCATTCACAATGGCATCACTAAAGCGCGCTTGACATCGATCCAAGCTCGTCACATCCTTGGTCAAAGCAGTTGGGCCTAAATAAGTGCTGTTTGGCGGACTGCGATCGATTCGTTGGTCTGCGACTCATGACAGGCCGCGTACGGTCTCCACGCCCTCGGCGCTCTAGTACCTCTCGGATCAATTGCCAGGTCGTATGCCAAGTATGGCGGCCACGGCCTTGGAGCCTGCGCCTCGTTATTCCAAGCACGTCGAAGTAGACATCAAGGCGGATGCCGAGCTGTTGGTCGCTCCTTGCAGGGCTGAGCTGTCTGGAACACCTGATCTTCTGTATGCACAACGTAAATCTGCCTCATCTGCTGCTGAGTGCAATGCTCCGATGAAGGACCCTCACGGGCGATCAAAGAAAGGTCGTCATTGTCATTGTCATTACATACACGGAAGGTCGGTGCCTCCTGTTCTCCAAGCCCGCCCGGCCCGCGCGGTGGAAGTTGACACGATGGGCGGGGCGCTTGAGGAGGACTGGGTTGACGTCGGCCAGATAGGCGCTGCCACTACTGCAATAGCAGGTCTGTGATGATGGGAGCCAAGCTCTTAAGGCTGAGCTCTGGCACAGGCGTGGCGGCCAGCGTTTCTCGCCTCGCGGTGGTGGTGGCCTTGGTCTGGGCCGCACGCGGTTGAATGTTTGTAGTTTTACACTGTGAGGGGAGAGTTGATGCATGTGTTATATTATAGCCTCGATTTGAACAAACGAGTGTGTAATACACTTCATACACATCGACTTAACATCGTGCTATTCTCTGACACCACGTTCAACACTGATTGGGCGTGGCATAATAATGGAGGCTGAAAAACGCGGGCCGGCTGCAGGTCCCTGAGAACAGCGACGGGTTTTGGTGATCGGCTTTCTTCTTGTATTCGAAAAAGACAGCTGGAGATTCGGCGGGGGCGAATGGCTGCACGTTATTCACGCGCTCTGACGATATCTGTGCTGTTACCTCCACCGAGACGGGCCCACTAGCACCACCGAAGCACTAGTACTTGCTATCTAGAATCTACTACGTTGCCAGATGTCGCCCTGCATATCATTGTCGTCGTGACCTTTTGAACACTTTCTCTACCACCAACCACTCCGGGTCTTTCTCTAACCCGAGCACCACAACCCTCCGACATACAGGCCATCTCCCAGGCCTGCGCATATCAAGCAAGATGGAGAACGCATACGTGCGCTCGCCGCGCGACGTGCTAGCCCACTTTGGTGCCACCGAGGCCCATGGTTTATCAGACAGCCAGGTCGAGGCCTCGAGGCTGCAGCATGGCAGGAACGGTACGCTTGGAATCCCCTCTCTTCGAACAATAGCGGGCGGTCACTGATCGTTCGACACAGCCATTCCCGAAGAGCCTCCTACTCCCCTGTGGGAGCTCATCCTCGAGCAATTCAAGGACCAGCTCGTCATTATCCTCCTAGCCAGCGCTGCCGTCTCTTTCGTTCTCGCCCTTTTCGAAGAAGAGGAGGGATGGACCGCCTTCGTCGACCCTGCCGTTATCCTCACCATCCTGATCTTGAACGCCGTCGTTGGTGTCAGCCAGGAATCGTCTGCCGAGAAGGCCATTGCGGCCTTGCAAGAGTACAGCGCAAACACCGCCAAGGTCGTGCGCAATGGAACAATTCAATCTGTCAAGGCTGAGGAGCTCGTTCCCGGTGACATTGTCGACATCGCTGTCGGCAACCGCATTCCCGCCGACTGCAGAGTCCTCAGCATCAACAGCAACAGCTTCCGCGTTGACCAGTCTATCTTGACTGGCGAGAGTGAGAGTGTGGGCAAGGACACCGACGCTATCAAGGACGAGAGTGCTGTCAAGCAGGATCAAATCAACATGCTCTTCTCCGGCACCACCGTCGTCACTGGCCACGCTCACGCTATCGTCGTCCTGACTGGCACCAACACCGCGATTGGCGACATCCACGAGAGCATCACTGCTCAGATCTCACAGCCTACACCTCTCAAGGAGAAGCTGAACGATTTCGGCGACAGCTTGGCCAAGGTCATCTCCGCTATCTGCATTCTCGTTTGGTTGATCAACATCCGTCACTTCAACGATCCCTCTTTCGGCGGCAACTGGACCAAGGGCGCTATCTACTACCTCAAGATTGCCGTGTCTCTCGGTGTCGCTGCCATTCCTGAAGGTCTTGCGGTTGTCATTACTACTTGTTTGGCGCTCGGAACCAGGACCATGGCCAAGAAGAACGCCATCGTCCGCAGCTTGCCTTCAGTCGAGACTCTCGGCAGCTGCAGCGTCATCTGTAGTGATAAAACCGGAACTTTAACTACCAACCAGATGAGCGTCAACAAGATTGTTTACGTGAACGAAGCTGGCAACGACCTGGAGGAGCTTCACGTTGAAGGTACTAGCTTCGCGCCCATGGGTGCGGTCTCCAAAGCTGGCAAGATCATCGAGCACCCGGCTGCAACATCTATCACCGTCGCCCAGATGACCGAAGTTGCTGCCGTCTGCAACGATGCCGAGCTCGCCTGGGACCCCAAGACCGAACTGTACAACAACATTGGCGAGCCCACCGAGGGTGCCCTGCGCACGCTTGCGGAGAAGATTGGTACTCCTGATGTCGCTCTCAACCAGACCAGATCGCAACTCGCCCCCGAACAAATCCGCCACTTTGCCAGCACCGAGTACCTCAACCGTGCTCAGAAGCTCAGGACCTTCGAATTCTCCAGAGACCGTAAGAGCATGTCTGTACTTGTCAACGGTAGCAATGGCCAGCGTCTTCTCGTCAAGGGTGCCCCCGAATCCGTTCTCGATCGCTGCACACACTGTCTCGTTGGCAGCAACGGCAAGCGTGTTCCTCTCAATGACAAACTGGCATCTCTACTGAACGCTGAGGTTATCGAGTACGGCAAGCAGGGTCTCCGTGTCATGGCTCTCGCAAGCATCGACAACGTCACTTCTGATCTGGCTAAGCGCGCAAAGACCACCCAGGAATACCAGCAGCTCGAGCAGGGCATGACTCTCCTTGGTCTCGTTGGTATGCTCGATCCTCCTCGCCCCGAAGTCGCAGACAGCATCACCAAGTGTCGCAACGCTGGTATCCGCGTCGTCGTCATTACCGGTGACAACCAGAACACTGCCGAGACTATCTGCAGGCAAATTGGTGTCTTCGGTCCTAACGAGGATCTTACTGGTAAGAGCTACACTGGCCGTCAATTCGATGCTCTCAGCGAAGCCGATCAACTCAAGGCCGCATGCACCGCCTCTCTTTTCTCCCGTACCGAGCCTACCCACAAGAGCAAGCTTGTCGATCTCCTTCAGTCCGCTGGTGAGGTTGTGGCTATGACTGGTGATGGTGTGAACGACGCTCCTGCCCTCAAGAAGAGTGACATTGGTGTCGCCATGGGCTCTGGAACCGACGTGGCCAAGCTTGCCGCCGACATGGTCCTTGCCGATGACAACTTCGCTACTATCGAGTCCGCCGTCGAGGAGGGCCGCAGCATCTACAACAACACCCAGCAGTTCATTCGCTACCTGATTTCCTCCAACATCGGAGAGGTCGTGTCCATCTTCCTCACCGCTGCAATTGGCATGCCCGAGGCTCTTATCCCCGTACAGCTTCTTTGGGTCAACTTGGTCACCGATGGTCTTCCCGCTACTGCGCTCAGCTTCAACCCCAAGGACCACGATGTCATGAACCGCCCGCCGAGAAAGCGTGACGACCCTCTTATCAGCGGTTGGCTGTTCTTCAGGTACATGGTCATTGGCACCTACGTTGGTCTCGCAACTGTTGGCGGTTATGCATGGTGGTTCATGTTCTACGAGCATGGCCCGAACATCTCCTTCTACCAGCTGGTAAGTTCCTTATGTCTCATCCTATCGCCAAAGCGTACTAACGATCTTTCCAGACCCACTTCCACAGCTGCAGCACCATCTTCCCATCGATTGGCTGCCACATCTTCTCCGACTCCTCCGCCAGGGCCGCTTCGACCGTCTCCCTTTCCATCCTCGTGGTCATCGAGATGCTCAACGCCATGAACGCTCTCTCGTCATCAGAGTCGCTCCTCACCTTGCCTCTCTGGAAGAACATGATCCTCGTCTACGCCATCACTCTTTCCATGGCCCTTCACTTCGCCCTCCTCTACACCCCGATCCTGCAGAACGTGTTCGGCATTGTGCCGCTCGGCTGGGGCGAGTGGAAGATTGTGCTGTGGTGGAGCGCACCGATCATCCTCATTGACGAGGTCCTTAAGTTCATGGAGAGGGCTTTCTTCATGGAGAAGGCTGAGACCCGCGCCGTCAGGGAGAAGGCTGAGTAAAGCGTTTCTCTCTCGCGTGCAAAATTTCTTTGAGTTGAAACCCAGGGGTTTTTTTTTGGAATACGATTGGATGTCATAGAGTTTAGATAGGGATCTGTAACCATGAAATCATCATAGCATAAATGCATGTCTGGACTCCGTCTCGTGAGCTTACACGTACACCATCACGAAAAGCAATGAAAATGAAGCAGTAGATACATTTACAGTCTCAGCCCTAAAGAAACATGTGCGAGGCTTGCCATGCATTCGCTTGTCATCTAGCTCGATTGTTCCTGGTTGATCTGCGGCGCTTCCAAGGCCCGAATACCAGGTTAGTGGCACGCTGCTGAGGACACCGAATCGTATATTTTGTACGATGTGAAGAATGCAGGCGAGAAGAAAGACAAGCCGCGGTGAGTTGTGAGGATGAAACACAAACCAGCGCCCAGACAAGGTCACATGTCACCGAGCTCTTTAGATGTATTCTTGTTATAATTGCCCTGGCTTGCCACAGATGCAAGGGCCTGCCTCGGCCCAGACGAAACGTCACATGCCATGCCATGCCATGCCATGCCATGCAGGGCTGGCTGGCTGATGCTGCTGGCTCGGACGCCAAAAAGTTCCCAACAGCGATTGCATCACGAGAGCTACGCCCCCCGATTCTGCCTCTTGGGGACTGTAGAGACCCATTTTGATTCATGAGGCCACTTTACCTCTCTTCACACACCGCTGCTCCTTTCCTCCGACCGTCTCATCATCCCTCCTGCCTGACCACACGACGCCCCACGCGTTACATCCAACCCGCCCTGCGTAAACAGAGCTTGAGCTCCTTATCGTCCTCCGCCTCAACCCTTCGACCATTGGCCCTCCGCCCTTACAGCTACCTGTCCCTCCCTCAACGCACTCCAATTCACACTCCCTCACGCAACATGGCAAGCAACACCGCCCTCGGCGTGCACTCCAAGAAGCACCGCGTCGCCATCGTCGGCTCCGGCAACTGGGGCACCACCATCGCCAAGGTCGTGGGCGAGAACGTCGCCGAGAACCCGGACCTGTTCGAGCAAGAGGTGCGCATGTGGGTGTTTGAGGAGGAGTACACCATTCCCAAGACCAGCAAGCACTACGACCCGCAGTCTGCCCTGTCCACCAAGCCGCAGAAGCTCACCGAGCTGATCAACGGCCTGCACGAGAATGTCAAGTACCTACCTGGCGTCCCGCTGCCCAAGAACATCGTTGCCAACCCGGATCTCGTGAACGCTGTCGAGGGTGCTACCATTCTGGTGTTCAACCTGCCCCACCAGTTCATCGCAAGGACATGTAAGAGCATCGTTGGCAAGATCGTGCCGTTTGCTCGCGGCATTAGCTGCATCAAGGGAGTCGAGGTCAGCGATGAGGGCTGCCAGCTCTTCTCCGAGTCGATTGGCCACGAGCTGGGCATCTACTGCGGCGCCCTATCAGGCGCCAACATTGCCAACGAAGTTGCACAGGAGAAGTGGAGCGAGACTACTGTGGCCTACGACCCGCCAAAGATGGACAGCAAGCACCCGACACCCCAAGGCACACCCCACGGCAGCCAGCTCGATCTGACCAAGCTCAATGTCGAGGGCGAGAACCCCAGCAAGAAGCCCAAGCTGCAGCAACAATTGCAGCCTCTGCCCAACGAGTACCCTCCGCTCTCACACGCCAACGTCAAGAAGATCTTCCACCGCCCATACTTCCACGTGCGTATGACCGACGACGTCGCCGGCGTCTCCCTCGGCGGAGCCCTCAAGAACGTCGTCGCCCTCGCCGCCGGCTGGGTCGACGGTCTCGGCTGGGGCGACAACGCCAAAGCCGCCGTCATGCGCGTAGGCATCATGGAAGAAGTGCGCTTCGGCAAGATGTTCTTCTCCAGCTCGACCCGCACCGAGACCTTCACCGAAGAATCCTGCGGCGTCGCCGACCTGATCACCTCGTGCTCCGGCGGCCGCAACTTCCGCTGCGCGAAGATGAGCGTCGCCGAGGGCAAGCCGATCGGCGAGATCGAGGAGCGCGAGCTCAACGGCCAGAAGCTGCAGGGCACCTCGACGGCGTACGAGGTCTACTCGTTCTTGCGCAAGGAGGGCAAGGAGAAGGAGTTCCCGCTGTTCACCGCCGTGCGCAACGTGCTCGAGGGCGTCAACAAGCCCGAGGACATCCCGGACCTGCTCGAGGCCGGGCCGAGCAGCCAGCAGCAGAAGGAGTGAGTGCCACGTTATGATATAAAACACCAACACCAGACACGAAAAAAGAATTCTTGATATGACCTTTTTGTTACGGCATGAATGAGACGGCAGACCGCGCTTCTTCTTCCCAGGCTCTACAGCATCTTTGTCTTGCATTTGACAGTTTTGCACATGCAGCTGGCCAGCCCTGGTGGCTTTTTTTTTTCTTTTGCGAGATATGAGAGAAGAGGCTGACGTTTTTCTTTGTTGCTAAGCAGGAGTCATGATGGGCCCAAGGCTATGGAGATCGATGATGTTATCAAGGCGGCAGAAGACATCGCGAATGGTCGCAAGGGACCGCATTACCTTGTCAGAGTGATTCGGTCGAAGCTATAGCCCTGCGCAGAATGAGGGGTCAAATGAGACGAGATTACAGAGAAAGAATTAACTACAATTAATACATCTATTCCCCACCACACAGATCACGTTTCATTTGAGTTTGAGCTTCTTCAGGATATCGTGTCTCGCGAAGAAAGAGCGGTTCTTCTTGCCGAGGACGTCTGCGGATCGATCGTTAGCACGGTCTCATAGATTGTAAAGTGGTGTGTTGAGGCGCCGAACTTACACAGTACGATGGTCGAGCAGCAGATAGCGACCTGGACGCTGGCGATCGCCATGAACACCGGCCTGATGCCTGCTGCCACAAGCCAGTCATACCCACTAAACGTCAGCCCAAACGAGAAAATGTTCTTGAAAACCAGCATGCACGTGAAAGCTTCGACCGTGATCTCGCGGTAAGCGTCGACGATGTACAAGGCGCTCGCCACGGCTCCCACGACCATCCCCATCACCACCAGCGCGAAGAAGAAGTCCGGCCAGAACCAGCCGTATCGCGGCGTGTCGTTCGCCGTGATGCCGAAGCCGTACAGACCCGCGCAGCCGAAGATCAGCTGGGGGATCACGAGGATGAGGCGGAACTCGGGCTCGTAGACGCCGTTGTTGCGCTTCGTGAGCCAGCGTGCTGAGCTATCGGCTAGGAGACCTGAGGCTACGAAGCCGAGAACTGCGCCTATGACTGCGCCGCCGTACATGTAGCCGGTTTGCACTTCGTTGAACCACAAGGGCGGGCCGATCATGATGGCCGCGAGCACGATGCCGAGGAGCACGGTCCAGCCGATGAGCGCACCTTGGATCAGCATTGCCCAGAAGATGGATGGGTGGAGGAAGAGGGGGAACGGGCGTAGGAGGAGCTTCCAGAATGGTGTCGAGGTCTTGCGGCCGTTGAAAGGGCGGAGAGTGGCGTAGGAGATGAGAGGCACCTTTGCAGCTGGAATTGCCGAAGTGGGAGAAGTAGCATCCACTGCTGTCTTCTCGTTGGGAGACTGCGAATGGGAAGTGCTCCCTGATGACCTGCCGGCACTAATGGCAGTGTAAGGTTCGCGATCAGTGGCGTGATCAGCATCACGGTTGTATGCCGTTTCCGGCGCGAAGAGGATGAGGAGCGGCAGCATGGCGGCTGAGAAAATGGCAACGAAGAAGTGTGTCCATTGCCAGCCCATGGTCGAAGTCATCTTGCCCACGATGACGGGAGTGAGGAAGGCGCCGCCAAAGAGACACAATGTTGCCATGGCCATTCTCTTGCCTCTCTCGTGCAGGAAGTATAGATCTCCAACACTGGCGTTGACCAGCGCCTCTGCTCAATCGTCAGTACGAGTAGCTTCATGAGAAGGCAAGCTCAGCGAACCGGTTTCACTTACCAAACGGAGCCAGTCCAACACCCTGAAAGAAGCGCGCTGCCAACAGACTGTTGTAATTGTGCCCTGACAAACCAGCCCATATCGAGCTGAGGATTATTATGACAGTGCCGAGCAGGTATAGATGGCGCTTGCCCCAGACGCGCGCGGATGCCACGAAGATGAAGCCCGCGACTCCCACGCCCAACAGGTGGTAGCCGGTGAGAAGGGCGACATTGGTGAAGGAGCGCTGAGGCGGCTTCGGTCCACCGGGCGTTTCTGGCGAGTTGTAGTAGAGGACGAGGGCGAGGGTGTTGGCGGCGAGGAGGGGCGAGAGAGTGGATGCGATGACGGAGCTGAGACACAGGATGGAGGTGATCAGGTCGCGACGCCAGAGAGGGTAGTTGAGTGGGTCTGTTGGTATTGTTGTAAGTAAGCAGTGTGTTCACGCGCCGACTACTGACTACTCAGGAAGCCATACCATTTGGGTCGTCACTTGGCTGCGGCACCAAGATCGTGCCGTTGGAGCTCCTCTTCAGCTCTTTCCCGTCCGCATGCTCTTGCTGCAGCGCTGCCAGCGGATCGAGGTCGTCGAGCGTCGCAGTGCCTGGGACGTGCTCGAGGTGGCGGTCTTGCAGGATACCGAGAGGCATCGTGCCGGCACGCTTACGCGAGAAGAGACAGGTGAAGTAGTGAGCCTGCAGGCGTGCAAGGCTTGACCCACGGACGGAGATATGCTCGGTATATTATTCACTGCAGACGCTTCCAACGGTCCACGGCGGGAGGAGCTGACATGGACGGAAAGACTACGAGGACATTCCAGGGGCGGGGGGGCGTCGCAGCACCGAACTCTAACGGTTGCACCATCAAACATTGCTTGCAACTCTCTTATAGTGTGTCGACGTGTACGAGCAAAGCCAAAAACCTCGTGAATCGCTGGCCGGTATGTCCTTGCATCCGTCCACCGAACGGCATCTCGACCTTCGTCAACGTCGAAGTAAAATACATTATCACGATGTTTTGCCGGAGCGGATGCGCCTCTTCACGTTCTCGCGGCCAATCAAAGCAAGGCTTTCATCAAGGTACAGTATGGCTGCGCCATCACGATAATCTGGAGGCATGCGGACTGTGAATAGAACCAACTCAACGATATGACCTACACATGAGAGTCTTCGACGCCCAGTGATCAAGAAAACAAAGGGAGTAATGAGTTTGCACAAGGAGCTGGGCTCGGACTCGCCGGAGCCGCATCATCCATGATAATCCTTTCGTCAGTATCATACAGTATCCTCAAGTTGCGTGGCTGAGGAATTTCAGGCTGCCTTCGCTTTCCCCTTCCCGCTCCTTCTGCGCTCCCATACCATTACATAAGCTTCTTTTGTACTTAGCAGATCTGCGTTCACCTTGTCAACATACAAATCTTGCATTTCCCACCACTGTTGCTGTGATCCCTCGCCGCCACCTTCTTTGACCTGCGCCCTCCACACCTTTCTTTCCGCCTCACCCTCTACCGAGTCATCGCGCACCTTGACACCTTCGTGTGTGATGTTCGCGACGAGATCGTAGATGATTGGCTCGTGGAGAGGATGCATCTTGGGGTTTGGCTCGACGTAGGGTGACATGTCCAGTGCTCGAGGGTTGAACGTCACAATCGTTGGATTGCGCTGGGATTGCAGGAATTTGTTTGATTCAAAGCGCTTGACATGCATTATCAAGTACGGGGGTAGAGGGTGCAAGAGGCGATAGCGCACTCGGTTGTTCATCTTTTCTTGTGCAGTGATACCGTTGTACTTGTTGAGGACTGTTGTCAGTGGCACTTGGGGGATGATGTTCTTCTCGGCATCGTCCTGGAAAAGCGGCGCTGGTGGAAGATCTAGTGTCAAGATCATGTAAGGCGATGTTTGAGACTTGATCTCAGTATCCTCAAATCGTAATCGATCTCCGGCGTCGGCGCGTGCAGTGATAGATTGGGACTCAATTTTGACAGATCCTTGGAAGATGGTCTGCACAATCGAAGTTTTGGGTTTTGTTTTGCTGCCTCCGAGTGCCAGGTGAAGGTTATTAAGGAACCAGCTCAAGAAATCTGCAGGGTCGGCCTGTTCGGTCAATGTAAACCTCTTGTTGGATCGCAAGCTGATTTCTTGCATCAGCTCGTGAGGGCTGACATGTGATTTGAAGGCGCGCGAGTTCCAGATCTTGCGGACCAAGATACTGAATCTTTGGACTAGTTGTGGCCTAGAAGAGAAATCCTCAAGCATGAGAAAGTTGCGCAAAGGCGATACATGTGCCAGAGCTTGTACAACAGCATTCGTATAGTCGTTCGCCTTGATGTTGTTCATGCCAACGAATCCTGGGATATACTTCTTGCCGAGCAGATCCCACGCCGGTTGTTGGTGTTTATCCAGCGCCTTGACTTCTTCCAAAGTGAACTTTGGGTCGACTACGATCTTGATATCTTTCAAGCTGTCGCTTTTCACCTCATATCCCTCGGGCAGGACATAAACCTTCTTTGTCTCCATGTTGATGTACACATGGTGTCCGACCTCCAGCGCGTGGAAGTACGCTGGCGTCTTGTGGCCTCTTCCGCCAAAGTATTTGCCGCATACAAGACAGGCGTACACATTGATGTTGCTCAGCGTCACTGAGCAGAGCTTCTCGAAGTCAAAGTCTAATCGCGCGCGATTGATTGTGTCCAGGTAAAGATCGCTGTATCCTTTGGTGGGCTCTCGTTGTCGCGCACTGGGTACTGGCTGATCTAGATCTTCGTCGTCCAAGTCATCTGACCTTGTAGCGTCCTCGTCGGCGCCATTGTGTGTGGATGAAGCTCCATTCTGAGCTGCACGGCCATTTGCGACCGGATCCTCTGGTGGAGGTGGAGGTGGAGGCAGGTCCTGGTCGGCAGCGTCGTCAACTCGAGCGCGTTTTGATGCGGGAGAATGGGTGGCAATAGTCGCCTCGAGGGGCTCGTCGGCAGGTCGCTTGGCCATGATCGTAGGAGGTGTGAGATGAGTATCTGAGTGACGATGTGGTGCCTGCAGGCGAAGGTTCTCTCTCGAGCAACGCTCGCTCGCTCGCCCGCAGCTAGCCCGCGTTTCCAGCTTGCAGCCAGCGCGAATCTCGAAAAGTGAACCAGCGAACACAGGGCCCCTCCAACACCGCCGCCCAATATTTCCCCACCACCACTCCTGAGCATACGTCCAGCCCAAACACATCCGGACGGCTCTAGATCAAGTTGAATATGGTATTTCGTCCCTACTGCCTTGTTACTAGCACTCCCACTGACGCTCACTGTCCAGGCCAACATCTTCGCTCCCGATGTCTCTGAGGAGAAGGGCGAGAATGCCCGTCTCAGTATGTTCTACAGTCCAAAGAACCCCATGTTACGGCCTTTTTAACACGATACAGGCTCCTTCGTTGGCGCAATTGCAGTCGGCGATCTCGTCAAGTCAACACTGGGCCCCAAGGGCATGGACAAGATTCTTCAATCAGCAAGCACAGGCACAGTCATGGTTACAAACGACGGCGCCACGATCCTCAAGAGCATAGCACTTGACAACGCCGCTGCAAAGGTCCTGGTCAACATTTCAAAAGTGCAGGATGACGAAGTGGGAGACGGAACCACCAGTGTGGCCGTTTTGGCTGCGGAGCTGTTAAGAGAGGCCGAGAAGCTCGTCGACCAGAAGATTCACCCGCAGACGATCATTGAGGGTTACCGGATAGCGAGCGCGGCCGCACTGAAGGCGCTCGAGGAGCTTTCCGTGGACAACAGCAAAGACCAGGAGAAGTTCCGTCACGACCTCGTTTGCATCGCAAGGACAACCCTTAGCTCGAAGGTTCTGAGCCAGGACCGCGATTACTTCGCCAACCTGGCCACTGACGCCGTCCTGCGTATGCGCGGCGCCACCGACCTTACCAACATTCAGATTATCAAGAAGGCTGGCGGCAAGCTTTCGGACTCATACCTCGACCCTGGCTTCATTCTTGACAAAAAGTTCGGTGTGAACCAGCCTAAGCGCGTGGAGAACGCAAAGATCATGGTTGCGAACACCAGCATGGACACAGACAAGGTGAAGATCTTCGGTGCGAGAGTGAAGGTTGAGGGTACTGGCAAGCTCGCTGAGCTGGAGAAGGCGGAGCGCGAGAAGATGAAGGCCAAGGTGGAGCGCATCAAGGGTCACGGCATCAACTGCTTCGTCAACAGACAACTCATCTACAACTGGCCCGAGCAGCTCTTCTCGGACGCTGGCATTGCCTCGATCGAGCACGCCGACTTCGACGGCGTGGAGCGTCTTGCGCTTGTGACTGGCGCTGAGATCACCAGCACTTTCGACCACCCTGAGCACGTCAAGCTTGGCCACTGCGATGTTATCGAGGAGGTAATCATTGGTGAGGACAGCCTCATCCGCTTCTCTGGCGTCGCAGCAGGCAGGGCTTGCACCGTTGTCCTTCGTGGTGCCACTGAGCAGCTTCTCGACGAGGCCGAGCGTTCTCTTCACGATGCTCTCGCGGTCCTCTCGCAGACTGTTGCCAACCCCCGCACAACTCTTGGTGGCGGTTCTGCAGAGATGAACATGGCAAAGGCCGTCGACCAAGCCGCACAAAACGTGGCTGGCAAGAAGGCTCTCGCCGTGGATGCCTTCTCTAAGGCTCTCCGTCAGCTTCCCACCATTCTGGCCGACAACGCTGGTCTCGACTCGTCAGACCTCGTCGCACGCCTGCGCAAGGCCGTCTACGCCGGCATGAGCAGCTCAGGACTCGACTTGATGACCCCCGGTGGTGCTGTGGCTGATATGCGTGAGCTCGGCATCGTGGAGAGCTACAAGCTCAAGCGCGCAGTCGTCAACTCAGCCTCCGAGGCTGCCGAACTTCTGCTGCGTGTTGACAACATCATCCGTGCCGCGCCAAGGCAAAGAGAGCGTATGTAGAAAACCATTTGAGCAGCATGATACATGAGCATAGATGAGCATGACGAAAAGCATGTACTTTCCACATCATGACATAAGCGAGATCCACACCTAATTGTACCAGATTTCATAAGGGTCCAGTAACAAGTGTGCATCACGAGAATTGGTGGCGAAGCGAGATGCAGTAAGCGCTATCCCTACTTGTATCAATGTACTTGTCATATCGTACGATATCGTTATACTGCTTGATTTCTAGGTACCTATAATTCTCGTTATCGTCGTTGATATTTCGCAGACTGTTTCCACCATCGCAGTATCGAATACTAGATTCACACAAGGCTATGGCCGAGACCGCCAACGATAACTTTCGGGTTCTGATCACCGGCGGCAGCGGGTTTCTCGGTCGGAGTCTCGTGCTGCAACTAGCAAACAAATATCCTCGATGGAATATCGATGCGCTTGATGTGCTGTATCCGGATGAACACCTAGATCAACGGCTCGACAAGTTCATGCACGCCGATATCCGTTGCAAGGAAAGCGTCGATGCCGCTTTCAGTAACTATCATCCGGATCTGGTTGTCCACACTGCTGGCGTCGTTCCAGGGAGGCAGTTCCGGTACAGTACGAAGGAGGAAGACTGGGAACGCGTTAGACGTGTTAACCTTGATGGCACGAAGAACGTCTTGCATGCCACCATGGCTTCTGGATGCACGCGGTTCATTTATACGTCCAGCGTGACAGCGATCATTGACGATCTCGACCACGACTACCACAACATGGACGAATCAACCCAAACAGGCCTCGCAACCCTGCACTACGGTCGCTCGAAAGCCCTAGCAGAAGCCTTCGTCCTCTCGCCCACGCACGCAGAAAAAGGCCTCAAAGCCTGCGCCCTCCGGCCCTGCACCATCATCGGGCCCGACGACACCCAAGTCATCAGCCTCATCCACGACCTGATCGCCAAACGCGAGACCTCTTTCGTCATAGGCGACGGCAACAACCTCTACGACTGGATGTACATCGACAACGCCGTGCACGCGCACATCCTGGCCGTCGAGAATCTCCTTCCCACAGGTCCGCAGACCGCCGCCGGCCACGCTTTCTTCGTCACGAACCAGGAACCGGCGTATTTCTGGGATTTTCTGGCGTTTGTCTGGGCGCAGTTTGGGCACGTGCCTAGATACAGGATCTACATACCGACGGCGTTGGCGGTTGTTATCGCTGCTGTGCTGGAATTTGTGACTTGGTTGACGGGGATGCCGGCGACGCTGCATCGGGGGAGTGTTAAGGATGCGGTCAGGGTGCATTACGCGGACAATGGGAAGGCGATTAGGGTTTTGGGATACAGGCCTGTTGTTCCGTTGGCGGAGGGAGTGAGGAGGAGTTGTGAAGGATATAAGAGGCAGATGGCGGCTAGAGCGAAGAGTGATCGCTGCGAAGGCTGATGGGGTGTGTGATTGATGGCGCGAGAAGACTCCCGAATTTGATATCCAATTCCACTAAAGAGCTTCCGACCGACGCAGACACGATGAACACAGGCACATCGAGTGACTTGACAGCCACTCGATCTCGTACGACTGCAACTCAGAGATCGCTCCATCAATGAAGCAGGCCAGCTCGTCGTCGGATCACGTCTAGACTGTCCTTCATAAGAGGTGCAGGATATCATCTTCAAACATGCACACCATCGAGATGACGATTCGAGGATACTTTCCAACGAATACTTGGGATCTCGACGAAGAGTACGTCCAAGGACGCAAATGATCGAATTACGAACGACGAGCTTTATGCCGCCCCAAGGTTGAGGCATGGACGATTGCAAAGCAATTCTTCAAAGCAGCTGTAAGAACATGTTCACGAAACGCTTCAGCGTTCCTCCAATTACGCGGGTCCGACGTCTGCACTGCTTCAAAGGCATGCTTTGGCGCAGGACGAAAGACTGTTCTATGAGCTTGAAGGCATGCAGTTGTCAATCATCACATGGACGATTTCCTGCCAGCATTGGCTGTTGTTGCTGCCCGACAGCTCTCATCCTTGACGCTACAATTATGTTCGTATACGCACAGCAGTCGCGCTGTACGCGAAGTGCCATATACAGGGTGCCAAAATAGTTGTAGCTTGCAGATTCATTTCATTTCATTCAAGACTTTTTTCATAGGTATCATGCCTTTTCGCCCTTTTATTTCCCACCCATTTTTGTATGCCCCAATTATCTACAAATCAGCGCCCTGCTTCGCCATCTGCAACGCACCCTCGAAAGTGGCGTTGCCACCAATGAATCCACTGGCGTGCACGAAGATCGAGCCAGGAATGCCAGAAACCTTGCTGAGATCCTCATCCCTCACGCCCCTCCAAGCCTCGGGCAAGCCCTTGCGGTTCTCGAAGCTACCGGGCTCAAGCGACACTGCGCGAATGCGCCACTTGCTGTCCGCCTCGCCGCTCTCGGCGAAGAGCGCATAGAGCACAGCGCCCTTGGCATTGTTCTCCTCTTCCAGGTTGTAGAGGTGCTCCATCCAGGGCACGCCCTCGGGACGGTGGGGGATGACGATGATGCGGCCTTGGGCGTCGTACTGAGTGCGGTCGGCAAAGGCTTGCTTGACAACTTCGCGAGCGGGCAGCCAGGAGTTGTGCTTGTCGAGGAGCTCGGAAACGAACTGCTCGCCGACGAAGTGGCTGGCCTTGAGGAAGCGGGTGTCCTCTTCATCTTGAGACTTTTGCTTGGGCTCGGCGGCGGCGTCAGCGCTGACGCTGGCCTTGGCAGCATCGCGAGGTGCGGTGGTAGCGTAGTTGAAGCGGTTGACGACGCCGGCCATGCTGAAGCCCTTCTCGGAGAAGCGCTTCTCAATGCCAGCGCTGCGGAGGGCAGCAGGGTCGTAGACGGGGATGCCGTTGTCGTTGGCGTCAAAGGCCTCGATGAAGTCGGCGTAGAGCTTGTTGTAGAGGAGGTCGTTGTTGGCGTCGGAGGCTGACAGGCCAGTGACAGCCTCGATGATCTGCTTGCCATAGTGCATCCAGACGAGGCCGGCGCTGCTCAGCTTGGTTGCGCTGCCGGGGAAGACGGCATTGAACTCGCGCTGGTGGTGATCGTAGCGCTTTGCATCGTGGTCGTGGACGCCGCCAACGTCGCAGACAATGTCGCAGGTCTTGAGGACTTCGGCGTCACGGGTGCGGATGAGGGAGCTGTTGGTGTACTGGGGGAGGAGACGGAGCAGGTAGACGGCGAGAGCCTCGTCGGCGTGGAAGTGGCCGTTGTGAGTGCCAATGACGGGAGAGGCTGACATCTTGACGCGCTTGGCCTCTGGCTCGGACATGTGGTGGCGGAGGAAGATGGAGGGGAGCAGGAGGAGGGGTCGGTGGGCGGAGACTGGGAGGAGTGGTTGGAAGGGTGTCGGTGGTGTGAAGGAAAGTCTGGTCTGTTTGGGCAGCAGGGTGGAAATTCTCGAGCGCGCAATACGAATGGCCGGCCTCATGTATGTCTGAGGTATCCACTCTTTTGCGAGCAGCACACTAGACTAGAGCAAGAGCAGAGCAAGAGCAGCGCGTCCCAAAGGCTTTGCTTTACGCGCAGCACGCGAGCGAGCTGCACAAGACGAAAGCTAAAAGAGCTAGAATAGGAAACACCCGGTGGCCTGAGGCGCGTTCAGCGGGGTCCTTGGTCAGCCATTCGCTGCAGCGGGCATTCGCTGCAGCACATGTGCACACGCCGCGCACCTGCACGCCTCCGCAAGTTGGTTGGTGGCTTGAGCTTGAACGCCGGGTGGATCTTCCGCCAGCGGTACGCGAGCGGTTGGGTTGCGATGGTTCCTATGCCCAACTACCCTGACCCGAGAGACACCGCCCTGCCGCTCCCGGTGCCAACACCTTCCGACGGCACCATGGCGCCGTCCAGAGACGACGACGACCAGCCTCGCCGACGTCGTAAGGAGTACGATCGTGAAGGCGGCCGCGAGCGAGACCGAGACAGCACCACCACTCGCGACAAACACCGCTCCCACAAATCGCCTTCGTCCACCACTAGCAGCGGCAAGAAGAGCAAGCGTCGCACGGCGAGCAAGGAACGCGAGCGCTCAGAACGCCACAAGGAGAGGGACAAGGAAAAGGAAAAGGAAAAAGACAAGGACAGAGACTACGCCAAGAGCACCGATTCACTCAAATCGACCAGCTCCAGGCGAGTGAAGATGTCTGTCCCCGAGATGGACCGGCGGAGTATGGCCGACTCGGACGCACGATCTCGAACGTCTTATCCCAACTTCAGCAAGCAACACAGTCGAGAAGCTGTTCACAGCAAAGAGGACATCAGCAAGTCACACGTTTCCGAGGCTACCGATCTGGATGCAGAAAAAGATAAGCGGAGACGCTCAGAGCCGGCAAACAGTCGTACACCTCCCAGCCCACCTCTGACCAACGATGAGCCGGACGTCAGACGATCAGGCAGTGGGGCGAGCATGCGGAATGCTGCAGATCGAGCGAAGGCGGATGTCCGCTCTGGGAGGAAGGGCAGTGAAAGCGATTCAAAGACGGATAGTGTCAAGAACGCAAAGTCGGGGCCAAACCTACGGAAAGACGCACGTTACCAAGAAAGTGAGGTTTCGAGCATGCCAGGTGCATTCCCTGACGAGAGTGAGCGGAAGTCTACGCCAACTAGCAGTTATCGCCAGACTGTATCTACTGGTGGCTCACAACCGGCCTCGGTCCTAACCCAGAACACTGAAGCAACGGAAGACTCGGACGCCACATCTATTGCACCTGATCGCAAGACTGGACGCACACCAAATGCTTTGCCTATTCGGAACTCGCCGCCCCGGACGTCTGACTCACAACCCAGAACACCCACCCACGAGGACGCGTACTACACTCAAAATGGAAAGACCCCGATCATAGACGTTGGCAGCAACTACGGATCAGTACAGTCTATGGAGTCCGGCAGAACGCCCACCGGATATGCTGGCATGCCGCCACCTCCACCGCCGCCTCCAATGACTGCACCTTCACAGGTACCGAGAGTGGACTACTTGCTGAAGAACGGCGGTCTGCCTTATATGATTTCAAAGAAGCTTGTTGGCGAGTCAAATCGACCGCAGCAATACGCAACTTACCAGTCACCCGCTATGTATCAGGCAGCGCCGCTCGAGGACTACCAAAAGGTCTTCGCACCTTTATACAAGCGCCTGGATGATTTCTTGCACGTGATGCGGCGCAATGGATCAATTGCGGTAGCCACTGGCTATCGTTCGGTTGCCAGGCGCTTACTAGACAAGCTATCGCAGATTTTCGCTCGCGACATCTCTGGGGTGCGTTGCGATTGTGTGACTTGTAAGACCATGCCACAGCCCTACATGTCTGATGAGGAAGACTCCGGCCTGAGCTGGGGCGAAATCCTCGAATTCGTCTCTGGTCGCCGCGAGCTTCCCCCATGGCCGCCATTCGCCATAGAGCCCGACGATGGTGGCCTTGGCATATCTGGTACCGCAGAGGCGCCAATGCAAAAGATCGACATTGATGTTCCTGACGAATATCGCGATCACTACAAAAGACAGAACCAGAAAACCAAACTGGCTGTGCAAAGCTGGCTTTCGCAGCAGCCAGAACTGCCTACTGGTCCACCTGAAGAGGCAGATGAAGATACCCTTATGTTTGCTATGATGACGAGACTTGATACACGGCAGCGAAACTTGTTCATTGCCCTTATGCATGGACAGAACACTATATCCGACTCACGTGCCCCGACACCCGCTGAGCGGCCTGCCACTCCTTCCACTGCATTGAAGCGAGCGCGACGTGCTTTGCAGAGACTTTACCGCTTGGAGCGTCCACCTAGAGATTGCGAGTGTGCGATGTACCTACTTCACAATGCAGAGCTGCACGGAATGCTTGCCACCTTGGCAGAAGTGAACGAGCAAGAATGGGAAATTCTCATCTCTGGCCGATTCGACGGCTTCCTCTGGTCTGGTGCTGAGAACTCATCGTTCCCACCTTCAGCCTCGCAGTATGGCGCCTCCATGTCTCGAGGTCCATCTCGCAACCAAACTGGAACGCCACTGAGTCGCAACGGCACTCCTTTCAGTGGCATGAGCGGCATGCCTCCCTCCCGTGGCACGACCCCCTTCTCTCCTCTGCGCAATGTCATGTCACCTGACAGCGCCGCTGGGCGCAGAGACATCCCTCCATCTCGAGGTTCCACGCCCGGATTGATGGGCATGGGCTTGGCGTCCCCTGCTCCAGTCCAGCTCGACGAAGACACCGAAATCGCAGTCTTGAGTGAGATCGAGCGAAATCTCTACACCGACATGGAGCGTCTCGAAGACGCCTTCGAGCTCCTTCACGGCCGCGCCGAACTCGTTCGCCAGATGGTGCGCGAACGCAACGCCGGTCTGTCAATGCAAGCTCAAATGCGCAGAGGCAACATGGACCCCGGCGTGAGGCTCGGAACTCCCGCCAGCGGTTTCACGAACTTCGAAGACGAAGATGACGACGGCATGCCAGACGACATGGCCAGTTTGGCGCCGGACGACAGTGCCAGCCAGATCAGCTTCAACCGCCGCGTACGCAAGAGGAAAGAACGGCGGACGCCAGCGCCTGTGCAGGAGGAAGACGAGGATGACATCGTGGCTTACGAGAGCCGGAAGGGCGGCAGGAGGAGTGTTCCCAGAAGGTAGTGGATGCTGACTGATGGAAGGAAATGACGAATGGCGAGTGAACGGAATGGTATGTGCTTGTACGGAACTTACACTGGCGCTTTTTGACGAGCAGCACGGTCAGATTGCTGTTAACGACATGTTTATGATGGGCATACATAGCGAACGAATAAAGCTTTTTTCTTTGTTGGGTTGACGAATTGCTCTTCTTGGTTACCCTTTGCCATCATAATGACATGATAACCTGGGCGGTTTCCCATCACGTACTAGAGAACGTATCGCGGCGCATCTGCTTGTTCGGATCGGTGGCTTCGTCTCCAGCACTTCGCTTCCTCGTACTCGCAACTCGGTTTGTGCCACCGTCATCGTCGGGATCCGGTCTTGTTGGACCAGTCAGTAATGAAGGCGGAGGACCGTCGAAGGAAAAGCTTCCCGGGGGCTGCTGGGCGGGCGGCTGCTGAATGGGATGTCGCTCGGCGGCGTACGCTAAGGCATCGAGCCCTTCGAGGAACTCTGGGAGCGTTGGGAGTTGAGGTCGCTCGGGTCGACGGTGCTGAGTTTGGGGTTGCTCTGTTTGAGGGTGCTCTGTCTGAGGTTGCTCGGGTTGAGGATGCTGCTCTCGAAGTCGTTGCGTTTGGTGTTGCAGCTCTTCACGGTGCTGCTCTCGAAGATTCAGCTCAATGTGACGTTGCTGCTCGATCTGACGGCGCAGCTCTTGAATGTCCTGCGTTTGACGTTGCCGCTCTTGTTGCAGCACTTGAAGTTGATGGGATTCAGGTTGGTCTCTGGAAGGTCGCTGAGGGGAAGTATTCTGATGGATGAATGGCGGGATCAGAGGTTGCTGGTGAGGATGTCGTTGTTGGGGAGGCTGTTGTTGGGGATGTTGCGATTCTGAAGGACCATGCATGAATGAGCGCTCCTGAGTCTGCTGGTTGGTCTGAAGTTCTCGCAATTGTCTCCGAGATGGAGCCTCTATTGCCAGCTTTTCGGCAGCCGTGTTGAGATGGCGCGGCACTAGATACTACATGACGTCCACGCCGTATCGCGAAAGGAGATCGATCTCTTTCAAGAGCTTGAAGAAGAGAGCACCATTTAGCAGGGGCGCTCCACTGTTGTTTCCATAAAAGCTATCGCCTTCCACGTACCAACCTCGTCTATACTTGCAGAGGCACTCGACAAGATAGATTGAGTCAGTGGTTATGATCAGCTTGAAGATCCAGTTGTTCCGATGACGTTCCAAGCGCGGAGTGGTCCAGCCAACTGGCCAGAGGTCTTCCAAGTGAATTCCTATGTTGGCACGAACTATCTCCTCTCTCCTTGGGCCAATGATTCTGCGAATATGATGCAGGGCGGTACCAGCAGCCATAATCTCTGCAGTCTGCTTGGTAGGACTGGGAGTGCTTGCCATGCTGCTGATATTGTATGACGATCCGGGCCCAAAGTAGACTCCGAAAGAAGATTGGCCTGAGGGAGCACCATCATCAGAGCATGCGCCATACACACTGACCACCATTGACCGTCTTGACTGCCAGCTATACGCGTGAAACAGAGTGTTGTGCGAAGGATGTTCTTTGGCTGACTTGAGGCCTTCAAACCCTTCAAGCCAAGTAGTCTCACAGGCTGCACAGTAGGTAGACGGAAGAGCGGCAGGCATTGGGAGAATCGGCAAATTCCTGCTTTCTGCGGCTCTGCGAAAGAGCTCATCGTATCCCAGAAGCTGCTCATCATACTGTGGATTGTAGCGAGACGTCTCCGGAAGGGCAAGATATTTGAGGGCTCTGTGGCCGTACAAATCGGTGTTGACAGGAGCGCCTCCGGACATCGCTTCTCATAAGTGCGGCAAGATAGGTGATGTCGAAGGATGGGACGTCCGTCCAGTCTCTGGGATGAGATCAATATGTCAAAACGGGATACTCATTGACCAAAGGCGAGAAATGATTGAGGGAAGGAAGTGTTACTGGAAGTTGTTTATGTATGCCTCAGGCAGTCACGGCCCGTGCTCCATACAGCTCGTCTCACGCAGCATCGTCACTCAGTGCTGCCTCTCGCGCTGGAAGCTCTCAGGCCGGCCAGCAATCACCGACAACCATCCACCACAACACATCACGATCACCAATCTCGCACAACAAGCCTGAACAACCCAATCCACATCACAACAACTCTCATCTTTCAACAACACCCACTTCAGTCATCACCCAGGCCACGATGGCCTCGCTCATGCGCTCCGGCATGCCCTCCTCAGAACCCGGCTACTCTTTCGCCCAAGCACCGCACACCGCAGCAGGCGGTCCCAGACAACATGGCTTCTATCCGTGAGTTGCTTACATTTGCAATGGTATCTTCTACAGCACCAGCTAACCTCCCGCAACAGCTACACAGACAACGGCGGCACCACACTCGGCATCACAGGCGCCGACTTCGCCATCCTAGCAGGCGACACTCGCAGTACCAGCGGCTACAATATCAACTCGCGCTACACCCCCAAACTCTTCCGCATTGGCGGCACCGGCAGTGACAACGAGGGTGCCAAGATCGTCCTCTCCGTGGTGGGCTTCGCCGCTGATGGCAACGCACTCAAGGAGCGCCTCGACACTGTCGTCAAGATGTACAAGTACCAGCACAACAAGGAGATGAGCGTACACGCCTGCGCACAGCGTCTCAGCCACATCCTGTACAACAAGCGCTTCTTCCCCTACTACGTGCACGCCATTCTTGGTGGCCTGGACGAGAACGGTGTTGGTGCACTCTACTCCTACGACCCCGTGGGTAGCTACGAGCGCGAGTCTTGCCGTGCTGCCGGTGCTGCGAGCAGTCTCATCACGCCTTTCCTGGACAACCAGGTCAACTTCAAGAACCAGTACGACCCTGATTCAGGCCCCGGTCTGGAGAAGGTGATGAAGGCGCCCGTACTGCTGGACAGGCAGACCGTGGAGAACCTGGTGTCGGACTCCTTCTCAAGCGCGGCAGAGAGGCATATTGAGGTCGGTGATGGTCTGCAGATGTTCGTCATCACAAAGGACGGCATTGAGGAGAAGTACACGGAATTGAAGAAGGACTAGAGGGCTTTTGCGGAATATGAGCTGGCGTGTATGATATGGGGCATATTGCATAGCTCGAGAATACCTGGCAATGCTCAGGAGACGCGGATACACGCATGAGATACCGAACACTGCACATTTTCAAATGCCTCTCAACGATGCTTTCAAGGCTCTGGCTGGGACATTGTGCTTGCTTTTTGTTCGCTCCTACCGAGCGATCATCTTGCATTCTTTACTGAAATTCGGTGGCCCCGTCAGTGTTTCCATGGATGCTTTTGATGATTTTCAAGAAATGTATGCGGCCTGGACCGTCCTTTCTGCCCACGACGAGCACGTGTATTATGCAGGTTCGATACCAAACTGCCACAATCAGTGCGAAGCACGTACGGTGATAGTGAACATATACAAGTAGATCCACGGTGATAGCGAACATATACTAGTAGATCCGTTTTGTATATTGTCATTAACTACACCAATGCATATGCCAGCTCAAATTCCAAAAGCCTCGCAAACGCGGTCGACTTCCTCTCTCGTACCGCAAATCAGACCTCCACGTTCATCCTCGTCCAGAATGCTAGTCTCAAGTACATCCTTGCCAGTCGCAGGATCAACCGCCCTACCGCCAGCACACTCCACAATCAAAGCCAAAGGTGCCAATTCGTACAGCCTCCTCAGCTTGGCCTTGCTAACCTCGGTGACTGGCGAAATATACACGCCGTGGCCCTTGACCAGCGCATGCACAACATCAGGCACCAGACCACCGGAATACCGCAGCGTGTACTTCTCCGAGATGTACTTTGAGATCAATGCAGAGTAGCGCTCATCCTCAGCAGCAGCCCGCAGATTGGCAGGCGCAAAGTACCGAGTCTTGAACGGCGGAGAGGTAAGCTTGACGTCTAGGCGGACAATCTCACATGAAGTGGAAGAAAGGCCGATTTCGAAGCATGCTGAGACACCGTTCAGACGCCAGGCAACAATAGCAGTAGTTCTTGGGCCGAAAACTCCGAGTATGGAAGCAATTTGTTTCTTTTCTGGTGACTGGTTGAGGGCAGAGCTGCCTTCCCAGATGCCAATGATTGCACCGACGGTCCAGTTAGGGGCGATGATCGAGCTACCGTCCAAGGGATCGAAGGCGACAGTGTACTCTTCTCCTGAGTCGTTGGGCACTTTGTCAGAAGTCGTCGAGACTTCTTTGGGGTCTTCTTCGCTGCTAGCTGTGACTACAGCAGGACAAGCGGCGAGAGCTTCGCGGATGACATTCTCGGCTTGCACGTCGACGTTGAGCTGGTCGTCTCCGAAAGCGTTGGCTGTTCCGGCTTGAGATATCGTCTGACTGGAACGTAGAGTTTCGGCGACTTTTTGGATGCTTTGCAGGAGCGATGGGATGACTGAAGTGCTGAGAGAAGGGTTGGATTTGACTGGCAAGAGATCTTGCAAAGTTTTGTAGATTTGCTGTGTCTGGTCGGCCATGATCGAGGTTTTCCTTTAGTCTTTTGAAGATTGGATGA
This sequence comes from Cladosporium colombiae, assembly GCA_026122715.1. NCBI lineage: Eukaryota > Fungi > Ascomycota > Dothideomycetes > Cladosporiales > Cladosporiaceae > Cladosporium > Cladosporium colombiae. The sequence goes on from JAKZFA010000015.1 coordinate 305,590, forward strand.
TATAAGCAACGAAATGATGTATTATTGAATACTCACGCTTCTATGTAGTAAAGATGCGGACATCGCGAAGCAGACCTGAACTCAGAGATGTGGGGCACAAACGACATCATCTCAACGGCACGTACTCGGCGGTTTGTAGACGTCTTTCCTGACTTTCTCGACTCGTAGTTGCTTACTGCGGGCCGTCGAACGTCCCAGGTCGTTTTGAGGCCAATTTCGAGATTATACACGAAGCCTCAAATCATTCTCACCAGCCTTAGCTGAGGTGCTCACACAAAGAGAAAAAGACGGCGTGTGAGGAAAACAACGCTTGAGATGACATGCTAGTGCTGCCAGAGATAGATCACAACACAGGATAAATCGTAAATTGCCAATACTTTTAAGCTTGTGTTACCTTCCTGATTCACCTTGAGATGCCCAACTCACGGGCTTGGTGCTACAAATTCTCTTTTAATGGCCAGAGAGACCTCGATCACTGCCAGCTACAACTTCGCGTTGTTGCATGTTGCTTGATGATAATACGTCCCACAAAGGTCCAAACGAGAGATGCTGGTGTCATGATATATCCAGTGGCCAATCATCATTGATTCCACGCCAGTCGGCCCAATGCGTTACAGTCGTACAAGCATCCACCATCGGGTGATTCATCCCACAACCTTGTAGCTGAATGGAGGTTCAGAAGAGAGCTACGATCTAGAGGTTGTGGTGTTGCTCGGAGGATGTGGTGGCTTTCAGTTGTGGTAATATGCTGTGACAGCGGTAGATCAGAAGCAACTGTTGCGTCTGAGTGAGCCTCGGACATGATGGCAAGCTTCGAAATGGGCAGAAATACTCTCTTTGCGGATCGAGACGTTCATGATGGGCCGATGGCAGATAAGTATGTTGGCCATTGAGGGATAGCAAGAGCCAACGATGTGTTCGTGTATGCGTAAGATAGAAATGCTGTTCATACTTCACTGCTGTACTCCTTCTTCCAGGCGTTGATCAGTTCAGTAGATGTGGCCGCTCCGCCGCACACAACAATGACTGCGATATCTTCAGGTCGAACAGGTCTACCCAGGGCTTTCTTGAGCCTGTTGCCGTAGCATAGCGCCAGATTAACTCCGCAAGCAGGTTCGACAAGCATATTCTCGGTGTCGGCAAAGCGCCAGCATCCCATCGCGGCTTCGGCGTCGCTGAGCACCATGTTCCTCAATTTGCCGGTTCTCCTTCCTTCGGACGCAAGCTCGTACGTGCGGGCACTCACTCTGACAGCGCCTAGCGATGTCGCAATAGACGTAATGCCAGGCAGCGTCGCCCATTCATCTTTGTCCAAAGCCGTTGCCAGCGAATCTGCCCCGCGAGTCTCCATGGCCACCACTTGTGTCTTGTCCCACCTTGTACCGCATCTGGCAATTCCATCCATGATACCATTGAACAGACCTCCGCCCCCAACGGAGCATACCAATACATCTGGAGCTTCCTCGCCAGCTTGTGCCAATTGTTGGTCGACCTCATCCACCAAGCTCGAGTGACCTTCCCAGACGTCTGGGTCGTCGTAAGGATGACAGTACACCGGCTCTTCCCCCCTGCTCCTTGCCTCAGCCATCACCACCTCTTTGAGATATCTGTCCGCCTCTTTGAAGTGTGCTCCGTGCTGCACTACGTCCGTAGCGCCCATGACTTTGATCTTCTCAATCATGTGTGCCTTGGTGCTCATGGGCACCACGACCGTGCTGGGCCGTCCAACGAAATTGGCAGCCGTCACGCACGCCAGACCTGCATTCCCGCCGGAAGAGCAGTAGAAGTGTGTCTTGGAAGGATCGGAAGCTTTCAGCGAGGCTTTGAGGACCTGATTGCCTAAGCCTCGAGACTTGAAAGAGCCGGAAGGTTGGAGGTTCTCGAGTTTCAGGAAGATTCTGCTTCATGGTGTCAGATAACTCTTAGAAAGACACCTCAATTGGAATCGACCTACCATCCGGCTTCTTTGGACAGCTTCGCGGATTCAATGAGAGGGGTCTGCCTCCAAGGCTTCTTATCGCCGGTAGCGTGAGATGCTGCCGGCGGCGAGTTGACGTCGGTGACCATCTTGTAAGTGGAAAGAAAAGGGTACGACTAGGCGTCTTGGATGTGTGAATGAACGTGTATAAGAGACGAAATGACTGGATACAAACGCAGTCGTATATATGTATTTAATGTATACGCCCTGCTGACGTAAACTACATTGACCTCTGAAGCGTGTTAGTGTTGACGCTAATGCAGGCACCTCGGCTCAAGATGTCGCCGCTGCTGCACATTTCTTGACTATAGTAGACCACGTTCAATCGAAACAAGACGATCCGCCTTTCGAGCTTAGACAGTTATGTACATACAACCAAACATGAACATGGCTTTCATGTCAACAATGTCACCGATTGGGTATCTTGCTGGCGAATTTGCTTTGATTGAGGGTACGATTCGTCCCTACTATCGGAAGGATAGATACCCCTGCACGAACCCGAATCTGTTTAAGCGAGCTGAGGTTGCGCGATGTCGATTGACCGTGCGTAAATTGTCAAAAGGGTCCAAGAGTCGTGGATCCAAGGGTGTCATTCCGACCTCCGAGGGAGGTGAAGAATCGGTAATAGCGGCCGTAATCTCCTGTAACTTATGTGCCGCACTGACTCTCCGACACCTCTCGCCAATCTCAGCATGCTGCTATGATACAACAAAAACTGGCGATCCAGAGCAGGCCTACTTCGGCACGAGATGCGTTGTGCTTTTGAACGATTCCCGCACATCAAATATTCCGATACTTGCAGTCTCCTGCCCTTTGCCATGACCGGGCAACGTCGGCTTGGGAGGCCTAGTCCTTCTAACTCTCGAAGTGGTACAAGGCACGCTTTCAAAGCGCAGATCTTGCCTCAACCACACTTCTCAGACCAGTCAATCCAATCCACACAGCCTCTTCTGTCCTGATAGTCCGGCTTCCCTGGCCGGGTACAAGGTTGACCCATCGGTCGAACAAATCTTTGACTTCTGTTACGCCAGCGTTTTGCAGTTCGCGATCCGCAGATAGAGCAGCTTCCAGACCAGACACGCCGCCAAAGACAAGCACGAGATGTTTCCAGCTTGGCTCAATGTATGATGAGTTCCCATTTTCGAGCAGTGTCGATAGAGTGGTGCCACGCTCGCTTGTGCCGACGCTCATATCGTAACCGCCATCGAAAGGACACTCTGTGAAGACAGCACCGAGAGAAGACGCCTGTCGAACACTGTAGCCCCAGTAATAGCCAGCTTCCTCGCGGGGTGTGTCTGGGGCCACAGCCTCACCCTCGCCGTTCTCGTCTTCTGGTACTCGCACAGTGAGTCGCGTCTGTGGCTCCAGTTCCAGTCGTACTGCGACCTTGTTTGCCAATCCACAATCGAGCAACGTAGCTGCTTGGCCGTTGATCTGAGCAGCACCAACGCTGACACCTTCGCGGAAAGGACACCATTCGTTGCTCCGAAGGTGGTGCGGCATGTCTAGACTTGGAAGTGCGCCAGCAGTGCGAAGATCCGGGTGCATTGGGAACAAGGCTTTCCTGAGATGCGGCGGGGTCTCCAGGTAGCTGAGAACGTGGTAGAGGAAGAAGTTGGGATCGGAGTATGCTGTGTATCCATCTCGTTCGGGTGCTCTGGTTGGTGCTTGGCCATCGTCGAACACGATGACTTCGTCGACGCAGAAGACTGCACATGCCCGAGCGATTTGTCCAACGAGCGCATTTTTCATGTCATGTGTTGAGCAGCTGTCATGATGTTAGTTGTGCTCTGAACTTCATGTGTCCGTGGATTGCCCAAAATATTGTCGTTGCCGGGTCGGTACTGATGTTCGTTTTGCCACGAAGCTGGTATTAATTATAATTATCTTGACTTACTTTGCAATGATACTGCCTGGCAAAGCCAAGCTCAGAGTATGCTTCCTGCCAATCGTTGGCTTGAAGACCGCAGACGGTCTCGAGGTATCGACGGCCTCTGTCGATTGCTTGTTCGCGTCAACCGAATTCAGCTTGCGCTTCTGCGAACGGTCAGTAAATTGCAACAGACTAGCTTTGACATATATGCCGACCTTGACATGGTTTAGTGGTGCCATTCTTGTACAAAAGCTATGTTTCGTGCAATAGTTTGTCCAATGGCGGCAAATCTCATGAAAGCCTCAGTGGCTTGCGGATGAAGAGAAAGCGCAACGCTTGAGGCTGACGATCCGGGCCGACACAACTGTCAAAGCACCGGCTAGGGTTTAGGGTACTGTTCATGGCCTTCGTTCTTATCGCGAAAGGATGTTACACTCGCATTTTGCTGCAATCGATTGAATCTAAGAGGCAAAGTACGTTCAGGTGTATCTGGGCATATGGAGATATTTCTATCTGTTCAAGTCATTGTTTTGGACGCTTGCAAAGGCACCATGCGAAGCAAATTCGCGTTGCTGCTTCCCAGCTGGTACTTTGACCAAGGCCCACGGCATACGATTGATCATAGGGTTAGTCTCAACAACCAGATCTACGAGAAAAGTCAGCGCTCCAACAGACGCATGACTAAGATCCATGGGCTATACGAAGGAGTAACCTCGTTGTCACCGCGTAACGTAATGTCTATCTCATAAAACGAGCACATATAGAAGCGATCGATGAGTCTTACATCCAAAAGTCTGATTAATGGGTACAGCGCGGTACATCTCCTTCACTGGCAGCGTACTTAAAATAAACCTTCTTGTTTTATGCACGCGATCGTCACCAGATCGACACTCTGACTGGCTTGAACACACAAGCAGCAGTCTCATAACACTCTCAGTGGCTCGGGGTATTGCAGTAGCGCTACCGTAAGACCCTCTCAAAGTACGCGCCGAAGTACGCTGCCGGTGAAGGAGATACCTCACCGCCTACTGCTGCTGCAGCAACTCCAACGTCTGCTACCTCCTGGCACGTACCATGGGGCGTCAACTCAACAAAAAGTTAGCACTGCGGATTTCTACATCTGATTTACGAGTCTTAAGAGGTGTTTCAAGGCCCAGACAATTGGTACCCAAACCGGGCCGGCCTCAATGGAAAAACTCTGATCTCCATGTCCTATGGCACACATGGTACACAGGCAAGATACAACTTACTGCAAACCTTTCTTCTTGAAAGGCACATGAAATCAGAACAATAAAAGTGTTGAAGTTGAAGTTGTACCATGATTCATAAAAAGGTCATCTAGCTCATGCTTTTGGTTGCTACTGGTACATTCCCGTGATAGTCAATGCCGAACGCCGTCGTCATCATCACCCTGATGCTTGTTGCCGCCCCTGTGGCTCCCATCCTGTAACGCCGTGTAAGTCGAGCTTCTGGTATTCGCTCCCACAGCCGAACCCGCTGTCGTCTGAGACTTCATCTGTGATGACCGCCGTGTGAGCGCTGTTTGAGCGCCCTCATTACGCGTTGCCACGCCCGTCGCTGCTTTAAGCTGCGCCAGCGGCGTGGTCGACCGCGAAAGAGACGGCGTCATCGTTGACGAAGTCGTCGAACGAGAACGGATTGCTGCCAAGCGAATCGTCGAAGCCCGAATCATACGCTCCATTCTCGTAGGAGAAAGAGTCCAAATGGCTAGAAGGATCTGCTGGTAGCAGGTCCGTAGTTGGAACGCAAGAAGGGTCGTGAAGAGGCTTGTCCACCATGCTGTACTGGCTAGAGATGTCGAAGAAGGGTTGCTGGAGGTGGGCGTGAGAGTTGACGTCTGACTCCTGAGCAGGCTCGACGGACACTGCAGGTCACACAACATTGCTGCAGAATGTTGTGTCGCGTCGAGGTGCGGAAGGGAGCCAGACTTGGGGTCCAGTGCTTCGAAAGCCGGTGGTGAGATAGTGGTAGGGAGGTCTGAGGGTTCGATCTTGATGGTAGGGTAGTTGCTGATCACGGTGTCGGCGGGCGAGGCAGGGCTGGTGCCAGCGTCGATTGAGCCGCGTGAGTGAATGAGAGATGGTGCAGGTGTGGAGTCACTGTGGGGCACGTTAGTATGTGTATGATCACCGTGGAGCACGACAATGATGACTTACCCCTCGGTGCACAACTGCACCTCTGGGAGGACGACATCTGAGGGTAGGGGACCGTGGAGCCTGCGGTATGCCTCGAGTTCGGCATTGGCGCGGGCGAGCAAGACTGCGAGAGTCTCGGCCTCTTGCCGCTTGCGTTCCCTTGAGTTGTGCGCAGCCGCTCTGTTGCGCTTGATGCGCTCAATGCGGCGCTGCTCCTTCTCGTCGTCGGTCTTCGCTCGCTTGCGCGGCGGCAGTGTGGTCTTTGGCTCTGGGAGTTCTTGTCCCCATGATTTCCTCTTCTTTGCAGGCTTGCTCTGAATGATGACTGGGGGTGGCGAGGCCTGTGTGGATGTGGCGCAGGTGTTGTCGAATGCTGGGGAGGGCGATGAGCCGCTTTGGAGATCTTCCATTTTGAGATATTGCGGTGGGGAGGGGTGTTGATCCATGAGGTCGTCGAGGTGGTTCATGGGGGATGTGAAGTGGTGTTGAGTGGCGGTCTCCATGGTTGCTTGTCTACAGGCAGGGTCCTCTGTAAATGGATGGAGCCTCGGGTGGTCAGTGAGGAAACGTATGGTCAAACGGGAGAGGCAGCAGGCGGCACTCGGGGTCTTTGTATGTGGCCAGCTGTTCACAAAGGGGGGCCTTGCGTGCCTAAGCGTGGGTCCGATTCAGCCGCCGTGCCCCGGAAGGGGTCGTGCATGGGTTGTCCACCTTGTCTGTGCTTCGCTGCGCCGTCGTCACGCTTAGATTGGCGACAGCACGTGTTCGACCTTGTGGAGAAGCCATTATACCGCCTGGATGTGCCCTGAAGTGTCAAGATCTGGATTATCATTCGAGGACCTATGATCACGACTTTACTGCGACTGCAAAAAAAAAAAAGCAATTTGATCTGGATTTGGCGGAGGATCAACGAACGCTGAGAACACTGTCCCTGAGTAGCGTGGTGCCGTGCTTAGCATATTTGAGGTGAGGTTGAGACTCTGCGCCAGTCACGATCGTCACGTGCATTGGCGAGGCAGTATAACGTGTGAGGGTGATCCCTTTCCGTAACAGTGTTTGTCGTGTCTCGCCGGTGTGTATCTGCATTGATCTGCATTATCATCTTTATTATTGTCAGGGACAATGATAATAGCAGGCAACAGCACGTGCTCGCCAGCGTCGGTCATGCCTTTCCACGTCTGCACATTCTCAACATCAATGCCATTAATGGATCACTATCTCCGCCAGATAACGAACGGCATAAACCGAGCATGTGGGATCTCTCACAGCAATAATTAGTAACTTAACACACCACTGCACTCACTCTTGTCAGCGTCGACTAAGCACGCCTGAACTTCTCAGGCTGCGGAGTAGTGCCATCTCCTTAATACGGTGGTCCCTTGGTCGCTCTGAACGATAATCTCACAGCGCACCTCGCCTGCACTCCCCGCCCGCCACTCTATACGCCTGCACTCCTCCACAGGCCAAGCGATCGAACGTTCCAGTCCTCAGCCGCGCCACTGCGCGTTTCAGGCCCGTCAAGCGCCGTTCTCCATGGAGCCGGCGGCAGTACGATGACGCGCGGTGCCCGCTGCGTGCCGTGCTGGCCGTGCTGCTATTCCAAGATTCCAACTTTACCGTCCTGCCTGTCGCCAGGGCGTGGCAGGCAGCGAGTATACTGTACACTAACGCCCACTAGCCACTGACTCCGCCACGACTGCCAAACACTGTCTGCCTTCGTTATGGCCGCGGTGGACCTTAGCCATATCGCATAATCTCGAGCCTTCGTTTTCAGGCAGTAGCCCGAGTCGGCCCCTTCTCACCCTCTCGCACTCGCACCCCCGGGTGCAGCGTGCGTGATGCCTCCGAGCACGACAAAGTCAGACGCCGGGAGGGCAGGCCTTAGCCTGACCAAATCAGGCACCAACAACCCCAATCCTATCCAGCATGGTGCTATGGGTCAAGCTGAGCGTGCCTTCTCAGCTGCCTCGACGTTCATGTCAGGCATTTTGGCCATTTCGGCCTCACAGTTCATTGGTGCGCCACTGAAGCTGGTCGACCCAAAGTTCTACGATGGCTACATGGCATGGACAAAGGAATCCTTTGCAGTCCTCGTTACCACCATTACACAATGGTGGGCTCCCACTGTCGTTCGCGTCAGCGGCGATGAGAGCATGAAGGGTCAACTCTACCAAATGGATGATGGCACACTCAAGTGTAACTTCCCTCATCGCCTTGTGCTCATGGCAAACCATCAGCTGTACACCGATTGGCTCTATCTCTGGTGGGTAGCTTACACCAACAAGATGCACGGTCGAATCTATATCATTCTCAAGGAGTCTCTGAAAAATCTGCCAATCTTTGGCTGGGGGGCACAGTTCTACAACTTCATCTTCCTCGCTCGCAAATGGGAGACTGACAGATTCCGCGTGAAGCGTGCGTTGAATCACCTTAAAGATCCCAAAGATCCGATGTGGCTATTGATCTTCCCAGAAGGTACTAACCTCTCAGGTGTGACGAGACAAAAGTCTGCACAATGGGCGGAGAAGACCGGCGTCAAAGACATGAAACATCAGCTTCTGCCCCGTACAACTGGATTGCAGTTCTGTTTGAACGAGTTGCGCCAGACTACCAACTGGCTTTACGACTGCACGATCGCGTATGAAGGCATTCCTAATGGTATGTACGGCCAAGATGTCTTCACACTACGATCCTCCCTATTTGAAGGACGACCTCCGAAATCTGTCAATATGTTCTGGCGACGTTATCGCATTCAGGATATTCCGACTGAGAGTGACGAAGCATTCGGCCGCTGGCTCATGAACAGATGGCGAGAGAAGGACTACCTCTTGGAATACTTCTACAAGTTTGGATCATTCCCAAATGAAGAGCCGGTCTCTGCATTGTTGGCCGTCGAAGGCAAAAAAGAGCCCAACCACGCCAAGACCATTTCTACTGAAGTCAAAGGTGGTGGCTGGGACGAGTTCCTTAGCATTTTTGGCCCTATCACGTCGGCAGCTGGCGCTTTATCGTCAGTGGACTTCACGGATCCAGTGAGCTTCGATGCGTTGCTGGGAAAGGTGGCAATGGCGCAACACATGAATCTGGCCGACTTGGCACGAGCTGGTACGATGCCCGCCACCAGCCAAGATGCTATCCGAAAGGCCATCGCTGCAGCAAACAAGCAAAAGCCCATCCCAAAGCCGCTGTACGATAAATTGATGAAGGAGACCCCAACCACACAAGCTGGAATGAAGAAATTGCTTGAAAAGTCTGGAAATCCTCAGATCGCGAAGAAGGCTACAAAGGCGCCAGCTGCAAATCGCACGCTGTCCCCAGAGACAGCACAGAATGCTTCGAAAGTGTCTCAGGCAGCTCAGTCAGCAATTCGACAGGGTGCTTCAACTCAACTGCCCAGGAAGCCGCAAGATGTTCACCAAGCAATGCCTCTCGCGAAGGCGGAATCGATGGTCACTCGACCGTTGAGCACGCTGGCAGTGCAAAAGGCAGGCTCGACTTTACGCAACGCTGCCGCAAAGAGGACCCAGCAAAAAGGCGCTGCGCTACCTGGGCAGACTGCCGCTGCCGCTACCGTCAAATCGAAACCTGCCGCACCCAAGTCAGTGAGTGGTGCGAAGTCCGTGAATGGTGCTGTGAGAGCTCCGACCTCGAGGCAACCAGCTCCAGCAAAGCCTAAGTCCGTCAATGGTGCAAAAGCGGCAGTCGCAAAGAGCGTGGCTGGCACTGATGCGGCGAAAAAGACGTCTGCGGGTTCGCAGCCGTTGGGAACTGTGAAGTACAAGGATGGAAAAATGCCTGCATGATGCTCTCTTGTGAGTTATGGGCCTGTGTATGTATGATTAGCGAGCATTGATGCGTTCTTTCTAAAGTTATTATGAGGTGGCTATGAGGTGGCTTGTGTAATGACAGTGTTTCAGTAATGAAAAATAAAGATATTTGGGAACGTAATTAATTAAAATTCGTTGGCCGACATATGACCGGCCCACTGGTGAATAATTCACTTCACTTCACTTCACGAAAGGTACGCACGATTAAGGTACTTCCGGGATCTCCCAATGCCAAGTGCGCTGACGGGGTGCGCTTTTCCTGGTGCTGCTCGATTAAAGTGAAAGTACATCGTGCGGAGGTAGAAATTGAGAGTATACCAAGGTGACTTTGAATGGAAGGAGACGCACGGATCATCCACACAAATAGGTAAAAGCAGCATCTGCGTGAATCCTAATGATAGGACGACCGCAGCACATGTAAGTGCCCTCAAAGAGACCCACAGTCCTAGTCGATGGCAAAGAGACGGAAGTTACTGCCAAGCTCTTCGTAGGCAATCTGAACTTGGCCACTGAGGAGAAGAAGCTCGAACAGGCGTTTGTTCAATTTGATGAGCCCCGAAGCGTCCGCATTATCACCAGCGCCGTCGATGGCCGGAGCCGCGGGTATGGCTATGTCGAATTTTTTTCAGTGCCGAGAGTGCTGTCATGGCTTTCCAGACTTGCACCAGAAGCCGTGTCTCTGATGGCACGGCCGACGATGACGCCAACGACGTGAACACCAACCGAACTGCCAAGGATCAAGTCTCCTCAATAGACTACAACACTGACTACAACCAAGAGAAGGATGACGCGGATTGCGCGGGGGCCAGAGCCCTCATCAAGTTGTATGTGCTGTCTGACAAGTTGATCGATCTTCACACCGTAAACTTGGTGACCGACGAACAGATTTAATACGTTGATACCCTCGAGTGTCTCCCGGAATTTATTTCCTCAATATTGCATACCAATGTACGCCGATCGGTAGTCCACTCCACACGCTGTTCCGCGATTGGTACATGTACGAGGCCAGTTACACTTGGTGCCGGACACAAGTCGATATCGGAGAACGATACCCTATTGACTTCCTGAAAGACTACGTCGTTGAGAGTGGCCGGATTCACAGTGAAGACGGAAACCAAATCATCAAGGAGGCGTTCAAGATCAAAGCGAGGGATCGTCCGAGTGGCCACTACCACCAGGAGGCGGCGAGTAGCCCGGGCAAAAATGCGAAATAGGGATTTGCCTCGCGGAAACCATCGATTATTGAAGCAGGTATGTGGGAGGAATACCCTTGACCCTCAGAAGTCTGTATTTGAGCTAACGCTAGCACAAGGCCTTTGGACCTCGTGGCGTACCTTGTTCTCCGTCCGCGAAGGTAGAATGAGCACCCAGACGGCCTTGTTGATTAAGAACTTGTGTGAGTCGTGCGATATGGTCGCAACCAGTGTGGAACGAACCAAAGCACTGAAAGTTGGTCGAGAATATATTGTAGAGGGACACTGTCATGTGCCCTGGTTCCCAAGAGTTTGCCAACTTGGAGAGCAGAATGGTTTGTGACACAGTGAAGTGAAGTGAAGTGGATCCATTGCAGAATATTCTGGAGAATTCATTAGATTTGTAGTCTCTAGGGAGTGAAATCGTTATTTTGTACACGAATGCGCTCTACGGTACAGGGGTGTGGTGTATTCTGGTTCTGCCGAATGCTACAAGGTGTCATTGGGTTGGCGTTTTTCTTGTCCTTCTTCTTTCGCTCCTGCTTCCTGCATCAACATCTCGGCATCTCGGGCCATTCGGGAGTTGGCGCTGGACCGAACCATATCTGAATTTCTGTGGATTGTGCTTATTTAGTACCTATACCTTTTGTCATGTCAAGAACTCTGCGTTTAGTGCTTGTCTACCTCAATATCACGTGCAACCCTGGCGTTAAGCGGAGTTGAGAAATCGCGCCTTCCGAAAGCAGACATCTCAAGCTTCGGGGAATGATTGAGTGAAGTCGACATGCCATCAGCAAACCTTCTTTTACAATAACAACACCCTTTCCCCTCCATACTATTTTCCATGCGCTCAATCGCCCGCCAAAGCGTCCGCTTGGCTAATCAACAACGCCTGCGAGCAGTATCGCGCCCACGCAACCTTATTGTACAGCACTCCCGAGCATTTCACGCCGGCGCATCGCGCTTGTCAGAGTCAATACCGCCAAACGACCCGTCGGAGCATAGAAGAACGATCGAGGAGCAGCGTGAGAAGGAGCGTAAGGCAGCCGATGAGGCTGTGAGGCAGGAGTACAATGCTATCGACACAGGCGCGGAAGTGAGGAAAGGCGGACGAAACAGATCCTTGAAGAATGCGAAGCAAAGCGACGTGCCTAAACCACCACCTTTGCCGGACTGGTTCTTGGAACATAATGTTTTGTTGATACCTGAGGAGACTAGTGGTAGCGTGGAGGGCGGCAGGCAAATAAGATGCGTGGACGCGCAGACCGGGCACACGCTGTTTCATGTGCCTTTTTATCCTGAGGAAGCACAAGAAGAGAAGGCTAAAAGTGAGATGAAGGAGGCGGCAAAGCAGGAGCAAGTTGAGCATGCGAAGAAGGCCAGCATACCAGGAATCAACATGATTGGGCAGGACTTCTTCCAGCAGAAGTTCGACGGCCAGATCCCACCAGTGCTCGAGGGCGACAACGATCTTCCACTTGGATTCAAATCAGAGCACAGTTCACAACCAATGGGTGTCGATCCCTTGTCATGGACACTGTTGGAGACGGAAGCCTCCGTCAGGGCTGCTATGGGTCTTTCTACACAAGCTGGCGCTTCGTCTTCACATACGGCTACACGATCAGATATACACTTGCATTGCCCGGACTCAAATGCTCATGATCAGGTCGACCAATACGTCCGCGAACTGGCGACTGTCCTTCAAGCAGACCTCATTCGCCTCGATGCCAATGACCTTGCGGACCTCACAGACGAGTACGTTGGTGGCAGCAGCGACTCGCCTGGCTCTTTCTCTACACTCGGATACGATGTGTACGATGGTGCTGCTGCAACGGGAGTTAGTATTCGTGGCGGGAGGAGCGGTGAGAACGTCGATCCGGACGAATTCGATGAGCAGGAGGATGAGGATGAAGATGTTGACCCTCAGTCGATGGATCTCGGCCACTTTGGCAACTTCGACGAGCTGCGTAAAGCTCTCGGCGACAAGCGACATGACATCAACAAGGCATTGGGCAACTTTGGCATTGCAGGCGTTAGTGTAGCGCTCCCGGGCGGAGGCAACCCATTCGCACCGCCTCGCCCTGTGCATACACACAGCAAGCGAAGTGAGCCGTCCGAGTACGTCACATGGGATGACGCGAGACTGAGTGCTCTTCTAAGGGGTGTTCTCGACGCGCCGACCAAAGCCAGGGCAGCTGGGCTTGGAAAGGCATCAGAGACCGCCGTTGCGGAACCTGGCTCTGCATCCACAGCACAAGGCGAGCAGGATGAAAACTCAATATCTTGGCCGGTTCGAGCGGGAGGAATGGTTGCGGAAATTGTGAAGAAGATGCAATGTCCGGCCCAAAGCACGGGCGGTTCAAGCATCCCTGCCGTCGAGTTCAACGATGACAAGTCTGATCAGGCACGAAGCCCGAATGGCGAGCGGAAGAGGACAATTGTTCAAATTCGCGATTTGAAACAAATCTTGGCAAACCGCCTAGGAGAGTCGATCGTGAAGCGTCTTGTCCGCATTGTCCAGAGACGAAGGCGTGAAGGCGAAGAGGTGCTGGTGATTGGCACCACGGCAGACGATGTCGATGGACCTCTTGACAGCCTACTGGATACATACGAGGACTCGCCTTTCCGCTTGATCATTGTCCCGCCATTGTTTGGCATGAGTGCAACGGAACGCCATGCCTACCAAAGCAATGCGCTGATGCCGCCTCTGCGCTCCATCTACCAGGCGCCGTCAGACGACAGAATTGCCAACATCAACCTGCGGCATATCACTGGCATGATGAATCGTCTTGGCCATAGGGGTCTTCGACCAAGCGCTCTGGAGGCTTCTTTCAAGAAGCTTGAGATGCCTGGAACTCACATTCTGAGCGAGAAGGTTCTACCTCAGGACCAGGTGCAGCGCTTGGTATTCACGGCAATTGGTCTTTCTCAATCACACGCAAAGGCGGACGCAATCACCCACATCCACATTGCACTAGCCACCGCTATCTTGGCCAGAGCCGATCATGCCGTTCACTCGTGGACATCATTCCGCGACACCCAACAATTCGGCAAAGCCTCTGGCAAAGGAATTCCTTTCGGCAAAAACGGACCTGGTGCAGGCACTGGTACTGCTGAGCAAAACCCAGGCCAGGCCCGTATTGAGAAAATAAAGAAGGACTGCAACGCCCATGAGACACGTCTGCTGGCAGGTGTCGTTGACCCTCAGAACATCAAGACAGGGTTCAACGATGTGCACGCTACACCCGAGTCCATCGAGGCTCTCAAATCGATGACGACACTGTCTCTCATGCGCCCAGACGCTTTCTCGTATGGTGTACTGGCCAATGATCGCCTTACCGGCCTTCTGCTTTACGGTCCACCAGGTACGGGTAAGACTTTGCTCGCGAAGGCTGTTGCCAAAGAATCTGGTGCTACAGTGTTGGAGGTCAGCGGCGCTCAAATTTACGAGAAGTACGTCGGCGAGGGCGAGAAGATGGTCCGCGCAGTCTTCAGCTTGGCAAAGAAGCTCTCGCCTTGCGTGGTGTTCATTGATGAAGCAGATGCTATCTTCGGCTCTCGCGGCGGTTCCGGCAACCGCAACACCCACCGCGAAATCATCAATCAGTTCCTCCGTGAATGGGACGGCATGGACAACGACAGCGTCTTCATGATGGTCGCAAGCAACCGACCCTTCGATCTCGACGACGCAGTCCTGCGTCGTCTTCCTCGCCGCCTCCTCGTCGATCTTCCAATCGCCAAAGACAGAGAGTCCATCCTCGGCATCCACCTTCGCAACGAAATCCTGGACAGCTCCGTCAACCTCACCACTCTCTCCGAGCAGACACCCCTTTACTCTGGTTCGGACTTGAAGAACGTCTGTGTCTCCGCCGCTATCGCTGCCGTACGCGAAGAGAACGAACTCGTCGAGAAGCACAAGGACGACAAGGACTTCAAGCTCCCAGAAAAGCGTACCCTCACCGCAGCACACTTTGACAAAGCTATCGCGGAGATCTCGGCTAGTATCAACGAGGACATGTCGAGCCTCACGGCCATCAAGAAGTTCGACGAGCAGTTTGGCGACCGCAGGGGTAGGAAGAAGAAGAGCGGTTACGGGTTTGGAATTGGTGCGGAGGAAGTCGATGAGAACTCTGCGAGGGTGCGGTCAGGGCCTTGATTGAGGACAGGAAAACGACTTGGTGATAAGTGTAAGATGTTTTGAGATAGACACGACTTCTTCTTTGCTATGTATGTATAATTATAGATGAAATGGTGTTTGTGGCATCGGGATGGTGCATGGTTTCAAGAATCTTTAGGGTCGATTTTGTCTGGTTGAGCGTCTGGCATATGTAGGATACTCATACCAAGAGGTTTCCATAGGAACAAAGCGTGAACCACTACCATAAGTAGATCAAAGGCGTTGGCTCTGACTGAACCCGATGGCGTGCGTGATCAGGGACAGCCCTGTCTGGTGCTGATATCAATCATGACATCTCCTTGAGCCTGCCTCTCAGAATGAGGAGGGCATATAACCTCAGCGCTTGCCACATCACAAATCCTCCCATATTCATCAATGCAGATCTCAAAAAGAAAATATGGCATTCCAACCTAGCAACAACACACCAATTTTGATCAACAGCACGCAGATGAAGTTTCTACGCCCGAGCCCTTGTCACTCGAAAGTGCTAACTGTTCAGCCACCAAGACGGTTCTCACGAATGCACTGCTGGAGGTCTGCGACCAGAATGAAGCCAGCAAAGAATTCGTCAGGGTATGATTTCTCATGAACAAAGACAAAGATGTTTAGCCCAACTCTCTTTAGCACAATGTTTTTTGATCGAAGTCAATGAGCGTATGTTGCTGCTAGAGTCTATAGCGACAAGCTTGCTCCATCCGCGAGTTGATTTGCAACTCTCATATCCTCCGCGACGGAGAGTAGTATCGACTTGATATATGAGTCTGTCCCCAAAAGCAGTACTGTAATGTTTGAACAACGCCATGACCAACGCCGATCCGGAAGCAGAGGGAGGCGTGCAGTACCCCGCTCGCTGGTGTGGAGAATGCTGGTGGTGGTGGCAGTTTGCTCGTGCGCTTGCTGACCAAGAGCCCAAGACTGCAGACCCTCGAGACTTGTGCTTTCTCCACAACTGCCAGCTCGTGTCTGGCGCAAGCCTGGAGCTGTCACCTGCGTCCCGGCCGTTTTCGTGCCTCGCAGCTGGAGCGACAGTGAACAAGAGGACTGCACATCACCACCGCTCCGACTTCTCCCTCGACCCGATGGACACGCCCTCACCATGGCAGAGCCCTCGAACGACCACAAGCGCCTGCTAGACGATTCCGCCCACAACGCCACCACCACCACCAGCACAGCCGCCGCCACCACCAGTCAGTCGCCGCAGAGCATCCACCGCTCGCCCAAGCGCAAAGAGTCCGAGGCGCATGTGGGCGACAGCGGCGGCGACAATGGCAAGAAGAAGCGCCGCAAGGTCAACCACGCCTGCGTCTACTGCCGCCGCTCACACATGACATGTGACCTCCAGCGACCATGCGCGCGCTGTGTGAAGCGCGACATCGGCCACCTCTGCCACGACGAACCGCGAGATCCTCCCAAGAGAAACAAGAGCGAGGCTGGTATGGCGGAGATCGCTCCCGCGCCTGACCCACAGGAGGCTTCCAACGACGCGCAGCCTGCGAATGGAAACGGCAGGTATCGACAGCAAAGCAATGGGGACATGCACTTCTCCGACACTGGAAGCGGCGCGCCGCAGATAGCTCAGCCCAGGCCCATCTCGCCCACCCAGCTGCACCATCGCGCGCCGAGCATGAACAGCAACCCTCTCAACTTCGACTGGAACAACACGAACGTGCAGAACCAGTTCCAGGACATGCACCACCTGCACCCGGGCTACCTGTTCAACACGTCGGAAGTGACCAATGAGTATAACCTGCTCAACGACTTTCTTTCGAATTCTCTCCTCGACGAGGGAGCTGTGTATTCGGGCGAAGATGCAGCAACCCTGCTGAACGACCCTCTACTGTCAACTAGCAGCGTCAATGCCCTGACGAACAGCATGCAACAGAACAACAACAATCACAATGGTCAACACAACCACCAGCAATCCACCATGGGCCCACCACCACAAGCTGCAGCGGGCAACGACATTTCGCGACCCTCCTCGACGTTCCCAGTCGACAACCGTGCCCGTGACAAGTTCTATATGACAGCAGCCGATCCAGCCGGCTTGTCATCTGCCGAGGATCGATTGCACAAACTGCTAAAAGCAAAGTACGACGCTGGCATGCTGAAGCCGTTTAATTACGTCAAAGGCTACGCAAAGCTGAACACTTATATGGAGAAGAACATCTCACGGGAATCTCGCGTCCGCATCCTCCGCCAACTCGAGCGCTTCCGACCGAAATTCCGCGAAGCTATGCAGAGTTTGACGGATATG
Organism: Cladosporium colombiae; assembly: GCA_026122715.1. Classification (NCBI taxonomy): domain Eukaryota; kingdom Fungi; phylum Ascomycota; class Dothideomycetes; order Cladosporiales; family Cladosporiaceae; genus Cladosporium; species Cladosporium colombiae. The sequence continues at coordinate 323,048 of JAKZFA010000015.1, forward strand.
CAGCTGGTACTCGTGGAGATGTGGTTCGAGCGCAGTCTGATGGAGTATGATCGTGTCTTCGCTTCCATGGCAATTCCAGCTTGCTGTTGGCGTCGTACTGGCGAGATCTTCCGAGGCAATCGCGAGATGGCGGAACTCATCAACGTTCCCACCGACAAGCTGCGAGACGGGAAGCTCGCAATCCATGAGATCATAGCCGAAGACAGTTTGGTCAGCTACTGGGAGAAGTTTGGTGCCATTGCTTTTGACCAGAGCCAGAAAGCGATTCTGACCAGCTGTAGTCTGAAGAGTCCAGAAACAGAGACCGATGCCAACGGCAACACTGTTACTCTGAACGTCAAGGGCAAGGAGGGCGTCAGATGCTGTTTTTCATTCACGATTCGGAGAGATACCCACAACATGTGAGTCGCCACAAAATCCAGAGAGATTTGGCAGGCTTCGAGATGTGCTGACATTCTGATTGTAGTCCATCACTGATCGTTGGCAATTTCTTGCCGATCAAGCCGAGAGGACATTAGGCGGCCGGAGCCGCATGTTCATGTTAATAATATACCCCACGCACTGCCGCTGAAATGGCAAGAAACGGCGGACATATGGTTGCTTAATCCAAAATGCACAAAAATGTATATAAAATACCCACCAAGACGGACAGGAGGTTCGGTGTCGCAAGACCCAACGAATCTGAGCTAGCATCTCATGAATTTCTATCCATCATACGCAAGCTTCCTTCTGCCACTCAGCGCCTCCTCCAACCCTTCTTCCACCCTCCCAACAAACCCTCTATCGAAAAACGCAACCCCCAGTTCCTGGCTGGTATACCAGCTCGGCCGATCCATATTCCCACTCCCAAACACCGCGACCTCCCCATCCACAACCGTGAGTTTGAAATGCGACTGCACCGGCTCGTCGTGCGACGCTTCCTGGCCGTCCCTAGGCTTGTAGTACGACACCGTCAGCTTCCCGAGCCGAAGCGCTGCGGTGTCTTCAATGTCTCCTTGTTCTTGAGAGTTTGCTGCTAGCGCCTGGTGACGAGCTATTAGTTTTGACACACATCTGGGCGATGTCGTGCCGGCTGTTACGATCTGCTCCAGCAGCTGTAGACGCTCGCTCGTGACGATGCGGACGTTCACGCCACGTTCGAGAGCTTGGAGTATTGCGGCGATGGCGGGTTGGGAAGTGACGTTCGGAGTCTGGATATAGATGTACGAGCGAGCGGACTCTATGGCTTGTAGAAGGAAGATATTAAGAGGCGTCGAGGGTGCAGGTGCTGCTGCTTGCCAGGGGAGAGTGAGGCGTGGGTTGCGGTGGTGTGGCGACGGGAGGAAGAGAGTCTGGATGGACTGTGCCGGCGCGAAGCTGTGATGGTGCAGTACGCCTAGACGATCGGTGCTCTCGGTATATCCAGCAGTAGTAGTAGCCTCCTCCTCCTCCGAAGAAGAAGGCGTGAACGTCGTGTTCAAAGAAACCTCTCGATCCCGCACATCAGCCCAGAACTCCTCCCAAAACCTCACAAACTGCCCAACAACAGGCCCGCTCAATTCCACACAGCCCTCAAACCACTCTTCCCAGCTCACATTGCAGCTCGGAAGAAACGCCGTCTTCCGATCGACGACCACGAATTTAGGATGGATGATACTGATAGGCAGGAGAAACACGCTCTTGACCTGCAAATCCAGACCTTGCAGCTCGTCCGGTCCCGGCAGGCCGAGAGCTCTACTCCATTCGCTGCCGGGCTCGTAGATTTTGCCCGCGGCGGATTGCGTGTGGAATAGTTTTTGGAATAGCCCCGAGGACGAGAAGCAGATGCGGACGCGGATCGTGCGGCCGCCGGCCAGGGCTTTGGAGGAGAGTTTGCGGAGGCTGTCACTTATTCGATTGAGGGACTCGGAGGCCGCCCAGTAGCATGTTACGAAGAGGACTTCGGTTTCTGCGGCTTCGAGCGCTGGGAGGATGGAGGCTAGGATGCGGTTGCCGGTGGCCAGGTCGAGGGAGTGGATATTTGAGGTGGTCAAGAGAGAGTTGGGGTCTGATGTCCAGTAGTTGGGTTGGTCGGCGTTTTGTTCGGTCGATGTCTCTAGGGTTGATGAGTGCGATAGGAAGGACTTTATTAGAGGGTGCGTTTGATATTGAGGATCCATCGTTTGAGCCAATTGAATAACGCGTTGGGCGCGTATTTCTGTTGGTGAATGTTTATAGGGAAGTTACACTTAGATATCCATGTCCAGAGAGCGTAGTGATTAGGTATCTTTGATGTCCTTAGCGTGTTTGGCAAAAAAATGATATATGTGCATCGGGGGTGGCAGGAGAGGTGAAGTCGTCCAAGCGTCTTGCTTGCGTCCTTGGCGAGAGCGAATCAAGTTGTATCCTCGCCTACAATACTGTTGTAGCTTCTAGCCATGCGCCTCATTCTTATGCCCGACTACAGTGACTCAGAGATGCATTAAGATAGTATTGCGCTCCTTTAGTTGTGCTCCATGACAGCCGCCCGACTTGATCACGTTTATGTCTGTGACCCAAATTTGGGCCCGCACCTTAGAAACAACAAAATGGCTTCGTGCCACTAGCGATCACTCTTGGTCTGCAGACCACGGAATGATAATCACGATAATCTTTTCCACGGTGAATTGGCAGGACGCTACTACATCGCCACCAAGATCACCTGTTCGGATGCTTGGTGGTCGATTGTGTGAGGCCCCGTAGGGCTTGCTAGTCCCAAATAGCTAGCTATATAGTATTATCTAGTCTACAGACTCTAATTCTCCAGATCGCTCTCGTCTTCAGGCTCGCTTCCACCGTCTCCAACACCATGAACCATACCTTGGAGGGGATCAGTCTCAGCAGCCAGTAGTCCAGCACGATGTTCCTTGTCTCTAGTGAAATGGCTGGCCAAGCTCAATGCCAACACACTCAGGCCATGCACGAGTGTGCTTCCGAATACCACGAAGCTGACAATCGGCCAGATGATCATGATAGCCTTCTCCTTGTCGGTGTATGGGTGTAGGTAGCCAGGTGGATGTGGCAAAGGGGTCGAGGCTCCAGTCTCTAGCTGTGCACGCGCTTCAACGGCCAGGAACAGCCCACCGAGACCCATGGGACCGAAGTGGCCACAGAACAGCGCTTCGGTCCAGGTGTAGATGTCGGGATTCCATTTCCAGGTTGCGAGAACGATGGGAATGCGGCGGAAAAGAAGGACCAGAATGAGGAAGCCCACAAGACGACCTGGAGTGACAGACTCTGTGATGGAGGTCGGGCTGAAAAGGTGCCATGGGATGGCAGCTCCAAGGTACACAAACATCGCGCTGTTGAGAAGCAGATCGATGATGTCGGGGAAGTGAGTCTTCCGAGTTCGCTTGGTGAACCAGCCGTCTCTAGCAAAGCCGTAGCCGCAACCAAACGCGACCAAGAAGTCATCAGTACCAAGGATGCTAGCACAGCCGACTGAGAACACAGCCAAGAGTAGATAGAAGACGGTGAAGCCTGCTTCGTCGATGTATTTACGGTTCGTGCTGAAGCGCAGGACATAATTGGATGTGATGCCGATGACCATGCCGAGGAGGATGCCAAAAGCACACTGCCAGAGGATGGTCATGAGGAACCACTCTCTGGCGACGTCGGCGGCGGTGTTCTCCATCAAGCAGTAAAGGCCGATGAAGAGGAACGGAAAGCTGATACCATCATTGCAGCCAGCTTCGGCGGAGAGCATATGCTTGATGCGCTTGGGTACACGGCTGCTGAATTGGCTGTTGCCGATGATGGATGCGGCGAGAACTGGATCGGTGGGAGTCAGGCACGCAGCCACGACCAAGGCGGTGCGGAAGTCAGTCTTGAAGAGCCAGTAGACTAGGAGTGAGCAGACAATCCAGCCAAAGGTCATGACCGGACCAAGCATCATGGCGACAGAGCGCCAGTGGCGTCCCATGTAGAATTTCGGCAGCTCGATTCCGACGGCGAAGACTTGGATTCCGACGATGACGCGGGTTGCCTCTTGCAAGATCTCGTCGCCCCATCCCCACCCTCCAACAGCGCCTTTGTCAGCGCAACCATTGACATCGCAGACAATGGGTGTGAGCCAGCCGAGAACACGAGGTCCGACGAGAATGCCAAACAGGAGGGCGATAGGAGGCTCGCTCAAGTGTAGGCGATTGCGGATGAAGCTCGCGAAGAGAGCGTAAAGAACCAGGAAAAGCGGTATAAGGATGTAGGTGACGTGCGGAGGTGTCGCCTCGATCACTTCCCAGACCATGTTCAAGAAATCGGCCTGAGGGTTCAAGGTTGAGCAGTTCCTCAGTCGGTTTCGGCCGAAACTGGAGAGGAAGAAAGTAGGGGAGACCGCGTCCACGGCAGGGAATGCAGCGCGTGATGTGTCTCGAGCATGCCTGTGCATGTCTAGCTGGATCGAGCTTGCAGTCTCGGTCTCGGTTACACGCGACTGACGAGAGGATGCGTCATCGGGTCGTTATCGATATGGAGTTGATATCGCCCCGGAAAGCTTGTCTTGACTAGCGCGAGCTGGCGAAAGCCTGGGATCGATCAGGGCGCAGCGAGATGTTGCGGACTTGTTATTGGCCATCTCCCAGCCGAGTGAGGCACAATCGATGGATGGGAGTCTTGCAGGCAGATGCACTGGGACACAGCTACACCACAACAATGTGACTAGATGGTCTCTCTCTTACGCAACACCAACCTTGCCTTCACTTTGGCACCACCACACAATCACTCAGCCAGCCACATGATACGAGGAGCGACAGTCGGCAGCAGATCATTCGCTCACGCACTGCCAGCCTGTTGTGTGATCTCATCGTACAAGTCTCGCATGCAGCCGCCTGCACATAGTTGCTCAGCGTCTACCAGCCATAGCCCTCTGCCTTGCACCCTGTGATTTTCTTTCTCGCCTATCCCTGTAAATCCTTTTCTTTTGTTCCTGTATCCCCTGCCTTGTCGTGACCATGTCGAAGCGCACCACATTCACCAGCATCACTCCTCTACCCAAAACCACCACACGCGCGGCCGCCGTCAGCTGGCTACACAACCATGTTCAAATGATCCGTCTGAACCCTTTGGTGCTCCGACTACAAGAAACGACACCACCGCCAAACGCAGCAGCCGACGAATACAACTGCGCGTGGTACGAAATCACAGATGAAATCAGCTATCTTCCCGGTGGGCTGTACAAAGGCGAGGTCACGTACAAAGCCTGCTTCAACGACCTGCCAAACGGCATACAAACACACACTTTCGCGCCGGCAGGGTTAGATTTGAGGGGCAAGTGGACAGTGGGCGGGAATGAGCCAGGAGAACCGAGAGAGACGCTGGAGCTGGGCATGGACGCGCCGAGGGAAGGGCTCTATGTTAGAGAAGATGTGGATATGCGATGCAACATCTTCTTGACGGGCTTCGTGAAGAAGAACCTGACAAAGGCGCACAAGAGTGTGGTGGACAAACTGGCCGATTTGGGCGAAGGGAATGAGCCAGGCAACGACGCGCATAATCTGCAAGCTTATGATGGCACTGGTGGAAATGCTGTGCCCAAGCCATGGCAGAACAACGAGCAGGTGCTTACGCCGATCGACAGCAACACGATGTTCAGCCCCGACTCGTATCTTAAGAATCCGGCTGAGCAGGCCCAACAGTCCACAGCTCCTGCGCACGAGGATTCATCATCTGCCGATCTTTACTCCAACGTAGGGCACCATCCAAGCCCTTACAAAGAAAACCAGCACTCACATCTGCACAGTCACACGAAACACATCAGAGGAAGCCCTGCAAGATCAGCACCAAAGTTATCCTACAGTGAGCACGAGCGTATACGCGATGTGCCTCCTCAGCTTCCGCCTCTGGATTTCCTCCCGATTGAGACCGATAGCCAGCAAGGCGCTTATCCGCCATCAAAGTCACTTGGAGGCAATGCGTCGGCAGGACGAAATATACCAGCCGACATAGCACCCACGAATCTCGGAGACCGCCATCCACTAAGCTACTCACTCACACCAAGCATACAAGCAGAGCTCCCGACGGAAAGGTCACCCACGAGTGGACCGAACAAAGAACTTCGGGATGACGGAGGCGTGTATCCTACCGCCTCTCACACGAGCACGCTACTCCACCCTGGCACGCATGCCACTACGCAGAGACTGAGCACCGATTTCACCTGGCAGCCTGGAGCACAGCCAGGTGGATATATTTGACGAGTGCAGCCTAAACCTTTCTCGTCTGGAAAAGGATGTTGATACGTGTAGAATCTGCATTACGACTTCTCTATGACGAACGACTGAAGATCCAGTGACTAACATTGAGGATGAGCGATGATAACCTTCCCGTCCTTTGTGGCACGGCACTGGAAGTCCGATCGGTTGCCTAATAGTATCTTCACTACACGGCGACGTCTCATGATATCGCGCGTGTACTATCACTAGCAATTCTGCGTCTATGCCCGGAAGTAGTGGTTTGATTCCAGGAAGCCAATGTGTAGTGTCCGCCGTTACTCTTGGCACGGTTGAAATGAGGAGGCATATATTTGCAAACCCGTGAGCAAGAGCTATCTCATCCGCTTTGTGCACCTGTTATTGACGCAGAGCATCGTAATGGCGTGCTGGAGATCGCCGGCTTTGGCGCGTAGTCCTGCTGGCTGTGAGCTTGCGAGAGCCCATATTCCTAGTCGAGAAATTTGGGAGGAAGCGCAAAGATCATTCTGACTATCGAGGAATGATAAGATGGTACGGCTGGAGGATGACATTTGCAAAGATTATGCTACCCGGTCTAAACATTGCTCCATGCCGACCAACATTGGAATCCTACTTGCTTGTTAGACACAACGTCCATGCCAGACCTCGGCTTGTACACTATGATGAGTAAGATTACTATACAATCCGACAAGCCTACACTATTCGGTGACAGACATGTTGAATTCTTGGCCCCAAGACAAATGGTCCTTTGGAGGACTAATGTCAGCAGTCTTTGCAATTTTAGTTCGTTTTGATCACGATGCACGGTCCGTTACGGCCGTAGTCAACCGCCCATGACTACAATTCATACATATGCTATTCGATCACCACCATTCATTGATTCTGCGGGGACTTAATTTTGGGCGCCTTTGATTTTATAAAATAACACCAGAACCAATACACAAACACCGACAATGAATGCAATCTCGACGAAACCCACCCGCCTCTCAGACACAATCAAACTATACCGACCAGATGCCGTCGAGAAAGCAACGACGACCAACCATAGCACTGGACCAGAGATGATCATACTGTGTACCTGGTTCCGTGCCCTCCCTAAGCACATCGCCAAATACATCGATGCGCATCAAAAACGGTATCCTCAAGCCCAGGTCCTTGTGCTCGAATCGACCGTCGGCGACATGATGTACACGCCTTACAATACACAACGCGAACGCCTGAGCTCTGTCGTCGACATTATCAAAGGAATCGCCACTGCGAACCAGGAGATCCTACTGCACATCTTCTCAAACGGCGGGAGCAACACCGCCGTCCAGCTCGCCGAAGCATGGCATTCGAGTCAATCGTCGCCTTTTCCGGCAATGTCGATGGTGCTCGATAGTTGTCCTGGGTCGCCCTCGCTCAAGTTAGCAGCAGACGCAGTGGTCTCTTCTTCGCCCAAGGACTCGTACTGGTGGGTTGTCATCTTCGCTTGGACGGTGGTCGTTCCATTCGTGGTGTTCCCGACGTTACTCGGCGAGCCGAATGTCGTTGCTTCGCTGCGGGAGCGACTTAATGAGGCTCGACTATTTTCTACCAGGACGCGGAGAGTGTACATTTGCTCTTCGACGGATTTGATGGTGCCGCAAGAAGACGTTGCGAAGCACTACGAGAGCGCGAGGTTGGCTGGCTATGATGCCAAATTCGTCGAGTTTGACGGGTCGGCTCATGTGTCTCACGTGATGAAGGATCCGAGTCGCTACTGGGGTGCTATTGAGGATGTCCGGGTGCGATGAGTGGCCGTTGGCGAGCCTCGGACAGGGGCTCCGTAGTCTTGAAGGAAGTGGCCGGGTCATCCGTAGTGACTCCATTCCTGGGTGCAGGTATCATCCTAGATAGTCAATGGGCACATCATCCCAAGCATGGCACGGTAATAGATTATTTACAACCTTCAAGCGGTGTGACGGGCGTAAGACGACGATTGTGCACAAGTTCACAGCAGAAATGATGGATAATATTTTTACACAGCAAAACGATTCCGCCTGTATCCGATCTCTAGTCATGATCCATATGTGAAGGACATTAGACCTGCACTGCTTTGTATTGCTGGGGTCAGCATGAAGTTTATGCAACCTTATGCACAATTGCAACCTACCTCACCCTTCGCTCCACTAGTTGGTTTCGCGACAATAATCTCCCCGACCGTGTATACAGGACCGGAGCCGGACCCTACACCTCTTCCTTGCGCCGATGCGATGAACGTACAAGTACGATTGTAGAGATGGGCCCAGGAACGATTGTAGATAATACAAACAAGCTCCATCATCATCACAATTGAATCAGACCTGCTACATTCAATAACAAACAATGGCCGCCCCAACCATCGCCATCATCGGCGCAACAGGCCAAACAGGCCGTTCCATCGTCGACGGTCTTCTATCCACCGAGACCTCTCCGCCCATTCCACCAGCCAACATCATCTCCCTCACCCGTCCCACGTCCGTCTCAAATGCCGCCAACGCAGCGCTCTCCTCCCTCGGACTCACCATCCGTCCCTTCTCCCTCGCGTCGCCGCACGAAGACCTCGTCTCTTCCCTCAAGGGAGTAGACGTCCTCATATCCTGCCTGTCCGGCGACAGATCCCAACTGCAGCAAATCCCACTCGCCGACGCCGCCAAAGAGGCAGGCGTGAAACGATTCTTGCCGTCGGCCTGGCTGCCCGTGATACCGCCCGGAGGCGTGCACATCTTCCGAGACATGAAGGAGCAAGTGTACGCGCACGTCAAAGCGATCGGCTTGCCTTTCACGATCGTGGATGTGGGCTGGTGGTACCAGATTGCGTTTCCCAAGCTGCCCAGTGGCAAGATAGACTATGCGCTGAGTCTGCCGGCGGAAGAGTTGTATGGCACTGGGGAGCAGGAGTCTGCGTTGACGGATTTGAGGGATGTGGGGAGGTATGTTGCTCGCGTTGTTCAGGACGATCGGACGATTAACAAGTACGTGTTCTGCTACAACGAGTTGCACTCGCAGCTCGACTCGTGGGCCATCATGGAGAAATTGTCTGGCGAGACCATACCGCGTAAGTACGTCTCGCTGGAAGAGGTGGAAGCTGACATTGCCGAAGCGCTACCGATACTTCAAAGCGGTGGCATGGACTTGAATTCTACCGAGGGAGCTATCGTCGCTTTCAAGACTGTTGCGAGACAGTACGTGCGCAGCTGGGGTTTCCGCGGCGACAACACGCCGGAGAAGGCGAAAGAACTGGGATACGTGACAAGCAAAGAGCTTTGGCCGGAGATGGAGTTTGTGAGCTATGAGGAATTCCTCGGGGACGTGGTTGAGGGCAAGGCCAACCCTGTCTATGATCAAGAGACGCGGGAGGGCTATCGTCAGACGTGGGAGATTGTGAAGGAGCAGAAGAGGCAGCAGCAGGACAAGTGATTTGTCGTGGTCGCCCGCAGTCTGTCGTGAGGAGATATTTGATGCATCGGTGTGCACCTGAGGCTTGCCTGATAAGAGCTCGATTTGGAAATGCAACGTCAATTAATATAATACAGAAGCCTGTGACTCGTGAAACTCAAGCAAAAGTGGTATCTCAAAAGGGAAAGGAAGAGCGCGCAGCACGCAGAAGGCCGTTGCTGGCAAGTAGTGTACGAAGTTTGTCCCATGGTACAAAATGGAAACCGCCCAATCTTTTTCTGAGATGTATGCCCAAACGCCGCACCAAAGAAAGTCCCGTAATACTACCAAACCAGATTATGACTTTTTAGTGTTACCTCTGCTCGGGCTCTTCGTTGAATACGGCGAAGCGGAGTCTGTGGAGCTGGAGGTAGGTGTCTGTCAGCTTGACGTCTCACGACAGAAGTGGGTGGCACAGGGTTGACTTACAGCAGGAAGCTTCGGAACCACAACCATGACCGTGGCCATGAAATTGATCATGAAATATGTCAAGTCGTAGTGCGTGTAGTGCGTGCTGACCAGGAAAAGGCATATGGGCACGGAAAGCAGGAACTTCTTTGCGGGCGTATACTGGTCGCCATTGTCGATCTGCTCCCACATGTTCAGGTTGTCGTATGCGCCGGCGTTGAACTCGAAAGGTACACCCCGCACGTAGTGGAACATGAGGTAGCTGCCGAACATGTAGGAGATGTTGACCATGGTCCAGGAGGTCTCCTGGGAGATGGAGGGGACGATGTCGTAGAGGATCTTCAGCAGTAGGATGATCACGACGTGAATCGCCCATGCGCCTTTCATGTTCACCCAGTTTGCGTTTAGATTGGGGTTCGCCTTCTGGTCGCTGAGCTGCTCAAGATCCTCTGGGGGCTCATGGTACATCAAGCTACTGCTTCTCCTCCGCCGTCTCCTTTCCTGGTCTCCTGCGCTCAGCTTCTTCTCGGCGACCTGGACACAGTTGGGCGGCGAGGGGTTCACCCCCTCGGCGAAGGAGATGCCGCCACGCTGGAGGACTGTGGAAGACACTTTGGCGGTGTTGGTGGGGTGTTGTGGGGGAGGCGGTGGTCGATCACGAGACCTTAGTGAAAAAATGGTGGGCTGTGGTTGGGGCCGCAGCGGACAAGTTGCGGTGTCGTATGTGTGATAGGCAAGGGTGGCAAGATTTTGGTGGTGTCCGATTGTCCTCCCGAGGTTGGCGGCGGAGGTAGTAAAGGGCAAACTCTCCAGGGGTGGAAGTCTTTGTCCGACGAGATCGGGCGGCCGCTGCTGGATGTGCTGTTACTGCAGGCGGTGATGGGGCTGCGGTGACGAGGCTCTGGGCGAAGGAAGAATGGTGGCGGGAGTGGTGGAGCGGTGCTATGAAGGCGGCGGTGGTGGTGATCAGGAGCAGGCGTTGCTTCGGCGGGCGTGTTCCCTGTGAGCCTGGCAGCCTGCTGCTACCCAAACCGGAATTGCCTTGCGCCGCGAGCGCAGGGTCCGGGCCGCAGCCAATCACGCGCGTTCGAATATGTCGTACCACTCTACTTACGAGAGAGCTGCTACCGCACACTACACCACTTTCGACTTCATTCTGGTTGCTTCTAAATTTCCTCTGTTACGAGGCATAACACATATGCTTCAATCATTACTCTGCTGCAGCGGGTCCTCTAGATGAGACTACACCCACCATACGCTGGAGATCTGACACGACAAAGTGTTCGGAGAAATGGGTGTTTCATCGTTGCTCATCACGTCCGCGCGAGGTATCGGCGGCACGTAGAAAGGGTTTGATGAAAGAAATGATATCTTGGAGACCCTGAGTAAAGGTTTGTCGAGCTAATCGTGAATTCAACCTCCTGCGCCACGTTCTTCTCAACATCGTTTCATATTCAGCCGACTAAGCCATCGGGTGAAGTATCACATCACAGACGAGCGTCGAGGCTTCAAAAGAACAGACGCCTATACGTGCCCTTTCGTTTCGCTCACCGACGTTGATATCAGTACTTCATGACCGAATACGGTCGCATCTTTGCGGTCATAAATGTTCCTGAGCCATGACAAGAGCTGCTTGTATCCGAGAGTTACAATCCGTTCCGTGTCAGCGTCTGCACTTTGACATGTCATAACGAAAACGCCAGTAACATACTCAAGTAAGTCAGACCGAGCAAAGTCCTTAGATTGTGTAGTCCTCGGCTGCAATTTCAAATCTGTTGTTCTTGGGAAGACCTTCGTTCGTCTTGAAGCAGCCTAGGAATCTGCGTACAAGGTCCATCAAGAAAACAGGGTCCACATGGACATCTTCTGGGTACCAATATTCGCGTGCGTCACTCGCGTGTATGTCTATAAGTAAGCGACGAGCAGGAGAACCGGATGTTATGCCCTGGTAGATGATGTTGATGGGAACACAGGTCGGGTTCCACTTACGTTCTTTTTGCACTTCAAGTCTCTGAGTTTCAAGAATTCTTGCAGAAGTCGGTCGCCGCCTTTCGAGTTCAGCATACGCTCGGCATTGCGCAAATGCGAGTCCAGCCTGCGCTCCCCGAGAATGTAGAGTTCTGCCAGCAATTCGTGCGTGACGGCTGTTGAGGTTTTTGTCGTAAGTGAATTGCAACCTTTGGAGGGAAGGCGGGTGGTATACAACCAATCGAGATGATGCGCCATCAGCTCTGGCACATCTTCGTCGAGTTCGATGGTTCAAGTCTGTCCTTCGATCCACGCTTTCTTCAATGCAGACGCAAAGAATTCCGAAGTTCGAGTTAGGTAGCAGGTATGTACGATCATACTCTGTTTCTCGGGACCAACTAGCAAGGTGACGGTGTTCTCAGTGTTGAAGTGGTAGGAAGGCTTCAAGTCTTGCTCCGTGCGAGCGAATTTGTTCCCAACATCAAGCAGTGATGTGGACATGTTGGATTGTGGTATCATATGCCTTGCCTTCTCTGACCCGCCAAACGAATGATATGTTTGTCTCTGCGGTTCTGTCTCAAAATCATCCGGTCCAGTCTCAGCCCACTCAGAGGGCGTGATATGCTGAGGCTCTGATGGTGGCGGCCTAAAACTGAAGGTCTTTATCGACATGATGATTAGAGTGGGTAGATAGTTTGTAGGTACGACTCGAATATGATGTAACCGTCGCCAGAGATCCTTATACTTCAGTGTGGTGTTGCTAGCGGGGCGAAAGCATCAAGCAACGAGCGCTTGCTACGCACCCTCTCACTTCACCCACTGCGGCGCCGATGCCTGACATATCAGCAAGCCAGGCTCTTTGGAGTTCCATCGTATCTTGACGCACTACATTACCTTGTCACACTCTTTGTGCAAAGTCCGTGCCGCAATTGATTGGTCTACAACGCTTTCGTTCGTTCGCCGATTTGCTGGCTTGCTTGGCCGGTCCTGTACGTCTTGCATACATTGCAACATTCTTATCATCATAATGGGTATATATTTCTAAAGATATCCCTTCTGCACCGCCGCCTCGGCGTTGAGGATACTGCTACCCGCAGCACCAATGACAGTGTTATGACTGAGCGCGACGAATTTGATGTCGAACACGCCACCCTCGTCTTCCCTCACACGTCCCACAGACACGGCGTATCCCCTGTCCGTCTCACGGTCCAAACGCGGCTGAGGCCTGTCAGGCTGCTCCATAACCACGATAGCATTCTGTGGTGCTGAAGGGCAGCCCAGCTTCTGGGCATCCGAAGTGTACTCACGAAGCGCCTTCTTCACCTCCTCGGCTGAAGGAGCAGGCCTCCTGGCGAAAGAAAGAGAGACGACAGCGGTGTGGCCGTCGAGCACGGGCACACGTGTGCAGGTGCCGGAGATCTTCATGTCGTCCACGTCCTTGAAAGCCGTGGCCTCACCGTTGATCTCGCCCAGAATCTTACGTGCTTCGCTCTCGAGCTTGTCCTCCTCGCCGGAAATGTACGGCACAACGTTGTCAATGATGTCCATGCTGCTTACACCAGGGTATCCCGCGCCTGAGACGGCTTGCAGGGTAACGATCGAAGCTTGTGAGATAGGGCCGAAGCGCTCGATCAAAGCCTTGAAGGGGATGACCAGACCGATGACGGCGCAGTTGGAGTTGCAGACCAAGAAGCCCTTGTCGAGGTTGTACTGCTTGCGCTGGTGCGGAATGAGGTCCATGTGTGGGAGGTTCACAGTAGGAACGACGAGAGGGACCTGAGGGTCGCGGCGGTAGTTCTTTGCGTTGCTGAACACGGGGATGTTGGCCTTCAGGAAGGCCATTTCTGGTGGATGTCAGTGTTCCTGCACCTGGTTCTGTGGATAACGAAACTGCGCTCCAAACTCACCAGTGTCCTGGGCGACATCGCTGTCCAGACCGCTGAAGACAACGTCGACCTCGTCTTTGAACTCTTCCGCACTGCAGTTCTTGAGCACAAGATCGCCCAGCTCCTTGCTCATGGGCAGGCTCTGCTTCCACTTGACGGCATCCTTGTACTTCTTGCCGGCGTTCCTAGGGCTGGCTCCCACAGCGGTGAGGGTGAAGTGAGGGTGGAGGGCGAGGAGGAGGATGAAGCGCTGGCCTACACTGCCAGTGGCACCAAGAACACCTGTGAGGCGGGACAGTCAGCCATTGGCCCTGTTATTTGAGCATTGGCCTGGCATCGCTTGCGGTGTTGCTGTATTGTTTGTTCTACACCACGCGCTGCCCCGCGTCCGCTGGGAGTGGACTCACTAACCGCACCGCTTCTTGGGAAAGTTCGGGGCCGGGGAGGAGAAATGTTCGGCTTCCATTGTGAAAAGTGATTTGGTGTAGATTGGAGGAATAAGAAAACAAGAAAGCTACAAAGAGAGCAAGAGCGAGAGTGAATCAATGGGTGCGTGACTCGAAAGTTTGATCGTTTTCCCGTCTCAGCAAGACAAGGGCCGATCGCGGGGGCTGTTGAATGCTTGCCCATGATGTCAAATTGGCTCGTGCGTTGTGTACAGTACTCAAGGCAATAATGAACATACATGTACAGTTGATACCTATACTAAGCAACATCCAAGAACCACTTTTCAATTGATCAGAACTTGAGATATGCTGGCTGCGTGCTCGACAGCATAAGAGGGACCAGAAGGCAACGTAGGGAGGTGATGTGCAGACTGTCTATCTTTATCGTCTATAGTTTTAAATGTATTAGCTCCATTACGTTCATTTTCACAGCACCACCTTCGAACGACTCAGTCCCAGTCGCTGAATCGTCGCAGAACACTCAGCACTTGAGCATCCCTCCAAGTTAACACATCAAGGTAACTCCTTCTCCCTCAACGCCGGCAACCAGATGAAAAGTCCAAGACCCGCAAGCACCTTGATCGCACCAGCGACCCACAGCACGCTCTTCAGTCCACCCGAACTCCTCATCAACCAAGCACTCACGATCGAACCAATAAACAGCAAGACCACCGATGCTGCACGTCGATTCCTCTTCACATTGTTGGTAGCCAAGAGCTTGAAATCACCCATTAGATCGCAGTAGGTCGATGTGACCACATTGACCGGCAGTTCGTTGAAGCCGAGTAGTCGGGACGCTGCGATTTGCATTCCAGCTTGCCATCCCAGCAACGGTAGAAGGCTGACAATGCGGATGTCGTGCTTCACCCATGTCGGCTCCGGGGTGCGGAAGCTGGTACCCGCAGGGTTTTGGGGGATGAGGTTGTCGGGGGTTGCCAGTGCGGCTGCGACGAAGATGAATAGACCTTGGAGGGTGAAGAGGGAGCTGGTCCAGAGGCGGTTGCTTGTTACACCTTTTGGAGTAAGGTACTTGGAGATGTGGAAGGTCGCCATTGCGCCGAGGAGGAAAGTGATAATGGACACTAGGGTGGCGAGCCAGGCGTGCGGCATGTCTGGGAGACCGGCAGTGGAAAGACCGAGGATGACTGTGTTGCCTGTATCATTGTTAGTGTAGCTCTTTGTAAGGACTGCGTCCATCCGCAAGCGCGTATTACGGTACATGTATACATGTATGTATATACACAACACAACTACCGACGATGGACCGCAGTCACCAATCGACTCCCTGCAACGACTCAACTTACCAGTCTGCATTCCCACGAAAACACCCCAATTAAGGAACGACGCGCCATCCACCATGCCCGTCACAAAGGACGTAGCCAACAATCCGTAATCGCCATACTCTTTCACCACCGGACCGAGCATCCTGCGGCGAGAGAAGAAGCCTGCCTCCTTGCGAGCATGGGGAGCTTCGGCCTCAGCCAATGACGAGGCGTGCGACGGCTTCTCACTCGAGAGCTCTTGATTGGCGCGCAAGGGCGGATGCGCGTGAGCTGTCGCGTCAGCCATGTTTGCTGCTGTTTTCGAGTATTTCGTAGCCTGAGCTTCGTCTTTCTGTTTCGTCTCTGAAAAGCGCCGGTGAAGGCGTCATGTTGTTTTCTATGTCTCGCCGCAACCACTGTGCGGGCCCCAACGGGTACGGCGGTACTTCACCGCCGCTGCAGCCGCCCATTGGCTGGTGCCATATCGCTGCCACTGATATTGCGTGATGCTTATCGCTCCGCCTAGACACGCCACGGCCTACAGAAAAAACACCTCCCGGGTCTTGGAACCAGTATGAGTGTAAGGCTGAGTGGAGACGATCAGCCTGGGCGTGACACCAGCGAACATTTATTTTCCCGCAGACACCGTCCCAGCCGCACGCTTGACAACAAAGCAAAGATTAAGTCGCTCTAGCCGACGTGAAAACCACTGCAACAACGTACGGATTCAAGGTCGCGCTATGACATTTTCTATGTGGCAGAATCCAGGGACATATCGGAAGGATGGTGTGAATTATAGCAGTGCCGTTCGGGCCGCTCTTGTTGTTGAAACTACTGCAAAACGCTATCTATGGGGGTATCTTTTAAGTTGAAAACATTACTTGGTCGCCGCCGCAGCCTCCTGCTCCTCGAAGACTTTCTCGGCAACCTCTCCTTCTGTGACGACAACTTCGTGGCTGCGGTCAAGCTCGGACAGCACGATCCATGTAGGGAAGATGCTGATGATCAAAACGCCAAAGTTGATGCCGATGCTGACAAAGTGGTTTGCATTGCCTTGAGACTGCATACTGTAAGATTTGTTAGCAAATTGTCTATCTACGAAATAAGTTGAAGGGTAACTTACGCCCAAGCAACAGTCTGTCCCAATGCCTCGAAACCACGCAGGATACCAGTGTGGTGGGAGAGCGAAGACAGGTCGGTGGCATACTGGCCGACAAGCCAGTAGAGGAACTGCTGGAAGGCCTGACCAGAGAACTGCCAGAAGAAGACCAGCGCGTAGGCACTTCCGAAGCCGCCCTTGAACCAGTCGAAGACTGGGGGCTCAGCAGCGTTGTAGAACCTGTTCTGCAGAACGGTAGCCCAGATCCAGGTACCGGTGAGTAGCACGACGATGGCAGTGAACGCAATCTTGGCGCGGGTCTTGATAAAGATCGCCTGCCTGTCGAGGAGAGAGGCGATGATGAAAGAGCTGAAAATGCCGGAGAAGTTGGTGAAGAACGAGGAGAACGCTCTCGATCGCACGGTGAAGTAGGTGGTGAGCCAGGTGCTCATGAAGCCGTTGTAGAAGTAGCTGATGAAGAAGGCGGGAAGAAGGAGCAGGATGCGGCGAGAGATCATGAGCTTGAACACAGCCTTGAACTCGGCGCCCCAGCTGGGCTTCTTGATCGTCACAGCTTTTGTGCCGTCGCCGCGCCAGACCTTCTCTGCAGGGCTCAGGAGCAGGGCAATGGGAAGGCCCAGGCACATGATGACGATGAATACGATGTAGGTTGCTGAACCGACAGATCCTGAGGTCGAGCGGTTGGCGTTCAGTCCCAGGTTGATGGCACCTCCCACGATGGGACCAAGGGCTTTGGCAGTCTGCCAGATGGCGAGGTAGAAAGCGCGGTCCTTGGGAGAAGGGTAGCCGATAATGATCGCTGCCTCAGCAGCCCAGAAGAAACCAGCAGAGATACCGCAAAGCGCACTGCCGAACAACATGAACCAGGTTGTCGAGCTGACGTTGTTGGTGTAAAGTCCAGCGCCATACAGCGGGTAGCCAATGGCACCAATTGCCAGTCCATATCGGAGACCGATGCGGTTGTTGATAGCTCCAGCCAGCACGCAAACGATGGCGAAGAGGCCGTACACAAGTGCGTTGGCAGCACTCACAGCGTACGGCTCTGCCGCACCTCCAGCTCCGAGGCCACCCAGGGCATCCCACATACCAGGCGCTGTGAATGAAACACCACAAGCGACCAATATCTGGAATGGCACGGACCTAAACCAAGAGCCATACTTTCTCGGACCGGACACCGACTCCTCGGCCGGGACAACGAAAGTGTCGACCATCTTCGGAGTGGATATGTGATGAAAGAAAGTTGCCAAGCAGAGCACGTGGGGACACGAAGATCTGGAAGGCGTATGGAAGTCGTTTGGAAGAAAGTGTGTTATAGTGAATGCAGGCAAATGGAGCAGCTCAGGCAAACGAACTATAACTATAACGGCGTTTCGCGGGTAAAACTCTGCCGAGTCGCCATCACCATTGACTATCACGCCATCAGCACGACCGGCCTCGACGTGCGGAAGGGGTCCCCATTGCCCCAACCGTTAAGCATGTTCTTACTAAAATTTTGATCGTTAGCGTAGTCTTGCTTTGGTGCTTCGCGTTTTGGGGTCTTCGGTGAGCCAATGAAAGACCAGCGGGATCGTCCGTTTTGACATGAACGTTCCAGATCCTGACGTTACTCCGTCCTCCCTGATGGACAGAAAGTGTCCAGAATAGTCTAGTTCTGTTCGTAACGGCCTCGTCAACACATTTTAGGGTATTTGTTTACTCAGGTATACAACGTAGGTATGTGAGGTATGCTATTCTAAGTGTTCACCTGCACCGCTCGAGTACCTTTTTTGAACAATTTTCAGACGCCTCGCGCCACGATGGATCGTCTGGAAGCAACTTCTGGTGTATGCATAATATAAAGTAGCGCTTACATCTTGTCTGTGCATTAGCGCAAAGCACAGTAAACATCTCGCTGAACCATATATGCATTAATCAACGATACAAGGAATCGATATTCGAAGGATCAAGACCGAGACGCATTGGGCCGAGATCCAGACTACTGTATGCTACTCTTCGGCAGTGAGACCGAAGCGAGCGAAATAGGTCTGTGAACTGCTCCGGTACCGCTTGCGTGATTCTACAAGCGTAGATCTGGTTGCCTTGCACGCAACTGCCGCAACTGCCTTGACACGTTGATGCGACAGTGCAGACCGAGACAATTCAATAGTTCCAGTGGCAGGGAAGCTTTGGATTGTTCTATCGTAATTCTGCAAATGCCGCCGAGAAGAGAGTGCATTGGTAACCAGAGCGAGAGGAGAGAGGCTTCGATCGTTTGGAACATACCCACACTTCGCGATCGCCTATCTACGTTTTGCTCGCTGAATATACAGCCGAAACCTGACAACATAGGTGTACGTCAAACATTGTTGTAAGATCCATCGCCTCAGAAAATATGCTGATCGCGGGATATATTCATATCATTCTCACATCTTGTCGAAGACTTTAGTCCCTGTCCAACCTTCTGCGGGCCTTCCATGTGTAAGCCTGAGTTCCGCATCGGTCCTTTCTCCCTCGTGTACGTCCAACTCCTCGCTGGTCCACGAAGCACCCAGAATACCACTCCTCTCTGCCTCTGCTTCGTGCATCATGTTGAAGCTCTCACCGCTTGAGCTGGCAGTTGGGCTGAGCGGTGCAGGCTTGTCTTCCTCGTAGGCATCCTTGACATCGGAAGAGGGCGCTCTGACCTCTCCGACCCAAAACTGCCCACCGTTGCGAGCCTTTGAGCGAGCGATTTCGCGCTCCTCCAGAGCAAACTTCTTGTCGGCCGGGAAAGGCAAGTCGCGACGGTGCCATTCACCAAGGAACATGCCCTCAGGATCAGCGTCGTTACGCACGCGGATCCACTCCTGCATGTCATTTCCAAACATCGCATCGATCTGGTCGGAAGAAGTGTAGGTCCAGTTCTTTGCCCAATGAGGTCGGCCGCCCATGTCTCTCATCAACCACTCAAAGGCCTCATAGTAGCGTTCACGGCAGGGCGGGTCTTGCAAGTAGGGGCGATAGAGGGTTGCGTTGAGGTAAAGTGTCGGCTCGCCGCGAACAGTGTTGTCAAGATATGGGCGCGGCAGAGACGGTGAAAGGTTGGTGTCGCTGACACGGACCTCGATGGGACAGTGGATGTACAGTCCGGCAGTAGAGAAAGGAATTCCACCGTCACCCTTCTTGCCATTGATCCAAGCACTCAATCGGGAGATGGCTTCCGGTCCGGAGCTCAGAGGAAGAGCCCATTCGTTTACAAATTGCGAGAACAAGCAGTTCATCAATAGGCCAGTCTGCAGTGGCTCAACGGCAGAGTCGGTCTTGCCAGTGCTGAAGCCGTATTGCATACCGAAGACAAACCATTCGATCCAGGGCAAGACGAAGGGAACGTAGTTTGAGATGAAGAGCAGGTTTTGGTAGGTGTGGAAGCCAACGGAGCCTCCGTACCAGCTACTCACAGCGGCTCGTTCAGGCTTGGAAGTCTTCTCCGCAGACCACACGACAGCGCGCTTCATGTAGGGCATCCACCAGACGCGGGTGAATTCCTTTTGCGTCCAGAGTGTAGTGTTCCAGGTATCCAGAATCTCCTTCATGGGCTTGAGAGTCTGCTCCCACTCGATGTTGCAGGCATCTGTCATCTCGTATTCGACCTCCACAATGATTCCTAGGGCTCCGAGAGAGCACAGTGCTGCGCGGAAGAGTTCCTGATTGTGCTCGGCAGAGCATCGAACCGCCTGTCCGTTGGCAAGCACGATGCGCAGAGACCTGATGTTGTCTGAAATCAGGCCATGCTTCAGCGAGCTGCCGTGGGTGGCGGTGGAGAAGGCGCCCACAATGCTCTGCTCATCGATGCTTCCCAGGTTCGGCATGGTCAGGCCATGCTTGTTTGCCTCCTCGTTCAGCTTGCACAAGCGAATACCGCCCTCAACTAAGAGAGTCTTGCGCGCCTTGTCAACCTTGAGCACGCGCGCATAGTTGTCAAGGTTGACCATCCACGAGCTGGTGCACGTAAGGTCGCTGGGCGAGTGGCCGCAGCCGACAACGACCAGTCTCTTGCGACATCTGCGGGCGAGAGTGACGAGCTTCTGGATCTCCTCGAGTGACTGAGGCTGGATGTAAAGCTCAGGGCGCGAGACGAAGGTCTTGGCCCAGGTGTGGTGCAGATGGCGGGTGGAGGCGCGGAAGGGCACATGAGGCTCGGTGCGGTCGAGCTCTTGTTGGAGCTTGTCCATATTGGCGATGGCGGTGGTGTAATACCAGTCAAGGTGGTGGTTGAATGATCAGCCGCAGCTGTTGGAGACGGCCAGGTCGTGGAACATGTTCTTCTTCTTCCTGGTGATGAGTGACAGCGCGTGGGCGTGTCTGGCGGGCGAGTCTCTCGAATGCGCGGGGAAGATCGCCTGGACCACAAATCTATTGCGCGTAGATCGCCGAGGTCCTGCTTGCCAGATCGTGAGGCAACAAGGCGCCCAATCAGGCAGCAAGGTGCCCTGGAACGACGGAAGGCGTGAAGCACGAAAGCCGCCTCGATTATGTGATCGTCTCGTAAGTGGGGCCGTCTATCGGCAGACACTTTCACCACCAAAACACCATCACAGACGTACAACCCTGATATACCGACTCAATCAGGAAATAATCAACCACCGGCAACCAAACCACCTCTATATACTATACACACCATGTCTGCTGAGATATACCCCCCATACCCGCCTACGTTGACTAGGCCAGAACAGGAATATCTGCTTTCCAACCTCAAGGACTGGTCGATTGCTCATGGACTTGCTGTACGCCCCATAGACACCTTCGTCTCCAAGGAAGTCGATCCCGCTGGTGCCACCGCAACGACGGCTCCCGTCACACTGTTCCCTAGTCTCTTCCCGAGAAGATGTTTCGACCAGGCGAAGGCTGTCTCGAAAGCCTACAACGAACTGTACTCTGCTATCGCCGTCGATGAGGCCTGGCTCGGCGAGATCTGCAAGGAGTAAGTGTGAACGACATGTGACTACCGGGTTGCATCAAATGCGAGTCCAGCATCGGCTCTTCTTAACCCACCGTCACTGTGCCGTCTCCTCGGAAACCATTTCTGATGTCCACCAGGCTTCTAGACATCGACGACTTCATCGAGAACCTGTGGAAGATCCACGTGCAAGTCAAATCGGAAGGTTACGTGCAGGTACAAATTCTCTAGGCCACATACCTTGATGCGAAATTCTGACCAAAGCAACCCAGCCCATACAACTAGGTCTGTTCAGATCAGACTACATGGTCCATGTCGACGACAAGTCTGAGGGTTCTCAAACATGCGTGAAGCAAGTTGAATTCAACACTATCGCTTCATCCTTCGGAGGCCTCTCCAGCCGCGTGGCTAGTCTACACCGCAACCTGCAATCTATTGACGCATACCCCGACGCTCTCGAACCCATCGTCAACGATCAGTCCCTCCCGGAGAGCACGTCCATTCCAAACCTTGCACTGGGTCTCGCGAAGGCCCACGCCGCCTACACAGCCTCTTCTTCACCATCTCTGCCTACTTGTGTTCTCTTCATCGTCCAGGATCCCGAACGAAACGTTTTCGATCAACGTCATCTGGAGTACGAACTCAATGCCACTCACTCCGTCCGTACTTTCCGCATCTCGTTTGACCGAGTCCTCGCCGACACTCGCTTGGAGCCCTCTTCCCGCAATCTTCTTTACACCCCTCCCCATACACCTCACAAGTCATACGAAGTCTCAACTCTCTACTTCCGCGCTGGCTACGCACCCTCTGACTATACTTCCGAGGAGCACTGGTCGGCTCGCTTGCACCTCGAAAGAAGCGCTGCCATCAAGTGTCCCTCAATTCTCACGCACCTGGCTGGTAGCAAAAAGGTGCAGCAGGTCCTCGCCACTCCCGAGTCTCCCCATCTCGCCCGCTTCTTGCCAGACGAGGCCTCCTCGTCCAAGGTCCTCAAGACTTTTGCGCCTATCTATCCCCTCGATAAATCGACAGCTGGCCTGGCCGCACGTTCCCTCGCTACCAACCCGGAGACCGCCATCAAATATGTACTCAAGCCCCAACGTGAAGGTGGAGGCAACAACGTCTACCGCTCCGACATTCCTGGATTCCTCAAGGCGCTACCAGAGTCTCACTGGCCGGCTTACATTCTAATGGAGATGATCGAGCCGCCAGCTCAAGCGAACAGCATCTTCAGAAATGGCGAAGTGCAGAGTGGCGAAGTCATCTGTGAGCTTGGCGTCTATGGTGCTTGTCTGTGGAAGGATGGCAAAGATGGCGCTCCCAGAGAAATCTTGGAGAACTTTGAGGCTGGCTATCTGTTGCGGACGAAGGGTGCCGGAAGTGCTGAAGGCGGCGTGGCAGCCGGGTTTGGCAGTGTGGATAGCTGCTGCTTGGTTGACGTTTGAGTGTCAATACATATGGTTTGCATCGGTGTTTCCTGTTATAGACCAATATATACTGGCCGGAAGAAAAGTAAGCATAGATATCGTTCTACACAGCACTTTGAGAGATTGGAAGTCCAAACACTCATTATACCTGCGAACTCTCACCAATGGCTCCCACAGTCTCTGATGCTTCAGGCAAAGCGGCAATAGACCCTACTATCACACCTTACCGAGTTATCCTGCAGTCCGTCCAATTTTGCATTCATTTATTGCTTACACGTTGACGTATGGGGAATTCGCTGCTGCCCCAATCCTAACCCTAGTGTGAATATGCTCGCCTTGCCGCATACATGCCCAGATAACATCGAACGTGAATACATTCGCGCCATATGCAAGCATCAATAAGGCTCACCGCAAGACAAAGATAGGGCCAAAATCGTGGGACATCATGAGCAAATCCACGCTCTCGTAAGCATCGATTAACAACACAAAAAGACTACAACGCAATGCTAACATAGACCCTACCTTGTCCGAGTTTCCTTGACGATAGTCAGCAACGATCGACTGGATGCTGGGAGGTCGAATAGGCCCGTTACCAAGAAGCCAATCTTCTTCATTTGATCCGAATCGTTCAGGATGAGGGCCGTGGATGACTTGGATGACAGAGTCGTCGTTCGCTGGACGCTGATGCGTTGTCAACTGGGATGTTTCTGTCCGCACGAAGCAACGGATGGAAGCCTTGATAAGTCAAGGCTTCGTTCGTCTTACGGAAGCGAATTTGCCCCGCTTTCATCAACCTGTTGTGCTCGGACAACATAGGCAGGAGAGGCAGTGCATTCCGTCTCAGAGGGGTCAGGAGCAGTCATGGTGGTGGCGGTGCTCGGTGTCGGCAAGAATCCGAGTGAATTGAGCTTGTAAGTCAAGTGTATGGCACGAAGGACAACGCGAACGAGAAGAAGAAAGAGTGAACCAGAGAGGAAAGAGAAGGGCAGTCCCTTTCAGTCAAGAGACTTTGGCCTTGAATTGCATCTTTTGCGACCTGTATCTTGGTGTTACCAGTAGTCAGCACATGCGCGGGTACATATGCGGGGATGTGAATGTTGTACGTGGGATTTGACTCGTTACTTGAGCGCGAATCACGAGCATGAAAGTATAGGCTGCTGTCATCTGGAATCGGAAATAGCATTCGTTTCAATGGTATATCTATAATCATCAGTCGTGTCACCACATTGTAAAAGCCAGACTCTGGCAGCACAGCTGCGAAGTGACCGCCGTTTGCCCAAGCCACAACTGACCCTGCTCCCATCCTGCATGCATGCCAATATTCGGCCCGCCGTGCCCACCAACCATAAAGCGCCAGTAAACATTCCAAAAAAAAAGTACTCGTGTGCGTGTAACGTCGCTTGTCACAACCCTATGCGCCGACGGTTTGTGCTCTTCCAGCGTTTGCATCGGCAATGCGCTTCTCGCCTTGCTCGTCGAAGTGCTCAGGCCAAACGAATTGGCGCTCTTCCGCAGGCGTGGCCGCTGCAATGACAGGGACTGCCGACCTCGAGCTGATACGTCTCCACATGTTCGCACGTGGGTTGAAGTTGACGGGCAAGCCCTGACCCTTGGTCTTCTTCTCGTCAATCTTGGCGATGCGGATGACTTCACGCTGAACGTCCGCGAATGTGTCGTACGGGTAGAACTTGATGCCCTTTTCGATGCAATGGGCTTCAAGTGCAAGACCGCGGCGCGCGAAAAGCACATCTGCCTCACTTGCGGCTGCCAAATCTGACACGCCATCACCGACGAAGATGATCATGGGAATGGTGCCATCTTCGGACTCGATCTTAGCGGAATCTTTGTACTCGTTGATGGAGAGAGCCTTGTCGTGGCCCAAATCGGTATCGTGACGCCATTGCGGTTTCCACTCGTGGCCTTCGCCATCGATTGTAGCATCGTTCGCGATGATTTCGATTTTTGAACTTGCCTCCTCGCCGAGGAAGTGGTCAAGCACGCGACGGAGGATGGGCTTCAGGCCGGCAGAGATGACGTTGAAGGGGATGTTGTTGTTCAAGCAGAACTCGTGGAAGGTCTTGAAGTCCAGGTCGAGCGTGAGAGCCTCTTGAATGGCCTTGAGGCCGGTATCGAAGGGCAGATCGAGGGAGCCCCACAGTTCTTCCGAGATTCCTTTGAAAGTCTTCTCGCCATCCTTGAACTGCTTCTCAAGGCGTTCACGCTGTTCCGATCCGCAGCCGTACTTGTTGAAGAGGACATGGCCTGTGTCTTCCATGAAAATCGTGCCATCGAAATCTGTGAGAAGCCATGTCAGATGAGATGTATTTCGACGGTGCTGCCCATGTTTGACTGACCAGAGAAGATGACGATCTTCCTTGTCGTGGGCAGCTTCTCGGTGGAAGGCAGATTGTCCTTGTTTTGCGGAGGCGGGGTGATAGCGCTAGGAGCCATGATCGTGGTAGGAAAAATCGGGATTTGGGAGGATGCGTAAGTGTCACACAGTAATGGATGTCAGAGTTAGGAAAGAGAGAAGAGCATGAAGAAAGAAAGGGCAACTAGCACTACTCGGACGAAAGAGCCAGGTCCACACCTACCTTCAGGCATCGTGAGATCCCACCATTATGTCAGAGGTGTTAACGGCCCGCTGTTGTCTTTTCTTAGGAGGCACCTCTGGCATCACGAACCTCACTCGCCATAAGCCGAGCACGTGGCAGTGCGTTGGGCTCCGCCGCAGACATGCATCGGTGGTGCCAGGAGAATTTGGGCGAGATCGAGATATGATCGCTCCAAAAGACTCAGCCGTCCCACCGCAAGAACACACCGCCGGGGGATCGCGGGGCATTGGCAGATGGTGAAGATGCTGGAAGGCTCGGGTGGGCGGTGGCGCGCGTGTTCTGCGTCAAGGCCAGGCCTTTGTTCATGGGGACGTTGAGACCGTGGGGCGTGAGTGGGTCTCCCACATACAGAGCCGCTTGTCATGAACCGGGATAAGCGTCACAACACCACTCTAACACGTGAAAGACGGGGCTCCCCCATCTGGAGTGCATTCGAACATGACATCCGTGCCTTTGTGATTTGGCAGTGGTGACCGCACGAATTGAAAGCATCGTCTTTCGCAGTCTTTGGGCGCCACGGGAGAGAGTGAGGTTGAGAGAAGCTCTCTCAGCCTGAGCGAATCAGGACTCATGCGACCTCGAACCAATTTTTTTCCACTGCAACAGCGGCGATCAAGCCAAGAAGGACCTTTGCCGAAGCGTGCAAGGCTGGTTGGCTGGCTTGACGATGATACAACTGTGACTTCATCTGAGATGTTTCCTCCGCCGTGTGGGGGCTCCAGCAGCAGTGGCGGCTATCCGACCACACCCGGCTCCACTCTTCAGTACAGTACCAGCGGGAGTGCGAAAACGCTCGCACGGAAGGCATTTGCGGTATATGCTATCGAGATGCTGACCCCAAGCATGCTGTGATAAGACCTGGCGATTGCTCTGGGAGGTGCTAATGGATGGTTTCGTACCTCCTAGTGCAAGCTCGATTCCACTATCGTCATTACAACCTTCTTAGACCTGACGCCCTCTTGGTTGAGCTAGCAAAAGAGTGTAATCACTTCCAGAGAGAAATCTCAGCTTTAATCACCAAACATTCCCAGAATGTCTGGTCTGAAGAATCTGCCAAACAACCGATCAAGCGTCTGTCCACAAAAAACAAAAAGATTAGTGCCCTAAGACGGAGTTGAACCGGCGACCTCGTCATTACTAGTGACGCGCTCTACCAACTGAGCTATCAGGGCTATTGATGTGTTGAGAGTCATTGGAACGCTTTATCAACGCTTACTTTCAAGTTCAAACCCAGCATGGACACGATACAGTATCAAGGTTGTATCATTTGACATTGATCGTGGAACAGCTGTACTAGCCCGTTCGATCGATGTACGAGCCGGCATTAGAATTCGCGTAAGAACCTTCTAGTACTCGCATTGGGTGAGATATTGATGCCATATGCCACTTTTCATGTTTTCGTTCCGCACTTGAGTTTCTGACAGGGTGTGGCAGCGTGCGGAATAACTCTCTCGAACTCGAAGCGCGTACTGTATAAGCTTTGATGTTTGAAATCCGTAGTGTCCCTTTCTAAGACAGCACCTCCTGCGGCGGCGTCTTAGTTGCTGAGATCCACTCTACAAGGTGCATGCGATGAGAAGTTCCGTTGCAAGAAATCACTCAACGCAACTGAAACATCCTTGGATTCGGTCGCGGTCGAGACGATGGTTCGGTAAGACTGGTGTCGAGGTTGTAGAGATAGCCTCGAATGCCGGCCAACTCGGCTGTGTTCGCATCCTGCCAGAGCAACAAGCGCTCCACGTACGGATCCTGCTGTCCAATCTCACGCAATCCTCCGCGTAATTGTATCATCTGCGACAAGCCGTTCATGTGAATGTGGTAGCGTGTGCCGTCGCCATGCTTGATCTCGTATGCTGCGTACAGGGCCACAGCAACAAGCATCTGATCTGAAATGCCGCGGACTGGATCCTGCAGAGCTTCGTTGATCCTGTTCAGGAGAAAGGTTTCCATGTTGGCGATGCGCATGCCATCATGACCGGATATATCGCGACCGAGTACTGCGATTTGATGTCGAGCCGTCAGTAGGATTGCGACGGTGAGCATGACTGGGTCCGTGAAGACAAAGGTGTAGAATCTTTTCCAAGAGGTGACTCCTGGGATGACCGCCCCATATTGCTGGTCAAAGTCTTGTGCCTGAATCATGAAAATTGTGCGGTAGAAGCTCATGATGCTGGACATATCCAGCTTGAGCTTGGCAACATTCCTCCCGATGATGTTGTCCTGGTCGTTCAAGGAGATCGTGCGGAAAGCTAGGGAGCCGCAGGAAAAAGCTCTTTCCAGTGCACTCGTCGGGGTTGTGAGCACCGATGGAATGGCAGGCGAGCGTTTTGTGGACGGAGGAATTAACTGGTTCTTCACACTCTCATCCGGCGTAGAATCCGACTCGGTTGAGTGGCGAAGCCATAAACTTGTTTTGTTGCTCACGTTTGTTGGAGTAATTGGCGACACGCACCCATCTTCAGACGTGTCGAGGCTACTCGAGGTGCTTGCGGGCTCAGTGACAGCGGCAACGCCTCGGGAGTGCGAGACGGGATGAGATTGCCGTCGCTCTCGGTTTTGGCGATTTTGTCGGTGTTGCAAGCGACTGACATGAGAGCGCACCTGCCTACGCACTCGCAAGTCCGAAGCGTCGCCCGGTCGGTCGATATTAACGAATTGGAAAGTCGATTCGTTGCATTTGTCGCGGTCAGAGTTGGCCATTGCCGCTGGAATAGCAGCGGAAGGTGGCACACGCTGCCGTAAGAACCAATTGTGTGACCAGACATGCAAGACAATGTTGTGGCGTTACACGATGGCGGCCGGTCTTCTTGTCTAACGTTAGCGTGTAGCCTCTCAACCTTGCAAGCATCCAGATTTCCCTCGGTGTTCAGGGTCTGCTGATTGGAATTGCTGCAGATCTCATGATCAGCGATACGCTGAGAGTGAGAGAGTGAGTGCTGCTGGTCGAGGTTGTGTAATCTTCGAAGAAGTGACTGTACCGCCAGGCTGTAAAAAAACAAGTGAATGTACCTGCCACATTTCCGGCACATTTTCCTAGGTCATTCCTGTCGTGAAGACTTCACCACCCCACTCACAGCCGACTGACGGCCAGTGTACAGCCATGTGCACGTGCTCGCGAGTAGCATCATAGCCGTCGTAACTTCGTGAGTGTCAATACTGCTAATCGAACAAATGCTGTTCGACGTTTTCTTCCCATCAATCACAACCGTCCACCCAAGCGATGACATGCCTGGCGCGCTACCAGGTCGCAATGTATACGGTAGCTGCCGGATTACCAGGTTAACAGAGAAGAGCAAATGCACCTGGAATGCAGAAGGCCACGGTAGGCATAATTTGCAATGCTTTGCTCTGTATCTGATGAGCATGACCTCGACTCCTCTCGCGTGACGTTGGCACTGATTCTATCCAGTGCAGTCGCGACCTGGCGGAGTTTGGTCCGGTCGAAAAGCGCCAGCCTTCAACCACCGCCGGAAGCCGCGATACCAACCTCTTCTGCTATCATACGCAGAAGCTACGACACGACCCATAGGTACTCGAGCAGCCATCATTCACAGGCCTTCGCTTGGAGCAGATATGCAATGCGCTTCTTATGTGATCATCTATAATTGATCGCCTTGATATACACTTCTCTGATTCACAGAGCGAGCACTATCTCCGCCTCGCCGTTGCGAAAGACGTCGTATGGTTGGAAACAAGGCGTAGGCGTTCTTACAATCAGTATGTCGAGAACAAGCTGGTGGAATATATGAACCAAAAGGCGAATATCCTAAGACGCGTAGACAGGATACCAGTAACCAATAAAGCAAACGCTACCAACAGACTCTACGACACAGCCGGATGTGACAGTTGACTTTGCAGTCGGAAATCGCCAGAGAACCGTCAACCCGAAACCTTACGCTACCACCAGTCTTGTCCAAGACACGACGAGTAGACGCTTGCGGCGCCGTAGGAGAACGCTCTGAGGCGGCAACACTAGGTGGAGCAGCAGCCGGACCCACAAATCTGACCCTATCATCAACTTATTCCTGGTAGTAGTCGCAGCTGTTTACCCCCTTATCCTTTCCGATTTCAGCCCGTACACCTTTACAATGGACTTTCCGGTGTCTTTCAGCTTGAAGTATTGCAGAGAAGTATCGCGCCAGAACTCCGCGTGAAGCTCATTGGTCCACAGGAACTCATGGCATTCCGAGCCTTCGGCCTCGTGAATGTAGAAAAAGCGAACGAGAGCGCGTGATGGATCACCGCGCTTGGTGGAGCTGTGAACGAAATTCACCTGTGTCGGGACCAAGCCATCCTCGTTGACCATTCGCACCAGCTCGTCAATCGCCGAGTTCATCATGTCGGCATCCTGTAGCTTGCTGGCCAGGAGGTACAATCTGATCAATGCTTCGAAGCGGCCTCCGTCAGGATGATGTTCGTTCTCATCCGCGCTCTGCTCACTGTCACGTTCTCTCTTGACAAGATTGTCAAGACCGTCAGACGCTGTGTGGCCTTGCTTGCTCAGAAACTCACCACCAGCGCGGACTACTTTCATTCCCGAGTGTATGCAGTTGAGATACAAGGAGAATAAGTCAGGATCCTCGTTGTCGAGACGCACAGATTCCTGCGGGTTCGCGGCGAGGGCAGCGCGAAGGAAGTTGGATCGAGCTGTCAGAAGGTCATGGTACTTTGGAAAGCGCTTCTCACGGCCCTGCGCTTTACCAACAATGACATCGAAGGTTGTGGTGAAGTCATACCTGCGAATTGTTAGTATCTACAAAGTAGCGTTATGATATGCTCTACTAACCGGACGCGCTTGGTCGGCGGCTCAATTTCAACCATGTTGTGTGCAGAGGTATTATATGCGCAGCAGAGGGCATCGGAGATTTGGATGCTTGTGTTGTTGATGAGTAAGTGTAGGGAGAGGTCGGCCGCTGCGATCTTATTTCGAACGCAGTAGTGACTGCAGGGTTTGACGGTTTCGAAAGTGTCGAACGCGATAAAAAGAGAAAGCGGATGGAAGCACAAAGGTAGCGTGGTGGCATTGTTTCTCGTTTGCTGGCCAAGCAAGTGAAAGTGCTTGCGCCTAACTCCATATCTCAATGTCGACTTTCCTTCTCACACCCAAAGTCGCAAGACGCAGGCCCATGTCTAGGGTGCCTCGTGGATGGGAAACTGCAAACCTACCAGATTTTTGCGCTCGTCGCCTCTCCTTGACCCTGCTACATTCCAGAGGCGGAAAAGCCATCCGCGTAGCGCCCTTCGGACAACAGTCTACGCACGCTCTCGAAGGACAACTATCTGGGGGACTTGAAAGGAGTAGTGTCAGTCTCGATCGATGCTTAGTCCTTACCCGTCTGTGACCACTTGCATGTAAATATCAAGCCAAGCTGCACTGGTCCGGGCAACGAAGCGTATCTTGGTAAGAGTGCACGCACTGGACGGCGATGTGGCGTGAAAGCGACAAGGCGACGCTTGGCACAAGCAGACGACTAGATCCGAGTGCCATCGGGCGATGCGCTTACACGGAAGTCGCTGCGGAGGAAGACATTGCTTGATGGTCCGGGCCACGATGCGACATATGTGTTGATGTTGTTGTGCGGAAACAGAAGCCAAGAATCTCGCGAAGGCCCAAAGAAATTTGCCAGACTTAGGCCCGGAGAGGAATTCCCACGTGGAATTACGTATTATGTCGCAAGTAGCCTTCCTCCGCAATTCAGTCTGTGTGATTATCGGTATCGTTGGTGTTTAGTCCAGATGAGTAAAGGGGAAACTACTCTGGTCGCCGCTCTAAAGTGTACAGTCATCAAGGTGCCTCGTGCGGCTTTGTTCCGCGATTGATTCCTCAGCCAGCGCAAGGCGACAAGTTCTCGAACGTTGCAAAGTTGGCTGCGCCATCTCTCTCTCTCTATCACGCAACATAATTGCCGGTATCTGCCGAGCTCATGTAGCATGAATTTGAAAGCATGGCGGGCAGAAGCCGCCTGTGCATTCGTAACAAGCCTTCGTAGGTATGAGCCACTTAGCTCAGCAGGTAGTGACACCATGCTCGAAGCTATCACGTTATCTAATGTCGCTATCCAATGGCACATGTATATATAGCTGAGGCTCGACCTCTTCAAGAAGTCTTGTGCTCATCATCCATCTCTCAGACCGACGACTACTACTCATATTCACAAATACACACACAAACACAAACACACACGTTAACGACCTCATCACTTAAACAAATATGTCTTACCAAAAGATCGCCATCGCTGGAGCCACCGGTAACCTGGGTCCAGCCATCGTCAAGAGCCTTGTCGATGCAGGCTTCGAAGTCACCGTCCTTTCACAAAGCGGCAACACATCTAGCCTGCCATCTGCAGTGAAGACCGTCAAAGTCGACTACAGCTCACAAGAATCGCTCGTCTCTGCTCTGAAAGGCCAAGATGCCTTCGTCTCCACAATCCCCAAGCACGACCAACAACCGGCTCTGATCGACGCTGCCATCACCGCTGGTGTCAAGCGCTTCATCCCCTCCGAATTCGGTTCCAACATCGCTGGCAACGCCAACACCGCTGCTCTGCCCGTCTTCGCTGGCAAGAAGACCACCCAAGACTACCTTAAGCAGAAGTCCAATGAGATCAGTTACACGCTGATCTCCAACGGCTTGTTCCTCGACTGGGGCATCCAAGTCGGGCTCCTGGTCAACCTGAAAGGCGAAGCCACACGTGTCTTCGACGGTGGAAACGACAAGCACAGCTTCACTCTTCTAAGCGACGTCGCCCAAGCCGTCGTCGGCGTCTTGAAGCACCCCGAAGAAACCCACAACCGTGCCGTCTACGTCCAAAGCGCCGCTCTCTCCCAGAACGAAGCGATCGAGATCGCACAGAAAGCGAAGCCAGACGCCAAGATCCAGCGCCAGGATGCTTCGGTGAAGGAGCTGCTCGAAACTTCACACAAGCAGCTCGCTCAAGGCGGCGAGCAGATCGGAGCTGCCTTCTTTGGCTTCATCGTCACTAGTATTTTTGCTGATAGCAAGGAGTATGGCAACTTGTGGGATGACAAGAACGACAACAGTCTTCTCGACATCAAGGAGAAGAACGCCGCGGAGTTAAAGGATATTTTTGCGGAGCTTTAGATACGTTGATAGATTTGAAGAGGGGGCTGTCTCCTCTCGAAAAAGACCTCCGAATAATGAGTATTTGCCTTTAAAGCACTTAAGC
Source organism: Cladosporium colombiae (assembly GCA_026122715.1). Taxonomy (NCBI): domain Eukaryota; kingdom Fungi; phylum Ascomycota; class Dothideomycetes; order Cladosporiales; family Cladosporiaceae; genus Cladosporium; species Cladosporium colombiae. Next base: position 355,902 of record JAKZFA010000015.1, read on the forward strand.
CGCATCTCCATGTTCTCGGTGTTTATGAATCCATTGGCCACTGTATCAATGCTTCTTCCCTCCGTCGACGTCCGACTGTCTGAATCCTAGATCTTTTGCCTCATTATTCAGCACAGTGATCTATCAAATCGTACGCAATTGCTACATTGCTCTCAAGACATCGTGTACAGAGACGTTGGTCAAACATCCATTCGTCATTTGAACAATATGTACAAACCGGTGGTTTTCTGCTGTCTCGCCAGCGCTCAGCTATTGTTCAGGCTACACTCTACTTGTTCAGCCTCGGCGCTCTTTCAGGATCTCTCCAAAACAAACACTGTTCCCTCCTTAAATCATCCCGCTCAATCGTCGTCGCACTCCCATTGCCACCAATCCCAGGCTGAACCAAAAGCTGCTTCCCAGGCTCAGTGTCCGCGCCATAGCCCGCCGGCTCGTACTGTCCCCATTCCGGGCTTCCTTCGCTGCGGTATGTGTTTGGATCACCCGTGAGAACAAAGCTAGCGAGGTAGCTATGGTAGACCTTGCTAATGGCAGGGAACTGCGTTGCCGGGTCGTTCCAGGTGTAGGCAGTGTCGGAGGTGTGGGGGATGCCTTGCCATGAGGGGAATCTGTTGTTGGTGTTGAAGTGAAGCTTCCAGGTTGGGACACCAGCGGAGGATGTCCGGTAGGCTGTTTCTTGACCAGGGCAGATGTAGGCGTAGTCTGAAACTGCGGCTTGGAAGCGAGCGTACTGCGTGCTGTTGGTAGATCCGGCGTAGGGTGAGTCTGGGTATTGGGCAGGGTCCGGGTAGAGCTCTTCGATCAACTTCAGATCGGTTTGGTTGAGCGCTGGCGAGATGTTGTGCAGGAAGTCCAAGACCTCTTGGTTGGTCTCGAATGCCCCTGTTGCCCAGTATCTAGCCTCATTGGTCACTGTGGAGGATATCGTTGGGACGTGAAAGAACGTGCCGTCGACACCAGACTCTGAGCCCGGCTTTTCGAACAACTCTCCTCCTTGCACAGGTTGGAAGGCCCATGTCCAGTCTAATTCATACTTCCTGAAGATCGTAGTAGTAACGTTACGAATCTCATCAGCATCAACCGTGCGAAGACAGTGTAGGGTATCAGCAGCAGTAGCGTTGGTCTGACATCCCAGAGCATACATGTACTCTTGATACTGGGTCTTGTACAACGGCGCATCTGATGGTGGGAAGGCGCGAGAAGTCACAGAGCCGGATTGGTGTATCGCGCGGGCGAACAAAGGCTTCGCATTCTCATCAGCGCCATGTTTGTGGAAGTAGTGGATGCCCACGGAGTGGCCTCCTGCGGAACGGCCACCGATAGTGACATTCTCAGCATCTCCGCCGAAAGACTCAATGTGTTCTTGAACAAACTCGAGGAACAGCCGCTGATCTCGGATGTTGATGTTGGAGAGCCCAGCATCAAGCAGAAGCTGAGATGGGAGCGAGCCGAAAGAATTGACGCGGTAGTGGAATGTCACCACAACAATGGGCGCAGGCGACGATGCCGCGAATGATGCTCCGTCGAAACTCTTGTAGCTGCCAGCGTAGAACGAACCACCGTGGATCCAGACGAGGACTGGGAGCTTTTCGTCCAAAGGAACACCAGGCGTCCTGTAGACGTTGAAGTTCAGACAAGCCTCGTCTTGCAGTTCGAGCGGCAGAGCTGATGTGAGCTCTTGAATGCAGGCTTTGCCGTAGGATGTTGCAGCCTTGGTGCCATTGAAAGGAGCGGGCCAAGTACTCTGGGTGAAGCGGCGGTCTCCCACTGGTTGGGTGGCATAGTCCATGCCTAGCCAGGCGTCGACGGCGCGTGGAAGAGCATGTCCGCTGTATGTCTGGTTGATTGAGGTACCGGAGAAGCTTCCATAGCCTTTCAAATGAACGATTTCACGACTGTCTGCAACAGCAGTCGCGGCAAGGAACGCCTGCGGTAAGGTATGCCAGATACTAGACTTCATTGTGTCGTGTTGGGATGAATGCGATCTCCTTCGAGGCACGTGGAAAGCTACTCTTTATAGGTTCCGTCAGCATTCACTGCCGATCTCGACCACTATGCCCAGAGATCCTAGTCTGCCAGCCATTGAGGACGTACGCTCGTTACTTATCGCACGACTCCGCACTTGATCCACCACAACATATCGCGTCGAGTGGCCAAGTTTTGGTGTGATCCCTCTCTCGAGTCAGTATGCTTGCAGCAAATTGCCGGAGAACAAGCATGCTTCATGTTTTGTCCTTGTCAGGTTACACTGCATTAGTGTGGCTGGGGCATTGTAGGAGACTCCAGGGGAGTTAAGGTCATGGATGCGGATGCTTGGCCTCTCCGAAGTCGGAGGCATCAGTCTCAGCGACATGAATATTACATGAGTTCTAGATAAGATCACGACGTATCACCACATGGCCAATATATGTCAATGTGATTAGTGGATCTGATGCTTGGTTCGCGGCTTTTGCCATACAAGTTATCTGTGGGCGTAGCCGTTCGGATAATGCGTAACCATTCGGGTAGTGCATACCGTTTGGGTAGTGTAGTGCGTAGCCGCTTGGGTAGTGTGGGAGGTTATGTACATAATTGATGTGCTTCTTCTACTGATATGTGCGCAGTGTCCGAGTTCGAAAGTAACGAAGGAATATAAGGCTGGAGGCGCAGTCAGCCTGTACTCGCGACTCGAGTCACGCTCACAGCGTACGACATTGCATCTATAACAGTAAGAGACCAAAACCAAAGGTTGTAGGCACTCAAGAAAGTGATAGATCGTATGCACACCGAAACCTCGCGATGATTCGCAGCCATCTGCCTAACAACTCAAACACTACTACTAAGTCGTGCAGCCACTTCCTGGCGAAGCTCATCCAAAACCCAAGGATGCCACTCAATATCCACACATAAACCCTCATCACACGCAATAGCAACTACACCATTCGCCTCAATCACATGCCCACCATACTTCTTCTCAATCCCAGCATTCGGCCTCCGCACAGCAGCTTCCACAAGACTCGGCCAGGTGGTGCAAATCCTAGCAGATGCCGGCAAATCGATGGAATAGCTGGAAATGGCCACGCCACCGCCGGGCTCGTGGAAGGTGAGTTCGTGTAGTTCGCGTATGCCTTTGCTCTTCCCGTCGACTATGGCGCAAAGGTCGTCTGTGCAAGCGAGAACGATGGCGCCGTCGACTTCGACTATGTAGCCACCGTGTTTTTCGTCGAGGAGCTTGTCATTCCAGTGCTTGCCTTTTCGCGTGCAGAGTGATGGTCAGTCTGTGCAGATGGTAGCAGACTCGGGGATGGGAACTGTATAGCGTGTGAAGGACATGGCTGGGTGAGTGGATGTTCTCGAGGTTGATAATGATGTGTATTGTGTTCTTCAATAGTACGTGTGGTCTGTCGTTGCGCTCGTGCTCTCGCCCTTCGTCTGGTAACATTGTACTTTCTTTATGTTGCCTCGCATCGATTGCCACTCTGCTGCATCACTATCAACAGCCTAAATGTTGCACTACGCCGCCTTTAGCGAAAGAAAGGCACAGCTACGCGATTCTTGGAATAGAGCAGTCTAGATGGCAATTAGTACATGTAAACGGCAACACGATCGCGGCGTCACATATTTCCACCTTGAAATTTTACTTGGCAGGTAGCTAAGCGCTCGCCTCATCGTCGACACACATGATGTGAAACATTTGCTCATGACAGACACCGGCCTTCGGAAAGGTATCGATTCGATTTCTAATTGACTTTTCTCATATGTCGCCTTTTGTGTCCCCACGCCGAAACGCCTCGCTAAATGTGATCATGCCTTCATCTGCTTTTTTGTTGTTTGCCTTCCTCCCATGATAAGCATCAGCACCATGCCACAATAAATCCTGCCAGCATAGCCACTTTGTTCGTAAAAGAATCAGTAAAAAACTCTACATGCGCTCCTTCATTCTGCCAGCGACCGTGCGAAGGTTACCGTAAACCTTGCTGGGCGGGCTACCAAGAATGAGAGACACGACGGCCTCACGAGCGATGTGGATGTTCTTGAAGCCTCCAAGAATGTGCACCTTTTGGTCGGCAAGTACAATTCTCGTCCTGCTGGCGTTCTCGATCGCAAACTTTGTCTTGCCGTCCTTTCCTGCTATGCGGCCGACTGCTCTGCTCATGTGCTCGCCGTTGAGGGTCTTGACGTCCTTGACCTCGAAGGTCTCGATGTAGAGATCGTCAAGACGGAGGAGCGCGATAGCGTCGTCGACGTCGAATCCGAGTGTGAAAGCGGTAATGAAGTCGGTGCCCTTCTGCAGCGCGCCGGTGTCGACAGTCTGGGAAGAAGTGCGCAGCTCGACGGCCTTCTTGGCCACGTTCATGCGCAGCTGCAGGCCGAGGTGCTCAACGAGAGGCGGGTAGATTTTAGGCCAGGCAGTCTTGAGCGGTGTCATGCGGTGTGGTGGGATGCGCACTTTGCGCTCTTCTTTGCGAGCAGCGGCGGGCGAGGCGACTTCGGGAGCGAAGACGGGGCGGTTCTCGCTGTCGACTTGCATGCTATCTGAGGCCTCGGGCTCTTGGTTGGCGGACTCTTGGAAAGGTTCAGGCTGGGTGCTGGTGTGAATGAGGACGTCCTGGTCGATTGCTGACTGCTGTGGTTCGTGGACTGTCTCTTCGACGGCGAGGGCGTCGGGTGCCCTCTGGAGCGCGGTGGGTGCAGGCATTTTGGTGGTTCGGTTTTCTTTTTCCTTGCTTTTTGTTGTCCTTGTCTCGCACGAAAATCGACTTAGGCGGTAGTGTGTTGTCGGTCGCAAAAGTTGGCCGGTATAGAATTGACTAAGTTGGGTCCCCTCCAAAATCTTCCGTCCAAGCGCTCTCGATAGAAGAAGATTTCCCTGGCGCGGCCGCGGCCGCTTTCCGCGGGAATAAGCAACACAAGCCGATCATGATGCACGCCAGTCGAGAGAAGTTGGAAAGAGCTTCATCACCATCCGACCTTTGCCTGCACGAACTGCCCTCTTCATCACCACCACGCCTTTAATCAACCACATCGACTTCTCTGCCACGCGCATCTCTTGGACTCCTCTGCCGTCTGACTGTCCACAATGAGAATACAATGAGCCGCCATGTCGCGACGATAGGCCGCAAGCAGCTTCCCACTTTCTTCATCGCCAGCCCACCGGCTGTACGAGGCTTCGCTCCTCTCTCCTGCGGTCTGAATACAGGCAAGGCGCTTCCTTCGCCTTGGTCGTACTCGCATCGCGCTATCTGGAATAGCGCGGTAGCATCCCGCCGTGCTCCCATCACAAGATCGATAAAGCAGTGGTCAAGCGCTGCCACGCCCATACCTCGTACTTTGCGCGCATCAAACAGTAGCTCTCTCCACTCCGGACTCAAGTCACAATTTTGCTCCAGACCTAATTCGATCGTGGCGACCGCACAAAAAAGATGGAAGAGCGACAAGACACCCACAACTGAAGCCCGACAGGCGCATGAGGGCCAGAAAGCAGGCGAAGCCTCCAAGGCGTCTGATTCGTTGAGACACACACCGGCCGCTGCTGCTGGAGGAAAGCATCACCTTCTGGATCACCTTCCCCATCTTCATCGACCAACCAAAGAGGAGTTACTAGCAGCAGCTACTGGCTTCTGGCAACGATTGGGCGTCCGCTTCAAGTGGTTCTCCATTCGTTCTGCGCGTCCTTTTAGGGTGGATGAAATCTTTGCCTTCCTCAGTTGGATTTTCTGGGGACATGTGCTTTGGATTGTCATCGGAACGACAACCTTCTTCTCGCTGCTGATCTTCACTCTCAACACTGTCTTTGCGCAAGAAACGCTGGCAGGATGGATTGGCGAATATTTGACCAAGTCTTCAGGCGTCAAGGTCGTCTTTGAATCTGCCATTGTGCCTACTTGGAGAGATGGTGTAATCACCTTCCGCCACGTGTTTGTCTCCAGACGCCCCGGCAAGACAAGGACCCGCGAGAGAGCTGTAAGCAAAGGTTCGTCAACCGAAGCAGCGGCCGCGGCAGCAGCAGCGAGCCATGCCGCCAAGGATGAGTACGACCCGGATGAGGACACCAATTATACACAATTTGATGTCACTTTCGATACGGTCAACGTCACGCTGTCGTTCACAAAGTGGTTTAACGGCAAGGGACTCTTGCAAGACGTTGAAGTGCGTGGCGTTCGCGGTGTAGTCGATCGTACCTTTGTACACTGGACCGACGAAGTAATTGATCCCAAAAGCTACCGTCATACACACAACATCGGCGACTTTGAGATCGATAATTTCAAGATGTCAGATGTGCTCCTGACTCTCTATCAACCCAACAACTTCCGGCCATTCACCGTCAGCATATTCAGCTGCGAACTGCCGAGGCTGAGAAAACAGTGGCTGTTCTACGATTTCCTTTCCGCCACTACCATGAGTGGCTCCTTTGATAACTCGCTCTTCACAATTCACCCGGTGCAAGCGCATGGTCACACTGGAGTCGCGTTGGACGATGGTGCTTCGCTGGGCGACCCCAGCCAGTGGAAGAAGCAGAGCCGTCTCCGTCTTGACGGACTGAAGATCGACCACCTCAATCGCGGTGTTGCAGGCCCCCTCAGCTGGATCCAAGAGGGAAACGTCGACATCGTTGCAGATATCACCATTCCACGCGATGACGACCTAGGCATTGTCAAGGTTGTGAGTGACTTTTACGATCGCATCGAAGCCACTGTTACAAACGTACACAAGGATCGAGGCATAGACTACAACGTGATCGATAACAACGACCACCAGCCGTCTACTGATGCCTACCGTACGCACGTTCCTGTGCCGATTGCCAGCACTGACAACCCGGCCGACTCTCGCTTCATCATCTTTGACCTCCGCGTCCACCTCAATGACGTCCGCGCATCGGTACCTTTATTCACGAAGGATCTGTCTTACGTCAACAACGCCCTTGTCCGTCCAATCGTTGCATACATCAACTCAAAACGTGCATTCATCCCGGTGCACTGCCGCGTCGTGAAGCAACAAAGCGAGTTCGATGGCTCGTGGACAATCTTCGACTCTGGCTTGCTCGACGATTTGAGCAAGGAAACATACGAGGCGTTCTCGCGAGACATCACCGACGCCGACAGGACGTCAAGACGAATCAGGAAAGTGGGACTGTGGACGCTGCAGGTCGCAGCGCAAGCTTTGTTTATCGGTTTGGTTGGGCAGGTTGCTTGAGGACATCATCTCTTCTCTATCTCTCAAGGGAATGGAGATAAGCTTTTGGCTGGGAAGAGCGGTCGAACAGTTGAGACCGCCTTTGCCAATTTTGGGTTTGAATTGTAATATAGATTTGTGTGCATAGCGCGGCGTCCTGGGGGCGGGCCGTCTTTTGGCTCGACTTGTTTTTGGGAGTTTGTGTGTAAGACTGGAAGGGACGGCGTCGGGATGGACGCTGTCTGCCTGCGGGTAAGGGTAATGGCTTTTACGAATACATCTTGTCTCTACTACACCTTGCTTGCCATCGATCTCTTCGCTTTTCTAATTTGATCTCATCGTTCGTGCATTGGCTGATCATTGCGGACGACTACTCTCCGAACTCGCACAGCAGTGGGTCCTGCCTCGTATCCTCCGACACAGACAGACGTTTCATCATGCTTCTACCTCGGTATGATGAACCCGAAGCCAGTGCATATGTGCCCCTCTGTGTGAACGGCGATCTGAACGATCATTTCCGCCAAGAATTAGTATCCACGTCGATGCATGTGATCGATCGTAAAATATTGGGGTTAGTAGGGTTAGCTTCGACCGGTGTCTCGTGGTTCCTCTGAGCGACGACGACATTGTTTGGTAGATCTGATAAGTCGAGACACATTGAGCATGGTACTCTGGTGTTTTGGTTGTAATGGCATGCAAATATCGTGTTGTGGTTGATTTGTTGAGGATTTCCAGGTCTGGTTCCTTTTTGACCCAGATCCCATGAGGGCAACGCGGCGATACCACGGACACAATTTGACTGGAACAATAAGATTCACATCGTCAGCAGACAGAGCACAGCCCGTATACCGATCGTCTATAAGTGGTCATACAGTCACGGATTCAAACGTGCTTGAATAGTGGCCGTGTAAAGTGGGTGATGCGCGACTGGCAACCTTAAGCGTATGCAGGCAGCGGAGCGCGGACCGGGAACAAACAAGTCAGATATAGAAGCACGAGACGGGAAGGTTGATAAACATATACTGTGATAACGCGCTATTTCCTAACACTGTTCGCAACGATCAATGGTTTAATGGTTGGGTATCGCAGTGTAGAAGCACGAGCGTGAAGGAGAAGAATGAATCGAAGAAACCCATGGCTCTGATATTACATCAAATAAAATCATGTTTCTGGGTGTAATCTTCGCGAAGCAGTTTGTCAAGTGTGATGAAACATGTTCGCATTGATCTCCATAGTTTTCAGCCCGCGGGTTACCAGAAAATCTGCTTGATCAAGTCTCCCAGTGAAGACATCATCGCCGCCTGTGTTCGCGACTCCGGTCCCGTCGTCGGTGACCGTCCTTTTCGTGACGCCTTGAGCGCTCGCGGTCGTAATCGTCGTCATCACGTTCGCGTCGCCGTCTCTCTTTCTCTTTACGGCGACGGCGTTCCTCTTCGTCCTCGCTGTCATCATGCCTCCTCCTCTCCCTGTCACGATCACGATCTCTATGCCTGTCGTCTCCTCGATCGTGCCTTCTATCCTTCTCCCTCCGTCTCTCCCGGTCATCGTCTTCATGATCTCTTCTTCGCCGACTGTCCCTCTCTCGATCCTTACCTCTTTCTCGTTCTCGCTCTTTCTTCTCAAATTCCATTTCGTATCGTTCCCGTTCATCCTTCTCACGTCGTTTCTGCGCTTCTTCCTCTGTGAACATCTCTCCAGTCTTCTTGTCCCTGAGCAGGATGGGGTTGTAAATCACAGGCTCCTTCCCACCCTTTCCTCGTGCAGCTTTGCCCCATGCGCCCATTTCCTGGGCCACAGCAGCTTCCTCTTTAGCGCCAATTCCTAGTAAAGCAGGCCTTCGTTCCGGAATTTTTGACTTCTCTTGCTTCTTTCCCTTGTTCAAACCAATGCCGTCGCCGTCTTTCCAGCCCATACCGCGTAGCATCGCAGCTCCGAATTGTTCTACAGGTACTCGATTATAATCCTCCAGTGTCGCCATGTCAGGCGCTTCCTTGACGTCGTTGTCAAAAACGTCTTCTTCTGTAAGGGCAGGCACCACCAGCTCAGACTTCTTCGTTCGCCCAAGTAGTGCATCCATAGCTTCCTCATCTGCTGTTTTCTGCGCAACAGAAGCCTCCGCTGTGGGTTCAGGCGCAACTTCTTGCGTCTGCTCGACCTCTGCCAGAGCCTCGTTTGCATCCCGTTTTGGAATTTGAAGTCCGGCGTTGAATCCAGACGTCTTCGCAGGCTCAATCGTTCCATTTACAGACTCGCCCGTAGTTGCATGTATTCCTGTCCTCTCAGCTTCCGCAGGTAATCCATGCTTCTGCCTCCTGCGCTTGTTGGCCGCATCTTTCCAGTCGCGGTTCGCCTGTGTCGCGATAACCAGAGGTGCTTTCTCGACTTTGCGATTCGACTCGTCGACTGCGCCGCCTGCTTTGCGATCGAAGTGCGACACTTTCGACACGCGCTCTTCGACTTCATCGTCGTCGCCATCGTCGCGAAAGGCGTCGCGAGAGCGCTTGACGCCGTTGGTAGGCGCTGGTGCCTTTTTCAGGCGGCCCAGAGAAAGGGACACCTTCTGCGCTTCTTCAGCTGGCGCCATGATGTGAGATGTGTTGAATGAAGCTTAAAATGGATTGTCTTGAGAAAACATTCAAGATTCAAAGACCGAGAGTTGAAGGGACCTGGGTAGAAGGCAGGTCTGACGAGCCGAGGAAGGTGTGCTGCCTGAGGCGTTCGTGGAAGAAGGACCAAGGACGAAACTCCGATGTCCAAATCCGCAGATGGCAAACGTCATGATGCAGCATTTGATCGTGGACGAGCAGCCTCCCGAGCGCTTAGTGCGATCTGGAACGGAGTATCTGGCACCTGTGGTGGATCTGAGTACACGCGAGGGGACCACAGCAATAATGAGCTCAACCATTATGACACCGTATGTAGGTATTCGACTCTACCATTTCTTCCGTCCCGCCCCCAAGACAAGCTCACGTCCATCTGAGCTACTCACAGTACAGACAGCTACGTAGAACAGGATGGAGCCTACTTACTTCACCTGCACGCTTGGCCAGGCAGCCGAACTAGGTAACCAGCAATCACAGAACAACGTGAATGACTTCGTGGAAGCCCAGGCAAAAGCCAACCCAGACAGACCCGCTGTCGGCTTCCCAGCTCCTTCAGGCAAAGACCCGAAAGGCGAATGGACGTATCAGAGTTATACATTCTCGCAGATCCTGAAAGCCAGTGTCAACACAGCAAAGCAACTGGTGTCAGAAAACCCCCATTTGCTCTCGAAACGTTCGACCGTCGGACTCTTGTGTCCGAGCACGCCGGAGTTCCTCTTCACATGGCTGGCACTCATGAAGCTCGGCCACGCGGTACTCTTGGTTGCACCACAATGCCAGCCAGCAGCGATCAAGAATCTCTGCGAGCAATGCGAAGTCAACATTCTCTTCCACGATGAGGTCTACGCCGAGTTGGCCAAGGAGGCAGCAGCTCACGACGGAGCAACCATCACGGCGCAAGAGCTGCCTTTCAGTCAAGGGAAGACCTTAGCTGCTATCATGTCGCAACTACTAGGAGACTTACCGCCACTAAGCTCGGCAGTCAAACAAACAGACGTAGCTTACCTTCACCATACGTCAGGAACGTCCTCTGGAATGCCCAAGCCAATCCCTCAGCCCCATCGTGCGGCAGTCTGCGTGCTGCCCTCATTCGAGTCTGGCAAAGATAACGCCACATTCACGACCACGCCTCTCTACCATGGCGGCATCGCAGACCTCTTCCGCGCCTGGACAAGCAGTGCCCTGATCTGGCTGTTCCCCGGGAAGGCTGTGCCAATCACCGCAAAAAACGTGGTCAGGTGTCTCGACGTGGCCGCGGAGGCCGCCTCACAAGAGTCTTCCACACCACCAGTCAAGTACTTCAGCTCTGTTCCATACGTCCTGCAGATGCTCGAAGCAGACCCTGCTGGTCTCAAGCATCTGCAATCAATGTCCATCGTCGGCGTAGGTGGAGCAGCTCTGCCAGCCGAAATCGGAGACAAGCTCGTAAAGCAAGGCGTAAACCTCATATCCCGTTTCGGCAGCGCCGAGTGCGGTTTCTTGATGAGCTCGCACAGAGACTACAGCAAAGATGGCGAATGGCAGCACCTGCGTTTGCCCTCTGACGCAGCCTTCGTTCGCTTCGAAGCCCGTAACGATAACTTGAGCGAACTCGTGGTACTGCCTGGGTGGCCTCACATGGCGAAGAAGAACCGAGAAGATGGCGCCTTCGCCACGGCCGATCTCTTCGAGCCCCATCCCACCATCGAAGGCGCGTGGAAATACCACTCCCGTGCAGACTCGCAGTTAACGCTCATCACGGGCAAGAAGTTTGACCCAGCACCGCTGGAGGCAGCAATTTCAACTTCGGATCTGGTGGAAGACGCGTTGATCTTTGGCAATGGTAAACCATATCCTGGTATCCTGCTGTTCCGATCAGCCAAAGCACAAGACATGAGCGACGACGATTTCATCAAAGAACTTTGGCCAGCAATCGAGAAGCTCAACATCGAGTCACAAGATCACGCAAGAGTGTCTCAAGGTATGCTCGTGGCCATGTCTGTCCTGGAACGACCACTCGAGAAGAGCAGCAAGGGCACCATACTCCGTGGCGCTGCTGAAAAGAGGTTCAGCAAAGAGATCGAAGGAGCATATGGTGAATCCAACGGCAGCGACGAAACCGACATTAAAGACGACGATGTAACCGAAGCGATCAGATCCATTGTCTCCAAAGTGGCGCCACGCAAGTCCGGCTTGACCAACGACACAGACCTCTTCTCCTACGGCATTGACTCTGTAGCTGGCATGCAGATACGCGGTCGTTTACGCCAACTGTTGCCTGCAGACAAACGCGACCTTCCAATCACCGTGGTCGAGGACTACCAAACGGTGTCCGGTCTTGCAGACTATGTTATCAAACGTCGACATGGCCAGGACGTCGGGTCAGCAGGCAACGCTGACGATGAGCTGCCGCTGATGAGACAGTTGGTCGAAGAGTACAGCAACTTCCGATCTGAAGAAGCTGAAACGAAGAATGGCATGTCCAACGGGGACATCGACAGTAAGAACGATGATGATAGAGACGTTGTGGTTCTCACTGGTGCAACCGGTGCCCTAGGCGCTCACGTGCTGGACCAGTATCGCTCGTTAGCTTCTGTCCACAGGGTATACTGTTTGGTACGGGGAGCAGATGTTCACGCTGCGGAGGAGAGAGTCGCCAAAGCGTTGGAATATCGCAAATTGCGCGCGTTGGCTGACGATCCTGACGGCAAAGTCGTCGTGTTGCCTGCGCACCTGGCCGATGCTCGCCTCGGGTTGGACGATGAAACTTACGCCGACGTTGCTCGTGAGGCGACCGTCATCGTGCATGTTGCCTGGTCAGTCAACTTCCGCATGAAGCTGCGCAGTTTCGTCAAGGACAGCATCGGAGGACTCTCACATCTGATTTCTCTGGCTCTTGCCGCGCCGGCCTCTCGTCCTGCGCCCAGGATCGCGTTTTGCTCATCGGTAGCCAGCGTCATGGCGTATCCCGCTTTGACTATTCCTGAGGTGCTCGTCGATGACCCGGCCGCAGCAAGTGAGATGGGCTACTCGAGGAGCAAGTGGGTCGCAGAGCACGTATGCGCACGCGCAAACGGCCACCCTCGACTCGCAGGACGCGTTGGAGTCTTCCGCGTTGGCCAGCTGGCTGGAGCCAGCGACACAGGCGTGTGGAACGCAAAGGAGGCGTGGCCGTTGATGTTGAGCAGTGTCCAAGAGACCGGTGCGCTGCCCGCGCTGGACGGCGAAGTGCTCGACTGGCTGCCCGTCGACACGGCCGCGACGGCGATGATCCAAGGGGCAGAGGAGCGTACAATCGGCGATGAGGCTGAAGGGCTGGAAGTTTACCATGTTGTCAATTACCATACGCAGCCGGAGTGGAGAGAGCTGCTCCGATGGGTAAAGGAGAGACAGGACTTTGAAACGCTGCCACCGCCCGCGTGGGTCGCGAAGCTCGAGCAGTTGGCCGCGAAGGGTTCTCAACACCCTGCTTTGCAGCTGCTGGAGCATTGGAAGCGGGCGTACGCTAGCGATCAGGAGGTTGAAGCTGGGGGATCTGGTATAGAGGGCACGGAAGGAGCATCGACGACGGGACGCAAGACGTTTGCTGTCCACCGGTCGATAGACAGGCTCCCAGCCTTGCGCACGGTGGAGCCGGTGAGCGAGGCATACTTCGAAAGGCTGTGGAAGTGGATTCAAAAGGAGGCGGTATAGGCAATTGCCATGCAGAACGCAATCTCCCAGCCAGGCACGCGATGAAGTTTCACGGTCGCATATAGGAAGTTCGTGAGGCCTATAGGCGATCTATATGATCTGCTTCTTATGCGGGGCGGAGGACCGATATAGCAAGAATGGACCTCAATGGGCCTTGCATGCGACGCCTCCCACGTGGCTTCTGGGGGCGAGTTGTCTTGGAAGGGTTGACTATATCCTCCGATATCGAGTTTTGGTGTGAAACATCCTGCCACTTCTGGTTTTGCGGCTCGGGCTGGTGACGCGATCGCTCGACCGCGTGGTGTCTCACTCGAGCCGCGACTCGACGTGTACCAAATCGCGCTCTCACGCGTTTTTGCTTGCTTTCCAGCTTTGGTTCACGGCACGCGGCATCGGCGAGGGTTCGTCGACCTTGGTCCTCGGGCCCTTGACAGAACTGAAAAGAATTCTAAGCTATTGTTTGTAACTGAGACAAAGCCTGTCAGCTAAACGCAACCTCACCTGTTGTTGTTCTTGTTGAGGTCTCTCCTATGCGCGCTCTAACGGAAAAGAATTGTCAACGGTCGACTTTCGTGCGGGCCAAGAGTTCTCAGCACTGATAGCAGATCTATACCGATAGCCTCGATAGCGCATTGTGTGATCGTGACAAAAGGTCGGCGGCTCACCTTTCCGAGAGCCTCGTGAGTCGTGACGGCTGCTTCGTCGGTTTGCTTTCGGTCGAAAGTCTACGGAGATTGCATCCGCAGTCTACACACCATCAAGGTACGTACTGTACAGTCATGTCACAGGACGATCAGTATTATTATCATTTTTGCCACCATTACGAATGCTCACTGCCCTATACTGCATGTAGGCAGGCTCGTGGCCGAAAGGAACCGGGCAAGAACCTAAGGGCCTTCTAGGTGCCGGGCGACCGGTTTGAGCAGAGCACACAATCTTGGCTTGGGCAATATGGCGCCTCTCGCCTGGCTGGCAGCAATCTGCCCACGCTTGCGGGCTCCAGACTGTGCGTGGCTGCTGGAGGGTCGCGAGTAGATGCCGGGCTTGTATGTGGCATGACTCTCGTAGTCACGGTTCACGAAGTCGCCGGTCGATATCTCGCTGGCGGATGGTGGATCCGGCGTGAGTCGGGGATGGAGCGGCGCGCGCATCGACTCGCGGCTATTGTGAAGGGTCCCCTCGACCTTGTCCCCTTCGAGCAGCTGCATAATGCTATCATATTTCCCCGGGCGATTCTGCCGACGCCAGAAGGGCGTCGGTAGAAGCACGAGAGAAGCGCAATTTACCACCCTGGACGGGACGTAATGGAAAAGCGCAGCAGGAGACCTTGCTGTCGGGACTAGATGGAAGATGGAAAGATAGAACAGAGCACGTGCGCGAAGCCCTGTAAATCGCGCCGCCGGAGCCCGTGTGTGAAGACAGCAAGGCGAGCAGGGTTGTTGTGCAAGCGAAGTTGCATTTTCTGGGGATGTGATTGCATGCGCGTCGCAAGCACTGAAACTCTGCTCGCTGGTGAGCTCGTGTAAATAGCAGCCTTTTTACCTGCAGCTGCTAGTTGGTGGCCCTCCTTGCCCTCCTGCAAGGTACCCGGCAAGGCTTCTGACGTAGAGTGTGCTCCGTCGGACCATCTTGCTTTTCCACACCTGCACGCCGAGCGAGTGGTCGAGGGCTGCATTAGTGCCGCCCAGATACGGCCACGTTCCTGGCGCTAGCGAGAGGTGACAATTTCTCGACGGGCTTTGTGGTGCCTCGCTCGTCGCTCGCCCTATACCGCAGAGCAGAGCACGTTGACGGCCAGCCGTGTTGAGTCGTGGCGTGCGTGTCTCGCTCTCGCGCGCCCTCTGCTAGTGTCTAGCCTTCCGAGCCTGGCAGTGTCTCAGGGCCACGTTGTAGGGAGACACAGAGGAGGAGGCAGACGACGACAGTAAGACACGGCCAGTCCTCCCTCCTGCCTCGCAACGGCGGTACTATAGACGCAAGCGCGTGTGTGTAGTCGTCGACGAGGCCCAAAGCAGGCTGGCAAGCAGGCTGCGGGCGGGGCGGGTGCTATATGCTGATCGCACACTGATATGGGCTGGCGGTGGGCGATATGGCACAGATATGGCCTCTGAACCCTGTGCGGCGCCGTGAGTGGCCAGTCTGTGGTGCGCGGGTGTGTGGAGAACAGGACAGTGGCAGAAGCACGCTTCGTTTCACCATTCTTCCGCGCGCCGCACTTTTCGAGAAAGCGATCTGCGGCACCACGACTTGTGGCCGGCAGCAGCGCTGCACGCAGAGGATTGGCACAAGGGATCCCAGGCCAGCTGAGGCGTCTCGCAGTCTCGCGATGAGAGGCTTGTTTCACACGCCTGCAGCACGCGACAGCGATATGCACGTCGCGAGCATGCCTTTTCAATGCAGCCCAGGCGGTGGCGATTTGTGTACTTCACTCCGCAAGAAAGGATGTTGCGGGCTAGCGGTCGTTGTGCGTGCTGTACACCGGATAGCACTAGCAGAGAGTCACACAGCTTCAGGTGGCATCTTCGCTGCGCTACGGACGGCTACAGCACGTTGGTTGTCGAGGTGAGCGACGACGACAATGATGGAGAAGAAGACGTGGACGACGGCGAGCGTTTGCACTACGATGACGCGAGCTGGCGTGCACGATACATCCTGTAGACGCTGCAACTGCTGGCCGCGTCGACCACGCCCACCGCGCCCCCAGAAACAGCGTCTCACAGAGCTGCTGGGCCAGCTCCAACCGTTGATTACCTAGACTCCCAGATTGGTGTGTGGCTCTCACGCCTCTTCTGTACTGCCAACAATGGTGCCAGTGGTGGTGTGCGGCGGCGTACACCCACGCCGCCTCTGTAGCGCGGCCTCTGTCGGCCATAGGCTGGCCCAGAGGCGCGCCCGGCAGCCTATACGAATCGTGTACGCACACTGCTCGCCAACGAAGGATCAGAGTTGTTTTTCTGCAGCGCCTGCCTCTGACCAAGCTCGCGCCTGGATGGAGTCACGAGCATCAGCAATGACAAAAGCTCACATCCACTCTGTCGTCCCGCGGTAGCGTTCGTGACAGTGATTGACTGACTGCTCGCCTGGCCCATATCGACGTTGATGATAGAAATGTCGGTTTGATTTCGGTGTGCCCATCAGCGGCACAGCGCGACTCGATGCCGGTGCCCATGACTGGCCACATCGTCACGCGGCGGCGACTAGGACGATCCGCCAGGCCACAGACACACCACCACCCTGACCAGCTGTCCTCCACCACCCATCGGCCCTTGGTCGTGGCCTGCAGCAGTGGACTACAGTACATACACCAGTACCGCTGCTATTCTCGCCTGTCTCACCCGCGCCTCGTCGGCGGAGGCGGCGGCGGCGGCGTGCGAGGGCTGCGGTGTCAGGCTCTTTGCTTCTGCTGCAAGACAGCATCTTGCCACCAAGCACTGCTACCACCACGTCGCTCAGCAAGCGGAGCGCCCGGCCCCAAACGGCAGCTCGACGTCAGCTCCATTTTGGGCTGCGCTGCGCTGCTGCAATTGTGCCACACGGCAGCAGCTGTTCCAGTCTTGTACTATATACCTCGGATGCATGCATGCAGCCTACTATGCAGGCCACACGCAGACAGGCACAGCCTCGACGGCCTAGTGCGCACTCTGCCTGGCCTCTCTCGTGTCTTTCTCGCCCTTCTCGCTTCGCCCACCGCACTACCACCACTTCTGGCAGCGCCTCTCGCGGCCGTTGGACAACGCGAATCATTGGCGCATATCCATCCTAGCGCCATACCTGACCTTCCGTTCCTGCAGGCCGAGTGGCGCTAGCAGTGGACAGAGGCGCCCCGAGCTCTCTCGTCCCGACCTCCCCAGGGCCCCACCCACCTTGAATCGTGCCCGGGCCTCGCTGCACTAGCCTTCGTACCTGGCTAATCCATCTTGGGCCCGTGTGCCTGGCCGCCAGCCCGCGGTCGTGGATTCCCGCCGATCTATTCTTTATTCGCGCCATTCCCCATCATTGTCTCTTGCTGCCGGGTCCAGGGTTTATCAACCTGATCGTGCTGCTCTTTCGCTTCCTTGGATTCTTCTATCGTCATCCTTCTCTTCGTTCTACCCGTCCTTCTTTCTTGGTATTAATCCCGATCACCAGCTCTTGCTCGATCCGAAGTCCACCTCTCATTCCTTTCGGGGTCCTTCAGCGCTATACCAATCTTCCGTCACACACCCTTTTGTGGACACCACGTCTTCTCTCGACACCAGCATTGATATCCACAACACACGCCCGGAAACCTTGCAATAACCAGCCATCTTCGACTACCACAACCATATCCTGGACTAGTACATACAACCAACAGCAACCCATCTGTAATCAACGCAGCAACCGACGAAATCGAAACACCAGCTTCGTCTGCCAACTAACCTGATCGAAAATCATCAACACGTCAGTGGACCCTGATACCATGGCCAACTTGGAATACCACCGCTAACAAACAACAGCACACAGAAATATCAATATAATGGAGTACGCCTCGCACACTACGCCTCCCATGGCCCAACAACCGCAGTTCTACTACTACACACCCGAGAACCGTGACGCACAACACGTTCAGTTCCACCCTCAACAGCGACACCTGTCTGCCGCCGGCATGCAGCCCAGCCCTGAATACATGATGCAGTACCAACAGCCTGTCTACCAGCAGCGTCCCCACTCCGCTGGTCCTCAGATGCAATACACACAGCAGCCTGCCTACATCTCACACGCCATGCTTACACCTGACGCATCGCCTCATGCTCACCACCACAAGCCTACCATCATGCTTCAGCAGTCACCTCCTGCCATGATGCCCATCGACACCAGCTGCACATCCTACTTCCCTGCCACCCCGACGCTCTCGGCATCTGGCAGCTTCAGCACCGTCGACACCCCGGCCTCTGGTATGATGGCAGCTCCCATGAATGGCATGTTCTTCAACCCCATGATGTCTGCTTACCCTGCCGTTAAGGAGGGCTGTGAGGAGGAGGTTTTCTCCGAGGTCCTTGCTGGTGGTGACTGGACCGGTTCACCACCCATGACACCTGTGTTCCTTCAGTCTGGCTCTGCCTCTGTTGATGGCTCATACCACCTTTCTGCTGGCACCGCACAGAGCTTGTCTCCTTCGCCTTCACCAGTCCCCAGGTCTGTCATCTCTGAGAACGAGGTGTGCGATCCCAGGAACCTCAGCATCGGCAGCGCTGACTACACCACTCTTCCCACATTCTCTGCTGGCGAGGACGACCTCAGCATGCTCAAGGGCAACGTGCCAGAGGCACAACCCATCATTGCCCAGGCTGCCGACTTCTCCAACTTCGGTGGTCTTCCCACATTCGAGCTGCCTTTCGAGCTTGACGTTGAGGATGAGTTCGCTGGCTTCGCTACCTACAACGGTCCTGAGCCCGTCCACTTCAACGGCAGCAAACGTCAGCGTCTTGACATGGCCCCTGGCCTCGTCGAGGATGACGGCTTCTTCAGCGAGGAGAGCTTCAGCGATGAGGAGTTCGCCAGCGGTAGCTTCTCTCCCGCCACCTCTCAGTACTCTGTCCCTGAGTACTCTTCCGCTGCTGTGTCTAAGCCCAAGCGCAAGTGCAACAAGAAGTGCGACGCTCCTACCCACCTTCACCAGACCGCCGAGGCTCCCGAGAACACTACTGTGCAGGTGTCCGAGGTTACCTCCGAGGGCTCTGAGGCCCCTGAGTCTGCCGCTGGCACTCCTTCTCAGAGTGGCAACGCCTCCCGCCGTGGTCGCAAGCAGTCCCTGACTGAGGACCCCTCCAAGACATTCGTCTGCACCCTCTGCTCTCGTCGCTTCCGCCGCCAGGAGCACCTCAAGCGCCACTACCGCTCTCTTCACACTCACGACAAGCCCTTCGAGTGCACCGACTGCGGCAAGAAGTTCTCCCGCTCCGACAACCTTAGCCAGCACCAGCGCACTCACGGTGCCGGTACCATGGTCATGGGTGTCCTCACTCAGCCTGCCGAGGCTCACATGCACCAGCCAATGGACAGTGTGAATGGAGGTGACAACGGCCGTATGATCACCCCCAAGGGCGAGCAGACCTACCACCAGCTTCCTCAGCAGCACCGTGTCTCTCCTGACTCCGCGGAAATGGGTGCCATGCTCTTCGACATGGCCTCGCAAGTGCACGGCTCCAGCTCCAGCAGCATTGGCAGCTACAGCGACAGCGAGCTCAGCGCCTCTGGCAGCAGGGAGGCGGCCAAGAAGCGCAAGAGGGACGAGTAGATCACCCTTTGGTCTACATCTTTCTTTCGTCCTTTCTTGTTTTGCTTGTTAGCCGTTTCTCTTTCCTTGCCACGAACCTAATGTCGTTACGTTGGGTATACCATCATAGAAAGGAGAACTGGCGTCTTTACCGGAGCGAGATCATTGGAACAGCAAGCCCACGCTTTGCATGTCCTGAAACACAACAAAACACCACTACATTCTACCACGATCGCTTTGTATTACTATACTACCACCTTTTAGTCGGAACTGCGGATTTGTTTTTTGCTTGGAGATACCTATTTTTGTTGTTATCTGGGAGTGGGAGAGAAATGATGCGATACCCCATTTCGGGTTCTTTACAATCTTGTCGGATTCGGTTGTACATTACTTCTATGCTTGCGATCGTTCAAAGCAAGTTTTTTTTCTCTTTTTGCCTGTTCTTGGTGGAGGATGGTCATGGCGCGCAGAGGATTATTTTTTTCCCTTCGGCGCCTGGCCTATTGGAAGGGAGTGTGGAGGAGCATCGAGCGCGCTGGTCGTTACCTCAGTGCCTTTCTCGCATTCTTTCGATTGTACGTATTTTACCGGTGGGATCTTCTTGTATCTCATCAAAACATACAAACTACAAAAGTTCAAACCTTCACATCGTTGCCCTTCTCTGTGTCCGAGATTCTCACACCCTTGAACCTGCCGCTAACATACCTCCTCTCACCACCCGCACATCCATTACCCATCCTCGACCTCCCCATCACACCCCCTCCCTATGTCCGCCAATATCACCCGACCCTATCACCACTCCATAGTCACGTCATCATCTCACCTCTAAACTTGTCCCGAAAGAATCCTTCTCCTTCCTCCCGAACTTCGGCCCAAGAGCCCGACGGCTGGGAACGCCGACGCTCGCTCTCCAACCCTTGTCCTATATCACAGCCCGCTTTGCTATAGCACAAAGCCTTAGATAGTAGCGTCCCTTGGAAACCATATGATCTGCCGCATTATACATTTACACCAAAACAGAAAGGCTAACATCAAGGCCACAAACGTAATCCTCGGCCGCATCGGCAGCAACGATATTGCTCCGCCCTCAATGAGTGGCGTTTTTGGCCCTGCTCTGCCCGCATGATATGCACGACATATTCATTCGGCGCGCACGGCGACGGAAAGTCTATTTGTATATGCTGAGAATACTTTGCGTCCCGACTAGGAGGATGCACGGTACACGCTGACCCTCCATCGAGCTACGTTTCAGGCCTGGACGATCACTAATGCGGTGCTCGTGTGGCGTGTGGGACTTCTTCTTTGGGAAGGCAGGGTGTGTTTGTTATTATTGCGACATGGCATGCCTGCATGCAGTAGGCGTGAAGCGTGAAGCACCGGGAGGTTTGCCCATCTTCCGTACCGGGGATCTGTACGCGTAGCTTCTTCTCGGGGTTGCGGAGACTGGAGAGGGTGGCTTGTTTGGGTAGTTGTTGTTATTGCAGGCTGGGGTGGTGTTATTTCAGGCTTTTGGAGGCTGAGCTGGGTGGTCACTACTATGCGTGTGGTATACCCAGGTCATTGGGATTCCGCTAGCTTGGGTGGAAAGTTACTGTCCCCTGTAGCTTCTTGGTCCGATGGACTATTTTCGGGGTGGGTGCCAGGGACGCCAGCAACGCGTTGGGCATGGGACCTTGTCGGCAGCAAGTATTCGGGGGCAGACTCGGCAGACAATAGTTGTGGTGCTTGAGGAGTGGAGTGAGCTACGGCATGTCTCTCATTCTACGCTAGGCAATGCAGACGTCAAGGAGGTATAGCACAACAACAACTGTCTCGCGAGGCCACGGCTGACATGCAGAGCAGCCGTTCCCCAATCGCTTATTCTCGCAGCATGAAACGACCTGATCCGCCGTTGGGAGTGCATGACGACTTTGACTTCGATATTGTCGTTATTGGGTCTATAAGACTCGTAATCGACTCATTTCCTGGCAAACGCTCTTGCAGCTTCGATGACGAAGTCTGCGCATTCTTTCGGCTTGCTCAGCATCGCGGCGTGACCTCCTTGGACCTCGCGAAGGGTCACGTCGCCGCCCTGCTGGTAAGCCATTTGCACAAACATGCGCTGCACTTCTACTGGCAGGGCTCTGTCTTCGATTGCTGCCAGGTACCATGTTGGTACGTCCTTCCAACCTGAGTATGCGTGTTCACCCCCTTCGGCCAGAGATTTCAGAGACTGCTTGGTGAGCTGCTTGATCCAACGTTCGGCTTCGGATTTGTCGAGATCATGATAGAAGAGCTCCATTGGGTCTGCGATAAGATTGGCAAACCCAGCGTCGTGATCAAGGCTGATGAAAGGTGGAGGGACGCCGCCAGTAGCCTCGAGGAAGCCTACTCCAGTCATGGGAAAGCCTGAAGCGATGAGAGCGGCACCCAGAACACGGCCATGGGTTTCGTCTTCGGCCTTGGTAAGTCCTTTGATGGCGCTGCTGCCGACTTGGCCACCGTAGGACCAGACGACCAAGACGACATCGCGTCCTGTTTCTGTTTCTGCAATGATGGCCTTCCGGACTGCTTGTATATCGTCGCTGAAAGTTGCTGAAGGGTTGGAAGAGCATGATGGTAGGCTGACGGGTACGCTCTTGAAATTTTGTGCATTCAAGTGTCCTACAACCTTGTCCCATACGGCTGGTGTATGCCACGAGCCAGGTACCAGGACCAAGGTGGGGTTTGCTGACATGGTGGGTGGATGGATGGTGCTGTGATACAGTGATGACTTCGAGTCCCTGGCAATAATGAAGCAACGTGTACTCGAGGTTTGGACGGGATGTCTGTGAATTGCGATCGATTGCTCACAACTTCCGCTTTATAAGACTGCTGTGTGGTCACGCTGGCCGAATGTACTTAGACAGATTCAAAGTTACATGCCTAGTGCTGACCAGAGTGCCCGCAGTGCATACATAATAGCCTTCTGTCGGTGCTGCAATGACTCATCGGCTTTTCCAAGGTTGAGTGAACGAACTTGAATGATGCTCTCGATGGTTGTCTGCTTCCAACAGCGAGTTAGATATAGGCACATGGTTAGACAGCTTCACATGGTGATATCAATATGGCAAGCACTGCAGCACCTGGCAATAGGCGAAAAAAGCGATTTCCTCAATCCAGCGTTGATAACGTACAAGAGGCGTGAGTGTGATGTGCATCCTCATTGCGGCGAAGGCCGTAAGAATATGTCGGCCACTCCAGGACCGAGTTTGGCCGTGGCAATAGATCACGTGCCTTGAATATATCCAGTCTCACCTGCAGGTTGATAATTACTAGTCGAAAAGATGGGCTTTGCAGCGAATTGATGCACCCAGCAGCAAGCATCTGTGGAGATCGACAAGTGATAAGAAGGGTCATCATCTCCAGCAATTGAAGGACGGGCAAAGCGTGTGGAGGTGGAGTCCAAAGTCCAGCGAAGGAGAACCAAAAGCGGTCGCGGCTGCCAAAAGTTCATCGCAACCTCAGGCATCGCCCTTCAGCAAAGCGGGCGCCAAGCCCATCCAAAATTGCTCCCGCACTTGCGCTCCAGCGGGCTCAGGTACTTGCGAAGATTCGAGTTCGACGTCCGCACCTCCATCGACGACATCGACCAACGACCGCCGCCACGATGCCCCAGGAAGTCAAGCAGAAGTCCGGCATTGCCATCGGCCTTAACAAGGGCCACGTACGTCCACCCCGAAACCCACCAGCGCATGCGATCCGAGAAAGATGAGGGAGGAAACATTTTGGGGGAGAGAGATACGGATCAGAGGACTGGGACAAAAGAACACAGGCTGACCAGGCTTGCGTGTATACAGAAGGTCACCCCTCGCCAGGTGAAGCCCCGCGTCTCGCGCACCAAGGGCCACCTCAGCAAGCGCACCGCTTTCGTGAGGGATGTTGTGAAGGAGGTTTCTGGGTACGCCTTGTCCCCACCACCGTCGCCTGGCCTCGAGCCTACCGGACCCGAACACACCACCAGGACTTGTACTAACCCATCATGCACAGCCTCGCCCCCTACGAGCGTCGCGTTATCGAACTCCTCCGCAACTCCAAGGACAAGCGTGCGCGCAAGCTCGCGAAGAAGAGGCTCGGTACCTTCGGCCGTGGCAAGAGAAAGGTTGACGAGATGACCCGCGTCATCGCCGAGAGCAAGCGTGCTGGCCACTAAGCGCTTGTTTGATTGATGACCATGGGAGAGGTGTTGCAACCGGGGTGGATCCTGCTCCATGTATCGGCGTCAATGGCAACGGCACTCCCAATCAGGCCAGTCTACGGATGGTCGGTGGGAGCCTTTTGATACAGCGGAATGACATATGCCTTACTGAGCGTTTGATACTTTGAGACAGCAGCAGGGAAAATGCACATCTCTTCCTGAAACGAAGTTACATTTCTTCACTGCTTCTCACATTCCCTTTTGTTTTGCGTGGCTGCACAACTTTCGCCGCAGGAAATCAAGGATCTCGCAGTAAACGACACAGACGAACGCTCCAACTTGCTTTTTACTGGACTACACAGCACATTCATCATGAGCACATGGCATCCTGCAATACCACCATCCGCCAAAGGGACTGAAGCACTAGTTGATCTCACAGCATCGGTCAGATCTCGACATTGATTTGTTCGCAACACAATCCCGACAATGAAACTTGTCAGCGTAAGCGTGCACTCATTAGCAAACTCCGAACCGTCTGTCTATCTGTCTTGTATTAGATATTTCGTCCTATGAGCTGACTTGGGTCAAACCCCTTTCTGAACGTTGGCACTTAGCTGCCAACGAAAATGCATATGACTTGGCCTTTTATTGCTAGCCCTGTGCAAATGCGAGGGGCATATGCTGATGGGAACAATCCTTGTAATGGGACATCGGCTTACCTCGCCTGACTTGATCCTCCACTTATAGACGTTTAATGCATAAATAGGAGGTATGTGACAAAAGGCAACACTGGTCTTTTACCTCGCATTAGGATAACTATCGCTCTTTCGAGATAGCCTCCATAAATAATGGTGGGGACATCGAGCGTAAATGTATTTTAAAGGATGTTTGATGCAATGCAACTTCGAATTTGTTTCATTGAGTCTATCTGCCATTCATCAGAAGGCGCTTGCTGTGAGAGCGAGTCAACTTTTTTTTGGTAGAACATGTAGCTGTCCACTCTTACTCGCCCTGCTCGTCGCCAATCTTCTCAAGCTTGCCCATGGCCTTCTTCTCGCCCGAGTCGCCAATCAGACGTATCCTGTCGATCCTAGTCTTCTCGCCCTCTCCATCACCATCAACCACGAAGACGACTAAGCTGGAAATATTCTGGAATTTGACGAAACGCAACTCGACCTTGGCAGTCCCGGTCGCCTTGTCCCAGCTGTCCTCGCTGAGTTCGATCTTCTGTGTCACAGGTTCACTGTCCGCCTCGTCGAAGCCGAGAGTGTGCGAGCGGTTGGTGTACAGCTGAAGTGTGCGAGGGCGACCCGGTGTCTCGTCGTCATCGCTGTCTGTGGCAGGCAGCGAGGTGATTTGTAGGGTGTGCAACTTCATGGTGCTCTGGAAAGGGATGAACAGCATCATCTGCTCATCGGTGTCGCTCTCGATCCAGTCCTTCTTGCCTTCCGCAGACTTGCCCTTGGCTCCTAGAGAGCTTGGCTTGGTGTTCTCGAAGATTGTCTTTGCGTTGCCGGCCTCGCTGTCCAGGTTGAGGAAGTCTAGGTTGAGCTTGTCCACGGATTCGTTGACGTTCGTGTATCCTTTGGGCAGCGATGCGCCCATCCAGCCTGAGCTGCCGCCAGTAGTGAACGGGTCGGCGAGACCCTCTGTGGAAGATGGCGCACTGCTTGCTTCTTGCGCGAGCTGCTTGACGGCCTGGTCCAAGGCCTTCATGTCTGCTCCCTTGATACGCTTGGTCTCACGGCCGGACTTGAAGACCATAAAGGTGGGCATGGCGGTGATGTTGTAAGTCTGGGCGATCTGCTTCTGGTTGTCGACATTGACCTTTGTGAAAGCGAGGGTGCCGGGGCGCGACAGCTGGGCGGAAAGCTGCTCGTAGATGGGCGCAATGGCCTTGCATGGCCCACACCAATCTGCATAAAAGTCCACTACGCAGATGCGGTTGGAGGAGAGGATGTTTGTGAAGTGCTCCGGAGAGTCGATGTGGATTGTCTGTGACATTTTGCGTGTGGTTGTGCCGCGTTGGCGTAGTTGTGTGGTGGACTGAGTGGTGGCGAGTGAGGTCGTCGTCCAAGAGCTATGCAAGAGTGGTCGTTTCTGTTCCAAACTCCAGATGTGCTTGTAACGTGGCTCTTGTCTCAGCAATTTGAGTGTTGTTGTTGATGGTTGGCGGGATGTGATGTCTCGTCATCGGCGACTGGAGGCGGGGCCAGGGCTGAAGCACAGCGAGCAGGCACCACGAGTGCTGACGAAAGAAGGTCGAGAAGCACGTGGAAGCGACATGGAAGCAACAGCTTAATCGCCGCCTCGCTCACTCACTATTTACCAACCACAACAACAACACCACCTGACGGCAAGATCATATAACAACAACACAGTAGGCTCCAGCCTTACTTATTGACACCCCAAACCTCATGCCTGACCGCAACCTCACAGGCCTGGCGTTGACCCGCTCCGAACGCATCCTTGTTGTCGCCTTAAGCTACCTATACGTCGCCCCACTCATCTTCGCCCGTGGCAAGAGAATACTCGCCTTCCTACGCGGCACCTCACAAGAAGCACAACGCCAAGTAGCTGCTGAAGAACGACTTAGGCGCGCACTCGAACGCAGGGAACGAGCTCAGCGAGTGCTACGGGATTATCAAGAGAGCCTTGCAAGAGCAGGCGAAGCAGCAGAAAGAGAACAACAGCACGAGTGAACATGTCTGCATCAGTATTCGTCGTTGATTCGGCGGCGAGGAGAACACAGATCAAGGTCACCCCGGGCAAGGTGCTGAGAGAGGTCCTGGAGGAAGCATGTCGCGCGAAGAAGCTCAACCCGGAATCATATGCGCTTAAGACACAAAACAACAAACCGGTCGATCTTTCACAACCATTCCGACTTTCTGGACTCTCCCCTGGAGCAAAGTTGCAACTCACACAAGCAAGCCGATCGACTGGAGTTGTTTCAGTGGCTTTGCAGCTACCTGAGAGCGACGGCGGAGGACGGTTCACCGATAAATTCCCCAGTACTACATCTATATGGCTGGTGTTGAGGAAGTTCGAGGAAGGAGTCGCAGGCCAGCCACAGAGAAAACTGAACTTGACTCAACGAGCGGTACAAGCGGACTCTGGTGCTTTGAGGCTGTACTACGAGCAACCGTCGATTAATGTGATGAGCAGAACCATCGAAACATTCACAGACTTGCAGAAGACACTGGGACAGCTTGGTATCAACGGCGGCAGCATACTCATGCGTCTCAACTTCAAGAACAATGGGCAGCCTCTCGAGGAGGCTATGGAGGAGATCAGCGGCTACTTCACTTCGGTGGAAGGCCCATCTAAAGAGAGTGGTGTGGGCGCAACACAAGAGGCGCATGGCGCTCACGCTGCTGGAGCTGGTAACATGTCAAGTCTTCCCGATGCTACCGCAGATAATGCCGGGACATCACTAGAAGGCTCTGCTGGCCCAGAGCCGAACGATGAAGACGTAGAAATGACATCGAGCGCCCCAGTAGCACCTGTCGTTGAGGACGACGTGGTTGCATCTTCGTCAGAAACACAGCCTCAACCGGCAGAACCAGCACCGCAACAAGCATTGTACAATGGTGTCGCGGTCTACCGTGCCCCTTCCAATGATACACCCGCTGCTGCCCTCGAACCCGACGATCCATCGATATTCGAGCCCAGCATCGCCCACGCGAAGGCACATCAAGCGGCGCTTGAGCGGTCTGGTCGTAACACACGTTTGCTATCAGACAAGGAGCTTGAAGAACAAGAGGCTCAACGTCAGGCTGCACTCGCAACGGTACTGAATGTGACCGTCCGTGTTCGCTACCCCGACCAGAGCATGATCGAAACGAACATCAACGCCTCCGAGACAAGCGCGGAAGTGTACAGGAAAGTCCGCGAAACACTCGCACACCCCTTAGAACCTTTCGAGCTCAGGTTCTTGGGCAACAAGGGTCATCAGAGCCTACCAGACACCGCCGAAAAACGTCTCGTGCGCGACTTCGGCTTCAGAGGCAAAGTGCTTGTCACTTTTGCATGGCTGCAAACGGCATCTACACAGGCGCGCCAAGCTCCTGCTTTGAAGGAGGAGTACCGCAGCCATGCTCAGGAGTTGAATGTCGATCTTTCTGCGTTCAGAGCTGTTCCTCAAGCAGAAGGCAGCTCTTCTGCGTCGAAGCCCGAAGGCGTGAAGAAAGAGAGCAGTGGAAAGGGCAAGGGCGGTGATTTGGAGGCCAAGATGAAAAAGTTCTTAGGATTTGGAAAGAGGTGAATGGTTTACATGACCACAGCATAATTTGAGCGTTTCATCGTATGTTCTGTTAGGCATTCGAGCACCAGAGGCATGAGTTAGCAGGACATGATGCATACTACATAGCGTTCTCGTCCCATTGAACTTTGATGACAGCGCAGAGACTTCCTAATCTTCCAAGAGTCATGTAATACAACGCAATAGGCACACGCAAAACAGCCCCACGTCCAACTCATGTCTGATACAAGACCGACTCATGCGACGTGAAGACGATTCATCCTGACTCGAGCCGATCGGGTACGCTGAGTCGCCCAAAGATCGCCAACTAACTATCGAGTTTCAACGGTTTCCCATAAAGCCAGCTGGGTGGATGTTGGCAGGTTTGCCCGAAATTGGGAAGGGCACATGCATTCTTCACCAAATTTCGAAACGTGCCGATCAAACGGGAGCCCTCGTAGCAAGCGAAAACGCCACCCACAGCCACCCGCATGGGCGAGGAGCCGCGCTGATCAATCTTCGTGCGTGTCTACGTCGTGACTACATAAGCAAAATGTACAAACACAGCCATCATGCTGTATGCGAATGCGTCATGCATACATTTACTTGGCAGGTTGCATAAGCTTGCTGTCCGGGAAGTGATGTTTGGATTGCCGTGTGGCTTTGATCAAGGCTAAGCAACAATGTGGACGATCCGTTTGCCTCCGTCCAAAGGCAAAACGTGACGTAGACCTCTCAGCAAAATTGCCCATGACGCCAGCAGTGTCCGATCACCTGGACCCCGGCCTTTGCGATCTACCATTTTGTTACTACCAGTCCCAAATCTCGAGTCGTCAACACTTTCGCCGTGAATAATTCTCATCCATTGCTGCTCTTTCGGACACTGTTTCGCTGTTCCGTGGGCATATCTCGAAGCAACACCTCAATTTCCATCGGCCAGACACGCGCCTTCGACGTTGCGACAGCGGCGTAAATAAACAGCCCAAACCACTTTGCGCGTCTCCTCCGAACTTGTTTATTGCGCGCAGCCAAGATGCTGGGATTGGCATATTGGTTCGTGCCATTTGTTGCGGGATGTGTTTGGCTAGGTATGCTTCCATTGTCGACAAAGATAATTGGTAATGACGACGCTAATGCGATGTAGGCACTCTCGTTGCCATGCTGGGTGTATGGACGGCACAAGGCTACCCGGGCTACCCTTGGGATAACCCAGGCCAGCACATCATGTATATTTCGACTCTTGGAGCGACCGCATGGGGCAAGCCATTGTTCATTACTGGCTCCACAGTCATGGTTGTGCTCTTCAACGCCACTTTCTGTATGGAGCGCTGGTTCCGACACAAGGGTCGCCTGGTGATGAACTACAACATCACGGAGAAGATCCTGTCTGGCTTTGCTATTGCTTTTGCTATCATTGGCGGCTTTGGCTTGATTTTCTTGACAATCTTCGACACGAGGCGCTTCCCTAATGTCCACCAAGCCATGCTGGCTGTTTTCATGTATGTTTCCCATCGCAAAAAGCAATCTGCATGAACATCTACTGACAACGACTTCCAGCGGCGGCTACATCATCTCAGCCATCTTCATTTGCGCGGAATACCAGCGTCTCGGCATCCACTGGAGAGAACACCGCATCCTCGCCATCAGCTTCTGGGTCAAGCTCGGATTCATCTTCTTGGAGGGTGGCCTCGCCATCGCCTTCGGTGTTCTTGAACGCGGCAGCCAAGTCAACAAAGCCGCCATTCTCGAGTGGATCGTCTCTCTCTGCTACATCTTCTACGTCTGGAGCTTCATCATCGACTTCCTGCCCATGTCCCGCACCCGCAACAAGCAGGATCGCTTCGGTCCTCCCGTTCGCGCTCAGGACGACGAGATGGCCATGAACACGCAGAGCGCCGGCAACCATCTCGGCGGACCTGTATACTCGGCTGGTGGCCAGTACAACGATGCTTCGAGCCACAACAGTGCAGTGCCTATGACAGAGCCTCCCAGGACTGTGCCGGCCTCGAGGAACTTTTAGATGAAAAAGAAGCAAATGAGATGAGAAATTGCATACAAAATGGGCGGGAAACTATAGCGTAATGTTCATGACGGGGGCTTTTTTTCGGTTTTGTGTCTGGGTATGATGAAGCGAGATATGCTTGGGACCAGGCTAGGTGTATGGGTTGGGGCTTGATACCAATTTGCTGATTTATGTTTGGATGTACATATAGCGATTATAATGACTGCACTTTACGTTTACACAATCCAGTATTCGATGATGCGCTTGTAGTCAGCTCTCAGCTTCGCCAGAGACATGTTTGCAAGAGATCAACGCCGCCACCAGCTACACTTCGCCTTCAACACCAGCGAATTGAGGTGAGCAAAGAGACGTCTGTGGCTCCGGTGAAGGGTGAGGTTGGCGCTTTCACTTGACTTGGCGTGTTCACCAGTCGCGCCTTCCCTTCGAATGTTCCTGTCTATCTAGACCAGAGAGAAATTCTTCCGCTCGCTCAAATGACGAGCAAGTGCGCCACCTACTGGTCCTGCAGTTTTTCCACCACCAATACTCGACATGGCTACCACCCGTGCGAAGGATGATTTCCATGCTGTGGCGCAAAGGTAGTCAACGGTACCATTTGATTTGACCGAGCAGGCGCTGATTGCAATACATATAGCTTCTGCGAAGATGGTAGATTCTCGGACTTCACCATTCTCTGTGACGGCAAAGGGTACCGCGTCCACCGCTGTTTCATAGCACCTCAATCTAAATACTTCGAGCGCGCCTGTACGGGAATGTTCAAAGAAGGCGCCGAGTGCAAGATCGAGTTGAAGGAAGATCTGACATCCATGGTCGACCACACGGTCTACTACTTCTACCATTTCGACTACTACAACGGCGTTGACAGCACCAAGCCGACCGAAGCAAAACCATGGCCTGCATTGTCCGTTCATATTCAGATGTACAGCATCGCCGACAAGTACGACGTCCCTGGCCTCAGGACGGTGGCGCTTGAGAAGTTCAATGCTTCAATTTCTGGGCGTGATGCAACTTGGGGAATCCTCACCAACGCCACGCTTGCAATCAACAAACTCCAGCTGCCGGAGTCCGACACAGCACTGCGCGACCTTCTGGTGGACGCCTGGCTACTTAGTGGTTATGCCAAAGAGCTCATTATACTACAACCGAAGAGCTTCGCGACACTCATGACTTCTGCACCGTGGTTGTCCCTTGGGTTGCACTCTCGCGCTTTGCCGACCTTGCGGTTCTCTCACGACGTGAAGCAGGCCAGCTGCGACAAGTGCAAGACGCCGGCACTCTTTACACAGGTAGAAAGCTTCGTCGATTGCAAGAAATGCAAGGCCTTCTTGCCCATCAAGCGACTCGCTCTCATGAAGTCGGAAGTCCTCATTCCGATGTGACGGAATGGCGAGGGAGCTTTCGGGTTACAGAGTCAGCGTCGTCATCGTTATGTGTTTGGATGAATCGTGGTTGGACGCTGGAACGTAAGATGAGAGACAATCAAGAGCATGAGTATGATCGAAGACTCTGCGCCTCACCATCTGCTGTCAGCCCGATCTCGTTGTGTCTATGTCTGACGGTACAGGTTTTGCACGTGAACGTGCGTAAAGCTCCGGTCCCCCCCGCTAACCGTATCCCAGAGGCAAGCATACTCATGTCTGAATCTCAATTCAATTGTACCTGCATACTAGTAGCTCCACTTGAACCGCATACATATACAGACGCATCGAGTGAAGTCAGCAATCTCACATGTAGTTTCTAGGGTATGAAACCCTACTTACCCTACTACTTCCCGGACCTCAGTCAAAGAAGTCGTGCAATATGTGGATGCAGCATCCATGTATCGGCCTGAAAGCTCCTGTGAGTTGTGCCGATGAAGTTTTAAGACCCATTGCTGTGTAATCGCACTGGCGTGTGCGTGGGCAACAGCAACGTGAAAGAATCCAGGTTTCACATCCTTCGTTCGATCAATTCGATTGTTGGAGTCAAGGATACTCAGCCTTGCCAATTCCACTTACAGGTAAAACACGCAAAACGCCAAAGCGTATTGGCCATGAGTGTATTGCGAGTTTCAATATGTCCTTGCGAGTGATGGGTCTGATTACCATGAGCGATTGTGTGCGTCGAAGACGAAGATGAGCGGCATGTATCATTTTGCGTGACTTGCCATCATCGAATCATCTTGATTCAACGGTGAGATGGCCGAGCGGTCTAAGGCGCTAGCTTAAGGTGACACCTCCTGGTTCATTACAATCGCTAGTCCGAAAGGGCGTGGGTTCAAATCCCACTCTCATCAATATGTCTTTTGCTTTTTGTCTGCTCCATTCAATCCCTCATGTACCACGGTAGCAAAGCGAGTTTGATGGACGCCAGAGTGCAGCATATGGCTCGCGTCACTGGCTTGACAGTTTCTTTTGTCCCACCTCCGAGAGTGCTCTCAATATAGCATTCGTTGCAGGTAGTCGTATCTCCCTGAACTAAACCTCGAACCCATTCAGCGAACAAAAAGCCGCCTACCCAGCCGCCGCATACAGTGGATTAACCTCCAACGTTGCCTCATCTCTTCTATTTGGTGTCAATTCATCGTGGCGATCCCCCGAAACCTCTCTCAACAACCCCGAAACCGAGTATCTGTAGTACTATCGCCCGAAAGCACAACATGGTCGATCCGCGTGTGCTCTTTCGTCCTTACGCCATCTACCAGCATTGATGTATGTATGTCGTTGTCTGGATTTATATGTAAGTGCTGTGGAGATGACAGAAGAACGACTCGCCATAAACGAAGCATGCCAACACGTGGATGACTTCCGACACGCCAAGCACCATACGTTCTTCAGACGCAGACACAACGATCGATGAGTAACGAGCTTGAGATGTGAAAGAGCGAGAGAGCGAATAAAATGCTGTACAACAGCGCCTTTGCAAATGCGTCGCAAAGCCCTCCGGACCCTTGCAAAGGGCATAATCATATCCATACCCCAAGAAAACGCCCATCATCCCTCGAAAATCATAACGTAAACAAAAACCATACATCGTAACCTTATGTCCGCGCGATCAAATATCCCCCTGCCCAACCTGCGCATCAAAGTCCCTCTTCACCGTCAAATTCTGCCAGCCGTCCACATTCTCAATCACCAGACCTTTCTCGTTGGCCAAGTGCAAGAGGCAGATGAAGCCGTAGGACGTGGAGATGTCGGCGAGCTGGGTTTTGGGATAGACGTGCGAGAGGTTATTCATGATGTCGGTGAACATGAGGGTGCCGGTTTCGTCTTTGGGGAGGATGGGGATTTGGGGGCGTTGGTGGGCTTGGGGGGCTGGAGGTTCTCTGTGGGGAGGTGTCAGTTGGTGGTCTTCTTTTCTGGTGGTGGTTGTATCGTGGTGCGTACCTTTCTTCGAAGCCGATGCCTCGCCACATCTCTTCTTTCAATCGTCGTACGTCGACTTTCTTTGCTACACGAGCGTATTGCACGTACTCCGGTCGTAATCTCCTGCTCTGTGTGATGAGATGTGCACCGAAAGCACCTTCTTGCGCGGGATCCGCACTGCCGGCAACAGCATCGATGCCAGGCCCAGTAGGGCCAGCAGCCATGCCAGCATCGTCGAGATCAGGAGAAAAGGCTTCACGGGCGTCGGCGAATGAATCGTCATCCATGTCACCGCCAGGCATGGGCAGGTTGTCGTCTGCGAAGAAGTTGGCGTCGTAGTCACCCTTGACGTCTTCTTCGGCTGTAGGGGCAGGCCCGCCGTTTGCTGCCCAGTAGTCCTCGCCGACTTCTTCGTGTGCAGGCAACGACTGGATCAGGCCCTTTCTTGCGCCGAGTTTGGCTTTAGGCTTGAGGAAGAGCTTGAGCAGGTCTTTTGAGTTGAAGTGTTTGTCGTCGGGCAAAAGGTTGCGAGTCTTGCTTCGCCACTCGCGCTTGGGCAAAGAAATGGCTGCGTTGCTTGCAGCTTTTGTGTAAAGCATGCTTGCAAGTTCGCCACTCATGGGAGCTGCGAAGTCAATCTCAAAGGCTTCCTTCTCTTTGCGTACTCGCTGCGGAGCAGCGGGTTTGTTCGCTTCCTTGATGCGGGCAATCTTCCAGTGTTCTGGGCCGGCCCAATTCTTGTGGAGCGCTGTGTCGAAGTAGTTGAGGATGTTTTCGTGGTCGTTTTGTTCTCTGTGCTGCAATGTGACGCCATATGCGTTTGAGTCTGTGTCGAATGTGCCTACCTCGCCGCCTTCTTCGCCTCCATCTGCTGACACGTTGTGTACCCGCATCTGAGGCTGAATTGCAGCGTCCTTCGCCCAAGCCTCGCCTCCCTCACCGAATCCTACCTCCGCGTCGTCGTCAAAGTTGATGGCCATACCATCATCATTGTCGAACGGCGCGGGGCCATCGAATCCTTCTGCTTCGTCGTCGTCGTGATCTTCTGCACTCTCGGGATGCTCGTCTCGCCAGTTGTCGGGAGCTTTCAAGAAAGGCAGATCCATCGCGCCATCGCCACCTCCAAGCTCAAAAGTCTTGAGTGATGGACATATATCTTGCTCGTCCAAGACATCCAAGTTAGGGAAGAAACGCGCGCCCAAAGCAGCAACGTTGACAGCTCCGTCAGCGTCCGCCAGCTCGCCGATTGTGGCATCCTCCTTTGCTGCATCCTCTTCACCTTCCGGCTCCAGACTGTCGTGTCTCGTTTCCTCGACCTCTCGCGCGTCGTCGCTGCTGTCGAAAACAATTCTGCCTGTGCCGTCGATGGACAGGTGGTTGAGGAGAAGGCCCTTCGCGCCGCCTTCATCGAAGTCTGCCGACGCTTTCTTGAAAAGAGGATCCACAGAAAACTCCAGCTCCATCTTCTTCAGCCTCAATTGCTCGAAAGAGTTGACCAAAGTCGCCTCAGCCGAGCGTTGTGTCTTCTTTTTGGTCTTCTTTTTCTGACCGTCCTCGCCTTCTTCTTCTTCATCATCATCACCCTCCTCGCCATCTGCATCTGCATCGTCGCCTTTGCGCTTCTTGTTCCCACTGTCTGCCAGACCACTCAACAATTTTCCCGTCTCGGTCGCAACACTGTCCACACGGCTGGTGTAAATCTTGACGCAACCATCGAGCGTGCAACTCGCTTTCTGGAAATTGATCTGGTCTCCCTCCTTCAGCAAGCTCATATCATGGAAATAATCAATGAGCGCAAAATTCCAGCTGTTGTTCGCATTGATCTTGTTGTCCGTCGCCATCTTCATCCACTCCTCGAAATTGGCCAGAATGGGCACACGCTTCATAGGCGTGACCGCGTCGCCGCGCACGCCGAATCCTCCATCGTCGTGTGAGGGAGTCTCGGGTCCTTCCACCCCTAGTGATCTGCGCTTCTTCAAGGGTGTGGCGGCGGCTTTGAGCTGGTCCAGTTGCTTTGAATGCGCTATGTGTCGCGATTGCAGGCGCGCTGCTTTCTCTGAGCGGTCATCGTTCAGTGGTATCGAGACTGTTTTCACGGGCGAGGCGTAGGCTGCTGCTTGCGGGTTCCCAGAGGCGCGGACGCGCGGCATGGCTGTGGTAGAGACGCGCTATTGCACGTGTTGTTGATTATGGTTGGGTGCGTGTGCCGATTTGTGGTTGTAGTATTGTTTTGCCGTTCCATCTGACTGAATGATTATTTGGTAGGGCTTGCTTGCTCCTGCTTGGAGTAAACAAAGGTGCGGGTCTGTTCCGCGGGGCTGCCAGAGTCTCGTCTCCTTCGCGCTGGCCCTCACGTGCAATTCAAGCTCCCGCAAAGTCGCGTCTTTCTCTCTCAGGCCTGCCTTTCGCTGCCTCTCGCCCTTGGCCCCCCACGCGCGCGCTCAGCTCTGTCGATCTTCCGCGCAGCAGCAGCAGCATCATCATCATCGTCGGCGTCACCGCCACCCGCACGGCTCGCCTCAGTACCGAGAGTCGTCGTATGTACAGTAGTAGCAGCAGCAGCGGCAGCAGCACTGCTTCACCACCTGCCAAGTTTCGTTATTGCCCATGCGGTAACGAAGCGGGCCGGCAATCATACCTTGCCCTCCTCCTCGATTATTAACTTGCGCCATTCGTCCCTCACTCCGGGTCTGGAGCTGTTCTGCTTGCTGCGCCTCACTCTATCTATCCATCGATCCCACTATCCAAGTATGCGGTAATGCTGTCATTTGCCCCTGGTTGCCCCGACATTACCTGAGGGCTTGGACGATTCCTTCCTGCTGCATTGTACATACATATCACTTCTGCCACCTACACTTGGACCCGCCGCTGCTGGACCGAGGCTGGGCGCGTCATGCAGGCTTCATGGACTTCTAGCAATCCAAATACCAACACACTCGCTTCTCGCATGTCAAACCCGCCCGCTAGGAAAAGCTACCGCGCCGCGCGAGCCTTTTACCTCGTCGTACTCATAGGCTTGTTGCTGGCAGCATGTGCAGCCTACGCCCGGCGAGATGGCGACCAATCAGGCCACGCTGAATGGTTATTATCACCAAGACATGTCAGCCCTCTGATGAGCGAGGAAGAGCAATGTCGACTGGTACACCGGAGCGAGGACCAGTGTCGCTACATCAAGAAACACTGCCCGGACGATGAGGGCGGGTTTGGAGCCTATCTGGACTTGTTCTACTGCAAGCTCGCCCACGCCAAACCTGTCGCATTCATGATCTTGATCGTCTGGCTAGGACTCTTGTTCTCTACGATCGGCATAGCTGCGAGCGACTTCTTCTGCATCAACTTGAGCACCATCGCGAGCATTCTGGGCATGAGTGAGAGCATGGCCGGAGTAACACTACTGGCTTTTGGAAATGGAAGCCCGGACGTCTTTTCGACATTTGCAGCCATGAGCACGAACAGTGGCAGTCTGGCGGTGGGAGAACTTATGGGAGCTGCTGTCTTCATCACATCGGTGGTCGCTGGATCCATGGCTCTCATCAAGCCATTCCACGTCGCACGCAAGAGCTTTGTCAGAGACGTGGGATTCTTCATCGTGGCTGCGGGCTTCAGCTTTTCTTTCTTGTGGGATGGTCGACTACAGCTCTGGGAGTGTATCGCCATGGTGATCTATTACGTCGTGTATGTTGGGTTCGTGGTTGCGTGGCATTGGTGGATCGGTCGGCGGAGACGGGAAAGGGAAAAGCAAGCGGCTGCAAGAGGCCACTATCTGCCACCAGGAGACGAGATGGATCTGGAAGAAGAATACCACGACGATCCGGAAAGCAACTCTGGAACACCGAGACCGACCATGTCTCGCGGTGCATCCCGGGAGGATTTTGCTGCACTAGAACGGGGAATTACAACGCCCGGGGAGGAAGAGCCTAACGAAGATGAGGAGGAAGAGGCACGAGACCGGTGGATCAGCGAGCTCAACAGCAACATGCGACTGTCGCGGCCACAAGTCCGATCCAGGCGCAACACGATTGGACCTGTGCGACCTTCGCTCGTTGGTGCACTGGAATTTCAAGCTGTGCTCAATTCCCTGCAGAAGTCTCGCAACATTCAAACAATCCCTTTGGATACTAGGGGTTACTCGGACACGCCAGACGTTGACCTACTAGGCCCAGAGTACGATTCAAATCTGACTGGGCCAACATCAAGACAATCACTCCCCACGCTTACGGTTGACACCAGCGCTGCGCCCGATGCAGAGGGAGCAACTTTGATCGTGCCACAATCTGCCCCAGCGCGTGGACGAGCTGCGACAGCAAGTGATGCCTCAACTCGCTCGCTAACACCCAGCCCCCACCAACCAGAAGAGCTGCCTGGCCAGAGTGAGTGGCATCACACTGACCATGCTGGAGTCGTCGGACTGAAACTTCCTCGCCTGGAGATTCCAGGCCCAGGGCGCCACTCCGCTCCTCATACGCCTTCGGTCGAGGTTTCTGCACCGACACCGACGTTCCCTATACTAGAAGTGCCAGAGGAAGAAGAAGAAGGCAATACGTCAGATCATCTGAGGGTCGAGGACGCGACAGCCGCGTTCAGGAAACAGTCCGACTACTTCCCCACGACGAGATCGAGAAGTAACACGAATCTTTCAGCTCGCTCAGGACACTCGGGCTTTTCAGGGTACTCCACCGAGAGTGACAGCCGCTCGCCTCGCACTGTTCCCCAGGCACGCCACTTACCAAAGATCACAATTCCACGTGAGCGTCGATCACGCGATTCAACACCCAGCACATCACCCTTTCCAGTATACTGGGAGCCGGCCTCGGCCACATCCACTCGCGCACCCAGCATACGCCTCCCTCCCCCATTGGCTTCACCAGAGTCACTTCCTGTGTCACAAGCCGCGGAACGAGAATACCCCTCCTCCAGACCAACTAAATGGTGGCCATACCATATCCTTCCTGCGCCTGGCGTCTTGATCTCCACCTTGTTCCCCACCATCTATCATTGGCATGACAAAAGCATTTGGGAGAAGATGATCGGTGTGGTGGCTGCTCCCAGTGTTTTCCTCTTGACGGTCACCTTGCCTGTCGTCGAGAGCGAAAAGGATGACGAAGAGGACGAGCTCCCGGTTCAGCCTACCTCACACGACTCGCGTCGTTCACAAAGCGCGTCAGCTACGCTTGACGCCAACAGTGCGTTCAAAGGCTCAACGCCTTCCAAGGGAGGTCACTCGCAAACCAACAGTGTCTCGATGGGCACGACTGGGCGCGAGACCATGGCATCGATGGTGACTGCCACCGAGCAGCAAAATCGTCACAACTTCGGCACGGTCTCGCAGGAGGCAATCTCCCCAATAGCCTTGGACCCTAATGACCTTCTGTCAGCAACACCCGATCATCTTAGTGAGCTCTCCATCGCCGCACCTAACTCACCGGCCGCAAACGGGCCAGGCCCATGGAACCGCTGGCTGGTTCTAACCCAGCTCTACCTTGCACCTCTATTCTGCATGTTCTCATTCTACATCCAATCGCCCTCCGACCTACCGCCCAGCTGGCTCACCCTCCCAACCCTCTCCTGCCTCCTCGCCTCAACCATCCTCCTAATTCCCTTCCTCCTCACCACAACCGCAACCCATCGCCCAACCCTCTTCCGCTCCCTGCTCTCCGGCGCCGGCTTCGTCGTCTCCATCGCCTGGATCTCCACCATCGCCTCCCAAGTCGTCGGCGCCCTCAAAGCCCTCGCGGTGATCTGCAATATGAGCCACGCCATCATGGGCCTCACCATCTTCGCCGTCGGCAACTCCCTCGGCGACCTCGTCGCCGACGTCACCGTCGCCAAGCTCGGCTACCCTGTCATGGCGCTGTCCGCATGCTTCGGCGGGCCCATGCTCAACATCCTGCTCGGCATCGGGCTGAGCGGTTCTTACATCCTCATCACGGGTGCGCACCACCACCAGCACAAACACCCGGGCTCGCAGCTCAAGTATAAGGCGTATCAGATTGAGGTGGGGCGGACGTTGATCGTTACGGGGATCACGCTGCTTGTTACGTTGGTGGGGTTGTTGGTTTTTGTACCGCTGAACAGGTGGGTGCTTAGTAAGAGGATTGGCATTGCGTTGATCATGCTTTGGGTGTGTACTACGGTTTTGAATGTTGCGTTGGAGCTCACGGGGTGGGGGATGGAGGGGAGTGATAGTTGAGGTTGTTGGTTGTGATGGGACCTGGAGAGTTGGGGGTGTTTTTTTTTACCGCTTCTCGTATCCCTGATTTGTCTTCGAGGTGATTGCATGCATGCCATTTGGGTTAGAAGGGGGGAGTTTGGATTCCTTTTCCTTTTCTACATACGATACCACAGTTTGCAGATGTGATGAGAGGCGTTTTACTTCTTCTTCAGGCTAGAATGAATCTTTGATGGTTCCGATCATTGACATCCTTTCGGAGAAAAAGAACAATCCTGTTTCTGATAGTTGGTATAAGACCAAATTGGATATTGAAACGGACGATTTGGGAAACTACACACGCACGGTCTAGAAACGTTGTTGTCTTGATGCGGACACGCCGATTTTCTTTCGAATAGTCGGAATTCTTTCGAATAGTCGGTCGATATCGTGTCGTTCGTCAACATTTCCGATGGTGCGGCAAATAGTGATTCGCCTATTATGCCGTCGTTTCACGACTTCCAACTCAAGATCCACCTCATTCGTATGTAGCTAAGAGAGACGTTTGAAGCTTCTAGATTAACCGATTGATTTTCGATATCACAAATGCTCTCCGAACAAGAATTCTGTCACGAAGGGCGTAAATACTTCGAGAGGGGTCACAAGTGTGGTCCGCACAATACTGATTGGCCGCCAGTGAGATTAATTCTTAACAACAACAGCACGCGTAGCCGCCCAGCTCACGTATCCAATGATACCCATGAGGACGGTAGGAATAGCTCGAGTTGCCCAAACCGTCATGACCCCGTCCATAATCAGCTAGATAGAGAGTAGGAACCAAGAAGTATGCAAGCAGAGAACAAGGCAAGGTCAAGCTATGATACCAGCCAAAGAGCGAAAAAATCATCCACGTCCAAAGAAGCAACCTACACACGAGCCCCTGCTTCCTCGCGCCAACATATCCGCGTAACGCTTCGCCGCAGCAAGCATGCCCGTCCGGAATGTCGATCTGCTGCAAGAAAGGATAGATTGGTTGACCGGCGCACGCATGATACCCCTTCTACACATCTCCCAGCGGTGTATTACAGCGCCTAGGAAGCGCAACCTGGTTTCTAGCGGATCAAGCCTCCTGGGACCTACGTCCGAGATACAAGCCAAGCAGATTCCATCGAGTTTATGGACTTGGTTATGTTGCTCGGTGGCTCCATTATTGCGACGGGGACTTCTTCAACCGTTGCACTGCCTCACATTCATTAGGCAAGTCTCCGAGAGTAGCTTCGATATGCTGCATATCGTGCCATGCATTGGTGACGCTGAGGATCGTGGAAATGAATCCTCTTGTGTCCACCTGAGAGACGACGGGGAGATGTGTTTGTAAGTATACGTTTGAGTATCAAGAAAAGTGCTTCTTAGGCCTTGTCTTGTTGGAATTGGCATATGGGGAGAAGTTAAGAAATGGTGAAGTCGCAGCTAGAGTGCTGTTTGGCTCGCTAGCGTCGAACCGTCTTTGAATCCCACGATGACGCCCATGATCATAAAGTATGTTAGATGAAATGTGGCAAGTGAGCACACAGTACTAAAAACTGATCGTATTATGACGAAAATCGATCGCGGTGACCATCATAGTAGGCATTGGAATGTACCAATGATATCATACATATATATACACGCCCACATGCATCATCTTACACTATACAACTCGTCTAGCTCACGAGCAACACCACGGTGCCCAATTGCCTCCTGATATCAGCATTGTCGACATCATGAGTGTCTTCGACCTCTCCCCATTGCTCCGTCTGATGCAGAACCTCCAAGCTCGCCGCCTCCGTCGCCTCCTCAATACCGAAT
Organism: Cladosporium colombiae; assembly: GCA_026122715.1. Taxonomy (NCBI): domain Eukaryota; kingdom Fungi; phylum Ascomycota; class Dothideomycetes; order Cladosporiales; family Cladosporiaceae; genus Cladosporium; species Cladosporium colombiae. Next base: position 397,323 of record JAKZFA010000015.1, read on the forward strand.
CTCTCGCCGCCAGCCTTCCTCTTAGCAGCAAGCTCCTGGCTCGCGCTCCACTCGGCCACGATTCTCGTCGCAATCAGAAGCGACTTGGTAGCGAGAATACCACGCTCGAGACCTGCGAGCTCAAACGGTGGTAGGTTCTGCACCCAGCTCTTGATGACGTCTTTTGTCGCCTGTGGCTGTGGTACGGGCACAATACTGTCCGGGGCAAGGATGGGGTTGATCTCGCAGCCGGCGAAGACGTGTGATTTGAGGTAACCGATGATGGGCTCCGCGACCTCGCGCTGGCGTTCGCGGAGAGGCTTGCGGGTTTCATTCGCGGGCTCGTGGATGTTGACTTCGGGAGCCCAGCAGAGGAGGGTGTCGGTTGAGAGGTAGCGCATGGCCATTGTGACGATGCTGTCGCGGATACTTGAGTTGCCGGCGGCGTCCGCGTGTACGATATCCATTGCTCGTGAGGCGCCCGAGGTGAGAGGGACGTATGCGTTCTTCAATGCTTGCTGGGCGGACGATAGCTGGTCCCATTCTAACGCGATGGCTGTGGCGAGGCCGCGCTTCTCAAGAGGCAAGACGAGAGACTCCTTTGCTGCAGTCTTCACGGCGCGAGCATCGAGGTAGACTTCCAATCCTTTCTCCGTCTCTTTAACACTGACATCTTTCCAGAAGCGCTTCTTGAGGAGCGAGACTGGCTTTCCTGCGCTTGGACGGGAGTTGACACCTGCTAAGAAGGATTCGGCTTGTTGGCGTTTGCGGTTCAAGCGTTCCTGTGTATCGGTGGGATGTTGCTGTGGAGGCGCAGGGGGTCCGCCGGGGACTGTGACATGAGGGAGAGGCGTGGCCGAGTTGGAGGGCGAGTTGTGGATGTTTCTTGATTGAGTGAATGTTGTGGCCAGGCGGGAAGTACGGCGCGCACTCAGCGAAGAGGCAGCCGACGAGACTCGTGGCAGTGCGGCCAGCAGTTGTGATGAGCGGTTCATTGGGGCGGAGTTGTATATGGACGATGGAAGACGTCCCGGGTGGTCGCATGCGATGGCCTCTGAACTTCCATGTTCGATGATCGTCAAGCCGCGGGCATCTCTGAAGACAGGGTTAGGGTATGGAGTGCACCCGCGAACGGAAGGCCGACCTCGGGACGTTGGACGAATGATGCCATAGTCCAGGATAATAATCTCGCTGCCATCCTCGCGAAGAGCGGGAGCTTCTTCTGAGCACGCCAACCTTGCAGTAGTCAGTGCACTACTACTTCTCCAATGTTCGCCCGCAATGCCTTGAGAGTGGCCTCCCGGCCTGCCTTCTCCCACCAGGCCTTCCGCTCCGCATCCTCCCTCGCCGCCACCGCAGAGAGCATGAACCCCCACGGCATTGAGATCTCCAAAGCCCAGCGCGTGGCCCAGGACGGCTTCGTCTCAGCAATCGGCAACACCCCTCTCATCCGCCTGAAGACTCTCTCCGAGGAAACCGGCTGCGAAATCCTAGGCAAGGCCGAGTTCCAGAACCCAGGTGGCTCCGTCAAAGACCGCGCCGCCCTCTACGTCGTCCAGGATGCTGAGAAGCGCGGCCTGCTCAAGCCTGGTGGCACCGTGGTCGAAGGCACCGCCGGCAACACTGGCATCGGCCTCGCCCATGTCTGCCGCTCCAAGGGCTACAACCTCGTCATCTACATGCCCAACACCCAGTCGCAAGGCAAGATCGACCTGCTGCGCTTGCTCGGCGCCGACGTCCGCCCTGTGCCCGCCTTCGCTTTCGAGAACCCAGAGAACTATAACCACCAGGCCGCTCGCTACGCTGAGTCCCTAGAGAACGCTGTCTGGACGAACCAGTTCGACAACACCGCCAACAGACAAGCCCACATCGAGACCACCGGCCCCGAAATCTGGGCCCAGACCGGCGGCAAGCTCGATGCCTTCACCTGCGCCTCTGGAACTGCCGGCACCATCGCTGGCGTGACTCGCTACCTCAAAGAAGCTTCCGAGGGCCGCGTGCAATGCTGGCTCGCCGACCCTCCCGGCTCAGTGCTCTACTCCTACATCTCCTCCGGCGGCGAGTTGACAGAGCGCAAGGGCGGCTCAATCACAGAAGGAATCGGCCAGGGCCGTGTGACAGACAATCTGAAGCCTGACATCGACCTTCTCGACGGCGCGCTGCACATCCCTGATGCGTCGAGTATCGAGATGGTGTACAGGTGCTTGCACGAGGAGGGCCTATACCTGGGTGCGTCGAGTGCGCTGAACGTTGCTGCGGCGAGGGATTTGGCTGTTAAGCTTGGACCTGGCAACACGATTGTGACGATTCTTTGCGATGGCGCGTACAGGTATGCGGATCGCTTGTTCAGCCGCAAGTGGTTGGAGAGCAAGGGCTTGCTGAGTGCTGTGCCCGAGCATCTCAGGAAGTACATTGTGTTGGAGTAGGACGATATGTATAGATATATAGACGATGACATTTCAAAACAGTTGAAAAGTGCATGTCGAGAGTACTGCCCATTCAGCGCATCAGTCGCAATGGACTCGCCGTGCTAATGATGCAGTCTTTTACCGTGGAAACCATATAGCGCAAGAAGAACTCCAAATCGCACCCTAAGATGGATTCCACGTAAATCCATCCACCCAGATCTCAACCCCTCACTCCCCCTTAGCATTCCCACTCCTCGCCGCTCTCGCCTCCCTCCCATTAACAACCCCATAAAGCCACACCAACGCCCCCGTGGCAGCCGCCATCAACCCCGCGCTCGCCGCAAACAACCCCACCCGGCCGGGCGTGCTCAGCACATCGAAAATCGGGTACGGGTAGAACTGGTTGTAAGCGTAGCACTGCTCGATCCAGAACCAGTAGCCGAAAGCGATGCACGAGGAGAGGCCGAGAGCGGGCAGCACGGCGATGGTGTAGGGCGGCGAGAAGAAGAGGAGGTCGAGGACGAGGGAGAGCGCGGGGATGAGGTGGAAGGAGAAGTCGTCGCGGAGAAGCAGGATTGGGGCCCAGGGGGGGAGGACGAGGGATGTGTCGATCTGTGGAGGAAGGTGAGGATTAGTCGTTTGTTCTGGAGGGATGTGTGGTCGGTTGGGGGTTGTAAGACTTACGGCACGGAGACCCCAGTAGAGGATGCTAATGAGGCATTCGATTGGCGCTGATGCCACAGAGAGGGCATTCTTAACGGCGAAGAGGCGTCGGCTGAGCGTGATGTCTGCGAGAAGGCCGAAGGAGAAGGTCAGAGTTGAGAGGGCTAGGCCGATGATGGTTAGGTATTGGAAGTGCCAGCCGTAGGACTCATTACTGTTTGGCAGGTCTTGTTAGATTGTGTCCCACAGGGTCAGTGGCGGATGTTGGCGGATGGGATTTTGCTAACATTTGGTTCGGATTGAGGACGAGGTAGGAGAAGGCATAGGCGAAGGTGGCTAGGCCAAAGATCTGGGATGGATGTTAGTATGTGGGACGAGTTCATTGTCGCCTAGAAGGATATTGCTAACATGAAGAAGTGCGCTGGCACCTCTCGATGGCGATTCCAGGCGTTGCAGCGGATGCCGTTGGATCAGCTCTTGAGCTACCTTGTTTGCCATGATGCCTGGACGATACGATAGAACGAAACGAGGTGCGGTCAGAAGTGTAGTTAGAGTGCTAGAACAAGCTCAGGACAAATGCACAATCGACATCCAAGCGGATCGAATGCCGTCAGTGCTACAAAATCTTGAAACGTCGACGTCAGACGTCAATGAGTGCCAAGCCCACGTGCAGATGCGGCGAACCCGATTCCATGGGATCGGATGTAAGTGATGTACATGGATATCTGGATGCCCCAACAAATATGGGGTATAAGTGTCGCCTGGTATCTTCATATTTCGTCTCCGTGAGGATGCTGTATGCACGGGACAGAGGAATATATCCTCAGCCATAATCGACCAACGAGAAGGCTCGACTTGTCCGGAAGTCGGCTACTCGATTGATCTTCAGCATGCCCTGCATCAGCTCTCGCCTCGCCCCGCAGTGCACTTACCAAGCGAGTCGACCTCTTATCGCGGTAGCCGGAGTCGCAGTAGAGTCGCACCGGTTCGCTGATCAATATGTTCGCCAACCTTACATCCTGGTGCCTCTGTCCTGTTCGTAACTAGTATCATAGTCTTCTCAAAGCATACTTGCGCCGTGCAATCGCCCTCTCAACCATTTCCATTGCAAGAACGGACCGATTTACTCCCCACATCACTCCACAACCTCTCCGCACCGTTCACTGCCGGCAATCTCCCCTGGCCCACTAACAACACGCTTGCGCGCGAGACAGAGATAAGCAGCCTCAGCGAAATACTTTTGCGCTCGCAATGCGGTCGTGACGAGCCCAATACGGCCCTGGCGAGGCGTCACACGACACTGGACACACTGGACGAGCAATTAGCACTGGATCCGGACGAAGCGAGAAAGACCCCAGAAAGAGCTCGGAATAGCTGGCGCGTGCAGCAGGGATGCCGCGCCCAAAGAAAGAGGGCGCCGGAGAGCCCAAGAAGCGCAGTCGCACAGGTTGCTGGCCTTGCAAGGCGCGCAAGGTCAAGTGCGGTGAAGAGAAGCCGTCGTGTCAGAACTGTACCAAGGCGGGCGAAACATGCGACTACTCGATCCGTCTGAACTGGGGCGGGCGTTCGCGCAAAGACAAGGATGCGAATGGCGCGGATCCGGGTGGCTTCACTTTTGTCGCGACCCCAAATCCCACCGCTGCTGCTGTCGCCACTTCGCCGCGGAATGGAGGAGGCCATGAGCATGTCTTTTCTGCTCAACGCATTGTGACATCTGGGCCCGCGGGCCAGCAGCGGCCGTCCAGTAATAATGGTCGCAAGTCACTCCCGCCTACACCGGACATAACACCCAGTGGCGATCCTGTTGGCGCGCATCTTGATCCTAGATTGCGTCTCGCGCAGCAGCAATATCAATTCCCGCAGCAGCAGCAGCAGCAGCAGCAGCAGCAACCACCACCACAGGCTCCTAGGCCAGCAGCCGAAAATGGCCCGCGGCGACCAGCCAGTCTGCAGCATACACAATCACTACCTCACTTCAATTCTCTTATGGAACATGGCCAAGCCGAGCGATCTCCTCCCACATCAACACCTAATGACTTCAGCTGGTCACCACAGCACCGCAACAAACGAGCAAGATTGAGTCCGAGAGCTAGCCCAATCGCCCACCATCAGAGCCCTGTGTTTGCAGTGCCCCAGTATCCGGCTCAGTCTGACCACACTCCGGGCTCCAACTACTTCACACCCCACAGCATCAACAGCATTGTAAATACACCAGCTACCCCGGGTTCGAGCGTGAATTCTGGATCTCCGTATCCTGGGCCTGCACCGGCACCTGTCTCCCACGAGCATCCTGATTTGCGTAGGCTTTCCGTCAAATCACTGCTATCCGACCCTTCAGATATCACCGACTACACATGGTCGAGTTCTGACAGCCGTCGCTTGCGGGCTTACGGCTTCGACCATGGCTTACCAGATCTTGACATCCCAAGAAACAATGATATGGCGGCTATCGGACCGCGATCCCCCGATCTACGGAGAACCAGCGCTGCTGTCTCAGAAGTCAGCTCGGATAGCGACGTGGATCCTAAACAAATCGCGTTCGAGCCCGGCGGATATTACGCGCAACCTGTGGCGATCAAAATACCACGTGCCTTGGAACCTTTGCCACGAGAGCTGACGGACAACCCGATTAACTTGCTGTACTTCCACCACTTCTTGAACCACACTGCTCGGATCATGGTGCCTCACGATTGTCCAGAAAATCCGCTGCGAGGCGTGCTTCCCCAGATGGCAGTCCGAAACAATCACTTACTTCACCTACTGCTGGCTTTCTCTGCATCACACCGCTCTCGTCTACTCGGTCATCCTGAACCTGCAAACCGCATCGCAGAATGGATGTCTGATGTCTTACCAGCTCTGAGGCAAGCACTGAATGAACCGTCATCCCAAGTCGTTGCAGACCCGGCCGATCCTTCATCTCTTGCACCGCTGGCAACTGCAATTATGCTCGCATCGCTCGAGATCATCTCTCCAAACACATTCGCCGTGCCCATTTCGTGGCAGAACCACCTTCATGTCGCACGACAGATGATTGTTGCGACTGGCGGCCTACATCACCTTGCACAAAAAGCTAACGGCGCCCGCGACAAAGCTATCTTCTTCCTTTCGCGCTGGTTCGCCTACCTCGATGTTCTCGGCAGTCTCAGCGGGAGTCGTCACGACCAACCTCTGTACGGCGCCTACCTCGAAGACGGCGGTGGTCTGTGGCTCGTAAACCGCGACGACGAAGAAATCTTCAAAATCGACTGCTTCTTCGGCTTCTCCGGCCGTTGCATCGCTCTCCTAGCCGCAGTCGCCGAGCTAGCAGCCGATTGTGACAAAGAACGCATAGACCCTACCACTCGCCAGCCGCGACCCGAATGGCGCCCTTCCGAAGCCGTCGAACGCAAAGCACGCGAGTTGCAAAACAGACTTACCGCGAGCGCCTCTTGTGTCTACCGGGGCTGCATGCACTCCGCGCCCGGCGACTCGCCTTCGCTGACATACCGCGACATGAGCGAGCGCGATATCGCCGAAATTTTCGCCACGAATGAAGCCTCGCATTGGGCGGGTATGATCCACGTCTCCCGTCGCGTGCTCAATCTGCCACACTCGCACCCTGATGTGCAAGACTGCGTGGCCAAGGTGATTGAGAATCTGAGCAAGGTGCGACGGGGGTCGAGTGCGGAGAGCTGTTTACTTTTCGCTATGTTCACGGCCGGTTGCGAGGCGCAGACGGAGGCCGATCGGGCGATTTTTGAGAATAGGTTGGAGGCTGTGGAGGGTTGGGGGATGTGTCATGTGAAAAGAGCGAGGAAGCTCATGCATCGCGTCTGGGAGAGTGGAGGCAGTTGGGAGGGAGTGGTCGAGGGCGAGTTCTTTGGGTGATACGGTGGAGACTGCCGTGAACATGCTGTCCAAGCTCATAGATTGTAATGTCTGAACGAGCAATCCATGAGCTGAGGGGCTTAAACATGTAAACCTGAATCGTCAGGACTCCCGCGCGAAGACCTTGGTCGTTCAATACAAACTGCCGTGAGTGATACGGTGTGGCCGGTCCGCAGCACGCCTATTCGCCTTGATGCTCCACGATATTGCTTAGGATATACCGCACGTGTTGATCGATAAACACACGGTTTCGGAGTGGTATAGCAGAACGGCTTCGGGGTTTCGATTGTTCGATATTAGTATATAGCACGCAAGGTGATCTTCCATTCAGTTTTTCCGCCGCACATAAGTCGCAGAAACAATACTACAGTTTACAAACACCTCCCTTGCACTTCCCTGTTCCTACAATGCCATCTCCTGAGCAGGGCTGACCATTGGGCGAATTGTACGATTCGAAGATATCAGGTGTGAACACGCAGTCTACTTGGCAGCTGATGCAAAACAGTCAGCTGTGACGGCCGGCCAAGACAGTACGATCATTTTGTACTGACTTGTCGACAGCATCTTTAGAAGCAACAACTATTTCTCTTTTGCCGGTCTAACAATCCACGTCAGCCAAGATGCATCTCGCGTGAAGATCGTTTGCGATGAGCCTTTACATTCTCCTGACATATTTGCATTTCCTTTTCATTCACAGGGAAGAGATCCTGGCAGGTGACTGTGGATGCGAGCGATGCGATTGTGACCAGAGTGACGGTGAGCCTCATGATTGCGTCTAATCAGAAAGAGAAATTTGGAATTGTGTGATCAACTTGCAGCTGTGAAGTAGCGTGCGTATACCTTATGTAGGTGATGCAGGTAGCGGTGAGTGAGCAGGCGTCACGGGAACGCGACGCGAGTGTTGATCTTACACCGCCGTGATATCGCTCCAAAGACTGGGTTCACACGTGGGATCGTTGAACATGGCCTGCTGTGCTTGGGTAGCATCGCAGAAAACTTCGAGGTTCCGAGTCTTCAATAATCGGAATGTCACAATTCCCATGATGATGTCCAAAGCAATAGAATGGTAAGGCTCACAATTGCGTTTCTCAATCTTTGTTCCTTTCATGGTCATCTCTATACTGTGTGTTCATCTGCGATCGTCGTTTCCCCCGTATCTTCTCCAATTGTATCAGGCCTTTCGAACGTCCTCGAAATTTCTCCAATAATCAAAAGTCTTGTCCCCGTTGTGCGCCAATCCTAGTCGCGGACCAGATGTCCGGTCATGATACAATGCTTCGTCGACCCAGGCATCTCGTTTTCGTCGGCAGCCATCGGATGCTCATGCGGGAACGGCGAAATGCATAGTACTAACCATCAGACATGGTATGCCAGCTCGCAAGATGCTTCGCTGAGTTTCTCCGGGTGGAACAATCACGCGGTCTCGCCGTACAAGACCCGGACACAGCGCGCTGCACTTCCCGGCTGTCTAAGCAATACTATTGCACTTCGACCTGACATGTCTCAACGCTGCATGTGAGCCGTTTTTGTTGCTCTGATGATAGCTGTTCGCCAGAAGTTCATCATTCAGTCGCCATCCGGGTTCAACAAAAGCGCCGAGCCGTCTTCATCTTCATCGTCATCATCATCATCATCATCATCTTCTTCTTCTTCTTCTTCATTGTCCTGCTCATCTTCTAGTTTCCATTTGACTTTCTTCTTGAGTGCAGATTTTGGTTCTGAGCGCTCCTGAGTCTCTTCTTTTTCGCCATTGGCCACCCCGTTCGCATGCTCCTCTGCCTCGAACTCCGGATCGATCTTCTCACCCAAGTCCAGTTGACCTAGGAAAGTCCTTCCCCTCAAACCGTCTGGCAAGTATTCCTGCGACACCTGCCCGTTCGCGAAATCTGGGTTATACTTATACTCCGCACCGTATCCAATCTCTTTCATCAATTTCGTTGGAGCATTGCGCAAGTGAACCGGGACAGGAAGACCAGCAATGCCAGGCTCTTTCAGAGCACCGTATGCCGCATTCAGACCACGGTACGCGCGGACAGATTTGGGTGCCAGTGCCAATGCAACCGCACAGTGGCCGAGATTGATGCGACACTCAGGCATGCCGATCTTTTCAGCTGCGGTATATGTCGCTGTGGCGAGCGAGAGCATGGTATTGTCAGCCAAACCAACGTCCTCGGAAGCCATCACGACCATTCGGCGAGCGATAAACAATGGGTCCTCGCCGGACTGCAGCATACGCGCCAAGTAGTAAAGCGCGGCGTCTGCGTCAGAGCCGCGAACGGATTTGTGGAAAGCCGATATTGTGTCATAGTGCTGGTCGCCTGCGCGGTCGTAGACGAGGGTTTGGGTCAAGGCTGCTTTTATGCTTGCGGTGGTTGTGGTGGGGTTCGTTGTAAGATCGATCGCTAGCTCTAAGAGGTTGAGGGCAGTTCGTGCGTCGCCAGACGAGAATCCAGCGAGATAGTGAAGTAGAGAGAAGTCAGACTCGACGAGCAGGTGGTGGCTGTTAGCAGGTGAAGAGTTGGAGGCTGGCTCTTCAGATGACCGTGGGCTGGCAGATGACGGAGGAGAGAGTTCAGGAATTTCTCTGAACAATGCCCGCTTGAGTATCTCGAAAATGTCGGTGTCTTCCAATTTAGCCAGCGTGAACGTCCTGCACCGGCTCAAAAGCGCATTCACAACTTTGAAGCTTGGGTTCTCCGTGGTGGCTCCAATGAGTGTGACCTGCCCTGCTTCAACAGGTGCGAGGAACACGTCTTGCTGACTTTTGCTGAACCTGTGTATCTCGTCGCAAAAGATAATCGTCTTCCGTCCCGTAAGACGAGCTTCATTCTTTGCTTCGTCGAACAGTCTCTTGCACTCGCCGACGCCGCTTGACGTGCTGTTGATTTCCACAAAGCGACAGCCGGCCGTCTGTGCAATCAGCCTTGCGATTGTAGTCTTTCCTGTTCCCGGTCCTCCCCACAGAATCATCGAAGGAACTCTGTCCGTAACGATCAAGCCTCGGAGCACTCCATTTGGTCCCACAAGCTCTTGTCCAGCGACCTCATCGAGCGATGTAGGTCGCATACGCTCCGCTAGCGGCGCATGGCTTTTCTTCAACCTTTTCGCTTTCTGCTCTTGTGGATTTGGGCGATCGTCGTCTGAGGTCGGACGCTTGGTGCCATTGACAGGTTGAGTCGAGGAGGATGGCGGTGGGGGAGGTCTCGCAGAGGGAGTCTGCTGAGTGCTACTATTTCCATTGACCAGCGGCGACGAGCCGGCATGGGGTTCCTTGAAGCTACTAGATCTTTTCGCGGCGGGTGTCGAGAAGAAGTTCGCGGTCTTGGATTTGGATTGGGTCTGGGCTGTTGGCGGAGGTGATGGTTCTTCGATGAACGATTGGCAATCGGAGTCGAGATGTCTATTTATATCGGTCTCTTTGACAGGCTTGTCGCATATTGGACAGGCCACCATTGGGACAAGATGCCGCGGTTTGTGTATTGTGTCGTGAACTGTTTCACAGTAGAACCAGACAGCAGCCAAAACAAGTCTGTCGTCATCCAACACGCGACGCGATTAGAGTGGAAAAACACGCCAAGATTGCGGGGCGACAGGGATCGTTGTCGACCACATTTGAAGACATCAGACCAAACGTGAGATTGACATGTCGAACTGACGAGAAGGCTGTATAAAGTTGGGTAGCCTTGTGGCATAAGAATGACAAGTCTGGTGAAGCAAAGTTGGCGATCTCCATGCCAGATCGTTCCGGCACATCTCATCCTCCAGGTTTATACATCTATCCCGTCTAACCACTCTTCCAATTGAGCAACGATAACATAAGCAGGTACAGCTTCAAATCGCACCCATCACACCCTCGGTCCAGCCCCAGTCTTTTTGCAGCCTATCGTTGGTCCCGGGCGGCGTGAGCGCTGCAAAGTTGCTCTGCGCCTTCTGCAAAATCGCCAGGGCTCGCTCTTGAGACTCCCTATCCTGCAATAGATGCCCATCTGGGTTAATCAGCATGGATCCAGATGTGGAGATACTATGGTAAGTATTGATGATACTTACATGCAAGAATGGGTAATGTACTCATCAGCACGATTCCCATTGCGTCGGTATGGGATTCGGCAACGGCACAGGCGCGGCGGAGGAGGTCGATGGTTTCGACTTGTTGCTCACTCTGATCGAGTGGTACCACCAAGTTCTCCTCACGGTTCGGGATATGATTGACTAGCAGCTGCTTCGCGAGGCTATAGTATTGGTGAGACGCTGCTATACTTGGTTTCAGTAAAGCTTCAGAAACAGCAAATCCCGACTCCTCATTCCCACATACCATGAACATCGTTAGCAAACAGTATATTTCCAAAAGGCTGACTAGCATTGGCAAGTGTCTCCAACATCGGCTGAAAAGCATCGGGCAATTTTGCCTTCCACTCAGCCAAATCATCGGCCAGACCTTGCCATCTTTGTTGCGTCTTCGGCTCATCATCGTAGCAGAAGTCCAAGACCCTCGCAACAAGAATTGTGATGCGAGCATTAATCACACGTGGGTCCGTAGGATCTGGACAGATACTCGATGTCAGGCAGCAGCTGGGGATCGCCTGCGGTAAAGGTCGTTTGTTCACCAGGGCAACATGGATGTATAAGCGTAACGCATTCATGAAGAGAGCTGCATGTAGGGTGGACGATGGATTCTGGCGCCACGCATCGACTAATATGTCCAGACCTAGGAAGCCATTGAGAATCGTGTCGTGTATACCAGCATGATTCGGCGGGCGGTCTATGTGAATTTTAGGTTTCTGTTCAATGCAGAGCTGCCGAAGCCGCATTACTTACTAGTCATATGTACGGTGATGCGTATGATGCTCACAGCAGCCAACATCGGTGCTTCGAATGCTTTAGTCTTGAGGTCTGGAAGTAGCGTGCGGAAGCATTCGTCCTGGTGGTGAAGGCTAATCGAGCTGTCAAGTTGCCCCATCAAGCTTAGGTGTTGCGAGGCTATTGCGAATATGGCATTAAGGAGTGGAGGGCAGGTAACGGCTAGGGTGGGCAGTACTGAGCCGAAGTGCTTGACAGTGTCTGAATGATCAAACCATGGAGTCAGATCAGTAACGTAGTATCTCATCAGAGCAGCTTCTTGCTGAGTTTTGAAAGGCCACAGCGTGTTACTGGGACGGTGTGACAGCGGATTGTCAAGCGTAACCGAACTACGTCCCGTTCCAGTATAAGTTGAAGCCTTGTATATCTGTTCCGGGGCGGTGTGCGTCGGTAAGTTCATGTTCGACACGGAAGAGTCTCTGCCGTGGTTCACGTTCTCTCTCGTCAGCTCGTGCGAGGAGACCCGACCGACATCTACGATTGGAAACGATTCACCAGTGAACGTGACTGTGCAAACAATTCAGTATTCATGGTTGCATGCCTGGGGAGATCTGCCATTGTCGTGATGATTATTTTTCAACAATCCTCGCTCTTGCGTACCTGGAGGCAGGCCTATCCACGTTTGGTCTTCATTGAAGCTAAGGTCATATCGAGTCCTTCGACGAACCATACCCACATTGTTATCACCCAGTATAACATGGTCAGACTCTTTGCTACAGTTCCTAGCTCCACGGCGACAGTGGCCGCAGGTTGGTTGCTGCATATCGCATCTCAAGTGACGGGCACGGCACTGGTGGCTTGGAGTGGTCAGTTTCTCGAACTCAAACAAAGGTTGATAGTCTGTTGATTAGCATACCAGGATCGTTGCTTCCTTCTGACCATATTTGCTGGGGGTGCTCTGTTATCAGTATGCAAGAGTTCGACGACGTGGTGTAAGTCATGGACCTTGACTGATATATGCAACGACGCTCGATACATGTATCGTCGCTATCACAGAGGCAGCGTTCCACGGTCTTCTCGCCAGCTTAATTAACGATGATACCTTACAAATTATTTGGGTTGTGCCGACCCGTGGCGACTTTGTGTCAGCAACGGCTGCAGGTACATGCAATTCGCCTTGTCAGCCCGGCAGCGCCGAGATCGTGCCTCGATTTTAGCACGACAGACGCTTACAGCACAGCAATAGACCTAGAATCGCTTGGAGCGTATGTCTATTTGGTTGGATGCAATCAAAACAGAAGCAGTCACCAAAGCACACGATTCAGCGATTCGCTACATCGAATCTTCCAAATTCGCGAGCAGAATCGACGTGCAGGGGATATGCATGTACTACATAGCACAGCATAATCTGCTTACACAAGCTCGCATGCACACGATAATGGCGCTCACAAGCGAAAGGGTGTCTCAAGAAAGGGACTGTACAGCTGATCATTGCCCTCTACTCCATTGTCGAAAAGACGAGGAGCGGACGGCACCCAAGATCCTCTGAAAAGTCGTTCTCCACTAGCACAGACGGTTTTCGTCGTCATGGAGCATCGCGCGAAGCGGCTCTCGATTCGAAAATGCTTTTAAAGGCAGTGTTGATTGTTTGCGTTGTTCGTAAAGAAAGGAAAGCAGAACATTGGGCGGAGCGCGCGCGAGTTTTATTTCCTCGCATCGCCGCGGGGACGCTCAGACCGCCGCTGCCAGCACGGGAAGGGGCGAACGAGCCGAAGGGCGCTTGCCTCTTTGGTCGGCATGGCCAAGGGATCCGAAGAGAGCAAGGGTCCAGCAAGACTCACATCCCTCCGAAGCTCGATTTTTTGGGCCCGCGCTCATATGACGCATCTGGCGAAGTCGGAGGCTACTTGAACGGTCCATTGGAAGCGTTCTGTTTGTCTAGGGTTGATCAACACATCCACACACATCCACATCTCCCATCATGCCGTCAAACATCCTTCACGTCCGCGCAGAGACCAAGCCTCTGGAGCACCGTACGGCCATCACGCCCACGATTGCTAAGAAGCTCGTCGATGCCGGCTACACAGTCAATGTCGAGAGGTCGCCATTGAGCATCTTCCCAGACTCAGAGTACGAGGGTACTGGTGCATCTCTCGTCCCTACCGGCTCATGGGTCGATGCTCCTAGTGACCACATTGTGATTGGTCTCAAGGAATTGCCTGAGGAGGACTTCCCTCTGAAGCACACTGTTCGTTGTATCAGCAAGCCCCGCTATATCGTTGTGAGACTGACTTGAATACAGCACGTTCAATTCGCTCACTGTTCGTTCTACAACGCTGTTCTTGCACAAATCACTTCGTATACGATACTGACTCCATATAGGCTACAAGAACCAGGGTGGATGGGACACCGTCCTCAGCCGCTTTCCCAAGGGCAAGGGAACTCTCCTTGACCTTGAATTCCTCGAGGACGAGAACGGACGCCGTGTTGCAGCATTCGGCTACCACGCTGGCTTCGCTGGCGCTGCCCTCGCTCTCCTTACCTGGGCCTGGCAGCTCAAGAACGGCAAGGACAAGCCTCTCCCCAGTGTCTCCAGCTACGAGAACGAGCACCTTCTCATCGATGATGTGAAGAAGGCTGTCGAGGAGGGCAAGGCACAGGCCGGCCACTACCCTCGCGTTCTCGTTATCGGTGCTCTCGGTCGTTGCGGTCGTGGTGCCGTCGACCTCTGCGTCCGCGCCGGTCTCGAGGACATCATCAAGTGGGATATCCAGGAGACCTCCGCCAAGCCTGGCCCTTACCAGGAGATCATCGAGTCCGATGTCTTCGTCAACTGCATCTACCTCTCGGCCAAGATCCCTCCCTTCATCGACGCCAAGTCGCTGTCTGCTGAGTCTCGCCGCTTGAGTGTCGTCTGCGACGTCTCCTGCGACACCACCAATCCCCACAACCCTATCCCCATCTACGACATCAACACCACCTTCAGCGAGCCCACAGTACCCGTGTCTCTCCCCGAGGGCAGCAACGGTCTGCCGCTGAGCGTCATCAGCATCGACCACCTGCCCAGTCTGCTGCCCCGTGAGGCATCCGAAGCCTTCAGCGCAGACTTGCTCCCCAGTCTGCTCGGTCTCAAGGACTGGCAGAACGTCCGAGTCTGGAAGCAGGCCGAGAAGCTTTTCAACGACAAGGTCGCCACTCTCCCTGAGAGCGCCCTGCAAGGCTAAGCTTCTCCGAGCAGTCGTAAGAGTCGACAACACAAAAAGTTTTACGAGTGATAGGATTACATAGAATATGACCGACTGTATCAGAGCATTTATCTCCAGGAGACTCTTGTCATCTTTTGTCGAACTTGCTCCTTCTGCCATCGTTCGGCGTTGACTTCCCACTGCCTTCGTTCGCTTGCGCCGGCACAAACTCCAGCTTTTCCCTCTCCGCCAGCCTCTTCCTCTCCCTCCTCTCATTCTGCCTAATCAGACTCTCCACATAGCAGTCCTCCGGCCACCTCGCCGGCACCGCGAGCCCCGCCGACAACGTGCTCTCATAGCAATCCTCCTCCGTGATCCCCGCAAAAGCCAACAACTTCGGCAGCAAGCTGGGATTCCGCAGCGAAGTCGAATTCTGCAAGCGCTCGTTGAAATGCACGCCCTGCTTCTTCAATTCGAGGAACCTCTCGAATTGCTTAGCGACTGCGGCGAGAGTCGCGGCTTCTTCGCTGTTTTGCGCGGGTGGAGGCGGCGCGTCGGGGATGTCGAAGTTGGGGACTGGGGGCATGGTGAGTTCGCGGAGGCGCTGGCGGGTGAAGGTGTAGGGCGAGAAGGGAGTGTCGGTGGAGGGAGCTGAGGCGGTGACTTCGGTGTCGTCTAGCGGTAGGGACGGGTTTGGGGGCGGTATTGTTGGGCCGGGTGCTGGGCCTTGCGGTGGCTCATTTTGAGGTGGTGTTTCGTGTGGTGTTGAGGCCTTCAGAGGCTGTGTTTTGATGTGTGCTTCTGCATGGGCGGTCGGTGCTGTTGCGCGGTCAATTGCGGTGCTTGTGAGTGTTTCGTGGGTACCCTCACTTTGCAGAGGAGCAGTCGGGTGGTCCGGCGCATTGTGGTCGAGCTTCGCTGTCTAGCGTTCACATGTCATTAGTAGGCATCCGCGTCTTCGCAGTGTTGTGGTTACTAGCATATTCCTACCTTGGCCGGTCTTTGAGGTAAGACATCCTCTTCTTCCTCGTCACTGCTGCCATACCCTACGAGCGCGTTCATTGTTGCGGTTGTAGAGATATTGGCGCCGAGAGCTCAAGTTCGAATACGAGATGTTTCGACTGCGAGGGACCAGACGGCCTTTCTGTCGGCGCGTTTCCTCAATAAGCTCACGTCATTGCGCCCTGAGGCGCTTACGGCTGGCCATTGAGGGGTCTTGGATTCCAGTCAGAGTCATCCTGCGTGCATTGCGTCCTATATATTTTTGTAACTCTGTCCCCTTGGGCCCTGTTCCTGATCCCTTGGTCCATTCTCTCTCATAGTCTCGCTGATTGTTCGTAGCTTGCGATAATTACCTTCATCATGGCTGAGGTACGACACTATCCTGGATTCTAAACGTTGACACTCGCCTTTCACTGCGAATGGCATAATTTACGGTTGACACGGCACTAACAATGCATGCAGTTCTTCTTCCCAAACAAGTCGGTCGGCGACCAGAACAGTGTCGAGGATTGGCGCATCCGCGGCATGACTCCCTTGACTCCTCCCGATCTCCTCCAGCATGAAATCCGCCAGACAGACAAGTCAAGAGAGACTGTTGTGAAGTCCCGCAAGGAGGCTGTCGAGGTCGTACACGGCGTGGACGAGAAGAGGAGACTCATGGTTGTCATTGGCCCTTGCTCTATCCACGACCCTGCCATGGCTTTGGAATACTGCGACCGTCTGCTCGAGCTCAAGAAGAAGTACGAAGATGACTTGCTCATCGTTATGAGGAGCTACCTTGAGAAGCCCAGGACTACTGTTGGCTGGAAGGGTCTGATCAACGACCCCGACATCGACAACACTTTCAACATTAACAAGGGTCTTCGCACTGCCAGACAAATGTTCCTTGATCTGACTACCAAGGGCATGCCTTTGGCCAGTGAGATGCTGGATACCATCAGCCCTCAGTACACCGCCGATCTGCTCTCAGTCGGAGCTGTTGGTGCTCGCACAACCGAGTCCCAAGTCCACCGTGAACTGGCATCTGGTCTCTCTTTCCCCGTCGGTTTCAAGAACGGCACCGACGGCACTCTCGGCGTGGCCGTCGACGCCATCGGCTCGGTCAAGCACCCCCACCACTTCCTCTCAGTCACCAAGCCCGGCAACGTCGCTATCGTCGGCACCGCCGGCAACGATGACTGCTTCGTCATCCTCCGTGGCGGCAAGAAGGGCACCAACTACGACAAGGACTCCATCGCCGAGTGCAAGAAGGCCTTGGAAGCCAAGAACCTCCGCCCGCGCTTCATGGTCGACTGCTCGCACGGCAACTCCAACAAAGACCACAAGAACCAGCCCAAGGTCGCCGCAGACCTCGCTACGCAGATGCGCGCTGGCGAGACTGCGATCATGGGCGTGATGATCGAGTCGAACATCAATGAGGGTGCGCAGAAGGTCCCCGCTGAGGGCAAGGCCGGTCTCAAGTACGGTGTTTCGATCACCGATGCCTGCATTGGCTGGGAAGACACCGAGAAGGTCCTTGCTGAGCTCGCTTCGGCTGTTGCTGCTCGCAGAGAGAAGCTCGGGCCCAACATGGAGAAGGCCAATGGCTCGGCGTAGAGTCCGTCCAGTGACCTGGAAGGAAAATGCTCAGGGTGCCTGGGCTAGCATGGCGTTGGTGTTTGTATGGTTATACCACAGGGACGTGTAGGTACTGAAAAGTTGTTTGGTTCGCCTTTTTGGGCTCATGTCGTCACTTCATCGCTGAGCCTGTCGCTCTATCACATTTTCCATCTATTGAAACTCTCGCAGTAGCACGACTTGCACCTCAGCGCCTCAAAGATGGTGGTCTGCCTTCCTCGGCCCAATGGCTTCCAATGTACTGCACAACCGTCGGCTCTAAGGAAGTCGCGATTTGGTGTTGCTGAGACTATGGGATGTCACCGTTCACCGGTACGACATGCTCGACTCTTCGCCTGCGCCCAAGACTCAAGTCCGTCTCAAAGCCTCGGAAGTATCTGCTTGACCGCGAAAAGTTGCCAAAGGAAGCGAGAACCAACTCACGGGGTGCCCGACGTGATCGCAGACAGTTTCACCAGGGCGGATCATCGCATGTTCCACCCGTCGCAAACTTATAGGCCGCGGCTCAACGGGTGGAACACGCGAGAGCATTGATGTACAAGGTCATGGGACGCTTTTCATGACTACATCTCTTGCCTTGTGGGGGCGCATGCAATCTCCTGGAGGTGGTGCTCGATCTTTTGGCCGTTCATGCGAGGTAAGAGGCACTTTGATTTGTGAAGACCGGGGTCTTTAGCCTCTGCGTATGACCGTGGCCGGGTGGCTGTTGTACATTCACGGAGCTTTATCAGTTATCGTCTAGGCACATGGAAGTTCAATAAGCTGGCACCTGACACTGCGAGACATAGTCATTGGTCTGAGCAAAGTCAGCCCAGGAACTCTTCACAAGATCGCTTCTGTACCTGCGAACGCATGCCAGGAGGTTGCAGCTTCACAGTCCATCAAGGGACTTTGAAGGCCGAGAAGGCAACAGGCTCGTCGGAGTACGCTCCTTACAAGAGTGCTTGGCGTATGTGAGGTGAGATCAAAATCCTGGCTGCACGACACCGAGAATGACGCTCCCCTGACAAGACACATTCGTTGAAGCAACCCGTCTACGAACATACGCGTTCACTGAAAACACCACTAATGCAACAAACTCCTTGTTGACAGAAGATCTGCAGAACTAGAGCGTGCACCTACTCAGGAAGCGTACAAGCTGTTGGAGCGAAGAGCTCACTTGTGTTTGCTGCAGATTCCTTCACATGAGACGCGAAGGCCTCGGTGTTATTCCCGACCTGATCATGCACATAGCTCTTCGTTGGGTGGCAGTCATCTTGTTGCTCGCTATCTTTGCACCTGATGGTATCGAATCCTTCGCCCATGCCTTTTGGAGCACGCCTCGCATGAGCACTTACCGCTTGATGACGGGCAGGAACGCATTGTCAATGCTGTGGATCCGACCATCCCTACTCTTGCCGGTCATGTTGCCCCTGGATCCAATAATTGCGCCCTTCGGATATCAAAGTGGAGTCGTATACGCTCGATACGAGGGTTGTCATCTTTATGCTTCTGGTCCAAGCGCCGCTGCTATGGCTGCTTCGAGCAGAATAAGCTTCAGAATTGGTCACACAGGATAGGCGAGTAACAGCTGTCAATACGCAAGCCAAAACACTTTCAGCAAGCGCATATGCGACCGGCAATCCAACATTCACGCCCAAGTCAACTGGTGCCGAACTGTCGTCTTCCAAAGTGCATTCTCGAGCGCCTG
This sequence comes from Cladosporium colombiae, assembly GCA_026122715.1. Taxonomy (NCBI): domain Eukaryota; kingdom Fungi; phylum Ascomycota; class Dothideomycetes; order Cladosporiales; family Cladosporiaceae; genus Cladosporium; species Cladosporium colombiae. The sequence goes on from JAKZFA010000015.1 coordinate 416,531, forward strand.
ACATTGCGAGACCAAGGAGGACCGGCTGACGATATTTCGATCAGAACATCTACGATAGCCATTCCGACAGTACTTGCATGAGCACAATATAAGCGCCTTTCCTAAACCAAGTGCCAAACTGCCCGAACCACAGGGCTGGCTGAAATCTATGGTATTCTGGAATCACATCAAGAAACTGCCCATCCCGCACGCCGTGTCCGCCGCCACCGAGCACGAGCGCGCTATTTTGTCTTGGGTCACGGGAATCCCAGGCTGAGGAACGATGAAACTTGTTCCTGGACGGCGGCGTCGAATCGGGCGCGTGATTCGACATGCGCGTGCAGCGTTTCAAGTCGAAAGTGTGGCAACACCACATGGTTCTCAGGGGCTGTGGCCCTTGATCACTGGACTCTTGCTCGTTGGTGCGGCCACGAGCCATGGATTCTGAGGACGTCACTTCACGAGCGGGTGGTGTTGGCCGGACCGACTTCGTCTCAAGGAGTCGGTTAAGCAACTTCTAGAAGGGCACACGGTGTTCATCCCAGCCGGTGGTGATACAGCGCCAGCTGCGAGGTTGGCTTAAACTCCCCAACAGGCGCCCTTTCAAGGTGACTTCCCGACCCGATGCCTGTAATCGCGTGAAAAGCGCAGAGCTAGCTGCTACCACTGCCATGGACTTCGGGTCAAGCTAGAGTGGCGTCAAGAGGCGCATGTCAGCAGGCTGCACGTGCAGGGCTGTATTCGTCAGGCTGCAGGTTGGTAGGCCATCAAGGCGATCCCATGTGCTTTCGTGAGCTGCTGCAGCTGGACCGCACTGCACGCCTGCCGGGATCTGCGGCTGGGTTGGCAGCTCAGAGCACCAGTTCCTAGTGACTTCCTTCGGCTCCTTGAGGGTATCTCGTATCACGATCGTGAGATTTCTGATGTCTGCACGACTTGAGTCTCACTTCAATTGCTCACTGCGCGTACCCGTCTCGCTAAAAATCTACTTCCCAGGATGATGAGTCGGGCCTTCATGTTTGGGCACCAACGACACCACTTCCCACATCGCCAGTACAAGCAGGTATCATCAAGTCTGTGTCGACCACAACGTCGTACTACCTTTTCCGGCATTCCCGACTTCGCGGTAGCCACCCCCGAGACACTGCACACCTGCCAGGGGAAAATGTGGGCAGTCAAGGCTGCGTGGCATTGAGACGCGAACCATCACACAGACATGTGCAAGAGCAACAGAAAACGATCTAGCTTGTGTTCAGCGTCATAATGAATTACTTTAATCGTCGGCCTTGTGGTCGCGAAGACGGGAGGAAGGGCGACGAACGGCTCGACGCCCTTGTACGCATGAACTTGCGCCCTTTTCCTGGCGTAAGTCTTCGGGGCGCAGACATAAAAGCAGGAGCTCCATGGCAGTGTCCAAGGGGATCTTTTGCTCTATCGACTTGAACGTAATAATTTACCTGCAAACGGAATCTCCGAACATTTCACGATCTTCAACGCTTGATACTCAACGGATGCCTACAATGACCTCGAAATCAACCAAATCGGCTCTTTGCAAACACAAACAATCGGCGCCATGTCCTTCGTGTCGACTTGGAGAGAATGTCACTGAACAAGCTGGAGCGTGGGTCACTATCACTCCTCGCGCCACAGACTACCCCTCCTTCGTGCGAGACAGTGAGTGATAGACGCCTACCTCGTCACGAACAGAGCCAACAATATGAAACTCTTCTAACCTTCCCAAACAGATCCCGACGCGCTTCGCACAACCAATAAGACTACAACGCAACCACAGACCCAACCTAAGAGACCCACCCAACAACCCGCATCGAGCAACAACAAAAGCAACAACAGCCAACGCCCCTACAGACACCACCCCTCTCTCGCCCCTTCCAATCTCAAACATCCACAACAGGCGACGACCCCAGCAAGCAGCGTCGCCGCCACCCGTGCGAGCAGCCCAGTCACCCGTCGCACAACAACGCCGGTCTACAATCCCCGAAAAGCCCTGGCAGCAAGCGCGGACGCTGCAGTCGTCGCTCGCGGTTACTCGCGTGCCTTGACACCACAGACAGTAAACCAACTGAGCGCTCAAGTGGCGCGGACGCGCATCGTTCCCGTGCCTGAGCTTGCGGAATCTGAGGAAGAGAGTGAGGAGGAGTCCGAGGACTCTTCTGACCACGAGTGAGCTGTGCTTTGAGGCAACTCATGAGCCTGGCTACAACACTTGGGTCCTGTAGATGTTTGTGCGGAGTCTCTGCGCACCGAGCCGCTGGTCGGTCGGACGATCGCTTGTTGATGTACGGGAAGTTTAACCACGTCTTTGAACAAGACGAGACATTTCGGTCCTGTTCACGAAGAGCGAAAAGAAGAGAAAGAAAAAAAGAAGAAGAAGAAGAAGAAGAAGACCCCACCAGCCTTTACGGCGTCTAATCGTCGCCAGCTTACAAGCAAGGAGCTTACCCAATGAAGGACAAACTTGATCGTAATCTTTTCTCTGTGTCGAGACGAATCCGTCGAGTTGCAATATTGCGACAAACCTCTACAATTGCTGTGACCACTTGACAACATCTTACCATCTCCCTCTCAGATAATCGTCAAGTGAAACGACACTCAGATGGCCTGGCGAGTGAGCTCCCAAACCACATAGCACCCAACGCATCCCTCAAACCCATACCAACCATGTAAGGAACAACGAAAGTCCTACTTCACATCACTTCAGCAAGAATTCGAGGGAAAGGGAAAGTAGAAGAGTGGAAATCAAACACCATCAGGTTTGTTTCCTAGGATATATCGAACCGCCTCTCCTAATATACATGAACATGCCATCCCATCCCATCCGACCCACCCCGACCCACTCCAAGCCCATCCATCCACCAAGCTTTCATCTTTACCTCGACTGTTTACGGAAGATGATAAAGATATGTGAATGAAAAAAGAAAAAAAGAGAAAAGAAAAAAAAACCCACCCGGAAGAAGAGATTAAACAATCTCGATTCACTCATCCGGTTCGACTCGCTCGCTATGATATGTTATGTTATGTTAAAGGCAAAGAGAGAAAAGAGTAGCAGAGCAAAAGCGCCAGAAACACCTCGCTTTCCCGTCGTTGGAGGGTTCCCCAGAAAGATGTAGTAGTGTGTTATTCGTTATCCAGCGTAGAGAAGAAATAGAAGTGCAAGAGCGCCCAGAAAAGTGTTGTGATGTGAAGTCTTTTGTGCGCTTCTGTGCTTCTTGTGTGGTGTTGTTGAGTAGGTGAGTACATAGAAAAAAGGTGGTTGTGAAGATGAATTCGTGTGTTCGTGCTTTGTGGTTTGCTTTGGTTGGTTGTGGGTTCCAGTTCCCATGCAGCTGATTTGAGCGTGTCTTTCCTTGTGCGTCTTGGCTATACAGTACATGCAGTGCGCAAAGCAAAGCAAGGACAGGCGTGTGCTACTTCGCGCGATCTTCGTCATCTCCGCTGTCGCCGTGATGGTCCTTTGCCTGGTTGGCGACTCTTTTACGTCTGGCGGATCGTCTCATCTTCCCGACTAGCCACAAGCCATAGTCGATCAATTGCCGATGCTCCTCTCCAGGACACTAATCTTGAGAGAGCACAACGAAATGCTTCGAATATGTTAGCGATGTCTCACACAAGTATCTTGGAATGCAATATCAGCTTACCTGTTCCCATAACCACCCAAGCCGTCCAGTGGGATCGTCCTGGTTTTTTCCGAGCCACAGCTCACCCTTCTGCGCAACGACGTCAAAGACTTCGCCTTGGGTGTACACCAAGTAGGGATAGCCTCCTTCTTGCCTGGCTTTGTCGATATTGAACTCAAAGAGAGATGCGGCGACGAAAAGGACCGCCGTGTCTTCGTTGGCATGTAGGCGAGATGTGCTGCTGGACGACGATATCGGGCGAACTGCCGAGTGCGTCGTGGGCGGCGTCACTGTGGACGACGAGTTGACAAGAGTAAGATCGCCAGAGTCATTTGGCGGCATGGCAGACGAGAAGATACCACTGAAACGATGCGAGTTGGCATCTGCCGAGTAATCAGGACGCGCGTTGAAGTATGTTTGACTGCTGCTTGGGCGCGGAGACTGCGGCCGATCAATGCTTTGGCGAGGAGAGAGATACGCTCCTGTCGGGCTGGGGAGGTTTGCAGTTGCAGTGGAGGGTCGGCCAGAGAACGAAGGTGAATTCGCAGTCGCGTTGGGTCGTGGTACGTGCAAGCCGGATTGCGCCGACCACTGGCGACTCATTGACGCTGAACTTGGTGCCGATGGCCCACGGTTTGATATCGACGAGTTAGATCGGATACGACTTCCAGTGGGTAGCAGAGCAGCGTCCATAGTAGCAGTGTCCGGGGTATTGATGCCGCTCTGCCTCTGGCTCGATCCTGGCGTCTGCAGATTCGGTGATCCCTCGCTACCGATGGACAGAGTGCGCCTGGAGCCCATCTGAGTTGAAGGCCTCTTGGTAGTACCAGAGTCTGAATCCGCAACAATAGTGCTCGTGGGGGAAAGGTAGTTCTCTGCGTTTGCGAGCATCGAGCCGTTGATGATGCCCAGATCCATGACTTTGGCACGCACGAACTCGTAATCAGCGTGGAAGGCGGGGCTGATGTCGTGTATGCTGGCTGGGATCTCGACATCGTCCAAAAGCGGCCTCAATTTCTTCTGCCAGGTATCCTGCCACGTAAGCTGGATGTCCAGGAAACAGTTGAGACAGGCTCGTACGAGAGAAGCTGTGAGTTCGTACAGCTTAGGCAAGTCGAGCTTGAGCTGTTCGTTGAGCGCGACGTACATGTCCGCAGCTTCAATTGTCTTCCTGTCAGGCTTCTCGCCGCGCTTCTCCATGTTCTTGCACTTGCCATAGTCGACGATGCGCTTCTTGCGTTTGGCAATCGCCGCCTGTGGGTTCTCGTGTAGCTTGATACATGCAACCATCGGCGTGATAACACGCTTTTCCAGAGTGGCTTTGTGCTCTGCCAGCGCCACAGCGGTCAAGTCTCGAATTGCATGGCCGTAGCGGCGCCACTTGCTTGTCAGCTCCGGCATGCTGCCGTGTGAGACATCACCGTAAGCCTCCAACGCACTGGCAAATGCGCTGATTTGCTGGACGGCCCTGCTGGACGAATTGACGTAGTCTTGAACATCGCGCAGAACGATTTGCAGTCGAATGTAATGTCCTCCAAACTTGTGCGCCAGCGCATCAAAGTCAACGTCTTGGACCGTTTCGCTCATGCCGATACGTTCTTTCACCTTCTCACTCCTGCGGCCGAAGGCCTTGGCGAGACCAGCGCGGACATCGGACTCTTTACCCTTGTTGTTGCGACCGATCATCTGTTCCACAAGTTCAGTGCGCTTCTTCGACTCATTGATGCGAGTGAGCATGGCGATGGAATCTTTGGCGGCAACTTTCAAGGCGTTGTGATCAGGGTGCTCGGCTGGCGTTGAGTCCAGAAGCTGCTGCAGCATGAGGGGGTACTTGGAGATACGTTGCGTCGGTTTGACAAGCAGCGAATCAAGATCCCAAGCCGACGTGATATCGCTTGCGTTATTGTGGCACTCGTCCAACCAGCACTTGACGGTAGGGTTGGTCTGAAGAGCTGCAAGCCTCTGGTTTGCGGCATCATGGTTCTTAAGATAGTTGCCATAGATCACCTCCATGTAGCTCATGTTATCGAGGAAGCATTTGCCGATTGTCGTGCCACGGTCTTTCTCTTCGTCAATCGAGTCGATGCTGGAAGCGGTTCCGTCGCTCTGCGTGGTGGAAATGCTGCCACGTTTGCCATGCCAGCGTGTGCCCTTAGATGGCTGGTAGATTGAAGTCACAGCCTTGCGCAGCTCATCGAAGAACTTGAGTGAGAAACGCTCAATCTCGTCACAGTTACCAAACAGTGTCTTCTTGTCATCTGCACTGACGAAGTCATCGACAGTAGCCTTGTAGATGTCTTCGATAATCTTCAGATCTTGGTGATAGCTGTTCTCGGTGTTGAGCAGTTCCATGATGACATGGCGACGCTTTTGAAGTCGCTTCTGCTCTGGTCCTGGGGAGCTCGTCTTGCCAGGCTTGCTGTGGCTGTCACGGCCTACGTCTAAGGATTCAACACGAGTGGACGCGTCGCCAAACGATGACATGGAGTTGGAAGTCTGCATGTGTGGTGCGTGGCGTTGGCTATCAACCGAGGGACGCGATGGGCCAGGGCTCGGACCCCAAGCACCCTTCCTTATCCGTGGAGATGCCTCACTTGATGCGCGGTCCACGCTGGGTGCAGGTATTTGCGGAGCTTCAGACATGCCGTAAGGAACAGATGGCATAGGTGGAGGCGGCGGTGGCGCATGGTTCGGCAATGGAGGAGCCAGAGTAGGTGATGGTAGCTGAGATGGAGGCGCAGACCCGTCTATGCTGTTCTTCGCGTGTTCGCCAGCAGCATGGATGCGCGACAAATCAATGTGGCCAGGCGTCGAGATGCGCAGGCCTTCAGACATGAGGGTCGGGGAGATGGATGTGCTCGCGGGTCCTATGCTGGATCTGGGGGTGTACCCAGCATCTTTTGGCGGAGGAGTCGGCGGTCTGAAGTTATCTTGAAATTCGGGTGAACTAGCTTCACCTCGCTGCCTGCGCTCCCATAGCTCGTTGGCTTTGGCGATCTGAGTTGCAAAGTCTTCGCCATCGTCTTGTACGTGCACCTCGGGTGTGCTAGTGCCATTGATTGCGCCAACAGCTGGGTCGCCCAGGTTCATCTCAGGAACACGATCGAAGGCGTTGTAGCCATCCTCGTCGCGACCAAATACGACAGCCGTGCCCATAGAAACCAATGCGTCTGGGGGAGTGTCCGGGGTGACGGCAGGAATCTCGTACTGTGAATTGCTCCTCGAAGGCTCTTCCGATGGAGGTGTAGACTTCAACGCGCGCTCACTTGCGATACTGTCCAGAAGGTTCTGGATCATAATGGCATTTGAGCCGCCATTTTGCGACAGCCGCTCGAGATCGACTGAGTGCTTTTCCATCTCCTGGAGCAGATCGGGTGTTATGGTGCCAGTCGCATTGTACTCATCCAGAGCGCGAGAGATTGTGGGATTTGAAACGACGTTATCACTCGTCACTGCAAAGGCGGTCATCGGCTGGAAAGTAGAAGGCTTCAGCGTTTCCTGTCGATTGTCGTTCTTTCGCGGAGTTTCCTGGAACTCGCTATCGGGGAATTCACCCTCGTCAGGAGATTCATTCCATCCGTTTGCTGTGAAAGCTTGATGGTTCTGATGCAAGCTCTGGGCGAGCTCGTGAGAAGCTTCGGCGCGTTCGTGCTTGTCTTCTGTGTTGTTGAAGTCACTCGACCATGGCACGTCTTGTGAGGTTTCACGGGAAAGAGCTGGCTCGTTGTCCAGCATGATCCTTATTGAACCCTGATCGGTTGTAAGTGCTGTTCCAGCTTCCCAGCGGTCATTCACGTCGATCGAAGACTCATCAGCAGAAGGGCCACTAGCGTCGTAGCCTTCGTCTTCACCTGATCGGCTGTTGGATGAAGAGCCGCTTCGTTGGCGCATTAGCATCACATTGTCCAGAAGACTGTTGCGAGGTGGAGGTAGTGAAGGTCGTGATGACTCTGTGGTGTCCGCTTCGACATGTGATGGCTGGTCCAGCGTTGATTGATACGTCGTCGATGATAGAAGCATTGCTGGCTCGTCTTGTGCCACGTGGGGTTCATGCGACTGTTCGAATTGACGCCCAAGCACCGGGCTTTCCTCATCATCGATCTCGAAGTCAGTATGCTCCGCGGATCCCGCGGTCTTTGGTTCCTCGGGGTCGAGCAGTCCCCTCGGCTGCAGAGCAGCACCGGTGTCCAGGCTTAGACCTCTTGGTCGCTCCGTTGTAATCTCCATCTTGTCTTCAACAGGTACGCTGTTTGTGTCGTCCACGGGCTGTTGCTGTGGCTCTTGCTCAATCACCACGCTGTCATTCGCTGCGCCTGCAACTGCAAGTGGGCTTTGCTCAACTGACACCTGTCGCGATCGGCTTCGTGATCTGCTTTTCAAATCGTCTTGCGATTTGGTCTCGTCCAGGTTTTGCGATATTGCCTGCTGAATCCTTGCACGGCGCGCAGCAAAATCTACTTTTCCGAGTTCAGGGATCTTGCGCTTGTTGTGCTCCTTGTTCGCATCGTAAGGCTTTCCCATCCATTGCTCACTCGGTTTGCCTCTGGCTGTCGAATTTTGAAGCCGGTCGCCGGCTGCTCGCGCCCGGCTGGCTGCCGTGGTCGCTGCACTAACTGGTTGTCGGGGCCTTGAAGAGCGCAGAGGTGGAGAGAGTTTTGGTGGTGGAGGTACGATCTTTGCGGAGAGTAGCTGGTTGTTGTTGCCAGCTGAGAGAGGAGGCGGATTGTAGCGCCTGTTCTGTGGTGTCGCAGTCTTCTCATTCTCCTTATTCGTATGATGCTTCATCCTGGTCGGTGATTTGGAGAGTTTATTTCGTCCACTGTAATTTGATAGGGAGGAGCTCGCCCTCGATTGTGGTGCGGATATGGGAGATCCCCCAGTGCGTCGTGTCGGTCTGACAGGTATGCGAGATGTCGGAGAGTCTTTACGCAGCCTCGTTGAAGGAGAACCGAAAGGACTGAGAATGGGAACATGTGACGTGTTAATAGTCGGCATGATTGGCAGCTGACCCTGCAGGTAATCTAAATCACTTCTGCTGCGCTGGTGATGCAGCTTGTGATTGGCATGTGGAGACAATGGCTGCAAGCTCTCTTGATGCGACTGACTTCTTCCGTGGCTCAACGCAATACTGCCATCACTCCCTCTCCGCATTGAAGACTGGAATTTGGGCAATGGACCGTAGCCGTCGAGCTGGAAGTTGCCGTTCCACTGGCCGTCCGACGTGATTTCGCCAAAGAGAGGACGCGATGCCTTTTGTTCTGCCTGCTTTGCCTGCCTTGGGCTGAATGCAGCATGCGGCTGACTCTTCGTGCTCAATGTGCCAGATCCGAAAGAGCTTCCGGTGTCAAACGAGGCCGATGCGCTCTTGTGCGGTGACTTTGGCTGTCCAGGCCTCCTCTTCTGCAGTTTCGCACCTCCAGATCCGGGCTTAGATGGGCTGGTCGGTGACTTGCTCCTTCCAATATCGCGACGATATCGCTCGTTACTGATGCGTACCGACAGAGCAGGCTGCACGGCGCCCGGGAGGGCCTTCTGGTCGAATCTGTTTGCGATGTCCTTGACCGTGCCAGGGGCCCGCGAAGGCAGGAGGACTGGATGTGATTTTTGGTTGCCGAGAGCCTTGTTCGCATACGCTCCAGTTCCGGCAGGTCCAGAGGCGCTGCGTAGTTTGTTTCTGTTTGGCGACCGTGAGGCGGCTCTGTGCGCGGCGGTGGGAGCAGCGAAGTAGCCCGCACTGACGGTCTGCATGGCGGCAGGAAACGAGGGATCCGATGGCTCAGATTGCTGTTCCAACGGCGGCGGCGTGGGAGTGAACGAAGTGTGGTAGAATTCCATGGGATCGACAGGGCCATTAACGCTAGCGCTCACGAAGGGCGGCGGCGAAGGGTCGTCGTGGTCACGCGGCGGGCGCATCATATCGAGAGGATCTTGGAGGTTGTTGTGGTGTTGTTGCGCCCACTGGTCGTGGCCTTGAGCTTGCATGGCGGGTACATTCGCGGCGGGCTCATCGCATGCTGGAGCGGACGACGTGCGATGATGATGATGATGCGAGCGAGCGAGCGCTTAGCCGGGAGCTGTTCGACGGGCGGGGAGATCGAGATTGAGTATGACGGCGGAGGGTCCGAGGACGATGGAGATGTCTCGCGGCGGCGGCGGGAGCAGGACGGGGAGAGTGGGCGGAGGCGGTGGTGGTGTTGGGAGTGAAGGGTGCGTTTGTAGGCGTCGCTCTGTCTGTCTCGCACGAACCAAGAGAACGTCGTCGCAGGTCCAGTGCCAGCGCCAGAGTTGGCCGGGCTGGAGGAACAGGCTCTAAGCAACGTCTGGCTTGGCGTGATGTGGGACTTGTCACCAGGCGCGGAGCGAGCCGGGATACGCCTGCGAGGCCGCGGTGCAAGAGGCAGGGCCGGGTGCAGACGATAGGGGGATTAATTATTGCTGTTTGGTGGGTAAGAAGATAGGGCCTTGCCAGCTTCATCTTCTTCTTGCGGTGAGGTCGAGGCGAGATTCACGCAGTGGCAAGGCGGTGCAGCAGGCCTACGCCAATCCCAAGTCGACAACGCCGCAGACCTGGAACAGCACAACGAGGCCCGACCAGCGGCGTGCACGGCCTGAGGCGTGCAGTAGCTCTGCGTAGCTCTGCGTGTAGTCGCCTAGTCCAAACGGCAAAACGCTCCCCGTTGCCGGTCTCAGAGGCAGAAGGCTTGAGAAGCGTGCTCGTCAGAGTTCGAACATGCTTTTCGTACATGTAAACATCTGCCTCTGTGCTGTTTGCTTCACTTCCTTCATAGTGGGAGCGGGGCCACCTCAGGGTCTGGATATGGCTCTTACTCTTCCATCTTCCGAACAGAAATCTCCGCATAGTCTTTCTCTTGACATCTACACTTCCACCCTCTCACGTCATAGCCAACAAGTGCCAACTGCCCTACAAATCCGACTAGCCGGGCTCCGAGTCGATCAATGCGAAGCGAGCTGTCCTCGCCTGCCCAAGATAGAGGGCGCTTACCCTCGATCCATCCAACCACCTCATCGATCTGGCAAACCCAACTTGACCCGCTTCTGCCAATGCAGCAGTAGTCATCGCATCCTCCTGCACACCATCGACCCGAAAACCAGGCAAAGACACGACGTGGGAAGAAGCCCTCGAGCGCAGGCCCGTCTGTTGTGACGGGGCTTGCACCGGCTCTGCGCGCCCCGGAGCGTGGGAGATGATGAGATCTGCAGGCACTCGCAGCAAGCGTCGAAGCCTAACCCTCTAGCGCCATCCGTCCCATGTCTTCCGCGACAACGAACGCACCACCGCCTCCTAAGGGCACTCACACGATACCTGTCACGCATTTTTCTTGTTGCCGCACCATAGCGTAGGCGCCGCAGCAGGCTGGGCTGTTGCAGCATTTGAGGTAGGGGATCTCGCTAGTCTAGGCCATGTGTGGTCGTGCATGCATGCTCGATGCTCGGATTTTTCTGACAGGTCCCCTTTTTTCCATTTTTACTCGGTTGTTTGATTAAAAGAATACACCAACCACATGAGTCAATTCGTGGTTGTTTAGTGCGCATGCTGGTGCTCCGAACGCCCTATTCCTCTCGCTCCCTGCAGCGTGCAGCGACCATCAAGCTGACCGGGTCCATGTCACCGTGATCATCACATCGTGCATGCTCGTTTTCTTTCAGGGTCAGCTGTTCAGCCGGCCACATCGATACCGTATGCACGGCTGCGTTGTTCCTGCACCGGGTGCCACCACACTGCGCCGGCTTTCTCGGTTGTCGACACCACCATCATCGGCAAGAGACGCAAGGTGTCGTGTGTGTCACTCCAGCCACACTCCCATGCCCAACTGCCGGAGAGCCTCAATGCATGCCATGCATGTGGTGTGTTTTAGTGACGCAAGCGAGGGTTGGGAGCGCGAGAGGTCGCGCTCACGGGTAACAATCACAATAACAATATCAAGCGCGCGGACTGTTCGAGTCACAGCAACGCGAAGTAGGTCAGGTGCGCACCCTCAAAGCCGTGCCGCGGTAAATGCTTGAATTGCGCGTGATGTGATGATCTATCAAGCTATATCTCATTGTCGGTAGTAGCGACACGAGGTCAAGGAAATCCGGCATTGATGTTACAGCACGATCGATTCGTCCGAGATCGAATATCAGACAGGTCCCCTTAACTCACAAGGCTCACCATCCCTCGCAGCCCCGTGAGGAAAAAGCAAACCCTTTCTCTGCCTTTGTGCTTTCGGAGAATTAACAGTCAGTCTGATATCCCGAGCTCAAAGAGTGGATACTCAGTATTATAGGGGATCGAAGGTATATACCGCCACAGGGAGAATGCACATGTGAATGAGCAAGGCTGGGAGTGGGCTTCAAAGGCACAGCGGTGGGCAGTCCTGGCGAAGCGCCTTGGTGCGATGTGGTCAGTTCTTCGTATTAAGGGGTGGGATGTTTGAATTGCATCTCTGCTCTGTCTGTTCGGCTTCAATGTTGCCGGATGCGGAATGACGCTCCTCGGAGGAGGTCTGGTATCGCGAACTCTCCTGCTGAACCCGTCATAACAATAACATCAGAGTCTACGCTAGGCGACGGAACCAACGTACCGGTTCGTATGCTTGATTGCTTTTGAATTCATGACTTGACGATACTTTCTGGATGATAGCACAAATTGCAGTTGGTTTCATGTTGCTAAGCTTATCCATGTGACCGTAGAACTTGTAGATCATTCCAGGCGTCTGGACATCACCCTCGGACCTAAAGTATCGACAATTACCATCCCGTCCTTGGAGAGCACTCAAACACTTCTGAAACAACTCTCTTGTAAATTGTACTAAAATGCAGAGATACGTGGGTGTTTCAGGCGCTTCAAGTGCCGTCGCGATGATGCCTGGCGTTCACTTCCGTCTCCCAATAACCCCATACCCTGACCAAACCCTATCCGTCGAGACAAAGAAACATCGATTCCAACCGCGCAGCGTTGCTTGCAACGAACAACTGCACTCCCCACAAACACGTCGTCCGAATTCTGCCCTCAATAAGAAAAATACTGAAAGAAAAAACACATGCATCAGTACCACAATGAGTCCCTTGGCAAATGGAGGCCTTCAATGAAAGGGAAGGCGAGTGGATGCAGACAATCAATTGTAAGAGCCCGTCCATCCACCTTACCTTCTTCAGTCTCCTCAGTAGCTCTTCATCGATCGACCACGAGACTCTACAGCAGTCTCCAACAGAACCAAAGCATGCGTCTCCTCATCCTCACCGCCCTCTTGGCCTTGCTCGCCAGCCTCGTCCTCGCCAACGACACCATCGACTGCCGCTCCAGCAATCGCAACGGCGAGCAGAACCGCGAGATCGTGCAAGCCATCAACGCCTTCTGCGGCTGGACTTGGGATTTGGTACGATTGTCTTTTCCCAGTGTCCTCTTCAACTCACACTTCACCCTTCCCTCTCCTCCTCGCGCACTCCTCTGCCCACCCCATTCCACCCTTGTCTTCTTCTCATCCACCCATCCACTCATCCACGCGCCCCAACTCGTTCCCGCTCGCTGACGACTTGCAACGCAACAGACCGTCCCCAGCTTCAAAGCCAAGCTCGGCTCCTACAGCAAAAACGGCCGCATCCGAGTCAACATCAATGGCGGCTCCTGCGCCAAGACATCGTGGGTGCCGCGCAAGTACTGCATTTCGCAATTCTACCGCACCTGCGCGGTGTCCGTCAAGGCCGGCAGGGGAGGCAATGGGGTGTTGGGCTTCGGTCCGGGCGGGTGTCAGAAGTTCACCATCTCGGGTGCGTGAGTGTAACTAATTAGGAGGAGGGAAAGTAGATCCCTTTCTTTTTTTGGGGGGGGGGGTTGGGTTGGGTTGGGTTGGTCTTGAGGTCTAGTTGTAGTTTGATGAGAAGGCTACTTGGTGATGTGGTTTAGTCTAGGGCTTGTACGCTTCTTCGACATGAGATATCGACGTTTTTCTAAGCTGCTTCACCCTCCTCCATTTTTCTCAGCATGTTCTCGATTTTCCTCCTCTCAAAGGGGAACCACACAGGGTACAAGAACGGCCTGAGATCAAAGCGGTTGTCGTCAGGCGTGTAGTTCTCCAAGTACAGTCCGGGAGTCATAGTCGTCATTTTATGCCTGTTGATCGCGTAGAACCTCATGAAATCGCCGACCTTGGCATACACTTGTTTGGGAGACATGTGGTCGCTCCAATCAACGACGAGGCGTTCGAACATGCCGACCATGCCAAGCTTGAAGGTCTTGCGCAGGCGACCCAGAGTGGAGAGCTCATCGTAGGTGAAGCCCATGTCTGCTTCGTCGGACTGCACGTATGAGTCTGTGATTGGTTCGAGTTCGGCAGTAGGGACTGCGGTAATGAATTCGTGCAGGATTGGGAGGGAGAAATTGGTCTCGGCCCAGGAGATGAAGGACTTGAGATCGGTCTTCGAGATGCCGCCGATGGGGTTGATGTCGGCTGACGAGCAGTCATACTTGGTGAGGTAGCCGCGAAGGCACTCGTCCACGTTGGCGGAACCAAGGACAAGGAGGTTACCGGCGCCACCTCGTGAAGAGGGGATGAGCTGGGCCAAACCGTAGGCGAGGACCATTCTTGAGCGGGATTGGAAGTTCTGGAGGGCGAGGTTCTCGGAAACTTGGCCACCTTCGGTTTTGAATTTAGGCTTGAAGTTCAAGGTGTCTGTGACAACGTCTGAAAGAGCGTTGAACATAGGATCGATGTTGGTGTCGATGTGGTAAGAGCCGATGGCGGCGGCGAGATCCCTCGCTCTGTCACGTGTCTCTTTGGACGACTGCTGCTTCATTCCCATGAAGACTGTTGTGAAGATCTTGTTACAGAATTGCTGTGGTGTCAGCTGGTCGACTTCGATACCACCGCACAGGCGCTTGGCATCGCTGATGACGACCTCGTTTCCATTCCTGATCTCCTCAACCACAAGTCGACACATGCTGAAAACAATCGTAGCAGTAGCACAGCTATCAATGCCACCACTGAGCGGTACGAGGTAGCCTGCAGTCCTGCTGCGGCGCAGATAATCCCACAGCCAGCAGGCAGGACCGAGGGCAATCTCTTCTTCGGGGACATGATAGAATGGCTTCTTCCTTGGTGTCAGGCTCAGACGAGGATCGAGGACCTTTGATGCTTTGCAAAGCTTGAAGTCAACCTGAATACGCTCGAACTTCGTCGCATTCGGGTCTTGTGCCTGCATGCCACGACTAGGTGAGGTACGATACGCCCAGATCTCGTCAAGATCCACGGTGGCGGTCTGCAACTCCACGTCAAGAAGGGAGAACTGGGAGCCCTGAGCAAGGACGTGGCCAGAGTTGAGGATCATGGAGCAGCCATCGTAGTACAGCCTGTCACCGTCGCAACCTCTTTGGTTGGAGTACATGTAAACACCTCCGGTCTTGGCGGTAGCTTCTGTGATGAGGTTGATGCGGGTGTCAAGCTTGCGGAGCTCATGGTGGCTACCACTTGAGTTCATGATAATCTCGATACCAGCAAGACTGTACAGTGTGTGCGGCGATAGAGGAGTCCAAAGCTCTTCACAAGTCTCGGTGGCGAAGGTGCCATCGATTGCTTCGAACACAACCTCACCGATGCGACAACGTGTCTGCTTGCCTGCCAGATCGCGGATGACAGCAGGGAGGACATAGTCATCGACTCTACCACGTGGCCAGGGAGTGAAGTACCTCATCTCCCTGTAGTTGCCGTCGTTGGCCATGTCCAGCTTGGGTCTGATGGCAAGCACTTCGCCATTGAGAGCAATGAGCCTGGCATTGTAACTCGAACCTCTGTGACGGATGGGAAGACCTAGGTCGAGGATGATGTCTTGACACTCCGGACGCGAGATGATGTCGGCGGCGACATCCCATGAGTTGTCGTACACATCGTTCTCTAGCCAGTGGTCAAGCAAGCCATATCCAGGAATGCAGAGCTCTGGTGTGAGGATGATCGATGCGCCGGCAGTTTTGGCCTGTGTGATGGCTTGGATAATGCGGTCTCGGTTACCCTCGTAGTCCAGCACCCACTGGTTAAGTTGTGAAGTCGCTAGGATGCACTTTCGAGTCATTGTGGTTGGTGGTTTGATTGCTTGGTCGGTGTCACGGAAAAGTTGCGCCGACGTTTGGCTTGTCATTTGGCTTGTCATTGCAACAAGCGTGGCCCAATGAGGCTTAGTGTGATCTGGGTCCTTCCGAACTCGCGTGCAGCATAAATTTAGTACTAATCAGGAGCTGTGGATACCAAGTGAGTGTGGTCATCTTGATGTACGAATGATGATAGTATCTCCTAGCATTTCAGTAAAGGCATGGTGTATCTAAAACGACTCATATCTCACTGGCGTTCTGCGTCCTTCGACGTGAAACATGGCAACGACTTCACCAGCTTGAGCCGCTATTGAGATACATTCTCGGGTTTGGAGATATACTCGCCTGATCCTCACCCTTTACACAGCTACAAAGTGGCGACCATGATATTTGTGAGGAGACTCGTGCGTGAAAATCATAGATCCATCATTGATTACATAGCAGCATGCACGTCTGCCAGCACAAAGTGGCAACATTCGTTAGCCTTTGGAGCCAAGTTTTGATGATGGAGCGGAAGGTTCGGCTATCGGTTGGAGATTTTGGCCCTAACAAGCACGTGGACACGGTGATGAGCGGTTTAAATGATAGCGAGCGTTTGCCGTCTCCCTGAGACCACGAAAAACATCAGGCAGGTATCAGTGCCGAGGAGACGGTGTATCATCAAGTGTTTCAGGTACAGTTTGAGCAGTCGCAGGCTGATACTTCAGTAGCGTCCTGGTGATGCTATCGAGCTTCACCTTAAGTGTCCAATCAACAAGACGGAGGCGCTCCGGAGACTAGGCGAGGCAGACAAGAGCCGAAGGCTGAGCGATTTTGGATTTTGAATCATGCGGACGGCGGGCGTTGTACGGGTTGTAAAGGCGGGAAAGGCATTTCGTGCATACCCTCCGCGGCGATCCTGGGATCTTGGGATGGAACCCACTTGGCAGTGAGATGGTGGCCGGTTCGGGAAGGGATATGCATCGATGGGCAAACACTTGAACAGTGCATGTGGAGCAATGTTTACCTTATGTACTGCTATCCACCGCCGACAAACGCTCACACGGCAGCACCGCGCCGTGGCACACTCGGACCACGGCGTGCAATCTCGCTCTGCCGGTTGTGGTGCAGAGGCGGAATCATACAGAGCATGCACCAGCAGTAGCTTAATCTCAATCTCGCCGCCGCCAAGCTGGCTTGGGTGGTCGTCCGGCACGACTGCTGGCCTGAGCTTTGCCTCTAGCTCTTGCCGTCGACTATCGCGCGCCTGCCCTGTTTGGCTTGCTTGCTGCTGTACAAATACCCGCCCTGCCCAATCCCGCCACCACCCCAACACTCTCCTCGCCTCCGACGACACCTCACTCCATCTTCACACCACGCCCGTCAGCCACATCTTGCTGCGCTCCTGCCATTGATACCCCACTCCCTCTCCACAAACAACTAGGTAAGCATTGACGCGCTCACTGAACTTCGACAACCCTGCCACCGAGCACGGCCTGCCTGTTCCTTCGTAAACATTGTGCTGACGACGACGCGCCGATCAGATCTCCATCTCTCCACACCCCATCATCACCATGCTCTACTCCACCGTTGTCTTCGCCGCTGCTGCCTTCTCTGGCTTTGTTGCCGCCCAGAGCGGTAACTCGACTGTCACCGTCGATCCCAACTCTCTATCATCAACCCTCCGCCAGTCTATCTGCCGCGCTCAGCTCCAGACCTGCCCTAAGCTTTGCCCGGACGAACGCACCACCTCGGACGGAAACACCTGCGACGTCGTAAGTCGATCATGTTCACCTGTATCATAACTGCAGCGCACACGCTGACACTTTTCCTAGAACACCCTCTCGTACAGCTGCGTTTGTGCCTCAGACAACCAGAGCCCCGATGTCGCCGACTACGAGCAGACTCTTCCTGCCCTCGTCTGCGAACAGTACGTGATCCAGTGCACCGCCGCCCACCCCGACGATGCTGCCGGCCAGAAGGCTTGCCAATCTACTACCTGTGGCAAGAAGAGTGTCGACGAGGCCGCTTCAAGCTCCAGCTCCAGCTCTTCTGAAAGCTCTTCCTCCACCGCAACCTCGACCCGCTCTGCTTCTGGCTCCGATGCTTCCTCGACCGCCAGCCCGACCTCCGGCGGCGATGAGGCCTCCTCGACCGCCAGCCAGTCCGCTTCTGCTACTGCCGATTCCGGTGCCGCATCTGGCATCGCCAGCACTGGTGTCCTCGCTGTCGGTCTTCTCGCCGCCTTCGGCATCGTCTTGTAGATCAATTGATTGAACAACGGCAAAGGAGTTTGGCGTGGATAACGAAGATACACAAAAAAAGCTTGGGACTATCCGAGCGCGACAACTTGCGAAGCATGCATGGAGTTCTTCTCCGAGCTGGTGTGCAGCTCCTCATTGACGACTGCGAAACGACAACGACAACGAAACAGCCCCCCGTCCGGAGAAGACCAACGCGAATTGGTGGTATTGTTGGATGCAAGCTGACATGGTTGGGGGGTTCTTACTATAATATCTTCTCTTCTTCTCGTAATTAGCACTTGTCGAGGCAAGCGCCGCCCGGGCGTCTCGACAGTATATGTGCGGCTATCCCGCACTGTAATGGAATATTATCCTTCAGGTCCACCAGCAAACCCGCTTCCAATCTTTTCTGGCACGCTGTAACAGTCCGTCTCATCGATACTTACATTGCTACGCGTTTAGCATGTGCAAGTCAATGAAATCCTCAGCCGAGCATGGAAGCTTTCGGGTGGCTGGGAAGTCTAATCTTCGGTGTGAACTCGGCCGCGTAAGCAGTTACGACGAACCGGATTCCCCATTCGAAAGGACCGTCCGTCTGCTTCTCAAGACAGACACGATGAGGGATCGTCAAGAACGGGATCTTCACAAGCAATGGAGACATTCGCATGCAAGGCGCCGCGGCACTTTCGAACTCTCTGGAGACATTCGAAGTACACTTCCTGCTGTCTATTTCTAGCCTCAATACTTTATATGTCGTTTGCCATCTCTCGGGCCTCACGAACAAAGTGGATGTACACTCATGCTAGTGCACGACGGTTATTGGCATTGCACGATCAACACTATCAGCTTGACTGAGACCGGACCACCCTCCAACAGTATAGCGTTACAAGAGTGAGACGAGGGTCAATGAGAATCGGGAAGCTCCATGCGTATTGTATATCAGGACATAAGAAAGCCGAAAGTTGGAGTGTGACTTGGATGTCGAGCCGCGCCGTGCTTTGTGGAAACGAGCGTGTTATACCACTGATCGTCTTGCTGCCGTACTACATTAGGGAGCGATCGTGTCTTAAAGCAAATCCTTGGCGGACTCTAGCCATCCCGATCCATCTTCTCTCTGTTGCTGCTGAGAGTGTCTCCGACCACCGCCCGTTACTGATGTCGAGTCGTAGACTTCCTACTGCCCAACGAACTGCAGAGCGTAGCTGGTCTGGGCACCCTCGTTCGCAACGTACCAGTCTACCTGAGTGCGGGAGGGCAAGTACAAACCCGAATAGGCAGTGTACAAAGGCACCCAATAGACTGCAAGGAACATTAGCAAGACGGCCAATATTATTCAAAGCGTCGCCAAGATTGCAAGACTTACTGATGCCTCGCTGGCCACTGGCGCAATCGACAGGCACAGAGTAGCCCTCCGACTCCGAGATGGTTTCTTCGTACCCGACATCAACGCTCACCGACGCCCCGAAGATCTCGAAGAATCCCACGGACATGCTAGCAGAAAGTCCCGATCCGGGCCCCGTGCAACGAGACGGCGCGGCCCAAACACGGCAAGCGGCAAGTGATAGGAATTTCGGATGCCACTCTTTCCAGACAACTGAGCAATTGCCAGCGGCAGAAGACTCAGTGAACCTAGACTCTTACTGGACAATGGATGGCATTGTCGACACGGGCCAGTTGTTCTTCGATCCTTTCGCAACCACAACGTCGGAAATTGACCACTTCGTCAATTTCTTCGCGGATCTAGGGCAATGACCTTCAAGAAGTAGTATTTTTAGGGTGGGCCGAGAAGCCTGACCAACATCTCAACCTTTTTCAGAACCATGATTTTATCACGATACAAGTCCGGTCATTCCAGGGTGACAACATCAAATTTTGGCAGACAGTGCACAAGGATCGCAAGAAATGCATAATAACATGGCTTTGTCTCGTTGGACATCAAATCGATGAATTCCGCTGATCGATCAATCGTCAATGCTGAGAGTACTTTTACACGCAGTGCCGCAACAGTACTAGCAGCCCACATTGGCGGTGGGAATAAAGTGTGTAATAATCAAATTTTCATGTAACGACATCTCTAGACTGACTTCGGCGCAATCACCCTTCAAGTTTGCCAGCATCTGACTCACCCGGCCCTCACTCCAGCGTACAACCTGGCACACGCCTACAAGCCCCCTAACGGCTTACTCACGATGTTGACTTGGCCAACTCCACGTGTCGTTCATCTTGCGTATGCGGGTATCTTCGAAGAGTCAGTTTCCGTATTGCCAGGGCTACAAGTCGTAGTCTCGATGATGATCGGTCCGCGCGCGCCATTCTCTGCCGATTGCAAGATCTCCGCTGCGTCCTGGAAGCCTTTGAACTTTCTCGTCGGGGTGCCTTCGGCATAAAGGTAATCCATCTGTTCCAGAGTTAGGCCCTTGGTCTCTGGAACGATGAAGAATGACCAGATCGCCGTCAAGATCGATCCGGCGCCCCAGATGAAACCCTGAAAACTTGTCAGCACCATGTTTTCGGAGCGAGCGGATCCGTCGCGCTGAAGAGACTTACAATCGAGCTCCTAGATTGCCATAGCCCTCATCCTGGAGATACGGCGATACAGAGGTTATCAGCAGAGACACACCAAAGCTGACGAAGAGAGCAACTGAAAGCACCCTCTCCCTGTTGCGCGACGGCGCCGCCTCCGTGGATATGATCCAAATGAGAGGCGACATGACACCAGAAGAAAGCTGCCACAGAAACAAGAACGCGACCGATGTTGCGCCGGATGTCGCCGTAGCAGGGCTGACGGCCGTGTTGACGCTCGCGATGACTATCATGAAAACGGCATTCGCAGCCGAACTGAGAATGATTACTGGCCGTCGACCAAAGGTGTCCGGGAAAACGTGCCCAGTAAGAGCGCCCAGCGACACCAGAATCATGCATCCCAGGCCGGTAAAAGTGGTGTCTTTGAGGTATCCGAACATGTTTTTGTAAATAGAAGTCTCAGTCCTTAGGCTGTGAACGGCAACGGTGTTGGTAGTTGCAATGGATGTTGAGCTTGGGACGATGAGAAGTAGTTATAACTCAAGACCAATCCATGATAGTGCTCTCATCGGGCCAGGAGGCTTCGAATCGTAGCGAGTGGCGCAAGCTCATCTTTGCCTTCGTTCCATCTGATCTTGCGAACAGCCCATCCAAGATAACCAGGTTGCCTTATCCGATATCCTTGGATCCTAGGGCGCGATCCCCACGGGGTTGCACGCAGCCTATCTCTTCGGTACTTTCCACAGCGCTGTAGGCATTATGGTAGTGGCGTAAAGAGAGTGTGAACGACATTGGGTTTAAGCTTTGACACGATATGTCGCCCACAGAACGACGTCCGGCGGCGCCGACGGCGCCGACAGTGCCGTCGGATGTATCTACGAACGCAACACGACTGCATTGATGGAGCCCGCCGCTGAGGGTCACACGGCCGGGTCCTAGCCATGCGTCGTTCTCGATAAAGTATTGAGATGACTGTCAAGTAGTCTACCTCTGACCGATGTACCAAAACTAGCAGCATCCCACCGCGAAGCTTGACCGTTGAGCGATCAGTTGATGAATCTCTGTTCGATATCTCCAACACTAGCTAGTCTTGCCAACACACAAAATGACCCGATCATCCATCACCGAACGTCCCGATCTCAGAGATGTGCTGCCGAGCCACTTTCTGCATGGTTACGCGTACGTCGCAAGAAAATACATCGTCCGAACTTGCCTTCACTGCTGACGTCGCCAAAGCTCTGCTGCGTATCAAATCGAAGGTGCTACACAGAAAGATGGCCGAGGTCTTTGTAATTGGGACAAATTCCTGCAAGGATCCGCGGATACCGGCGACGACGCTTGTCGGTCGTACGATTTGTGGCAGCAGGACGTCAAGCTGCTGAAGCAGGCGGGCGCCAAGTCGTATCGGTTTTCGATCTCGTGGTCCCGTGTCAAGCCACTTGGTTCGTTGCCTCCAAGGCGAGATTGGAAACGTCGTCCGCTGACTCGAAGAAAGGTGGCGCAGATGATGCGGTGAGCGAGAAAGGACTGAGATACTACGATAATCTGGTAAGTCGTGGTCGTTGCTTCAACGGATTAGAAAGCTCTTTGATGGATGCAAGACTTATTGTGTGCTAGATCGATGGCCTCATCGCCGCCGGCATCGAACCAACAGTCACTCTCCATCACTACGATACGCCTCTCGCTCCGGATCAAAGATATCGCGGCTTTGCTGCAAGCGACCCGAGGCAGCTGATCAGGGATTTCGTTGCATACGCCGAATTGTGTTTCGAACGGTATGGAGACCGTGTGAAGAGATGGCTCACCATCAACGAGGTCAGTAGAGTGTCCCTTCAGAAATATTCGGGGTGAGCTCGTCTGATAGCTGAATCTTGTCTAGCCGTGGATCTACTGTTCCATCTGCGCTGATGGTCTTGTTCCCGACTACAGCCCCAAAGACTTCTTCAGGTGCGTAACAACTGGGTGTCATGATGCTCCGCGTACAAGCAAACTCAGATCTTTCCACAGAGTGGAACACAACTGCTTGCTGGTCCACGGTAACGTTGCCCGACTTTACCGCGAACGCTTCCAGAAGTCACAGAAGGGTCAAATTGGAATCGCTTTGGTGAGTTTGCCAAGAACTACCGGCAAGATGGCTATATCAATGGTGATCTAATCGCCCTATCACTCAGAACTACGACTGGGTAGAACCTATCGACGACACGGCGGAAGCCGAGCACGCTGCCCGAATCGCAGAGCAAAGGTCTCTAGGTTGGTGGACACTTCCCATCTGTAAGCAATCTGGAGTTCCGTTTCCGTACGAACAGCCCGGAATGACACAAAACCGCAGTCAACGGAACCCAGATCGACGCATGGGACCACTATGGTGATGTGTTTCCCAAGCTTTCAGACGAGGAGCTTGAGATGGTCCATGGCTCGGCCGATTTGTGAGAAGCTTTTTCCATATCTCCATCCCTAGATAAAGCGTGACCGCCCTCCTGACATGTGATAAGCTTCTCGATCAATCACTACGGCACGATGTGGGCGACAGGCAAGCTCATAGAGCCCTACAAAGCCAGCAGCTTCCGAGACCTCGACGACGTAGAAAAGACCCACTACAAAAGCGGCAAAGCCATCGGGCGCCGTGGCGAGAACGGACATCCGCACACAGGTACGTGGCGACGCAGTGGCCTTGTTCGACGCTCTTTGGCTCGGCCGGGTTCCCTCACGAGCAATTGCTCATGTTGACGGTTGAACAATCCTCAGTGCCTTGGGGATTCAAGAACATGCTGGTCCACGTCTGGCAAACATATGCAAAGGCCACGAACCTTGATATCTACGTCTACGAGAACGGCTATGCGGTCGAGCACGAAGCAGACCTACCACTTCACGAGATCCTCGACGACAAGCACCGGCAGGAGTGTTACTTGCTCTACATCTCCGCACTTTGCGAAGCAGTCCGAGATCACGGTGTGCAGATAGCTGGGTATCATTGCTGGAGCCTGCTGGAGTGAGGCTGTCCTTTCCCTTGATCACTAGCTGGTGGAAAAAGTGTGCTAATGTCTGCGTAGCAACCTTGAGTGGAACTTTGGATTTCGACCGCGGTTTGGTCTGACGTATGTCGATCGGGAAGACGGATACAAACGCATACCAAAAGACTCGATGAAGGTGGTGAAGAATATTTGGAATCATGTCATTGCGCCGGCATGATAGACCAAAAGATACTTGGCCGTGGAATCTTGCAACCTTAGGTCGGTCTCATTGATCTCATGTCTTTCTACTTCTCGTTCTCGCGCTCGTCCAGGCAGACGCAAATGGCTGCGATGAGCGTAAGATCGACGTTGGGCGCGACTGTAACAAAGTACTATAGATAAAATTGTCAGCGAAACACTTTTCAAAACCGATTGAGAAGGACCAAAACTCACCGTCTGCTTATCCCCAAAGATCTCCCTCACATTGAAGAACTTCCTCGCCACCTCCGCCACGGGGCGGCCACCGAGCGTAATCGTCGCACTACGATCAAACCAATCACCCTTCAAATCCAACTCAATCTCCTGCCCATCCGCCGCATTCTTGAAATGCACGCTACTCTTGCTGCTACCAAAAGAAAAGTGCCCTTTCACCTCAAAGCTGTAGCCCTGCGGACTCTCGCACACGAAACTCTTCTGAATGGCGAGCATCTTCTTTTTGACGGTGAAGAGCTCGTTGCCCTGCAGGTCGGTGAAGGCCTTGGTGCCGTGCAGCGAGAAGACTTTGCCTTTGCATTTGCAGACGGGCGTGCCGGAGGCGGTGGTGATGGTGAAGTCGTCACCAGAGAGGGAGAGCATTTTCTCTTTCATCTGCAGGGTTGTGGGTTCGGGGGAGTAGAAGGCTGGGTTGGCGGGTTGAGGGCCTAGGGGTGGGTTGAAGGGGGTCACTGCGGGAGACATTTTATCGATGTTGTTGAAGATGTTGTGGGTTGTGGATTGGGAGGTGTGATGTTGGTTGTGGTGGTGTTTAGGCGTGTTGTTGATGGGGTCTCAAAGGCTCAGGAGGAGATATGGGTCTGGGAAGAAGAGGAAAGTGCGGAACAGCAGAAATCAGGTTTTGGAGTCACAATTGAGGCTGTGAAAGAGCTGAAGGACGTTATTCCAGGCTAGACGTCAGTCGACTCGAGGCAAGCTCGCGGTCTAGATTCAAACTTCATACTAAGCCCCGAGCGGCAAGACGAGCAGTACGGACTTTGAAGCTAGACCGCGAAGCAAGCAAGCAAGCTCACATGCAAGTTCCAAGGTGTTCCTTCGGTGGGGCAGTGTTGCGATCGTCGTGCGACTGCTGTGCAGGAGCGCGGATGCATCGATCGCTCCAACAGGGATAACAAGCTGTCCCAAGGCCCCGATAGTGTTGTAGTGTCCTCATGAACAAGTATACTACCAATATCTTGGTTAGCCTTCGAATCGAGCAAAGTGAAGTTGGCTGGAACAGGAAACCTCGAAAGCCGTGCATCATCAAGCAAAGCTGCTCGCTCAATTAGACTTTCCCCTAGCCAGCCCGCCGCATTAGCGCCTACCCCAAGATTTCCGCCTCGGCCTGAGACTTCTTTTTCATCCCAGGCAAGCAAAGTAATAAAGCCGCCTGGCTAGAATCGCATTCCCAATACCACAACCAACCCACACAACACCCACACTCTCCCACAATGGCGCACCTCGAACCCAAACCCCAGCCCTTCACATTCGACCTCGGCACCCTCCTCTGCAACGACCCCAACCCTCTGCCCTCGCTTGCCGAGAACAAAGAAGAGACTCTTCGCGCCGTCGCACGCGATACAGCCCAAGGCCTGATTAACCAGCTGCTCACCCTCTGCCCCATCACCAAATCCGCCGACGACCAGTCGCTGCAGCTCAACCTCCCCGCGCCCACCACACACCTGCCGCGCGAGAAGCCCGTGCCCAAGGAGAAGGAGAAGACCAAGTGGCAGAAGTTCGCCGACAAGAAGGGCATCAAGCCCAAGCGCCGCGACGGCAAGCTCGAGTACGACGACGCTGCCAAGGAGTGGAAGCCCAAGTATGGCTACAAGGGCAAGAACCCTGAGGGCAAGGTGCCCGAGGACTGGTTGACGATCGTGGACGACAAGGAGGAGAAGAAGGCGAAGCAGATTGGCAGCAAGAGGAATGTTGGCAAGGACATTGACAGGAGGAACAAGAAGATCATGCAACGGAAGAGCAAGATGGGTGTTCGTTGAAGAGGTGGTGTTTGGTATGGAGTAATGTTGATTTGAAAAATTCACGAGCAGGAGGACGAATACTCGCTTGCCTGGCATCTACTTGCTCAGCAAAGGCAGTTCGCGAAGCGGCGGCAACGGCCCAAGTATCGCGGCGTACGTCCATTCTACTGCACCAAGAGACAACTGCTTTGTTTCTTCGCCTACGCTCGAACGGCCGCTCACGAGGACGGTGCAAAAGGACATTGCATGTAAGATGGAGTCTATCGGACGATCAAAAGGAGTTTCTGAACTTTCAAGGGAGTTGAACGGCGTTTCGATACCCTATAAATAGCAAGACACTTGGTCGCTCGACCAAACTCATTACGATCCTTACTCTTCCAAGGTACTCTTTCAGAACTTCACTTGAAACCTCTTGCTGGTCCGTAGCCGCTCTCCGTAGAAATAGAAAGCTACGGGCACTGCGGAGAGCGCCAGACTGACGAAGCCTAGGAGACTGTTGCCCCAACCCCTGCAGAACTGCAATGTTAGCCTGGATCTCATGAATACTGACTTGCTTCCTAGCGGTTAATCAATCGAGCAAGCAGATGCTGCTTAAGAACTTCAAAAAAGCGCGGGAGACGTACTACACAATTTTTAGCTCACAAGTCCAGAACATATCGGTGTTCATTGCAACTCACCAAACCAAGAGCATTATACATCTGCAAACCGAAAAGTGGGAAGACTCCACCTAGGATCTATGTATACGGTCAGCAAACCTGCCTCGATGAAGACTGTCATTGAAAACGGCATCCTTACCGATCGGAGAATGGTATTAGCCGCCATCGCGCTCGCGGCGTACATCGTAAAAGCATCAATCAGATAAGTGTTCACGGCCATGAACGCCGCAATCATGCTAGAGAAAAAGCATCAAAGTCAGCCATGCAGTCCCACACCAGACCGACACAACCCCATCGAAACCGCGAAAAGAAGGAAGGCCAAAACAGCAAACTCACCCAATCCCAACCAAAAGCGTCCCAAACAACGGCACGGCCCAATGCACCGTACTCGCATTCTGCGCCGTCCACCCATACACAAACAAGCCGGCGGGAATAAACGGCGCGCCCAGAATCAGCGGCGGCAGCCTGTACTCCGGTTTCCCCTTGCCTCCATTCTTCTCCGTCAATCGCTTCAGAATCCGATCGGAACTATATCCCAGCGCCGCGAGACCCATGAAATTTCCGACACCCAGACCGATGTAGGTCAGCCCAACAGTCGACTCGCTGAACCCGTAAGCCTCCCTAAAGACGAAGGTAAACGTTGTGAAGAGGAGGTAGAGGATGCCGTAGACGACGGCCATGTACAGCGACATGAGGGCGCAGATGGGCGAGAAGAGCATCAGTTTCGTCGGGCGCGTGATGGCGCGGACGAAGACTTCTTTCGGAGTGAGGTTCTGCTCGAGTTTGGAGCGGAGGGCAGGGTTGGAGGTTTCTTTGCGGAGACGCGCGGTTTTGCGCGCGAGGAGGACGGGCGCGTAGGTTTCGTTGATGGTGAAGAGGGCGGCGAAGGAAACGACGGCGATCGCGATGGCGAGTACCCAGAAGATCCAGCGCCAGCCGGCGGCGGCGGAGAGGAAGCCGCCGCAGACGGGGCCTAGAGGGGTGGTGTCAGTTGGTGGGGCTGGAGGGTGGCTGTTGTAGATGATGGTGAGTTACCTAGGATGGGACCGAAGAGAGCTCCCATTGCCCAGAGGCTCATTGCTAAACCTCTCTCTTCTGGGCGCATCAGATCCGCTACAGTGCCGCTAGATTGGAAGTCAGCTAACGTAACCAACCAAACATAGACAATGAACCCGTGACTTACCCTCCAATCGTGACTGGAGCGACGCCCTACATCCGCAGTGTTAGTGAATTGATTCCTCGGCATAGCTTGAGCCCCCGTCTTCATCCCAGATAGTGGACATACCCAACAACCAGCAAAGAATCGGAAAACAATCAGCATTTCCATATTCGTCGCAAGAGCACAAGCAATCGTAAAGACCAGATATCCCAGGTTACAAGCGTGATAGATGTACAGACGGCCGTAAAGCTCGCTGAGCGGTGCGATCAAGATGGGACCGAAAGCGAAGCCAAGGAGATAGCTGTGCGCGGTCAGTATGGACTGTCTGATGAGTAACTTATGTGTATGAGATGAGGCGTACACCGAGACGACGAAAGTCGCTGTGATTTCGGACGTCGAGTTGAAATCCTGCATCACGCGTGGTACACCCGGCGCGAAGAACGAGGATCCGAGTGGCGTTAGGAGGGTGAGTGCTGATAGGACTCCGATGTTTAGCCTGATGAGTCGTTAGCATTGAACGACTCCGTCATGTGAGGCCGGCATACCATTTCTTGCGTGCGGACCAGTTCAGTGGATTCTCAGGGTCTGCATCACCGTCCCAATCAACAATGTTAGGATCATGCTCGGCGTCGGTCACTGCAGGTTCTTTTTCGGTCTGGGTGTCGGCAGGTAGGCCCTTTTCTACATCATGGGTGCTTCTTTGTTCGAGCGAGACGGTGGATGAATTCTTGCTGGGCTTGATCTCGAGGTCCTTGTTGGTACTCGTGTTCAATTGAGCAGAATGAGAATCTGAGCCGGCCTGCTCTCCTGATCCAGGTTGCGTTGTGGCGGGATCCAGTTTTGCATCCTCAAGTGATGTTTCACGGCCGTGAAGCTCGTCTTTGCCTGGTTCAGACATGGTCGTGTAGGGGAACTTGATCAGAGGCGTTAGCACCCTCTTCACACTTCCAAACGCTCGTCGATCACAGTCCACAACCTACCAGATAGTCAAGCCAGTCCTATCGTGCAATACCGAAAGTCCTAAAGCAGCAACTGTCCGATTCCACGAGTTCGCCACACACCAGACAAGCAAGCACCAACCTATCCCATAAACACGAAAGAGAAGAACATCATCTCCCCCAGGTACAATCACCTCAACCGAAACCGCACGTATGCATTCGTCCGCATCCGCAAACTCGGCGATACCTTACGCCCGACATGCCTGCATGCCATCTTCCAAGCGCTTTGCATAAAACAGCTAAAACAGCGACCCTTGCTCGCCTTGAGCGGGACGGTAGTCTGCCGGGCTCGCCTGTATGCCACTCTTGCCCAATGGAGTTAATGGAGCGAGCATAAGGGCATGCACAAGCTTTCTCGGCGCCTCGACGTTCCAAAGTTCCCCGTGGGGGGCGCTGGAGATGTGAGGAGGGAGAGGGCGACCGGAAGGGTTCATCCAGCTTGGCGCTCGTGTGGCTGCAGCACGTGTGATTGCGTTTTCTGATCTGTGATTCTGTAGCACCGATAGGGTGGCCTGGAACAGTGTGTGTGGCTCTGTTCGCCGATGTTGTGCACGTGCCTTAAGAAGCTTGATGGGGAGAAGCCCCTCCTTGTGCCTGACCGTTGATAAACTATTTGCGTAGTGATTGCCGTTGGCGATCATTGCGCTGGTGCCGGCTTGCGCAGAACGATGATATACTTGCTCGCTCTCGCCATGGGGATACTAATTACAGGGAGGTCTCATCCTATTGTTCCAAGCTGGCATGGTCTAGTATAGTGCTTGAAAAATTCACGCTGACCACCGAGATGCCATCGGCAAAGTCTGGTCATCTTACATTAAATGCGAGCGTATCATTGACTGGAGAGCTAGATCTAAAACTAGTTGCCGCTGAGATGCTGCCAATCACGTGTAGCCATCCGAGTATCTGGGAGGCAAGTTTCCTCGACCGTGGGCATATTATTGGTCCTACGCACCATTGAGATATATTGAGAAGCCGTGAAAAGGTGTGTGATGATCTCAAAGACTAATAAGCTCACACAGGAATGCCTGGTCACGGGATCTTTGCCTTTTGCCAACGAGATGCGCTCACGCATGGTATGAACGGTAAGAAGGGAATCTAAAACCCCAGTATGCTGCTACCATCACGCTTGGTCAGTGATCTAGTGCTTTTTGCCGCTGAGATGCTCGTCGCTGTTCATCGCGGGGACTGTGACAAAATTGAGCACGGGAATGCGAAATCATGGCAATCCGAGAGAAGTCACAATTCAATGCTCTCCGCTCTCACAGGTGCGCTCCAGGCGCTGTCATCTACTCCCATCGTGGAAATGACCTTGTTACCATTGAGATGTCACCAATTATCTTATGAAAAGAGGGACACAAGGATGCACAAATTTTCTCTTTCCATTGAGCTACGTGCTACATCTTTCAAGCCATTCCTGGTGACATGCAGGCATTGCGGTCGTCATCAAGCTCGTCCACTGACAGCCAACCACTATAGAGTACATTCCGTTCTCACTCGCCCATGTCGTCGTCCTCGCTTTCACCATCTTCACCTTCGTCGTCTTCCCCTCCGCTCTCGTTGTCCTCGTTCCAATCCTTGCCCTCGAGAAGAGTGGTCTTCCACTCCACGCGAGTCTTCTTGGCATACATGCGAGTCCACTCACGGACCTCGTCGTTGAACTCCACCTGATCATGGTGGTAACCGAGCGCCATGGTGGTGTTGACGGGATCGGAAGTCTCCGCCTGGAGCAGCATGCCATAGACAGAATCCAGCAAGCGCGTCATGCTCGTATCGGTGGTATGATCGCGCCCGAAGATACTGTGACAGATGCGACCCTCGAGAGACACGTTGGGGTGCTTGATGCGCGTGACGAACCGAGCCTTGGGAGCAAATGCTGGGTATCTCTCCTCGGCGTGGAGGTAGATCATGAAAGTGCCACCCTCGTACGGAGTGCCACTCGGTCCTTGCATGATGGCCAGCCAGAAGGTCATGTCGCTCTCAGAGACATAGACATCGTAGGTAGCGCTCGGCCCTCCGGCAACAATCTGCCTCATCTCGTTCACGAGGCGAGAGGTTCTCAAGTTCGAGCGGGCACTATTGGCCACATTTATGGTACGCCCTCCAGAAAGGCGAGAGGCATCGGCCAACGAGATAAAACTGTCATCGAGGTTTGGATGCGGCTTGTGCGGCGGCAAGGTGTGTTCATCCACGACCGTTGGCTCAACATTGCTTAAGCGGGCAATGAACTTGGCCATGAAATTGGATCGAGTCCAAGATTTCTGGGTTGCAGTTACAATATCCGGGCGGTCGTTGAGCGATAGCACGCTTTCAAGCTCGCACATGGCCAGAGCGTTGGCCAAAGAGAATGGTGCGAACTTGTAACAGCCCAAAGTGTCAGAAATTGCCCACAGCGCGGTGTTCTCTTCATCGCCCAGGCAGATGCTGTCAAGGGCAACTTCATGATGGAAGAACTTGTATGCCACGCCTTCGGCCGTGTTCGGGCCTGAATTGGTGTCCAATCCGTCGGAGATGCAGATGACTCTCTTCTTGGCATTTGGGTACCGGGCACCATACTCTGATACTTGATCCTCAGCAAGAGCAAGAGCGTCGAACAGCGCAGTGTCACCTTTGGCTTCCATGTCGTTGGTAGCACGACGGAAGTTTTCCACGACATGAGAAATTGGCATTGCCACTGTAGCATTCGAGGAAAATGTGATAAGACCGACGTGGGTATTGTTGTACCCATAAGCCAAAATCTTGTTGATCAATGCCTCGAACATCTGCTTTAGAACATCGAGCCGAGTGAGGACGGTGTCCTTTGCTTTGTTATGCGGTGGGTGCATTTGAACCTTGAGGACCAATTTCTGATCACGAGTTGCTTGGATGTCGGTGTAAATATCCTCTTGGCCAAGGTGACCAAAGCAGTAGCCCCTATTGAGATAGAGGTTCAAGCGCTCCGTGGAGTCAGGGTGTGGGTGTCCCACAGAAATTTTGTCACCACTGCTTTGCATGTTGGTCCAAAGCTCGAGAGGCTGGTTTATCGAAGGAGTAAGTCGGGAGCCTTCGAAAAGGGCGCGCCAGTATTTCCATTGAACAGAAGCCGTGCTTTGCGAGTCGTATCTGTTCACCCAGTAGGACACTGCCAAGCTGCCATTGGCACCGTACACTTTCACTAGTGCTAGGTCACCGGGAGCAACACCATGTTGAGTGATACGATTGCTGTCATCGATGTCCTCGGCGATACGGATGGTGATGGCCTCTTCATCTTGCAACCCATAAGAGCCGATAGTGAGAGGAGAGGGAACGATTTCCCGATCACTGTCAGATTGAACGAGTCGGAACCGATTGTGGCGTGCTTGAAGACCACGGAATGCCAACTTGTACAGATCGAAGAGGGTAAGACTGCGCGAAACAAGACGTGTAAATCCGCCAAGGTGACTGTTGAAGTTGAGCGTAATAAATTCAGGGGCAGAGGTGGAACGTCGCTTCTTTGCAGGGCGTTCCTCTCCCGTGTTCTGAGCTGCAGCGACCAAGCCTTCTCCTTCGATCCACTGCAGGGCAGCGCGAACGATATCGCCTTGCTCCGACATTGATGTGTCCTGGAGATCAGTGCCATTCATTGGGGACGACTTTCGGATCGTGAACCACTGCTGCAAAGCATGACGCGAGTAGTTGTGTCCGTCGGCTGCCCTGACAGCATCTACCATGACATCGTGGCTGATGGGGCACCGAAATTCGTCAGGGATCTCGGTCACATGATCAGGGAGCGCTGAGATGCTGAAGTGGTTGGCGGAAGAGGTTGGAACATCGTCTCCAACTGACCAGGTCCACTGAACCGAGCTGGGCGTGAAGGCCACAGAACGATAGACGAGGAAGTCCTTCACCTGCTGCTCATGAGTGCGGAGGCCAGCGTAAAATGACTTTCGACTCTTTACTTCTTGGGCACGCTGGTTGAGGATGATCGCAGGACCGTAGCGGAATTGCTGGCGGAGACGCGCGACCTCTTTCATCTGATGTGACAGTTGATTGGCAGTGATGTTGTTGAGTATGGCAAGAACGCGTGTTGCAGCATGTTGGCGTTGAGACTCTGGTGAAGCCGCAACGATGGCAACAATGTCAGTGAAACTCTCTTGCTTGCAGAGCTCTTCTTTGACGTCCTCAAACCTCGCATCAGCAAAGTACTCGCCTTCTACTGTCGGCTGCAAAACGCCACTGTCTTCTTCATCAATCTCGTTGATCTCCGCAAAATCCGTGGGGTTCCGCATGCTTGCACTGCAGTCGACGCAGAACATAAGGATCTCGTCGGGCGCTTCCAGCTTACGCACAGTAGCAGCTCCGTACGAGTCAAACACAGCCGTGCCTTCGGCTTCATAAGACTTCATGATGGGATCGATCAACTGTTCCACCACAGCGGCGTCGGGAGTCTCGGTAACGCCGGTCAGGGGTCGAAAAACAAGTGAAGAGCGTCCCGGCTCACTGCATCCCTGTTCACCAAGATAGACGGCAAGATGAGCATTGCGGTTCGAATGTCAAACATGGTGCAACAGCGGAGGTAAGTTGGCTTGGTCTATGCACCGACAATTTGTTGCGTGCGCAAAGCTCAGCAAGATACTGGAGATCGTGGAGCTCGCTCTCGTCCATAACGTGAGCGATATTGCCGCCATCTGCGTATGTGTAGTTGGCAACGAGGAGATGGTGGCATAAGACTTCATCTTCCGCACGAGCACCTCCTCCAAGCAAAGCGCGACGGATCGTCGTGCTGTCCACGTGGCCCTGCGACAACGCAGATTGCATTGTATTCGAGGATAGGACGCCTGCTTGTGAGAATGCATCAAAGTACGCCCTCTCGACGATGCCGGCTTCGGTCGATACTGGCTCGAAGACAGGCTCGTTTGTGACGCTATCGCGTGTCTCGACGACTTGCAGGGCGCCAAGGTAGGGCCATTCCTGTGGGTTGGCAAGCTGGGACTCGTGTAGCTTGACGCTCCTCGCTTTCTCCAGCAGGAACCCGAACAGAAGTCGGCTTCTTCAAAAGGACGCTGACGCAAGGCCCCTATGAGATCTTCTGGCATGAAAGTCTCGAGGGTGTGGAAGCAGCTGTGACTCAAGGCGGCACACTCGCTGGGCGAAGGAGTTTTACCTTGGCCCAGAAGATGCAGAGTTCTCAAGGCTGGCGGGAAAGAGAGCATGAGATCAACAGTATGCAGGAAGGCGTCATAAGACGCTGGATCATCTTCCATATCTTGCATCAGGCCGGCAATCACTCTGAGAGATGCCAGAAACATAGCGACGCCGCGATCGGTCTGCTTGATTTCTGGACTCCAATATGCCCTGTTACGGAAGACAGCGCCCTTGCCAGCGCAAGTAACATTGGAGACGGGCGTGGTACTTCTGTTTACAGCAAAGATATCGAGCACGCCCTCAACACACAGCTCAAGGAGACCAGTCTGAATGATGGTCTTCGACATGGCTGCGGTGTGAATTGGCATCTCGGTAGTGTGGAGGTCAAGAATCGTGCTCCAACGCTGATCGGACTCATCTGGCATCTCAGCAACGCGAGCAGAGGCTGGAACGTGCCGGCTTTTGGCACACAAGGCGACGACTGGAAGTCGTGTGTATCTGCCCTCAGCATCGAGCTCTCCGCCAAGGTAGTGCACCTTGCTGCTTGTCTCGTAATCCACGCCGAATTGCGTCTGGAGTGCGTTGACAAGATCATCTGGCTTTGGTCGCGAGACCACCAGGAGATTTTCCACGACAGACTTGCCATGTATGACAAATGTAGTCGCAGGTGAGGAGTGATGGTCTGAGAGTTTGCGGGCAAACGAGCAATTGCACTCATCAATGGAAGCGTTCTTCTCGAAGTTGGCGCGGAGTTTCAGATGGTGAGCAATCTGCTCGTGCAGCTGCTGGAGTGTCGCATTGACCGAGATGGCGAATGTAGGCAGTGAGCTGCGAACTTGCTTCGCGGTAGCTGGTGTAACAACGCGAACACTGACGGCATCGCCCTCAATGAGCTGAGTGGCGGTGTGTGCATCGGCCGCGGCCGACCCTTCTGTAGAGGCACCACTAGCATGCAAAGGGATGTTCACGTCTCCAGCTGTGGTGTCGCGCTGTGAGAAAACAGCGAAGATGGTCTCCGAGCCGAGGATGACATCAGACAAGACATCGTTAGGGTCAATTATAGGGCCAGTCTGGCTCTGTAGACGTAGAGTGAGGTTATGAGTTTCTGCGGCGACTGGGATGTTCTGTTTGATGGCTCGCTTGATGATCTCGTCCTTGAACGCGGTGACAAGTGAGCATGGCTGAAAGGGGACGAGGATGGACGGGCGGCCGCCACCTGTATCATTGATGATGGTGACGGTGTACCGCTGCATGATGGCGGTCACTCTGTCGTGTTGTGGTTTTGGTGTTGTTGTATCAACATGCTGTGTTGGTGTTGTGGTAGGGTGGTAGGTGTGTGGTGGTGTTGGTTTGAAAGCACATCTGCGCAATGTGAATGCGCTTTTATGCCGACGAGGTGGGAGGGCGCGAGAGAAAAGAGGAAGGCGAAGTTGAAAGACTAAAGTGAAGTTGTTCTGTTTGTGACAGTCTTGGTGCCTGAGAGCGTTTGTCGTATGCAGGAAGGCGCGACCCAGGGCCTTGACTGCCTCATCCAGACACGCAGAGTCGCGCCACGCAGCCGCCACCCGAGCACGTGAACAACCCGTCGGCCAATTGATGGGCGGAAGTGACTGCTCAGCATGTAGGTGATTAGACCAATGCAAGAAAGAGAGTGATCTGGAAAGGAAATTCAGTAGAGCTATCGAGACAAAACACTGGTTCCGGCAGCACCGTTGCCTTTTGCGAAGCGAATGCAGCAAGATACCATGTACATATCACCTGGCTTATTGCTTGCCATGAATGCCATCCTTATGCTCTTATGAAGGGTGACTGAAGATACCAAGCCGCTGGCCATCGGTGCTGATCATGACATTCCTACAACTACTCGTTATTGGTGTCCACCTTATTAGAATGACCAAGGCATTGGACCCCATCTCCAGACTGAGCAATTGGGAATCAGAAGCCGTCTATGCTACTGTCTACTTCGCCTTGAAGCCGATCCAAGGCAGTTGAACGAAGGAGCAAGCAATTGCCTCAGCACTCACTCGCCAGACTCATCCGCAGCCATTGAGATATACTCATCGCAGTAGTTGCTTTCAACAGGCCAGTGACTATCCTTTTGCGCTCGCTTGTTTCAAGACCAAAGAAATCGACTCTCCCATCCCGTCCTTACAGTGAGGTGACGTTGCGCCTTTGAGACATGAGGAGCCGAGCCTAGCTTGCCAGACGAGCTCAGGGGTCTCGCACGGTTGTTGTAGCGAGAGGAAGGGGGGTCGAGGGGTGCTGGCTGATGACTGATGGCTGATGAACGGCGTGGCGAAGGAAGGAAATGAAGGCGTGTCTGCAATACTCACTGCGCACCATCTGCCCATGGTTCTTCTAGAAAGCTGCGCATTCACATGGCCACGGCCTAATAATACTTAGCGTCACGGGACGCACAGAAGCTTGAAGAAACAGAGGGCCTTGGGCCAGTTGCAGCGCGAAAGTGGGGCAGCTGTTTGGGCATAAGTCGAGGCGGCAGCGCCGCCCTAGGACACGAGACAAACATTACCTACTCCACCATCAATCCCCCCAATCCTGTTCAACACCACGACCGACTTCTTCCGCCTTACCACCCCACCCCACCGACACACCACATACCGCATCCCCTCCATCCACCCACCCGGACAACTCTACCAAAATGGCCACTGAGGTGCGTACCCCACTGCGAGCATCCCTCCGCAGACCGCTTGTGTTCACGTGCGATGATCTGCTGTCCTCAACGAAAGCTCTGAGCTCCCGTCACGAGGCACCACCGAGAACTATGCTGACTGATTGTGTCCTATAGCGCGAGAGGTACGCCGCCGAGCACTTCGACACGATGACATAACCCAGCGCCGCGTTATTGACTCTTCCCTACAGCAAGACCTTCCTCGCGAGGCTCTGCGAGCAGGCCGAGCGCTACGATGGTAGGCGCCCGCGATAAACAACATGGACACACGGGACTCGCGCGCTGACATGTTATTTTCTCCCTGCAGAGATGGTCACCTACATGAAGGTTAGCATACACTGGTCTGAGAACGCAAAACACTAAAGTACACCATGACTGACATCAAAATAGGAAGTCGCAAAGGTACACTTACCCGCAAACGCCCGCCCACGCCATCGACACGCGATCCTACAGCGCGATCGCTGCCCGATGTTCAACCGTCCAATCAACTAACACTCTACCCATCTAGATCGGTGGCGAGCTCACAGTCGACGAGCGCAACCTCCTTTCCGTCGCCTACAAGAACGTCGTCGGCACCCGCCGTGCTTCCTGGCGCATCATCTCCAGCATCGAGCAGAAGGAGGAGGCCAAGGGCACCGACAAGCACGTCGGTATCATCCGCGAGTACCGCCAGAAGATCGAGCTCGAGCTCGAGAAGGTCTGCGAGGATGTCCTCTCCGTCCTCGACGAGAGCCTCATCCCCAAGGCCGAGACTGGCGAGAGCAAGGTCTTCTACCACAAGATGTACGTCGCTGAAGCATCAAAATAAGCTTTGCGCTATCGACATGGGAATAAATCACTGATGACGACTACAGGAAGGGTGACTACCACCGTTACCTCGCCGAGTTCGCCTCTGGCGACAAGCGCAAGTCTGCCGCCACCGCCGCGCACGACGCCTACAAGGTTAGTACATCCATTCCGGCGCAGGACTGAGACAATATATCTGACGAATCTGTAGAACGCCACCGACGTTGCCCAGACCGAGCTCACTCCCACTCACCCCATCCGTCTCGGTCTCGCCCTTAACTTCTCCGTCTTCTACTACGAGATCCTCAACTCGCCCGACCGTGCCTGCCACCTCGCCAAGCAGGCCTTCGACGACGCCATTGCCGAGCTCGACAGCCTCAGCGAGGAGTCCTACCGCGACAGCACCCTCATCATGCAGCTTCTCCGTGACAACCTCACCCTCTGGACCTCCTCTGACGGAGCCGAGCAGGAGGCCACTGGTGCCGAGAGCAAGCCCGAGGAGAAGAAGGAGGAGGCCGCCGCTGAGCCTGCTGCTGCCCCCGCCGAGGCTGAGGCCGCCCCTGCTTCTTAAGCGTTGCGATCTCTTTTCTTAGCGAACCTCATGAGCGACTCGCTGCCTGTGGCACGAGCGCATTTGCTACGTTTGCAGCTAGGATGACATTGGGCGTTGCAAGTAAACGACGGCAGAAGGGAACTACCTCAGCAGGAGGCCCACGGTGACGAACGACGCGGCTGCATTCGGATGATCCCGAGATGACTACCCCCCATTCAAGCAAAATCGAGTGTGTTTTTTCCTATCCTAACAGAGAAACTTTTTCCATTGAGCGCTTGAAGCTCTTTCCAAACACCTCTCCTCCCTCATATTCCATGGGCAAGCGTTGTTCTGTGGTCCTTACTAGCTACTTTATATCGCCGCTTCTCCTTGTGTGCTTTGTCTTTATCTTTTTTTCCTCGGTTCCCCTGGGCAGCGATGCGGACCTTGTGGCTCAATCGGCCGGGTTTCTGCGGGATTCTGATTACTCTGTCTCTCTCTCCCAATCACGGTCCTTACCTTAGCAGGTGAACAAGATGTGTTTTTAAGTCACAGTGTTGTTGTTGTTGTTGTTGTTGTTGGTGTTGTTGTATGTTGAGATTGTGAGGTCGTGAATATGTCGTACTTGTAGGTTCATGTGTATACATGTAGCTGGCTGCTGCGTGTCTGTGTGCTGGATGAGGGGGACTATTCGGACTGCTTGTGTCTTGTCTAGTTGGGTTGATGTCTTTCGCAACACTCGTGAGCTATGGCATGTATGTACGCAAAGGTACTTGCAATTACTATGGGCTTCACTCAGCAAACATTTGCTTTGACTTTGGAAATATCGTCATGCTTGAGGCCCCTGCGTGCGGTGGGCTGATCGTGTTGAGAATCACAATTGTGAAGTTGGCAAGTGGAATTATCTTGGTAGACATGTCTGAAAGATGATGTTTGAATTCAAAATAACAGTACAAATATATCTCCTCGCATAATGGCTGACCGGCTTTTGTGGGCCCATAGCAGCTTGCCGTGGCTTGTCCTAAAAAAATGGTAGAATGGAAAAAGCAAAAGCAACACACGCAGTCTCGCAGTCTGGGACATTCGAAGTACCTTACACCTTGAGATGTCACTCACAACACGCAAAGGAAGCTCCGCCCGGGATATCGCAACAGTTTTCACGGAATGAGACTCTCCGCCGGCCGTGTGTGGGTCAGGATCGCCGCCCAGCAGCAATCTGACACCATTGAATGAAACCAAGTTCCAAGTCGAAGAAATCACGCCCACGACAACTGAGTAGCAAGACTTCAGGCCACATCCTCCAGCTCGATGTAGAACGTGGGCCCATGCACTTCTGTCTCGAAGTCGGGACCGGCGGCTCCAGGCAACGCGCCTCGGAAAAGACTGATCGATTTGACGGCTTTTTTGCCCAGATGCTCGCGATGCTGAATAAGCATCCACATGATTCCTTTGAGTTGGACGGTGGCGTGTAGCGCTTTACCATCGTCGCTGTCGGGCAGGAACGTCAGTTTCTGCTCCCACGTAGGTAGCTGGTTGCCCCAAACGTCGGCTCGGTCGGTGATGGGCCTTCCCTGATTCCTCAGGATGGAGACCACTATGTCTTGTGTCGTGGGAGTCAGAATAACGCTGATAAATATGTGCTTGAGGGACTTTGGATCAGTTTTATGCTTGTCACAGGCGCGTTTCCAATCTAAAAACGTTATGTCTGAGCTGTGAGATAAGGGCGGATTCGTGAATCCGGTGAGACCTTTCTCCTTGGTCTTGTGCTGCGTGGAGTAGGTCATGGTCATGATGATGCATGCGTCCGGGGCGTCAGTGACATATTGGAATGTAGCATCTTCGCCGACAGGCTACGTACACGTTAGTTGGTATATCATCATAGCTTTAGCTAAAAGGGAATCCACTTACCTTCATGGACTGACCATTGTGCATCCACGGAAGTGTATGGTCATAACTGTAGTGCTCATGTTTGCCCTCCGGTAGCGCCTTGTCGGATATCCCCAAGCTTTGGAGTGCATTGACAAAGGGCACAGCCCATGCAAATGACTGTCCTTGGATATAGTCAAGGCCATTCTTTCCCTCCCAGCCATTGCTCTTGAAAGCGCTGTGATCTGTGAACGGGTTGGCGAGCTTTTGTCCGGACGTATACACACCTTTCCTCACGAGATCAGAGGTGATCGTTTCTTCCGAAACCCGCATGTACGCTGCAGCAACTTCGCAATGTCGGATGTAGGGTGCCAAGTGGACTGCATTCAGTGGTGGTAGTGGTGCTCTGCCATTGCTGCCCTCGCTCTCTGTGCTGCCATCGCTCTGGCTGCTGCCAGATTCCTCTGATGTGCCTCCTGGTGAATTGTCGGCTCTGCGAAGACGAGCCGATTGCATACCCCCTGACTTCACACCTCCGGACTCCAAACTCCCTGACCGCACACCTCCCGACTTCACACCTCCGGACTGCGTACCTCCTGACTGCGCTCCCTCCGACTGTATATCTTCCAGCTCAAGATAAATCGAAGGCCCTCGGTGCAACTCATCATATGTCGGTTCGCCAGTAACGTCGTCCTTAAAAACAGAGATCTTCTTGATAGTCTTCTTACCCAGTTGCTCCCGGTGCTGGAGGAGCATCCACATGATCCCCTTGACCTGAATCGAGGCGAGAAGTGCCAAATACTCGTCGTTATCTGGCTCGACTGTCAACCTCTGATTCCATGCCGGAAAATCGGCCCATCCTCTTGATTGGAATCCCGTTTTGGCGGCGTAGATTTCGTCTACTATCTGCTGCGTCGCCTTTGTCGTGACGACCGAGATGAAGATGTGCTTGAGGGTTTTGAGGTCCGTTTCGTGTTTTTCGCAAGCGCGCTGCCATTCTAGGAATGCTACGTCGGGCTGGTGAGAGAGTGGTGGAGAGACGGCACCGTTTTGTAGGTCGAGGCCAAACTGATCGATCCAGTATTGGGTGGAATATGCCGTGGTGATGATAAGGCACGCATCTTCCGGGTCGGTGACGAAACCAAATCGCGCCTGAGCGCCAATGGGCTATGTATGGACTGATCAGTATGCTATTGCAGTGATGTCACAGGCCACCAAACGCCGACTTACCTCCCTCGGCACGCTGCCATCCATCCACTGCAGCGTGTGTTCATATTTGGTGGCTTCCTGCTTGCCCTGCGGGCGGGCCTTGTCGAATATTTTCAAGCTTTTAGTGCAGTCCCGAAGGCCGCGAACGAATTGAAGTTATTCATCAGGTTCGAAGTTTCGTCTCGCAGGTTCCAGCCGCTGTCTCTGAGCGACTGGAGTTCCGTGAAGCGGCTTGCAAGTTGATCGCCTTGACCGAGTAGGTGGTTCGACACGAGTTCAGCGGTGACTTCCTCATCTGAACTCTTCAAGTACCGCGCGATCTCAATACCCTCGTCCACGTAGTCATGGTAGTCGATTGATGCCTCTCCGACGCTTGGCTCCAAAGATTCAATGCCACTGTCAGGCTCAGATCGGCGGATATGACCAAGCCTGGCCACTGAATTTGGTGGTGGTGGATCCGAGATCTCGCTTCCACTGTGGCCGAAGTCCAATGATGCGCCTCCTGGTGATTTGTCCGCTCGGCGGATATGACCAACCTTGGGCACAGAGCCATTTGCTGGGAGGCCGTTCGACATCTCTGTGATTTGAACAGTAGAGTTGAAGCTGGCTTTGCATCTCGGTGCATCGCTACCTGGGTTGCCACCCAGTGGCTTGTCAGCTCGACGGACACGGTGGGGATCTTGGATCACTGTGATTTTGAGAGTAGAATTGAATTTGGTCTTGCAACTCGGTGCAGTGACGTTCGCTGAGTGAACAGCACTGACGAAGAATAAGGCCAGGATGATGAACACGACGGGCCAGCTGCCGCAGCCACGCATGGGCGGCATGGTGTTGGGTATCGAAGGTTACTGGAGTATCAGTAGGGTCGCATTATGGGAACCATTACCGTTATGGCTTGCTTTGGGTTATGCGGACGGGTGTGAAGAAGGATAACAGAAAGATGTCTGAGCAGAATGGGTGCACTTATGCCTGGCGACCATTACACAGGTAGATTCTGGAAAGTTATGGTCACGGATCATGGTCGAAGATTCAGGTGGCATTTGGTATCGTATATGATTGAAAGCTTTTCTGCGAGCGACTCTATCGTCGTGGTGCGATTGAGCGGATTCATGGATCTTCGCTGAACTTCGGTGTAGGTTCTCGACGACTCGCTGGTCGTGCTGCTCACAGCCAGCCTTCGGCTATGCGAGTTCTGGTCGATTTATCGGTCGAGAACTGTCTTTTCGACAGACCTTCTCGCTGAGTGACTCCAGAAGTTGCTTGGGGGCGAACTGCAATGCCGCACTCGTGATTTTGAGAGCGAAACCTGCTCATCTTTCAACCCTCGAAAATTCCCACCTTCACCACCTCAGTCTCGAGCGTTTCAAGGTCTAACAGAACGACCTCGCCCGTCTTGCTGAATTCCGGGACAGCAATTGCTCTCACAATCTGTCCAACCGGGCCCTCTACCTGGACAGTCTCGAACTTCGGCTGGTTGCCGACGAAGAACACGTGCGGACATTCCTTCATGACGAAAGCGTCACCTTCTTGATACGGGTAGCACCATAATGTATCAGGCGCTGTAGGAGCCCAGAGTCGCCATCTGAGCATCGCTTCCATCATCTCCAAGCGTTCATCGCCGGGCACGTATCTGAAGACGTCGTCCACGGTCTGGCCTCCTGAACCAACAAAGCGCCAGCCATCGAGGTCGAATTCGTATGGGTTCGTGGCAGAGTCGAAGCTGCCTACTAGCCCTGAAGTGGGCAGCTCCATATATGCGCGGGAGTGTGGGAACATCGCTTGGTGGATAGGTGGCTGGGGGAGAGCGATCGAGGTAGGATCTGCGTCACCAGGGAGCAGTGTCACTGGCATTGAAGGGAGAATGCTTGCGAGCCAAGTGTCGAGGCGATCTGTGGGTACTGGGTTATAGGCCGAGCTGTCGTAGCCGTACTTTTTCGTCTTCTTCGCAGCCAAATCGTCGCGGCTAGGTATTGGAGCGGCATTGACAGAGTTTCCAGCGATGATGAGTCGTGAGATCTTTGCAGTGTCTTTCTGCTCCCCTTCCGATGCTACTTCGCCAAGTAGATACTCTGCGAGCAGATCCAGCCCTAAAGTATCACCCTCATCTCCAGACATCCGAAGGCCTGAAACAATGGCTACCTTCCCAGCCTGCTCTCTCTTCGCTGCTTTCTTCGAATCTTCAGCATTCGCAGCATCGTCTCTTTCCCATCTTTGCGGTTGTCTTGGTAGATCAGGCACTCTGAGATCGATCACCTCAAAATCTCCGTCTGCGTTCTCAGTGCCCAACACCGAAATAATCGCACCAGTCACCAGCATGAACTCCTTCAACCCAGCACCAACCAACCTCAACCGACCCGACTCATCCTCCAGCATCGTCTGATCGCCTCCCCCAGGACTAAGAAACTTGACTCTCGGCGGCGGTGCCGCAATCCAGTGCTCTTTTCCAATATCGTCTAGAATGTTCGGCTTAAGCGGCAGCTCCATGTACACAGTGCCGGTGACCCAGCATAGCTCTCCCTGCCGCACATCCAGCACTCTGTCCACGCGCGAAGCGGTTTCTCCTGCGATCTCGAAGCCGGCGAACGACTCGGCTGCGATGGCGTCTACGGCGGGTTTGAGCTGCGCCAGGCGCGCGAAGTACATGTCGGCATATTGTTGTTGGTAGTGGCGGTTTTCACCTTTAGGGAGCGCGAAGTTGGAGAGGGGGTTGTAATGTGAGGGTGTGCGGTTGAGGGTCGGAGGTTCATGGTCTCTGCGATGGGTTAGTTCTGGACAATAGTGTGTGGTGATGAGACGTACGTGGGTGTAGACAGCAGGGCGTCCTCGCCCGCACCGTTCATTTTACCCATCACTGCTGTTGTCCAGTAGTTTGGGATTTGTGTATTGTCGGTGAAGTGGATGGAGTCTAGCTCTACGGAACGCGTTGGAGGACGCGACTTTCGCGGGGCGAGTCAAATTGATGGCACGAGATGAACATAGCGGGCGAGAGGTCACAGATCCTTTGTATCTAATCAATCTTTCACTCGTATATTTGAGGAGCATTGTATCAACAGCCAATTCTTATTATCACTCAGGCAACTGAAGTCGCTGTTCAGCTGGTTTATGCAAATAGATTATACAAGGGCTGTAGTCCGCATCTCCATCGAGGTGCCTGTGCCTGTGAAGACAATGAGAGCCAACTAACGAGTATATGAGCAGCCCACGTACAATTAGTAGGCTGATCATAGCGTGATGAGGCATTGAGCAATATACGTGTAATCAATGTGCGCAAATATGGAACATTTCGTGAACGAAAGTGTGAGGCTTCACTACGTACAACCCCATGCAAGTACCGCACTGGGCCCAGACTGCAGCATATCTCCAACATGCGAGGTACAGGTGCCATTCACTCTCACCAAACCCCACCTCACAACACATAAGGCATGCACATTAACACAACCGCAAATAAAAATGTCCTCTCGACTTTAGTCCGCACGTCTTAGCTCGCGACAGCGCAGGTCTGAAAATAGCCGTAGGTTAACCAAGACCCCTTCCCCCAGCGCGAGCCATGAGAGGCTCACTGCCAAAGGTCGGGATCTAGGCGTTCAATCTTGCGCAAAACCAGCTCGAAGCTGGATGCTAGTGACCTCGCCACAGTAGAAAGGGTCTCCTAGCCCCGTGAAGGGCATGGCGGGAGATGCTGTGGCGGGCGTGTAATCTGTTCGCTGCGCTTATGGTATTTTTGGGAAGGGAGAAGGGGAGTGAGAGGGTGGGCTTTTATGAAAGGCGAGGACGCGTGCCAAGACTTACGCTTTCGACGTCGCTTGAGACAAGGAGCGAGTGAGAAATGTAGCCTCGGGTTGGATGCTTTCACAAGTAAAGGTAGCACATATACATACAAGCAGTGAACAATAATCGTCAATGCCTTGTACCGTTCACCGAGCCATTAGGCTGTTGTGGCGACGGTGCCTTCCCGTTCGGCAGCGCTTGTTGTTGTGCCACGGGTGGTGGAGGTGGCGGCGCGGGTCC
This sequence comes from Cladosporium colombiae, assembly GCA_026122715.1. NCBI lineage: Eukaryota > Fungi > Ascomycota > Dothideomycetes > Cladosporiales > Cladosporiaceae > Cladosporium > Cladosporium colombiae. The sequence goes on from JAKZFA010000015.1 coordinate 461,157, forward strand.
AAACATCTTTGCCTGTTGATGTTGTTGTTGCTGCTGCAATTGCTGCTGATGTTGCTGCTGTGCATGCTGCTGCTGGACGTCGAGGCCTTCCTCCTCGGTGTCTTCCTCGTACTCGCCTTCCTCATCCTCGTCGTACTCTTCGTCCTCGTATTCGCTCTCCGTCTCGCCTTCGAGTCCCTCGTCGAACTCGGCGTTGGGATCGTGACCACCAGTCATGCCGCCTGCCATACCGTAGCCGCCAGACTGCATAGCGCGACAAAGCTTCTTCAGCTTCTCGTTCTCGCGCGCGAGGCGATCGATCGTTTGCTGACTTTGACTTCGCTCCTCGGCCATCTGGAAGATATTCTTGTTGGTAGCTTCTTGCTTGCGGGTGAGGTTGAGGTTCTCCTTTTCGAGGCGCTTTGTCTTCTTGGACATCTCTTCCATCTCCTTGCGGAACGTTAGGAAGAGGTCATTACTGTTGTTTAGCGTGTCTTCTACCTGCTGCGGAGTCAGTCAGTTACCTTTACGTACAGCAGTATTGTGATTGTGGCAAAACGCATGTGGCACGCGTCAAGGCGCATAGATTTAATTGGAGCAAGTCGGAACGTACCTGTTTGAACTTCTCCACGTAGACATTCAGCTGCCCTCGGAGCTCGTTTTCGGTTTGACTGAAGGTGCTCACCTGGCGAGTCAACTGGTGGCTCTTACTCAACTCAGATTCCTGTGCCTTTTTAAGCTGGTCGTGCCGTGACATCTGGTACGCTATCTCGAGGTCCTTTGTCCGTAGCATTGATTGGAAGTACAACTCCCGTAGCTCGTACTGATGTAAGAAGCTGGTGAATTTTTCGCGGAACAGCTTGTCCTGTTCGAGATCCGCTGATTGTCGCTCCGGCGCTCGTCGATCCATTATCACTTCCTCAACGTCCAGCACAAGGTTCTCCAGTTTACGGTGCAGTTCCTCGTTCCGGTCGCCTCCACTTTCTTTCTCATCTCTCAGATCCTCCTTCAACTTCTTGTTCTCTCTGGTCAACTCCCTGCTGAGCTTCTCCAACTTGTCCTTCATCGCCTTCTCCTTGGTTAGGTTCTTGCTCACTTCCTCCTTCTCCTTCTGCAGTTGGTCTCCCCGCTTCTTCGCCTTAATGTGCTCCCGCTCGACTCGCTTCATGTCGCTTAGCAGTTCGCTATACTTGCGCTGCACGATGTCGATCTTGCTATTATGCGGTTCCATCGTGCCGAGAAGTTGGCTGAGATCTCTGTTCGCTTTCTTAACTTCGGCCTCGATCTCTCCTTCCTCCTTTGCGGTCTCCGTACTCGACGCCTCGAGTTGCGATATCTTAGCAATCAAAGCTTTGTGCGCGTCATTGGGATCCCCGGAATTGGCTGCCGCCTTCTTGCCCTTACCTGCCTTTCCCTTGTGCGCGGGCGCGTTGCTGGGAGGAGGTGGAGGCGCAGGAAGCGAAGTGTCCGAAGCCGATGCATCGCGGCTGTAGTCCACGGGTGAGTTGCGTGCGCTGCTGCTTGGAGGCAGCGGCTGCTGGTTTTGGTTGGCCACGGCCGCCATGTCTGCCTTCTACGGTGTCCCCAGTCACGAATCGCAGTCCGTATCCGCCGGCCAGGTAAGTTCGATGCGCTCTTGCGCGGAGGTGGCCTCCCAAGGGATCAAGCGGAGATGGATAGCAGGCTTTGCAGGAGGCGCTGTCCTTGCATCGACGGGCAATGCGCGCAAACTATGCCTGTGAAATTGTCACGCGTGTGGCTACGTCCAATATATACTGTCTAGTCGTTCCGTTGCCGAGGTGTCGTGGCGAGATGCAGCAGCGCAGGAGGATGACCCGAGATGAATATGGCTGGTGTTTGCCCAGCGCGTGTCGAGGTCGCCAGTGGCGAAGAGCAGATGTACGTATATTGTTGCCGAGTATGCAGTGTTGAGTATGCCGGGTATAGGGTGGTGGAGTATGCTGTGTAGCAGATGCGGGTGCTGGTGCTGGCCTGTAAGAGGTCACTGGTGGCAGGCTCTGGAGGCATGCAAGTCGAGAGCGGCGGGCTAGCAGTGATGAGACGGATGTGATTCGCCCGGACCACATCGCCGCCCGCGCTGGCACATGCGACGCCTGCCATGGCTTTGTCTCTAGTAGATAGGCCAGTGATGAGATATTGCTTTCACTCCAATATCAACCTCCCTCCTCCCTCCACTACCATCATATCCACGATGCTTTCGGCGCTGAGGACGGCTCCTCGCCTGCAAGCGTCAGCATCGGCTCCGCGCCTACAGCGCCTTGCCGCATGTCCTCGCCGCCACTACGCCTCAGTGCTCGACTCGCTGCCCAAGCCGGGCGATCGCATTCATGGCTTCACTCTGGAGAAGAGCAAGCACGTGCCGGAGCTGGAGTTGTCGGCGCTGCTGTTCAAGCACGACAAGACTGGCGCCGACTACCTTCACGTGGCAAGAGACGACGAGAACAATGTCTTCAGCATCGGGTTCAAGACGAACCCGCCAGATGCGACCGGCGTACCACACATCCTGGAACATGTGACCTTGTGCTCAAGCGAGAAGTAAGCATACGAGTAGACCGACGATCCGTCTATAGGATACATGTTGACGGTAAGGTAGGTACCCAATCAGAGATCCCTTCTTCAAGATGCTTCCTCGCTCTCTTAACAACTTCATGAACGCCTTCACCACCCTCGATCACACCATGTACCCAATTGCCACCACCAACACCAAGGACTTCCGTAATCTCATGACTATGTACCTTGATGCCACCCTTCACCCACTCCTCAAGAAGTCCGACTTTGTTCAAGAAGGATGGCGCATCGGGCCAGAGAACCCGGCTGAGCCTGCTGATGCGACTGGCAAGGACCTGGTCTTCAAGGGTGTCGTTTACAACGAGATGAAGGGTCAATTCTCCGACGCGACATACTTCTACTACATGCGCTGGCTGCAAGAAGTGTATCCGTCGTTGAACTTCTTTGGCGGCGAACCGCAGAAGATCACCGACCTCACATACGAGCAGCTTCGCGCTTTCCACCAACAGCACTACCACCCCAGCAACAGCAAGATCCTTACCTACGGCAACACTCCTGTAGAGGAGCACCTTGAGATCGTCGGAAAGGAACTGGACAGGTTCACGAAGATTGAGGTCGACCAGGAGAACAAGCTTCCGAGGTCGCTGGCTAACGGTCCAAGGGAGATTGTTGTCAATGGACCTGTCGATCAGATGGCACCGCCTGACGCACAGAACCGCATTTCGATCGCTTGGACTATGGGCGACAGCAACAACATCCAGGAGTCATTCGCTTTGAACGTTGCTACCTCACTCCTGATCGATGGCTACGGCTCACCAATGTATCGCGCCTTGGTGGAGTCTGGACTCGGAACGGACTTCTCCCCCAACACTGGCTACGACTCTCATACCGCCAAGGGTACCTTTGCGCTTGGCTTGAATGGTGTCTCGGATGCCAACCTGCCCAAGATCAAGGAGACTATTATGGACGAACTTAGGGGTGTGCTCGCCAACGGTCTTGACGAACAAAAGGTTGAGGGAGTACTCCACCAGCTTGAACTCGCAATGAAGCACAAGACCGCCAAATTTGGTATCAACGTTGTGCGCACTGTTCAAGGGTCTTGGTTTGTTGGTAAGGATCCCTTCGACTCCCTCGAGTACAACAGCATCGTACAGAAGTTCAGGAAGAACCTTGCCAAGCCGCGTTACCTTGAGCATCTGCTTGAGAAGTATCTTCTCACAGACAACAACCTCACTTACATAATGAAGCCTTCAGCGACATTCGCCGAAGAGCTCGTGGCAGAAGAGGCCGATCGTCTCCAGAAGAAGATCGCCGAGGAAGCCGAGAAGCACGGTAGTCCTGAAAAGGCTTACGAGTTCTTGCGGAAGCAGGAACTCGACCTTGTTGAGGAGCAAGATGCCGGCCGTCTCCAGTCGAACGACTGTCTGCCCATGCTGAACGTGAGCGATATTCCAAGACAGCAGAAAGATATCACACTGCGCGATGGCTCAGTCGATCACGCCAAGGTGCAGTGGCGAGAGGCTCCTACCAACGAGATGACCTACTTCCGTGCCATTGCACCACTGAAGGACTTGCCCGAAGAGCTCCGCATGCTTATCCCGCTTTTCTGCGACAGTCTGATGCGCATCGGCACGAAGACGAAGAGCATGGAGGAGCTGGAGGACCTCATTAAGCTAAAGACTGGTGGCGTCAACATTGGCTACCACGCAGTCGGATCGCCGTTCGACCTGCAAGGCGCCGAGGAGGGCTTGAGCTTGTCTGGTCACGCATTCGACCGTAACGTCCCTGCCATGTATGAGCTCTTACAGACTGTGCTGTTTGAGACCGACTTCGACTCGCCCAAGGCATACAAGATGATCAGGGAACTGCTTCAGTCCGGTGCCAGCGGTGCTGTAGACGCCGTTGCTGGCAGCGGCCACATGTACGCTGCCATGTATGTCAATGCAGGCTTGAAGCCCAGCGGCAGGATGGCTGAACAGACTGGCGGCCTGACGCAGGTCAAGCTGATCGCTCGCCTTGCTGCGGCAGAAGAAAACCCTGAGGCCATGGCCGAGCTTGTTCAGAAGCTCAAGGTCATCCAAGCCACTGCTGTCAACAGCATGAAGAACAACATTCGCGTTGCACTGACATGCGGCGCCGATGCCACAGGCCCTAACGAGCAGGCGCTCAAGCAATTCCTGAACTCTACCTCAGCGACCAACTTTACAGCACCTGAGGTTGCTCTCAACAACCAGATCGCCACATACCCCTCCAGTGGCCACACATTCTTCAACATGCCCTACCAGGTGTCCTACTCCGCTCTCGGCCTGCCCACCGTGCCCTATGTCGACCCACGTGGCGCTTCCTACTCCCTCCTTGCCGCTCTTCTCACTCACAAGCACTTGCACCACGAAATCCGCGAGAAGGGCGGTGCATACGGCGCCTTCGCATACTCTCGCCCTGTTAACGGCGTCTTCACACTGTCTTCTTACCGCGACCCTAACCCCGAAAACACTCTTAATGTCATGAAGGATGCCGGCCGCTGGGCCGCAGAGCGCGAGTGGACAGCACAAGAACTCGAAGAGGCTAAATTGACCGTCTTCCAAGGTATCGACGCTCCCATGAGCGTCAGCGCCGAGGGTCTCAGTCGCTTCGAGGTCGGTGTGACCAAAGAGATGGAACAGGAGAGGAGAGAGCGCTTGTTGGACGTCAGCAGAGAAGACGTCCGCAAGGCGGCCGAGGACGTTGTCAAGGGTCTCGGTGAGGGCAAGGGCAACTTTGTCTTGCTCGGCCCGAGGAAGCCTTTCGTTGACGAGGCGAATGGATGGAAGGTTGAGGATATGGCTAAGGAGTTGGCTGACAAGGCTACTTAGATTTGCTGATTAATGGCGGTGGAAGGTGTAGATACCCAGCTCTTGTGTACGATATTCAGTTGTAAGTGTACATGCATCATAGTTGCATTTCTCTGATGATGTATTCGTATTTGTGCTTGTCAATACCCCGCCGCAGTTGCATTTGTTCAATGAGTGAGTGTTTGAGTGAGGCTTGTTGACAACTCAATGAGCCACAACAACATAAACTTCGCCAGCACCAACGCTTCTCGATGGCCCAAACAACTTCTTCCAACTAATCCAAAGGTGGTGTCTTTTTGACAGACAATCATATAGCTTTCAGTACCTTTGCGGCAGTGCAAAACTTCCACAGTCGTGGCGACACCAACATCGGCCTTAGAGACTCAAAGCTTTCAGGCTTCACTTCACTCTGCACTTTGCGCGCCAACTGACAGCACAACTGCGGCATAGCTTCTGCACAGGCCAATGTAACCTCACCAGTTGAGCAAGCCTCCAGCGATCCCGGGGCTCCTTCCCGCGACTGGACGTAATCCTTTGGCATATTTCCTGTAGCGAGCGGTCTTCGGACCCCGATTCCTCGCTTGAGAGCTAAGGTCGACGGCTCTTGCAACAGAGTCACCTGGTCAATGATGCTTTTGCTACTTGCTGCAGTTCCGTTGAGGAATTGCATACAGCATACAGAGTAGCCGCCCTTTCTCGCTGAGCTACGGCGGGTCGGTGGATATGGCGTGCCAAAGGTATAAGTAGCGCTCGCCCGTGACCTTCATGGTCGGGGAGGGGGAGTTGGGGCGAATGCGCGCCAGCGATGATCTCTCTCACTGTTGGTCCGCAAGGCACCCAGCAGTCCCATTTGACATGGACAAGGCGAGACTTTCTTCTCGGGGCCTTCCCTGCGTGTATCGAAACAACTAACAACTTCCCCCGGACACAAAAACATCACCACAACTTCACAAGTGAGTACATCCCCGAATTTACTGCTAACATCCGCTGGTCGCCTTGCTCTGCTGGCTGTGCTGCTGTGTTGTTGCTGTCGACACTGCAAAGTACAACTGACGCTTCTCGCTGGACTTGGAGCCAATGGTGGTAAGTAAAATCAAATTCATGTTATGCTTGCTAATACAGATCTGCCTGGTATCACCGCTTCATCAGAGTTTACTCTTGCTGCCGCCGAGGTAGGCCTGCTGGGCCTTCAAGATCTGTACACATTCAGTCACCATCTCCTCCACAATCTCCTTCGCCGGCTGGATCTTCTCAATCGATCCTGCCACTTGCCCCATAAGGAAAGGTATGTCGAACTCCTTGTCCTGCTCCATGTCTTGCGCAAGCGGTACAATACCACTGTCGCACAACCTCTTCACTTCAGCCGGCCTGTCTACCTCCCATGAGCGGATGTAGTCGTTCATCTTCACTCTCAGTGGGCGTCCAGAAACGACCAAGGTCCGTAGAGTATCTTCGAATTGTGCGCTGACGACAGCTTCCTTGTGCAATTGACTGCAGCCGGCTTCCTTCGAGGCCACGAAGCGTGTGCCTACCCACGCACCTACGGCGCCGTATGAAAGAGAGGCCGCGAGTGAGCGGCCGTTGTAAATACCTCCCGCGGCAACGACCATGGCGGGCTTTCCAGTCAAAGGGCTTGTGTACTGTTTCGCCACGTCGACTACCGACGGGATTAGGATACTGGTCGCGATATCGCCAGTGTGTCCTCCACCCTCGCCACCCTGAGCGCACACAATATCGACACCAGCTTTCAACGCCTTGTGAGCGTGCTTTGGGTGACCAACCATGTTCATAATCAAGATGCCAGCCTCGTGGAGTCGCTTAATCACATGCGCAGGTGGCACACCCACAGCGGAAATAAACAACTTTGCCTTTTCCTCAATCACGACGCTGATAAGCTCATCAAGCTGGCCGTGGGTATAATCGTGGTTCGTCTTCCGTGCCGAACCACCGACTTGGGGGAGAGCAAGATCAACACCGAAAGGCAGGTCAGGGCTCGACAGGTTGGCTTTCAGCTCGGTAATAATCTCGCGCATCTGCGCTGGAGTGTAGCCAAGTCCACCGATTGTTCCGAGGCCTCCAGAATTCGATACAGCGGCAGCGAGAGGGCCGGAGGAAGTGCGAGCCATGCCAGCCAGGAGGATTGGATATTGGATCCCGAGTAGGTCACATAAGGGTGTTTGGAGGTTTGGTGGCGCCATGTTGCTTGATTCAATTAGGTTTCTGGTCCCTTAGACAGATTCTGAATAACACGATGCAAACTACAGAGACAAGTGGATCCTCAAACTCGCAGCGCATGAAGTGCTATACATATGTATATGTGTTGTAGTCGGTAATAGAGTTCGCTTGCGGCAATAAGTGAGGTTCCAGGGGCTGGCGGGGAGCTGCGTTTCCGGTGGCGATGTGCCTCGGTTTGCTTGTTGCTGCAAACTTGACGGCGGCCGTGGCATTTCTTCCTACATCCTACTGCAGCTGAGCGCTATCATCCACGAGTGCCCGACTGAGTCCTCCAAAAAAACAATTTCGTGAGGACGAAACAACATCGGGTGGTAACAATACCTCCCGCCCCAAACGACGATTACAAAGCAGCAAGTGGATCTGTCCCTTGTATGATGTAACGACATCCGGGAGCAGGCACGGGGGTGAGGCGACGAGTCTGTGTGTGACTGGGATGCGCATTTTCAGAATGTTTGCGATAAAAACAAGGTGGTCTATTCTCTGCCTTTCCTTTCGTCGAATTTCACTCATTACTGCCTATTTCAATTTTGCCTAGAGCTTGAGATATCAGCAAAATCCACAATGTCCCAGAACCCGACGATCCAGAAGAAGAGCAGCGGCATTGATTTCACCAAGACGATCAGGAACGACACGTATGACTTTGTCAAGCCGGAACAGTTCGACCTTGCGTCCAGAAGTGTGCTTGTCACTGGTGCATCGAAGGGACTAGGAAAAGACAATGCTATCAGCTTCGCACGCGCAGGCGCTTCGCACATTGCCATTGCAGCTCGCTCAGGACTGGAGGATGTCGCGAAGCAAATGAAGGAGGCCGCACGGAAGGCAGGCCGCAAGGAACCCACGATTCTGTCGCTGAAGCTCGATGTGACAGACAAGCAGAGTGTGAGCGACGCTGCGGCCAAGATCGAAAAGGACTTCGGAAATCTTGACATTGTGATCAACAATGCTGGATACCTTGAAAAATGGGTAGGTGGAATGCTCTGAGAAAGCGTATGAGCCTCGAGCTGACACAATATCTGTAGAACAACATTGCCGACTCCGATCCGGATGAGTGGTGGCGAACCTGGCAGGTCAACACTTTCGGCGCCTACTTGATCGTCCGCGCGAGCATCCCACTTCTACTCAAGAAAGACAATGGCCTGAAGACCGTTCTGAACGTCTCCTCTGTCGGAGCTCACATCCTCATGCCCGGAGGATCCGCGTACCAAAGTGGAAAACTCGCTCTCATCCGCTTCACCGAATTTATCAACGCCGAATATGGCGAGCAAGGACTCTTGAGCATCGCTGTGCACCCTGGTGGAGTCATGACCGAGCTTTCGAGTGGTATGCCCAAGGCGGCACACCACGTATTGATCGATCAACCTGCACTTGCGGCAGACACCTTTGTCTGGCTGACTGCCGAGAGGCGTGATTGGCTCGCAAGTCGGTATATCTCATGTACCTGGGACATGGAGGAATTGGTTGGCATGAAGGATAAGATTGTGCAGAAAGACTTGTTGAAGGTTCGCCTGGATGTGGGTACCGACTGATTTGTTCCCTCTTGAACATCAACTTGTACAATACTACAAACTCCGCATCATCTGACTAAGAAAATAAATGACAATTTGCGGAAGAAGATGTAAATGTTTAATGTAAACAACGCGTTTCCACCAAATTGTACCTCGGTATTTGATCTTGTTCAAACGAAGACCCCACCTATGACGCAATTACAGGACTGGAGCTCGAGCTGTTGGTTGTTGTCGATTTCCTTGCCATGGGTATCCTTTTCGATATTTTGAACAAGCCACTAAGCCTTACTCGGTCTTGACCTTGATCACAATATCTGCCAAGGACAACTCGAAATCAGTGCAACAATGGCCTCTCCGAACTCCCATCCGGGCTCCCTCCACCTCATCGCACCCAACGTCTCCGCATTCGAGCCATCAAAGCCCTTGACCTCGAACCAAGACACGAACACATTGATTTGGATCGGCGGCCTCTCAGACTCCTACAGCTCGGTCGCATACCCATACGTTCTCGCTCAATCGCTCGGTCCAACATGGTCCCTTGTCATCGCCGCCCTCAGCTCTACCGGCAGCAGTTGGGGTACGAGCAGCATTGCACGCGACGCCGACGAAATAGCTAAGATCGTGACATACCTGAAAGAGCGCCGTCCGAACGGTAAAGTGGTTATTATGGGACATTCCACAGGTTGCCAAGATTGCATGCAGTACCTGATCGGCACTGGTGCGGACAAGAGACCACATGTGGATGGCGCAGTGCTGCAAGCGCCTGTGTCCGACCGTGAGGCTCTCACGGCTGATCTGCCGGAAGCTGTCCTTCATGAGGTGAACCAATTGGCTCTGAAGATGTGCAGGGAGAAGAAGGACAAGGATATCATTCCGAATAAATTCACAGGCCCGATCTTTGGCCGAACTGCTGTGTCCGCGAGGAGATGGGTGGACATCGCAAGTCCTGGCCCGGATCACAGAGGAGCGGACGATTTCTTCTCCAGCGACTTTGGTGAGGACAGAGTGAAGGAGTCTTTTGGGAAGCTACCCTCGAAGACTGCTGTGTTGATTTTGTTCTCTGGCAGCGACGCAAACGTATCATCGAGTGTGGACAAAGAGGCTTTGGTGAAGAAGTGGACAGATGTCGCGAAGGACGCGGGTGCGAGCATTGATGACACAAACGGGGGAGTCATCCCTGGCGCCAGCCACAATTTGAATGGTAACCCTGACAATGTGGTACAGGATCTTGTGGAGCGAGTGCTGGGATTCGTTGGCCGCTTAGACAAGAACGAGTTTGGCAAGAACACTGCTGGGTCAAGGATGTGAGTCTGACGAGTGGCACGTGTGCTTCTGGTCTTCTTAAAGCGCGCACTATATGAATAAACGACCTGATGAAACTCGATGCGCCCACAGAATGTGAAGAGCCAGTATGTCATGATCACATATTCAATTCACATACATATCAAGCCTTTGCATAAAGCTCATCAAAACGCTCGTTCGCAGTCTTCATCACATCCTCGCCGTAAGTCTGCTTCTGCACATCAGCATCAGCCCACTTGTCAGGTACCGCGCCGCCCTTCTTCTCCTTGAGCGCTGCAAACTGCCTGTCTCGCTCTTCCTTCGCAGCACCCTCGCCCAGATGCAGCGACCGACCACTCGCAGCAGCAAGTTCAACAAGTTGGTAAGCTCGGTCCATACGGACTCCTTCGTACACCTTAAGGACCTTCTTGATCGCTTCTGGTGTGGCTTCGGGAAGCTTGGAGAGTACCACACCTAGCACTGCACCGTCTTCGATTGCTTGTGCTGCTCCCTGTGCCATGTGTGGGAGTGTCGGGTGGCACGCGTCGCCAATCAGTGCTGTCTGATCATGTGTCCAGAACGGTAGGGGCTCATGTACGCGGAGTTTCCACTCGCACACCTCGCCATCCTTGACAAGGTCGAGCATTCGCGTGATCATTGGGTCAAAGTCGTCGAAGACCTTCATCATCTCCTTCTTACTTCCCTGAGTCGTGTAGGTTGCCGAAGGAGCAGCGGCGAAGTTGACGTCTGGCTGGACGGTGCTGAGATTGTAGATGTTCTTGTTTGACACCGGGTAGGCAATGATGTGGCGCTTGGGGCCGATCCATCGTGTGACAGCCTCGCTATCGATGAGCTTGAGTAGTTCCGGATCGTGCTCCATCTCATCACGTCGAAGCATGATGCGGTAAGCTGCCTGTCCTGTGTCGACGATCTTGGCATCTACACCAGTTTGCTTCAGAAGCTGATCGCGGACAACGGACTTGACGCCATCAGCGGCGAGGAGCACGTCACATTCGACAGTGTATGGCTCCCCACCCTTGCGAGGGACGGCCTTGAATGATGGTGTGGGACCGTAGGAAATGACAGAGTCAATGGCCGTGGCGAAAAAGAAGTTGATGGCTTTCTCCTTCTTGCATCCCTCATAGATCGAATTTGCAAGGTTTGACCGGTGGCCCACCATGTGAGGGTAGTGATAGGTCTCGCGGATGTAGTTGAGATCAACGTGAGCAAGCTGTTCGTTGGTCGAACCTTCTATTCGTCCAGTCAGCAAATATCTCAGACTTTTCAATTCTGTGGCAACACGAACGCCTAATGCTGGTCTCCTTCAGGTCAACGGCTTCTGCTTCAATATCCTTCCAAACTCCCAGTCTGTCGAGAATCCTTGCCATGTTGGGTGCAAGCTGGATGCCCGCTCCAACGAATCCTAGATTTGAAGCCGACTCATACACGTCAATCTGCCTGAAGCCCTGTTTGGCCAGAGCTAGGGATGTGGCGAGACCACCCATTCCTACAACAGTCAGCACTGGTTTTTGGACAATGGCAGGCAAATCACTCACCTGCTCCAATGATCGCGATACGCAGATCAAAGACATCTTTGGGCGCCGTGCTGGCCTCCCCCATGATGTCGCTATCCTATTTTATGTGGACGTGGGAATCTATCTGATCAAGCAAGCTAGAAGTGTTGCAATCGAGGAGTACGCGACGAGTGATTCGACAAGAGAGGGGCAAACGAATAGATATGTAGACTCTTGGTAGAGCCTACGTGTGCATGTGCCCGCAATAATTGACATTTATCGGCAGTCGAGCTGAGGTCAAGTTTCGGCAATGACATTAGCCCAGCTGCCGTGTTGGCGCTCCACCTTAGGGTTGGGTGACGGCTGACGGACACGCGGCACAAATCATCTCGGAATCTCTGGAAGCAGACAATCAAATATGGCAGGTCGTAACTATAAGCCCAAAATTGATGTCGCTGATGTTGTAGTTTCCTACCTAGTCCATGTTAGCGGACACCAACAAATGCTGGCAGATCCAGTCCCAGCCGATGTCGCTCATTTGAGCCGAAGTTCGGATATGTGGGCGAGTGTTTATTCCTTCTCTGTTTCATACATCACAACAATGGTGTATATGTTCGGTGTCGTCTGGCATCAGATACAACAAGTCACAGTGCATGGTCTTGCTGGGTCAAAATTGATCAAAAGTTGCCGCACGTAGCCACACGTGCAACAGGTCGGTATATGGTCTGATGTCTCGACTCGCTTATAGCAGTAATCTTCGACACAGCATATAACAATTACTTCACTTACACAGACAGGCAGATTAACTCTATCTCCTTGAAAACATCGGGATTACTTCCATTGTGCAACGAATATGCCATCAAATGACTATTCCATAGCGGAGCTGTAATACTTGTACATAGTACACACCTTGAGCCGAGATCGTAGTCGACGGTCAACCCTTACCCTAAAGGTGCGATCGATTGCCTTCAATGCATGTGTCCATGACTACATGTAAGGCTCGCATCACTTCACGTACGCAAACAGTGGAAATTGAGAGATACGATGAGCCGACTAGATGCAAAACGATTCAATGTCAATCCGATATGGCTGCTGAAATTCGATGAGCCAGCTCAAACAACTGGAGAGTTATATGTGGTGATGTCATGATCGGGTCCTGCACAAGCAGTGAAGGCTTGTAGGAAACCGTGGGAAGGGGGAATCGAGCTTTAATCATAATTTCCACGTGGACTCTCTTGAAAATCTTCGACTGCTGAACAGGCTATCAAAGCTTATACAGCTTTCTGCGAGCGACGGGGGTCTTGCCAGATTTGCTGAGGCACGATATCTCGTATCTCACGGCCATCTCCCTTAGCGCCTCGACCTGGTCACCACGTGCACTGATCGACTGGCCGTCCATCCTACATACTCGATGCTGCGATCAACGCTCTGGATACCATTTAATTCTTCGGGCTTTATGGATGAACGTCTCTCTGCATGTCTTTTACCCACTGTCAATGTAACCTGACTTGAGGGGGTCGAACTCTGGCCCGCCGGGAAATGCTATAAATCATGCATCCGCCAGCATGGGCTGCTCCCAGGCGAGAGAAGTATCGCTTCGCCAAAATGCTTGCTTATTCCGTAGTCGTTGTCTCCCTTGCCGGTTGGGCATTCTCAAATGTACTCCCGCGGCACTCAAAGTTCCAGGAGCCACTACGCTTCACCAGCAATGGCTCGTTCCAGATCAGCATATTCGAGGATCTACATACCGGCGAGGGTACTTGCTATCTTGCGAACATCCGAGGGAATATTACTGACTTTTGGCAGCCGCATGGCTTGGCTGGGGCGAGGTCCAAGATGACAACACAACCATCGTCATGAACCGAGTTCTGGACGCCGAATCACAGCAGCTCGTAGTTCTGAACGGCGATTTGGTCACAGGCGACGACACGTTCCTGGCAAACAGCACTCACTACATGGATCGTATTGTCGAGCCTCTCATCTCGCGTGGCTTGTCGTGGGCGTCTACTTATGGTAATCACGATGGCCAGTACAACCTGTCTGGCCATGATCTCCTTGCTCGCGAACGCCAATGGCCGAATTCAAAAACCACTCAGATGGTGTTCAGTGATGACGAAGATATTGGCACCACGAACTACTATCTTCCCGTGTATGGCAGCAACTGCACTTCGGGACGCCACACTACTTGCACTCCGGAGTTGCTTCTTTGGTTTTTCGACAGCCGTGGTGGCTGGAGTTTCCAGCAAAAGAATGCTTCTGGTGATCTGGTGACAAGAGAAAACTGGGTCGACGAGACTGTGGTCGACTGGTTCAAGAAAACCAGCACTGGTCTCTCTCAGCTTCACAACAAGACCGTTCCTTCCCTCGCCTTCGTGCACCACCCGACCAATGCTAGCAAGGCCTTCCAGACACAAGGAAATATCGACCCGAACCGCCAGCCAGGAATAAATGATGACTGGCCCCTCGCCAGCCAGGCCGATGGCTGGTGTCCCGATGGAACGCACGGCGACGACTGCGAATATGGAGGCCAAGATGGCCCATTCATGGAAGCTTTGGCATCCACCCCTGGCTTGATGGCCGTCTTCTCCGGCCACGACCACGGTAATACATGGTGCTACAAATGGAACGCCGAGATCCGAGGTATGACTGTCGCAGGCAACGGAGTGAACCTCTGCTTCGGCCAGCATACTGGCTACGGCGGCTACGGAACTTGGACTCGAGGCTCGAGGCAGATCTTGGTCACTGAGGCGATGCTGAGGACTTTCGAGGCTGAGACCTGGATTCGTTTGGAGCGTGGAGAGGTTGTGGGTCACGTTTCGCTCAACTCGACTTATGGTGAGGATTGGTACCCGGCTACGCCGAATTCACATTCCGCTGGGCCGAACGATGAGTACTACTTTGAGTCTTCCTCGAAGATGGATTAGGACGGATAATGAAGTCGGATCGAATCAACTTTGGAGTAGACAAATCATTAAACAAAACAAAGCATAACGCCAATAGATACTGCTCACATCACAATAATGCAGTGATCAACGCCAATGAAGGTGACAACCTCTAGTAGCCAGCAACGAAGTGGACTCACCGGGTCCCAAAACTCCATCTCGACCTTCCACCAGCACGTGGATAACTCTGTCTCCCACCGGAACCACCACCGTGTTCAAAGTCGCTAGGGAATGGCGGATAGTCATTTCCTGAGCGACGCTTGGGGAACTGCCCACTGCAAGGCCTGTAGTCGGTCATGAATGATCTCGTGGAATCGTAACTGGTTCGTAAGCCGTATGAAGAGCGTGAATCGTAAGAGGATCCTAAGCCGTACGACGAGCTGTAGGGTGAGCGGGAGGACGATGCGGCGGAGGACCGCGAGCCGCTTCCATACAAGGAGCTGGACATACCGGAAGATCGAACAGTGGAGCCATAGCCGTAAGAACCTGCAGCGATCGAGTTAGAGAAGTTCACATCGTTATCGCATGTGGCACTGTACCTGCACTCGGAGAGCAACAACCGCCGCCAACTGGCGAAAGTGTTAGTTGTTTGCTGAATTTGGACGTTGGTATCGCCTACCTCCACCATAGCCACCTCCGTACATGCCGTACGAGGCGGCTCCGAAGCCTGAACTACCTCTAGACTCTCTCATAGGCCCAAGATGGCGCATCATACCCATGTAGGCAGCACCTACGCCGGAAGGAGCGTACGAATATCCAGGCATTGCGAATAACAAATCGCAGCTTGTTTATGTTGATGAGGCTGGCACTCATAGTTCCCAGAGGAAGAAATGTACTTCTTATACTGTGCGAAACACGAGCGTCAATGGCAACGAGATGCGGTAAATTCGACGAACAGTATTGTATCGCAGAAGCCCATGGGGATTATCATATGCACTGGAAACATGATGCCAATACGGTTGGCTGCGCAGCATGTCGTATATCGTGGGAAGTACAGCCCCTAGCATCACATGTTGATCCACCTAACAACAGGACATGTCATCGGGGAGCATCTGCGTAATTTGTGACTCTTGCGGATGTTTCGACGAGCGTTTAAGTCGCGAGTCTTCAGAAGTGTCTTCACTGGCCTGATGTATGCAGCCTACTTAGGTGTCGAAGGTCGTGGTGCAGCCGGCATGGAGATATGGAGAGCTATGTCGATGTGGATAACTTCGTGCAAAAGAGCTAGTATCCACATCTACATAGCTCTCCATAGGGCATGCGCCGTTCACGACATCACAATGTTGTTTCACCATCTTGTGACTGTTAAAGACGTTAACTTTATTCAGCAGTGGGGTCCTGCTATTGCAATCAAGCATCCGAAGCCTTCTGTGTTAGCGAGAGTTTACGCGCCGACTTTGCTTGAGCCGTCTAGATGAAGTAGTCGACTTGGTCACAAGCAAGGCCCTGGATCCAGCTCCAGACAAAGTCAGAGAGGTCTAATGGTCGTGATGGGTTTCTTGCGACATCAGATGTGTGTTGAACACAATGAGGTTGCCTGCGTTTGCCTGGAGAGCAAAGATCCGAGACAGATCGGCGCGTATGTGCATCAACATGTTCTAAGTCTGAACCTTGGGAAAAGCCAAGAAAGCCTCTTTGCTGGACAGACGTTATTCGAAGAACTGTATCTTCGATGCTTCTATGGAGTATTGAGCCGCAATTCTAGCAGCATCGTTACTGTTGAGGTGTGACGAGCGTGATACTGGAGTCAAGATGACGGCAGGTCATTCTCGAGAAGTAAAGGGCATACGGACACATTCCGACCCAAGGCGTGATCTTCTCGCCTTGGTCATCTCATCAACGGCTGGCGCATGCCAAGGTGATGGCGCTTGATGTGCAGATCGCCATGGATCAGCCTTTGCTGTCAGCTGTATGCACCACAGTTTGACTCTGCATGCTGGCGATGCCAGCGAGTGCGCACCAGCGTTGGCTCACCTCCCTTTACAGTCGTCGACGATAATGCCAACGTGCGCCCTCACCCCTTGAGTTCAAGGGTTTGTTGTGTGCCCAGAAAAAGAAGGTTGAAGTCGTCATCGCGAACTGCCGGAGGCCGGTTGCGGAGAAATACGGGGAGGTGCCGTCAGAGATGAATCGTATACCGTGTACTTCCTTGTAACGTTACCTTGTGGAGGTACCGTTTAGGCGAGTCCACCGCAAGATATTTCTTGGTCTTCGGAAGTCATCTACGCAGGCCCGGAACTCATGGCGCGAGGTCTCTTATAAAGCGACAAACAGGTAAGTAAGCTGCCGAAGCGAAAGGCGCCAGCAGCAGCATCTTCTATTAATACGTGTCACCGCTCGCATCCGCAGTCGATAAGCGCGGTGGGTAATCTAATAACGCGGCTAGAGGTACCCAAGCGAGCCAACCTCCTCCACTCCACGTGTCTTCCCTGCCTGCAACCAGCGTCATCATCTCTCCCCGCACAACCCGCAAAGGCAAAGCAGATCCCAGCGGATTGACATTCGGTCAGTCCGTGTAGACTTTGGCCTATTCTACGCTACTGTCATTACTTGACCTCTCTTTCGCCTTCCACGCGAGCTACTACCTACTGCTCCTCTTCACACGGCTGAGTGTCTGCGGGGTTGTGGCCGTGGCGTATTTCTTGGTATTGCCAAACAATCATCGCCCGGTCTCGCCAGTGTCGGTCTTCGTCCCATTTCATCATTCTGGCTGTACACTTTGTGAACATTCGCTACAACGGTATCACAATGATGGGACGGCTTGAGGCCTTGAAGCAACACCGACTACACCGCTACATCTGGAACTATAACGCTATCTGCAATCAAGACTCTCAGCCCCAGCATGGCCGATTCGGTTGCGACATCCACAAGCACGGCTCATGAAGTGGCATCGTCCTCCAGTTGGCTTTCGCCAGGCGCTGGCATCACCGCCGGCTACGATGGCAAGTCCGACTCGCTTCGTATTGTTATCATATTCCTGAGCGGACTGGCGATGTACAATGCCGTTGAGTTGATCGCGATGGTCAGCTTGACATTCACTCGGTATCGCGGACTCTACTACTGGTCCCTGCTCATCTCGAGTATCGGTATCATACCGTACTCGCTCGGTTTCTTCTTGAAATTCGACAATCTTGCGCCTGGGGACCTCCGTTGGATTGCAGTTGTCCTTCTGACGATTGGCTGGTACCCTATGATCACCGGGCAAAGTCTGGTGCTCTGGTCTCGCTTGCATCTGATCGTCAGCGGCGAACGTGGTGAACGAATCCTCAGGTGGACGAAATGGATGATAATCTGCAACGCGATCGCACTTCACATCCCTACGACAGTGCTGACGTTCGGCTCCAACGGAGACACCAACACGAACGTCTTCGTCAGAGGCTACAACGTGATGGAGAAGATCCAAATGGTCGGCTTCTTTGTCCAAGAGATCATCCTGTCGTCCATCTACATCTACGAGACGGTCAAAATCCTCCGGACATCTCTGCAACCAAATACCAAGCGCACCATGTACCAGCTGATCACCATCAACGTGGTCATCATTGTCATGGACCTAGGCTTGCTGGGCATCGAGTGCGCTTCCCTGTACATCCTAGAAACTCTCGTCAAAGGCGTCATCTACTCCATTAAACTGAAACTCGAATTCGCCATCCTAGGAAAACTAGTCCACTTCGCCGTGGGACAACGACCCGGAACTGTTGACGGACGCGCCACATCCATCGGATTCGTAGGAGATCCTCCAGAGAAAGGCGGTCGCGGCCGTGGGAGTTCCAATGGCATGGTAGACATATCCGATTTTGTCGACTTGAACCGGATGAGCACGAATATTACACACCCATCGGGGTCGATGAGTCAGGACGGTACTTCGAGGCGTAAGGCAAGCCGACTCAGTAATACGGCCGATTACAACATAGCACGATTCCGACACGTCGAAGACGTCTGCTCCCTAGCCGACAGCGATTCTGCGAGCTCGAGGGCGGCTTCGCCGCGTGACACACGGAAGAGAACTGGTACGGGCGAGGGAGAGGTATGAGCTGCCGAAAGCACATTTGTCGAATTCATTAAGAAACAGCCTTTTTCACCACCACATCATCTTGGCAATGGTCGAATCGATTGGACGAGCCGCAAATATTCACTGTGACAACCGGTGACCGTTGTCGGTCACGACCGAGTCGGGCAACGTAGTGACGCTTCACAGGCCTCAGAGATAGCTCCGATGAGAAGATCAGGAGCCTCAAAGGTGGTCATGCCAGACTGGCGTATTTGTAGCAAAACCAGGTCATGGCACACAAATCGACGGAGAACACTGAATGACAGCACAGGCGAAACACCATATGCGTCGATGGAAGAGTGATCACGAAAGTCGCGCCGGGACTCCAGTTGTTGGTGTCGATTGAGAGCCTGCAGACTGGTCACATTAATTTAATATTAGTCGATATATCACACAAAGGAATTGAGAAAGACATGATTGGAGAATATGTGTGCGAAAATTCAAAGCTCAATTTCCTGGTAGTTCTGATCATCTTATGTCTTTCTTCACTCGCTCTCTTCTCTCACACACACTTACTCTCAAAACGCTCTGTAGTAGTATACAAGTACAATAGCCAACCTGAACCCCTGTCATCGATTCTTTAACCTCTAGGAGCGGCGACTCGAATCGCGGGTACCATTGTACCGCCCACGGCTCTGGCCACCCATCTCCTCGAAACCAGCAACAGCAGAGAAAGGAGTCCCATCATGGTACGGACCCCTAGGCTCATTAGATCTGCCGGGGTGTTCGGGCTGAGAGCGCACAGGAAACCGGGCGCCGTGAGACCTCGCAGTCCTGAGTGGGGCGTCAAGGCCACCGTCACCCTGGTACTGGTCCTTCTCAGAGAAGCCGCCGTGCCCGTG
This sequence comes from Cladosporium colombiae, assembly GCA_026122715.1. Classification (NCBI taxonomy): domain Eukaryota; kingdom Fungi; phylum Ascomycota; class Dothideomycetes; order Cladosporiales; family Cladosporiaceae; genus Cladosporium; species Cladosporium colombiae. The sequence continues at coordinate 480,863 of JAKZFA010000015.1, forward strand.
GCCGCGTCTGACGACTTGGCCGCGGCGGTTTTGGGATTTCGCAAAAGCCTTCTTGCTGGATTTGTGGGACCAGCCGATGATGGCGGCGACAAGAAAACAGCCGATGATGACGCCGAAGATGATGCCGACGGTGGCCATGGTGTGGGAGTTTTGGGACTGGCGGTCGTCGATGTTCCTGGGAAGAATGGGAAAACCGTAGGTAGAACTGGGGCTGGCAAAGAGAGAAGTTGCATTGGAGCCGTTGAGGCTGGTACAGGGACGGCAGTGGCGCATGATCCTGGACGACATGGCCATGTTGAAGCAGGGAGAAGAGGTCATGTTGGCAGCGCCTGAGGAGGGACCGGAGTAGTAGCTGCTCTGGTGGACGGTGGAGAGATGCATTTTCGTAGCTTTGGAGCTTGCGAAAATGATGGTGTTGCTAAATGTGGTGAGTTGATTGGTTGTCAGACTTCGCGGATGATCGTTAAGCACTGCCGGAGTACTTGTGGACGTTTTGCGAGTCTGAGAGTGGATGGGGAGAGAAATTGGATCTGGAAGGAGGATGTAGTGCCATTTTGCGTGAAGTGGATGGTGTCGTATGGAAGTTTCACAAAGGTGATTGTAGCAGTTGCCGACACATTAGTGAACAAAGAAAAGTGGCTGAAGTGAAGGTCTCTTCTTCGATGGTCTTTGTAGCCAGATTGACACAATTCATTGTTCCAGGCCCAAGAGGAAAAACCATCGGCATAGCTGACATGACGTGAGCAACGCACAAGGGCTAGATCAAGTTCCTTGATCAACACCATCAATCTGTCGTCTGGCCAGCACCTGCTCGACATGGGAAGGCAAATAGAACGTCTCCGAAAGCCCCGCCAGGTTGAAAGAGTTGAGACGTAAAACTCCCAATCGGACCATAGGGCAGACGTGATAACGATCCTTGAGAGTCTGGCTCCACATATCCAGTAACTGCTTGGCCTTTGCAGCATGTTGTACGTTGGGAGCCTGCACGACTAGCAGTACAACAAAGTTTGAGGCGACAGCGAAACCGATTCGAGACCCTGTGCTCGTCAGAAAACTGCGGTCAAAGAAAGGATCTTGAAAGAGCAATGCTTAATCGCATACTTACATGAAGGCCAGAATCCACCAAGGTCGCTGAAGGATAAACGACGAGCAAGGTTGATAACACCCGCTGCACATTCGATAGCCGCCTTTGCAAGATCTTCCACAATCTCCGCCTGTGAGTCGGTGACGCTGTTAGTAGCTGGGAACGGCGTTGTGTTCACTAGGCCTGGTGCATCCCAGCTGAAGTCATCGAAGTTGAGAGAATTGTCGATTTCCAGCGGCTCCTCGAGATCGATGACGTGAGGCGGCGTGGATGGCTGAACCATCGGGCGGAACAGTGCTCGGTAGATATATATAACCAGCACATGGTAGGCGAATCGGATAGAGTAAGGTGGCGCGGTATTCTCGATAGCAATGGTTTCGTCCGTGTGGGGCGACGTTACCACTTGAGACGATCGCCAGTTTTCCAACTGTTGCAGTAATGGTCTTGCGGCTTGTATGGATGCAGCCATATCCACTGAAAGTCTCTGCGCTGCTCGTAATGAGTAGAATGTTGTTTGCACCGATTCAGCAATACGTGTCAAGCTGACAAAATTGCGAAAAAGATTCGTCTCAACATTAGGCTTGTCCGCTGACGAGGACCTAAAATCGGATGCATCCAGGTCCTCAATGTCCCACTCCTGTGGATGTATGTATGGTGGCCGACCCATTAGAAGAGATCGCCATTTGTCTTCGGCATAGACAGCCCACCAGATCCGCTTTCGTAATCTTTTTTCCCAGCTTGGAATAGCCCACATTGAGCACTCAGTGTGAAGACCAAGAGCTGTAGTCAGACCGACTAGCTTTCCTACCCACGACCAAACGAAGGGTGTGTCAGAAAGTGTATGCCGACCCTCATCACTTGGGTCCTTATGTAGGTACAGTAGAGTTGCTTGTACCACAGACAGCTGGGATTGGTGAACGTCTTCCTGGAGCTCTTCATAGACAAGCCGCCAGATCGCATCGGTCGAAGGTGATGTCTGAGAATTCCATACGGATAAGTGCTCGTCGTCTGCAACAAATCGTAGTGCCGATGCGTATATGGCTGCTAGTAGATGTAGCGGAACGCGTTCTAATGCTGATCGGGATGGTAAACGACTTGTCGGAGAGATGCCTAGCTGTGAGCGCGAGATGATAGGAAGCATGGGGAACACATGTTTGCAAAACCTATTGAAACGGTGAGTAATGGGCGCTTTAACCTATACATCATGGAAGTAAGAACTCACAACGCAACAAGCCTTTGCCCGCATTCCAGCGGCACGATATGCTCGAGCTCGTCCCGCGAGGAGATCTGCTTGTCGTAAGCCCTGGTCTCATCTTTAGCCGTCTCGTGCAATTCATCAGGTTCGATGAGAAGATGGATCGGAATCTTATGGGCCAAGGGCAAGCCGCCAGCATTCCGATATTGCGTACTCTGAAAAGTGCGGGTGCCAAAGTCGTCGAACCGGCAATGCCTCAGAAGCCATGGATCAGACTCAGATGATGATCCAAAGAGTTGGGCGGTGGCGCCTCGCATGCCCTCCAGACTCTGGGAGAATTGGGTGTTGAATTGTAGATCAGTTTCTGGGGGTAGCGTCGGTGGCGTTGGCTGCACTGATAAGGCCGTGTCGTTGGTAGGAGGCCGTTGCGATGCGCGACCTACCGCCACAGGCATCAATGGACTTTGCGACCATGGCGCACCCGATGTAGCTCGATGTTCATAGTCAGTAGCCGGCGTTGGAGTCCGGATGCCATCGGAGTACTGCACTGATGTGTGAGCATGTAGTCGCGGCTTGCCGGTGAAACTGCAGTCGAGCCCGCTCCGTTGACATTTGGCGCATGACGACCCGGTCACAACCTGGCATCGCGTCTTCGTCTCGCGACATCGATCACAAGGCTTGTTGCGCTTTGAAGACCGATAGGGCCGGGATGTGGATGCAGGCGACATCACTGCGAGGCTGGATGGTGTACAAAGGGAAAGCATGTTGCCTCCGGCGAATTCGCAACTGAACTTCGCCGAAACAAGCTTCTTGTGGGGTTCTAGTCGTCGCAAAAACATCGATAAAGTGATGTCTTTGTGACTTTTCCTGCTGCATTGCACTGCACGATATATAAACCAAATCGAATAATGGTTGAGACCTTTCTTTTCCCTGATTCAACGATACCAGTGGCAAAAATATCAGTCGAGCACTATGACATGTATTTTGTAGCAGGCACCGCTTTGAAAGCTTGACGGACGCCGCAAGTCATGGAGACTACATATATTATTCCAAGCAGCTTCCCATGCTCTTATCGAGCTCATCACTTTCGCTTGGTGAAAAGGTTCTTCAGTACACTCACAACCTTATTTGTTCATATCAAGTCTCAGTGATGTCTAGGTTCTCGACCTCCCAATGTCTGAACATCACTCAGGAAGCCGATGTGAGAGTTGCGCAGCTAATTAAGTTAGCCAAAGACAGCCGGCATCGGACATTGATGCTCCGGCCGGGTCCAGGAATGTCGAGAAACCACAAGGAAGATGATATCACAACGTCAACAGTCGTCAAAGCAGAACTGATGGTCTGTTCCTTGCAAGACTGACCTGACTTGGAAAATTCGTGCCCAAACGCTCCGACAAAGGCAAGCATTTTATAATATTCGCCGAAATATGTACATGTACGTACAAGCCATGTGTGACGACCAAGCTGCAGCGTTCGAAGGAGCGATCATCCGACACATATACTAGACGAGGATACCTCTTTTCTCGCTTGAAGACCATTCTGTTTTATATAAATCCAAGGGAGGCGTTCCTCTGCCAATGTAATCATCTATTCCCATCGCAATCTGATGTCTCCAGCAGCCCAGCATTAGCATCCCAAACCAACACCACAACTCCGGACAATGCCCTCATGCCTCACAACCACTGCTGCGCTCTCTTTATCTCTAGGCTGCTCAACCACTCACCATTCCAAACCCATCACCGCACCAATCCAGTATAAACCAGGTGACCTCATCCCAGCCTTCATCGAAGTGCACAAACATCGATCCTTCGAAGCGCTGTCCTTACATGGCTCGCTAATTGGTAAGCCATCATATCCCACCTACACCAGATCTTCTGGAGATATATATTGTGCCACATGCTGACTGCTTTCAACACAGGAGAAACCCGAGTCTGGACTCACCCTCCAGAGCGCGAAGACATCTACCAAACAATGATCCACACTCACCTCAACTTCAGCGCAGGGTACTCGCACGCACTGCCTTCGATTCAGAGAACTACACCTGGAAACGCTGTGCTCGCACCACTGACGTTCGTCCTGCCGGAGTTCGCAACAGATGGCAGAAACACGAACTCCAACAGCAGGCTTCCGCCATCCTGCGAGACAGGAGCCCTGTACGTCGACCCTTGGGAACGTACCTACATGCAGCCGCTCATCGAGTACTCTCTGCACGTCACGCTGCGCTTCCGGCTTCCAGGCGAGACAGCCATGCGCTCAACCTCGGCCAAGCACAAGATCAAAGTCACTGTGGCGCCGCACTGCGATCCGCCGACGTACACAGAGAATCTTCCGCCAATCAAGACTGCGACGGCATCTGCGGAGGTGCGGCGCTCGAGGTTCGCGAAGCCGTTCGCGAAGCTGAGCGTTGCGATGGCGGAGCCAGCGGCTGTAGTTGGGACTGGTGTTGGCGGTAAATGTCGAACGACGGGAAGACTGAGGGTGGTTTGGGAGACAGGGAGCGAGGCGTATGACGAGTTTGAGGGCGGGCTGAGGACCGTGAGGATTGAGTATTGGTTGCAGGCAAGGACGCGGTTTGGGACGAGAGTCGTGTGGGCGGGCAGCGATGATGAGGCAAGGCCGAACAAACGATCGGAGATGATGCGGTTGGGGACTTTTGAGGTACGATCGATGGATCGGGATGATGTTAGGTTGGAGAGCTGTACGGATGGATGGCGATGTCATGCTGGTACTGTGACGATTCCGGTCCAGGTTGCGGATGATACGATTCCGACATTCTCGCATTGTTTGGCGAGTCGGGATTACTTACTGGTTGTTAAGGTACAAGTCCAAGGTCTACTGCACCAGGCTCTTTCGATTAGAGTACCAGTGCAAATCTGCGAAAGCGTGGCGGAGGGGAGGTGTGGTGGTTCTGAAGTCAAATCATCGGCATATGGCGACATGCTCCTTTCGGAGGTGAGATATGATTCCATATCGATTTTGCAGGTTGAAGTTTACAAGACAGCTCACCGATTCCCAGGTACTACCAACATACGAAGACCACCGATACAGCCTGGCTCCATGATCACCGTACGCTGTGGAAAGAAGTCGAGTCATCCCGGAACGAAGCCGACTCGACCAGTCCCTCTGCTATCTGACTCTGGACGTCTCAGCGCCAAGGATGTTGGTGGTCATTTTCTGGCCTGATGGTTTCATCAGCAAGAAGTGGACGCGTCGCTTACCGCAAGATTCAAAACCCGCCGCGGCCACGTCGCAGCCATGAGAAGAGTCGCAGGAGTCTTGAAGGTCGAATGACTGAAATGAGCGAGGTGCATCGTTGCCCAGGAAGTCAAAGATAGCATGCCAACTGCTCTGGCAGAGCGAGCAGGGCTTGGGTGCGGTGCACGAAGGTACATGAAGGATGCGGCGATATAGTTATGCTCTACTCACGGTCTTGCATATAACGCGAACTTAGATGACGCGTCAGAGTCAGAGGCAGAAGTGGCATGATGCATAGGTCTGGGGTGCAGATGCAGAGGCAGCGTATGGAGATAGCTATGTAGGCAGTCGACGACGTATGTGGAAAGGCAGTTTACATCAGCAGAATGCCGTGTTATGCATCCTCCAGGAGTCGGCCGACCCGAGCCGAAGAATTAGCACGAGAATGGAAGATGGCGGACGGGAATAGCACTATATTTACTTGTTCTTCCCTGTCGTTGCAACGGCGGCCTAGGGCAATCGGGGTTAGTGGGTGGTCTCGAACTGCGCGCTGTCCACCCAAGCACAGCACCATCAGGGCCAACTCGCGCACTAAACCGCGCAAGGTGGCATGCCTCATGCACCACTGACACCGTCGTCGTGTAGCAGCAGCAGTGGGATTGTGTGCGTGCGTGCGTGAGATTGGCCTGCAGCCATCTCTTCATTCTTGCATCGACATTTCTGCATCCCGCTGCCACTGTTGCTGCCACGCCCACCGCCAAATCCCATCATCTTCTCAGAGGCACGCCGGACTTCGATCTTGGATGTCCGCATCGTGCATATCCGGCTGCTAGCGAGGAACAGGGGAGCGAGGAACTACTCTACCTTAGCAACCACGCACTAATACCGACTGCCGTGCACCACCACCGCCACTCACTGCCCACGGCACAAGCTGTCGATCCACCGGAACACACACCAGCCCTGATCTGCCCTCACAACAACAATTATCCACATCGCATTGCAACCCCAACAACCATGAGCGCCGCTACATCCACAAGACCGCCCTTCAACGCCGTCGATACTTCCTCCGCTGGCGCAGTCCTCGCCCCAGCAGCTCCCGACGATGTCGAATCACCCTCTCTCAGCTCCAGCAACGCCCTTGCCCGCTTCGAATTCGAGCCCGGTCGCAGCAAAGAAGGCACCAAAGTGCTGATGGTGGAATGGGAGGACGATGACACCACACGGAGCATCGCCGGAGACTGGGAAATCAGCTGGGAGGGCAAGAGGACTGTACTCCCCGCGCGAGAGCACGCCGACGCTACCACCAAAGACACAAACGCGACCGATGTCCCGGTGAACAGGCTATACTTCTTGCTCGGCGCGGGCGTGGCGGTGCCCACGACCGTGAGACTGCAAAAAGGAAACATCATCTGGCGGACAAACCCTCTGCCCGCGATCTTCAGTCCTGAGTTGGGCGCTACAGCTCGCGCGGCGGGGAAGAAAGGCGTGCTACACACAATCTGGGCCAAGAAGCGTTTGCAAGTGCTGCAGAAGGAAATCGACGCAGAGGCGAGGGACAACATGGAAGGTGTGGGCTTCGAGATGGCTGTCGCGGAGAAAGAATGGATCGAGGCCAACTTCGGCGTGCTCTCGAAGCCCTCAGGAATCGTCATGCCGGCCCAGCAACAAGAGAGTGGGACGCTGAACAGCCCAACGAGTCCCAGATCGCCCGGCGGCGGACGCCTGATGGAGAAGCTGAAAGGACTACGCATCGGCACAACGACAGAGGCTCTCAGCCCAGGCGGCTCGGCTCCCAAACCAGCACCCGAAAGCGTCGACACATTCAACCCTCTCAGTCCCGAGAGCTCAGACGTAGCAGTAGGCTCTTTCGGCGCCTTCGCAGCGCTCAAAGGAATGCCCGACCAGTCTACCCTAGCTGCCAAACCCGCCCAACCACCCACAACTACCGCCCCCCAACTCGGCCAACCACAACTCCGCCGCGTGAATCCCCCAGACTCCTTCGCCGCACAGCAGAGACAAGCAGGCCTTGGCTCGCTCAACGCTCTAGGCGCACCCGGTGGAGGTTTCAGCTCGTTCGAAGAAGCAACCTTCTCCCGCCCGCCTGCTCCATCTCACACTTCCAGCGCACAAGACGAAGACGACCTCTTCGCTCTACCCATGAGCCCGCGCAGCCCGGAGATGACCAAGAGCCCTTTCTCGTTCGCCGCGAGCGATGTCGGGCGCTATCTGAATGAAGACGTCGGGCGTTATATGAAGGAGGGGAAGAGTAGCGTGGCGTAGGATTGCGTGGCGGCCGGGGACGTTCATTGCGTTTGAAACGGCAGAGAAAAGATGATAAGATGAATTTATGGCATTGCAAAGACGCGGGGTTTTCTTTCGTTATGATTGCGATTTTGGAGAGCGCGGTTTGGAAAGAAGGAAAGAAAGAATACGACATCGAAAGTCGAAATAGACGGCGCTCACGTTTGTTGAATTGCTGCACGAAGGGTTTGTGGGCATTTCGGATGCGTTGGCATGGCCCGGTTTGTCGTTGGGTAGAACAAACCAAAATCATGAACGAGAACTTTATACTTCACTTCTTTGCTGAGGCTGAGGAAAACCACCGCTGGTTTTTGCTGTACTGGTGCGATTTACAGATCATGGAAGCAGGTTGACTTACTTACAAATGGAAGCTTTACGTCGCCGCTGGCTTCAAAAGCTCTCGTTGGTCTGCCTTACCTCGAATACAATCTATTCAATCCTCTTGTTGAACAAATTCCTAATACTCCTAAAGCCGTTTATCGAACTACACGCGCTACAAGGCCCGTGGCCACAGCGTTCGCAGCAGCGGCCGGCGCCAGATGTTGTTCCGCAGGCGCAGCAAGACCACATTTATCTATGTCTCTCGTTGGCGTGAGGTCGTGATGTTTGGGTGTGAGTTTCCTGGTAGGTGTATTTTCTGAAGAGGCTGCGAGGTTTCAAGGTTGTGTGGGATGTTGTTTATGTGGAATGAGTGTAGGTGGTGCACCGGGTGCCATATCGTATTCCTTGGGAATGTTTGGTGTTTGATGGTTCGATGGTGGACGAAGTTTGATGGTTCTGCATACAATGGTTCCGAGAGAGGATCTGAGGTCATTTGGGGACAAAGAGAGGCTTGCGGTGTTGCTTGTTCTCTTTGTTGGGTTGGCGTTGTGTCGAGGACTCGAGGTTTCGTTGTGACAAAAGGAAACGGTGGGAAGACAAAGAATGACGAGCAGGGTGGCCGAGTTGCTAAGTATAGTATAGCTACGCCTGGGTGAAGAGATCTATGGTCGCTTGTCGCTCTGAGCAAGTCTCATGTCAAAGCACCGTTGCATTGTAGACTGGTCGACAGTGAAGCTATTGTGAGATGTGGTATTGCTTCATCGCTGTCATCGCGCGCTTTCGCTCAGTATATAACATCATCAATCAACGAAGTAAGCACATACGACCATAGGTCAGTGAAAACTGGGCATCCCGTCCGAAATTCCTTCATCTCACCTTCGCCGAAGATTACAGGATCCCAACGTGTTGGTGTCTTGACGTCGCATGTTTCTGCCCAATTATATTCTAGCTCCAGAACACCATCGCGTAAATTCGAGGCATTGGCCAAAGCGGTTAGTTGGAACATAACCTTTGCAAGATAAGATGATACCATGATAAAAAGATGTAACGTGTCTGCAAAAGATATCTCCATCGTGTTCTTGGATTGCGGATCATAAATCTATGCATCATTTCCCTATTTCCGTTCTTCGCCTTCACGTATATCGCGCTGTGCGTGACCACGCATCGCTATGACTTAGTGATATATGTTTGCCAAACAGCTAAACAAACAGAAGATTTCTTTCGTTTTACCGATCGAGACGAAAGTCTTTGTTTGCTTGGTTCGAAAGTGTCAAATGAACCAAACAGTCCGTCCAAGTACTGTTTAGTGACCACCTTGTGCATTGAGAATTTGCAGTCATTACTGTGTGACTAAGAAAAGTACGAGGCCGTAGAGGAAACATACCAACGAGATCTAGAACCAAGCGAACAGGTGCTAGGGAGGGAGCATCTTGACACGCTTACTAGCGTTTACAATCTGGCAGAGCTCCTACGAGTCCAAAGAAAGTATGCAGAAGCAGGAAAGATGCACCAGCGAGCAGCCGCGGGAAGAGAGAATATGCTAGGACAAAAACATTGCGCCTCTCGAATATGATGGTCTGTTCTCGTCGGAAGCCAGATGCTGTTGTGCTATACAAACGTGCGATGGTGGGGTTGGTCGCTACCCTCGTGAGCAAGCACCAACAGACTGTTGAGTGTCGGCAAGCGTTGACCAGATACAAAATGGATGCTCAGGATGGCGAGAGATCAAAATAGGGCTGGATCGATCAAGGGAAACGAACTCGTCAGCACCACGTGGATAGATTTTTGAAACCGATCTGGAATTTCGTACTGCTCTCTACACAAGATTCGGTGCTGCGCAAGAAGAAATTTAAAAAGAAGTAGCCGTTACCGTCGTATATGTGAATCCCTTTCAGGTCTCCTTTTGTGTTTTCGTCCCGTTGAGATTTGTAGAGAAAATGAAGACGGGCCTGTGGAGAGACTGTGTTAATGCACAACCGAAGGAAGCGCTACGTAGACCAGAGTGTATGTAATTATCCGCCTGTGCCTCATCATCACATGTAAAAGCCTCATAGCTCCATGTATCTTCACTCATCGAGTCAGGCATGCCAACGCTGTTCACGCATCTCTTGTCACGCTCGTCGGTTGCTGGATGTTTGTGCGGAGAACTCACGGCGCAAGTGGCGCAGTGGAACCAAAAGAAGTAGGTGCTATGCTGCTAGTGAGTTCGGAGTTTGTGGAGGTGGATGCGACTTCATGCACACTTTATATTGTCCACAATACGCTCGGCGGGACACGGTCGCGATCATTGCTTGTTGAATGGCCTTTGGCTCACAACTCACCCGGCCCCCCTCCCCGAAAAAGAGCGTCAGGACTGCGAACATGCAGCTTCCGCGTAAATCACGGGTTTCACAATTCCTGGATGCCAGGTGCTGCACAGCCAAGACGAACGCCACGACAATGCATGAGCTTCTGTTACATATGTTCCTAGCATTGGGTTGGCCTGCAAGTACTCCCATCGATGAGCCTATTGCTTAGGCCGGCGGAGCGCGACCCTGGTGTTCTCTGCGTTTGCAGTAGGCTCTTCTTACACGCAACAAGCACCCAAAGCAGGGCTCGGACATCGCGTGTATCCCAGCCCATGTGTAGCGAGAGTGCTTCGAGGCAACCGATGATATGAAACGCGCGTTGCTTTGCTGTGCCACTCACGTGCATTCGGACCGCTCCCCCGAGTCTGCCGAGCTTAGTCTTTTACTTTTCAACTTCCACCGAGCGCAATCGTCTGAACGATTGCCGCCTGGCTTTCCGTCTGATGTCTTGCTTGTTCATGGTGATGCTAGCATTTGCTGCGTGACGAGACAGCCGAGGCTCTAGGACGGCGACAGCAGCTCGCCGTCGCAGATGCACAAAGTGCCAGGATTAAATTCAGCGAATCATTGCGGCAGGCTAAGGTTATGCGCGCCTTCATGGCACATAACTGACAGCCGAGTCCACAACAGCTTCAGCAAGACGGTATCATAATTCGACGGTGATATTTGGCCAAGTCTAGCACGTCTTCCACACATCGACAACTCACTGGATTGGGCAGGTACCCTACTGTCGAAGGATTTCTAGCGCCATCAGAGGAGCATTCCGCATTGGACTTCCACTACGAGTGCCCCTATTCGCTGGCAGCTGCCTTTAGACACCGACCGGACATCCCTGCTGTTGTGAACGACTCTGCAGGCAATTTATGCGGCTTGTAGGGGTAGCGCATCGTCTATGCTTCCAAGGCGCTCATGCAAACTGTTGCGAATTCTGGTGGATTGGTTGCGCCAGAGTCTCACTGCCCGAAGTAATCAATCTCGAGCCATTGAGTCATACTTATCGCATTCACTGTGGCCAAGGCATCTGGGATGGTCGTTAGTGTCAGGCACGTTGCTGTGCCACAATCTAAGCGGTCGTGCGAAGTCTCCAACCGAGCTGAAGTCGTCACAAGGGTTTTTGGCAATGTATTGGTTGTTTCTTGCGGAGAAGAGCTGCAAAGGTAGTCACACCTCATACATAAAAGCTGCGCTCTCAGTTGGAGGACGAAGGTATCTTTCCCATTATTTCCACCGATCGAGAAGGCAGCAACCACAGCGATCTTCCCACGTCCTTCTAATCGATATTGGAATAGTTGCTCTTGAACTGTCGTAATATATATATATGCCCATGGATCCACAAGACGAGTCGACCGCGGAGGAGTCGATACAACGAAGCCCCAGACTTTTCGGCCAGAATGCTGTATATCAGCTCACCTCGTCCGAGCAACGAAATCTCCTGGACGCCATTGACAAGTTGCGAAATGCCAACATTTCCGGAGGAGGTTTCAGCATTCCCCAGGTTGTTGTTTGTGGGGATCAGTCAGCCGGCAAGAGCTCAGTGCTCGAGGCAATATCACAATTGCGATTCCCTGTCCGTGACGGCGAAGCTACTACCAAGTTTGTCACCGAGGTGGTGCTCCGAAATGATGCTACCGCTGTGACCACGCCTGTCACGCTCAAACTACTTGCTGACAAGGATCGTACGCCGGAGCAGAAGGCTCATCTCAACGAATTCAGGTTCGCGGTTGATGTCGACAATCCCGAGGCATTCACTGATGCCGTCAATGCGGCGCTGGAGTTCCTGAAATTGTACGAGCCTAAGACAAAATTCTGGTACGATCGGCTTCACGTTGAGATATCAGGCCCGAAGCAGCCAAACCTGACACTCGTCGACCTACCTGGCTTATTCCAACTGGAACACAATGCCAACAATGGCGACAAGGAGAAGATTAAAAATCTCGTCAAGCGTTACATAAGCGAGTCTAAAGCTATCATACTCGCTGTTGTGACTGCTGTCCACGATGTTTTCAATCAAGAAATCATCCAATTGGTCAGAGATTCCCACAGGGCCATAGACAGGACGATAGGCGTGCTCACCAAGTCCGACTTATTGGTCACAGGCTCTACCGGAGAAAGCGCCGCCATACAGCTGGCCTCGAACAAGAAGATCACTCTCGGGCTAGGATGGCATGTATTGAGAAACATGGAGCATCAAGGCGACACCAATGTTTCGTACGAGCATCGGGACGAGGCAGAGCGGAAATTTTTCTCGAAGCCCCCCTGGTCGCAAATCGGCCAACAGAACACCGGTGTAGTTGCACTGCGCGAGAAGCTGAGGCAGAGATTGTTTGGTTGCATCACACATGACCTTTCAACTTTTGTGAGCCTGATGGATGTCAAACTCACGGAGACTAGATCTCGCCGCGATAAGCTCGGTGCAGCGCGAAACTCTCCAGAGTCTCAGGGCTATTACCTCCACCGTGTCCAAAGGGACTTACAAGATTTGATACAGGATGCGCTGAATGGACGATCGGAGCACAGCAGATTCGCATCTTTCTTTGACGGTTCTTCCAAGAAAGCTTTGCGGACCACTATTAACCGCTGTAGTCACGATTTTGCCTTGAAGATCAGGAAAGACGGAAAGCAATGGGATATTTTTGACACGGAAGAGTAGGTGTATACCTCATACTGTATGCGACGGTATTGGAGAGCTAACACGCGATTTGTGCTCAGGCATTTCGAGAGTCAGTCGTCCGACCTCAAACAGCCGAATTTTTACCACCCATTCAAGATGGATGGAGAGGAGGCGCAGCCCAAAGGCATCTCTCTGGAAGAGTATTGTCGACAACTGGCAGCCTTCATGGCGGATAATCGAGGCATTTGTCTCCAAGGATTCCACGCCTCTGGCACGCAAATTGCCATATTCAGGCAACAGTCCGTCTTTTGGCAGACGATCGCCAAAGACTACATTGACACTTGCTATGCTGCTGCTCTGGAATTCCTTCAATGTGCGGTAGTGCATGTAGCAGGGCAGTACACTGGTGAAAAGCTCATGCATACATTCATCGATCAGTCTTTTCATGAAATCGGGAACAAGTTGGACGAGAAGTTGGAGGAATTATTATGGCCGTATCTGAAGAGCCATCCTTCGACCCAAGATCCCAGATATAACTCAAGCGTCAGCCCCGGCACGAGACTGAAAAATGGTCAGAGCAGCACGGACAGCGACGATGACGAAGATGAAGCTTCCATTGTCTTCGAATCTTGGACTGAGAGGGCACAGACTCTCAACTGGGAACATGAACTTGTCTTCGCTGCGGAGGCGCTGGATATGACTGATGCTTATTACGACGTAAGGTTTTACCTCTTGCCACAAGATTGATGTGCTAATCGCTTTCTAGGTGGCATTGGATACATTCATAGACAATATTACCGTTCTGGGCATTGAGGCAGTACTTCTTGATAAAATCAAGGATTTGTTGTCGTACGAACATGTCGCCTCACTTAAGGGCGAATGTTTGGCTGAAGTCGCCGGCGAAGCACCGGGCGCCCAACAGGAACGGGATGAGCTCGACGGCCAGATCACTGTCTTGACCGAAGTCATTCGGACTTGCAAGATGTACAAACAAACAAGTTCGTGTTCGGAAGACAATCAATTCATGGACGCCAAGTTTCCACTGACACGCAATAGCATATTCCAAACCTGCAAGTCTCACCACACAAGGCACAGAAAGGTATAGACACAGCGCAAGAAGCAAATCCGGAGACGTTGCCAAACAACCTGTGGCCCAATCTGCGCAAACCTCAGCGTAAGTAGCAAGTATTAGCCCCACCAAGAGCCATCCTACTAGCTCGCAGAATTGCAAACAGCTCATTCTGAATGCAAATGGCGAAGCACTACAATTAAAAAACTGACCTCAGGTCACACAGAAGTAGCATATCTGCCGACGCTAGGAACCCCAGTAGACAACAAGTCCCGCCAGCGAACAATAATAGAGCCCCCTCGAGCTCTTCATCGGGTGGCTTCGGTGATGCCTCGAGGCAGTCCAATATGCTGAGTAGTTCTTCGGCCTCTAATTCCGGCACTTTGACTCAAAGCAGATCAAGCAACAGCCTGTTCAGAGGAGCATCAGATTCCAGTCATACCACTTCGACACAGAGTCAATCAGGGGGCATCGTCAGCAACTCAAGTAGCCCTAGTCCTTTTGCAAGTCCTTCAAGCTTTCAAATCGATACCTCGACTAAAAAGGACATGAATGGGAGCCTGTTTGGGGGCAAACCGACTAAGCCTTCCTCGGAATCAACGACCGCTCTCCGCAGCAGCCTTGATTCTTCGGCCAAAGCCCCGTTCTTCGGTAAGTCTGGTATACAATTCAAACCATATAAGCAATCGTTGTACACTGGAAGCCCAGGAACAGAGTGTTTCCAGAGCATCACAGCTTCGCCAGGTTTCCGCAATCGATCGTTTGAGGTGCGCGACAGGTTACCAGTCTAGGCAGTCGACAAATCACGGGTGCTGACGATTTGCATAGGAGGTTCGACTTGAGCACTATCAGTTGTATACGCCAAGCGTGAGCAAAGTGTCTTCAGACTATTAGTATAGACTGAGAATACCGTACGTAACATGTCTGGGAGGGAAAGGTGAGGAGGCTGGGGCAGTGTAAAATGAAGTGCTTTCTGCTCTCCACCGCCTCGATGCAGTTTCAAAAACATTTACAATGCTTCAATACCGTATCAATACCCCACCCCACTCAGTGGTGTCCTGCCCTTACAAAGCTGTACGGTAAGCCTCACTTGTCTTTTGCTGAGGCCATCGTACATGCTTTGAGCGTGTTCGCCAGGCCGGGCAGCAGTGCGTACTCAGCACGCTTCTACTTCCTCCAGCAACGAGCTCTTTTGACTCATGCTGCTATGTGGCCCGCACTGCGCGCTAACATCAAATTCCATGCAACCTTTGACAAGATCCGACGTGGCTCATTTGTGGAAGCAACGACAGACTTCTTTTGACGCCAGGGGAAGTAGGGGGCAAAAAGGGGAAACGGAGAAAGCAACGCACGCATGCTGGTTGGTCAGCCAGCATCAAACGAAGAGCAGCGCTGTTCCAAAACCGACGCCTGAAGATTTTGCTTCCATGTCAGTCAAGCAATCTGGTATTCTTCTCAAAGCGACGAAGCGATGGTGCGGAGAGACGAACGAGGCTCTGTGCGGCGCGCAGCATGCAGCCGTTTTTTCGTGAGATGGATCCGATAGATCGTCAAGCCCAGCGTAGCAACGGCCCACAGGGTGCCGATGATGACGTTCGCGGGGGTCGACCACGTGGCACTGGTTTCGATGCCGCCGTTAGCGGACCCGTTTATGAGGCGGGAAGGGCCGCGTTGACCAATGTCGGCTGGATCGTGCATGGTCGAGAACGATGTAGGATCAACGTCGGAGTTGCTCACAGTGAAAGGCTGCGCTGAGTTGAATGTCGAGGACATTGGTGCGGATGCCTCCGATTCGTGTCGGCGTCACGATATGTTTGAGTTGCTCTCAGTGGCTGCGGCTCGGCTTCCGGAACTTGCTGGTGAAGATCAACCTGAGGATTGCTTGACGCGTGGAGATGACTTCACAAAAATAACAACGACAACAACAAAAATAAGCTTTTGCGGTGAGACACAAGACGAGAGCAGCCTGGTATACTGCATTCTGGACTAAGGCTGACAGTCGAAGTCTCTGCCGCGCCCAAGATGGTGGTGCAGGTGCATGCGTACATGCAATCTGCGGCCGTCCCTTCGTGTTCCATGCACGACTACTGCAGCTGCATCAGCAGGCGGCGCTCGCGTCACCGCTAGACCAAGGGCGCCTGTCACTGTGTCTTGCCGGCTTGACGGGCGCTTGCGGAATGCCCACGGGGCGAGTGCGATCTGACAGGGATGGGATTGGGGTGATGCTGGGCGGCGCTGCTGGGCTGTGTTGCTGGGCGGTTTGTGCTTGTGTTCGCTGCAGCATTCCAGCGTCCGTACCTGCATTAGTCGGGCCCATGCCAGCGGGCTCATCCGGTGCAGCGCCCGCCCTGACTATACCACGCCGCTCTCTTCCCTCCTTCCAGCGCGTGTGCTGAGCCATCGCTTCTGGACCCCCAGACATCTCTGACCGCCCGCACATTTGTCGTCTCTTACCTGTGCCTTAATCTCCCACATGGACGCAGCGCTCTGCGTGCGTCGCCGCGGCGGCCGCGGAACAGCGTTTCATCCTCCACCCTTCTTCATTCGCCCGTTCCGCCGTCGGCCCTTTGCCAAACGGTCTTCAGGCGACGCGCACGGCCCCGTCACAAAGACGATCACTGTGCCCGCAGGTGGGCATCCCGGTCGTGAAGTAGTTCGAGGGCCAGCAGGATCCCTTGAGCATCTGCGGCCGCAGAACGATGGTTTCGATGCTCCTCGTGCGTTGCCTGCGCCTGCACGCACGCAGAGACCAAGTCATGCCTCCGCATGAATGCATCCATGTTTGTCATTCCTGTGTTCCTCTCGTTTCTTCCCCAACTTCCTTTCCTGATTCCATACACCGGGCACCGGATCCGTGGTACTGTGCTCATCTCGTCCGACATATCTTGCGTCTTCTGCGAATCCATCTATGCAAGCCGCATGCAGCTGCACTATGCTTGACCCAGCATTCCAGGTTGTCTGGCCAAGCGATGCCGACGTCAACCGCGCCACACAAGAGCTGAACCACCGCGTCCCTCTCGACATAGTGCGTGACGTCCTCTTCATGCACAGCATACCGGATATCTATAGGGATGCCTTGGTCGAAAGGTCTGCCGTCGTGGGTCCCTGACTACGAGGCAAACTACGTTTACAGCATTGGCGGCTCTGCGACTACTACATCGGCTCAACGGTCTGCAGCGGGCGAAAGAAGTCATAGGGCCGAAGTTACCTTTCCAGAAAGCAACATCCTTTCTGTTAGAGGGTACCGTATCGACGTTGTCAAGTCAAACACAGATGCCGACCTATCTGAGCTTGACGAAGTGGCCCTGCTTCTGGCGCACGTGAAGCCGGAGACTGCCTCTGGAGTAATGGACGACATCTCGGCAAGTGAATCCACTGAAGGATCAGCGGCGTCTGGCTCTCTATCTGGTCAGTCAGCACAGAATGTTAAAGCTGCAGACTCTCATGATCATGACCACAGGCAGCACGGCGATCTGGAGACAGCTTTCCACCAGCACATGAAGATAGGCAACACTGTTGAAGCGTCACAAAATTCGAGCATAGACGCCAACGAGCCGATGCAGAGTCTCACAGGGCTCGAGGGCAAGAGTGTACTCTTTGATCGTCATACTGTGAGGGATCAACAGACGCGGTGCGAGACACTCTGGAGAACATTACTAGCGGACACTATAAACGTTGACCGTCCTGCTCCTGAAAATTGTGGTGAAGCGTTTGCATACACGTTGTACAAGCGTCTGGACTTGCTTTCTAGCCTCGTGAAGCACGATCGTCTCACCGCCTCTCACTCCGGGCAGCACCCAGCAGACGAACAGCAGGAAACCCCTTCGGCAAAGTTCATACGAAATGTAGAAGCAGTCGAAGCACTCGAGGATATGGAAAGACAGGAGTGGGATGCGATTCAATTAAAGCCTGGCTTACTTGAAACTGCAGCACCTGTGCTGACTACCGTGCTCTCAGACCTTAGCGAGCATCTCGACAATCCTCGTGAAGCGAATGGCATGTCTATGCCGCCTACAACACCGGAATCCCGGAAGCGAATGAACCAGGTGGAGAAAGAACGCAGTCTGTTCGTGACAGAAAATCATGATTACCTAGGATGTGGCCCAGCGGCTATGGAGCCAGGCGACGAGTTTTGGTTGTTGGAGGGAGCCATGGTGCCATTTGTGTTGAGGCCTATACTTCAAGACGACCTTATCCAACGTTTCGAATTAGAAGGACAGGTGGTGGAGCTTTTCGAGTTGCTACCGAAGGACGGCTACGAGTTGGTGGGGTGAGTACATTGGTGTCGGCAAAGTATGCTATTATCGACGACTAGTAACACTGACAATCGTCCGGCAGGGAAGCTTATGTTCACGGTATCATGCACGGCGAAGCAGTTGCGGATGGTACGGCGGAGTTCGTGCCGCTCTTTATACACTGAGCATCTTGAAGGTTGAGGAATGGATGTGGACGAGAGTACTTCATGTCTTGTGAGTCTTCATGGGGCACACGGGCTATCCGGTATGTGTGTTGTGCGAATGGAGTCAAATGGTTTTGTCAAGCTGAAGCTAAGAAGCTTTTGCCCCTTAACGAGGCCGATCTTTGGTGCCAAAAAGGACGCCCGTCTGCAGAATGTACGAGAGTTTAAATGAATCAGCCCTGACAGAAGTCGCAATGCTGCTCATATAGCCCTAAGTGGTGGGCGCGAATAGTAAATGTACCAGAAGCTCGGTTCGCAGAGGTCGATGTAGCTGCATAACAGGATCCTTTTCGAAGCTTCGTCCAACCCACGTCCTCCTCGGTGCAGCCTTCGATCTCAGGCGGAAGGTATGCTTCATCGGTATCCTCTTCATCGTCGTCGTGATCTTCACCATCATATTTTCCTCACGCCATGGAGTCCAACTCCTGTCGATGATATTGATATGCCAATCGTTCGAATCATCGAAGACAGAGCGAAGAGACTCTTCATCCACATGCATGAGATAAAGATAGCGAGCCATAGGCGCCACTGAGAGCGGAACTTTCGCATTGGGCTGTTCAGCAGCTGCTTCCGGGCTATTGACCCAGTCCCTGAACATGCTGCGCGCATCGCTTTTTGTCGCGTTCTCGAGTCGCTCTCGGTCTTCGACGACGGTGAAGATCTGCTGCTTCGCTACAGCGCGAAAAGTCCCACCGTAGAAGCTAATTGTGCTCTGAGTGGCGGTCCTCAATTTCTCCATGAATGTGGACCAGCCGTCATCTGGGCTGTAGGTGCAGCGGTAGATATGCCAGCCCCATTTCTCGTTGCCTGCGACTTTGAGCATTGAGTCCAGAACGTCCAGATTGTTGTCGAACATGGATTTCATCCCCATCATGGTGGTTGATTATGTTGGCTGTAGTCTGAGGCTTTGATCAGGATAAGAGAGTGGAGTAGTTCAGTGGCATTTGGTGAAACAGTGGTATTTTTGTCTCTGTTTATGTCTCGAGTGTAGCGTGCGAAGCAAAAGCACTGAAGTGGCGAAAAGAAATTGAAGCACGTGCAGATGCGCTTCAGTGACTGGGTGAAAGATTGGGTCACGCAATGAACCACTGACGAAAGATAAGGGTAAGTTGGTACAAATATTTTTGTACTAGCAACTACAACTACATGTGATCCGCCCCTTCGAAGTCTCCGCTACAATCACTTCACAGTCTGTAGTTCTTAAGTCAATGCACTCATGTTCGTTCAATCGTTACCTTCCCAAATGCGATCCGATGTGTGACATCGATTTGGCAATCGAGCAGCCTACTTAGAACCTAGTCTGACCAACGCCCTACCAACCACCTAGGCATTCTGCGCATGGAGCCATCCAGGAAGCGCCTTCAGACCACCCGCAATGGTCGAGACAAGAGCCGGAGGCAACCGCAGCGGGACCTTGCTATCAATACTAAGATACCACAATGTTCGCTTCTCGTACCCAAACCACGCCTGCCGCGCCAACTCCGCATTAAGAACGGTTGTATTGAGCAACCCGCGCGGCAAACCCTGATTCACAGCCCTCTGGTTGAGATGGCCAGCGAAGTCCGCCGCGACTTGGACGAGGAGTTCGAAAGTCTCTTCGGCCGTCATGCCCCTGTCGTAAGCGCCAGCCAAATTCTCGCACGCCTTCGACCAATACCAGAGCGCCATCTTCGAGAATTGGCTATAGATCTTGTCGGAGGTTTGACTGCAGAACTTGTGGAGAGTGGCGAGGATCATGCAGACTCTTAGACTTGTTGCCAGGGTGAGTTGGCTCGAGGGTGGGCCTGTGAGAGCGAGGTCGAGGAAATCGAGCATTGGTCCGATGCGGATGCATGATAGGTAGAGGGGTCGGTGGATGTCGCGGCACTCGAGCTGGGGTCGGAGGAGTTCTGAGAAGTCTGAGAAGCTTCGGCGGCAGGCTGTGAGGTAGTAGCCTCTGAGATGCATCATCGCGCCGTCGTATCTGGCCACACATCTCTGGCATGGGCCGTACGGATCATTGGGATCGTTCGGGACGCACTGCGATCGAAGTGTCAGTTTTTGATGCGCAAAAGATGTGTCAGATACAGAAGGAGAAGACTTACACGAAGCTTCATCTTGCGGCATGGAGGACAGACACCTCTGTCCCGAGCGTTCTGTTCGTCTTTCGTGCGTGGCTTTCCTGCTCGTGCATTGGACCGCTTCGCGTTGTTGCCTTGCAGCACTATCATCAGACAAGAGTAACCATCGCTCAATCCAGAGGCCTCAATCAGGGTACTGCTTCTGAGCCTGTTTTTGGAGGGCCGTTTCGGACCGTGGACAACTTGCGCTGACTTTCGCTTTACCCTTCTACCTTGAGGCAGAGCGAACGATGTCGGGCACGAGTTTTGCGTAGTCGTCGCACTCGAGTATGCTAAATCTGTTCCTTGTGGGAGCCAGGCCATGTCGGCAGCGGGTGCTGCATAGGCTGCTCCGTTGGTATACTGAACCAAGCTGTTTGACGAAGAGTTGACTGGCACTGGGTGATTTCCAGACGATTCGTAGTCATTGTTGACGACTACATTTGACTCCAGGCCTAGTTTTTGAACTCCGAGCCAGGGTTTATCTGCACCGAATGACGGACTGACGTGTTGTGAATCCACGTGGCTGTAGCTGCTGACACAGCGTACGGAGTCTCTGCGGTTCTCAAGACCGACTGCTCTGATCGGTAAATCGAAGGAGGCCTGAGTGGTAGATACGTAGCCGCTGTCAGAATGGAAGGAGTCAAGATCAGTGTCGGCGCCAAATCCGAGACCAGATGAAGTGTCCATATCGTAGTCCTGATACATGGAAGGGACGCTAGACTGCTGAGAGCAGGTTATGCCAGGAAGGTTCGTGGACACCATGAGGGCACCCAGGACTGCCGGAGGTTGCTGTTGTGCGGATGACCTGCCAAAGGTATTGTCACAGCACGGTGACAGCATTCGCTCGTTGGCCTGAACGAGGGAATGAAGCAATGGATCCTGGATGAGAGACAGATCAATGGGGCCCGACGGATGGTCCAATGCCGAAACCAATTGCTTTTCGACAGGTAGCGGGAATGACGCTGGGCCGGAAGTACCAAGTGTGTCGACTGAGGCCGGGAATAGGCTGGTCGAAGTGTCAATGTTCGGCACAGTGTGATCAAACCACAACGTCTGATTGCCTTCCGGCACTTGATAGCCAGACAACCTCTCCTCATTGTTAATACTAAAACCATGATGGCTGGCGTCATTGATAGTCGAGATGTCTCCGATGTCGACATTGCCAAAGTCCATGGTACGAAGGTCGAATGTATCGATGCAAGGATCGTTGAGACTGGCATCATTGGTGCTGGCTGAGCTGTGGTGAAAAGTAGGGGTGAACTGATTGCAAGCAAGTGTGCCTTCGCTCTCGTTCACAGCGTGCTGACCCATGAAGTCCCACCAGAAGGCTTCGTCAGCCTCGCCAGGTGGAACGAAGTCAGACACGTCAAGATTGAGGACGCTGTCTTGCGGAGGAAACTCCGAAGCCGTAGACGTGGAACGGTTCATCGTGTGCTCTATCCGGCACTGTTGATCGCAACGAAGAGTAAAATTGAGTATCTGAGAACGTGCTGGGAGGTACGTGAGCAGAAAATAAAGGTAGATGTGTTTGCAATGTACGAGGTAAGAGAAGGTACCGAAGACATGTTTAAGTATCCCGGGACATACCTTGCAGCCTTGGTGTTTCGAGCGTGACCCTGGCCAAACCATCGTACAGCAATAGCGCGATCTTAGTCCTCGCTAAGATCCCTTCCCGTTGCCACACTGGGTCTGGTATCGAGCTCGCCGACGAGTCTAGCCACGTTGCCATGAACCTAATCTCCACTCGCTCGAAGGAGTGACGAAGAGCAGTTCTCCGAGTTGCCAAAAGCAAGGACCGGACAGCAGTATATCACGTACTTGCATAGCCATGCTGGCTGGTAAAGGTGGCTCAGAGTTGTCCGACGAGCATAGCCGCGTTCCCGTGATCCTACAGACGCGAAGAGTGACGACCAGCAGTTCTCCGACTTGCCGAAAGCAAGCAGCGGACAGCAACGGACAGCAAAAAATCACGTTCCTGCATACCACGCTAGCTCGTAGAGGTGGCTCAGAGCTGTCCGACTCGGACAGGGCCATCATCTATGCGCAGCACCTTCGTCTATAGACGAAAGCTTTATATGACAGGGCAGTCGCGCAATGACAGAGTCGTTATCTCTACAGACAGCCAACCTCTTCAACACACACGACGACATTCCACTCACATCATCATGTCCAACACAATCGACATCATCACCCTCGTCATCAACGCCATCGACCTGTTGATTGTGATAATGCAAGTGTGCCTCCCCTGGGCGCGTGGCGCTCGTTGCGAGGACAATAACAATCAAGACCGCCGGATAAAAGAGGCCGAGGCGGGAGATGGACCGGATGCACAGGTAAGTCTCCTAGAACCGGGAACCTGGACCTGGGGTGGCGGCTAATGATGCAACGCAGCGGCCCAACCCAACCCAACCTCCACGCAGCGCATCCTGCCACAGCTGCTGTGATGGCCACAGGATGTTAATGGATAGGGAGACATGACTCGTATGGTAAGCCCGTGCCCCCGCCCGCCCGCCCACGAGGGGTAGATGTTGACGATTCCGCAGATTGTTGTGGCTGGCAAGGCTGGGGCCAGACTCATCATAAATTGAATACAACAAGCCTGATATCGAACGTGGGATGGTTCCTGTGAGGGCGTCTCGTTAGTCGATATTCTGGTGGCGTGCTTGGCCTGCTGCGTCTTGGCAGAGTTTCGTGGGAGGGGGGCCGCGTGGAGGTGAAGGAGTCTTTGAGAAGCCGTAGTGTCTTTCCTCATGCAGCCGTAACCCGTTTATGGTCGTACAGAGCCCGATTTAGAAAATCTTAGTATCGATCTCTTGTTTGGTCATACACATTGCCTCTTCCTAGCCCTAGCTGACCAGCTGCTAGACCCGGGCCAGAGCCGGCACCGCCGTTCCGTATGGTACTGAGCCCTACATTCACGCACCCAATTTCAACGACATTGGAAAGGAAGAGCGCTTTCTTTGCGCTTGAGGACAGACTGGAGAGACAGTTGGACATACGCAGAAAGTGCAAGCAATAGCAAGCCGCGTTGTTCTAGGAGGCAGGCTCGGCCTTTCGCTCGCAGATCTGGCAACGGCCGAATACAGGATCTGGCAACACAAGGCTGCAGAGCAATGACTGGCTACCTTAGGCCATGCGCACTCAAGAGCCAGTTCTCGCCGCAGCCGTCGTTGAGGGTTTTCCGCTGACTCCCGTCTTCCGACAATATTCTACTATAATGAAACCCTCTTGTCTGCCTTGAACAAATCCTTGACCTCCCTCCCACGTGCTTCCTATATGTTCCGGTTACTCGGAACCGTTCTTCGGCCCGCACGCCTCCCGTCAGATCGGCCGGCGTTCACTCCTACTCTAATCACTTAACTCTGACATCAGCGCCGCGGCATCCGAGCGGAACAACGAGGGAAACATGACAATATTCACTCTCGCTATGACTGCTGATCGACAGGAAGATCTACAACCTTCTCGACGCAATGTCTCTCGCAACAAGATCCGGAATGGGTAGCGCCCGCACATTGGTCCTGAACAGAGCACAGCTAGGATCCCAATCGCAATGGCTATCGCGAGTCGCAAACGGCACCGCTGTTCAGAGGAGAGACATCTCCATCCAAGCTCTCGATGACAGGAAAGGAGGTAAGCTCTACCATGACCGCAACCACAGCCACAAACCGCCATCCTTCATACCTCTTTCTAACAACACAACCCTCCCAGACCGCCAAAGAGTAATAGTCCTCGGCTCCGGCTGGGCCGGCTACTCTCTCTCCCGCGACCTCGACCCACGCAAACACCAAATCGTCGTCGTCTCCCCGCGCTCCTACTTCGCCTTCACACCGCTCCTGGCGTCCACCTCCGTCGGCACGCTCGAATTCCGCTGTGCACTCGAACCCGCGCGTGCGCGCAAAGGCGAGAAGCAAGGGCCGCAATTCTTCCAAGGCTGGGCGGATGGCGTCGACCTCGACAAACAGACGTTATGCATCGAGGAAGCGGTCGATGACCCGATGCAGGGCGTTGCGCTGGCGGGCGACCGGGGCGTGGGGGGTGTGAAGGGGAAGGTGGAGAAGGGGAAGATGTTTGATATGAGTTGGGATAAGCTTGTTGTTGCGGTGGGGTGTTACTCGCAGACTTTCGACACGAAGGGCGTGCGGGAGCACGCGTATTTCTTGAAGGATGTGGGGGATGCGAGGAAGATTCGCAATCGGTTGCTGAGTTGCTTTGAGATGGCGTCGCTGCCGACGACGAGCGAGGAGATGAAGAGGATGCTGTTGAACTTTGCTGTTGTGGGCGGTGGGCCGACTGGTATTGAGTGGAGTGCGGAGCTGTGCGATATGATTGAAGAAGACATGAAGCACCTCTACCCGGATCTTGTGGGCTATGCAAAGGTACGTCGGCGCTCTCCCCGTCTCTCTCCAAACATACAACCAATACTAACTCCCAATCCCAGATCACAGTCTACGACGTCGCCCCCAAAGTCCTCAGCATGTTCGACGAGAAACTCGGCACCTACGCCATGAAGCACTTCCGCCGCCGCGGCATCTCCATCCAAACCTCGCACCACGTCGAAGAACTCCGCAAAGGCGTACCAGAGTCCATGAAGTCCTCCGTCCGCGACGAAGCCGGCTGCTACACCATGAAGCTCAAAGAAGAAGGCGAGATCGGCGTCGGCATGTGCGTCTGGAGCACAGGACTGATGATGAACCCGTTCGTGGAGAAGCACCTGCAAGGCAAAGTCGCGCTACACGACAAAACCCACGGCATCGTGACGGACGACCGCTTGCGCGCGAAGAGGCCTGACGGAAGCGTCATCGAGAATGTGCACGCGCTCGGTGATTGCGCAATCATGGAGAGCGCTGCGTATCCCGCGACAGCGCAGGTGGCGTCGCAGAAAGCGAATTGGCTCGCGAAGAGGCTGAACAAAGGCGATCTCAAAGCCAACGGGTTCACGTACAAGAACCTGGGCGTCATGGCGTATATTGGCAACTGGAATGCCATTATGCAGACTGACGGCGGGGATATCAGCGGACGCGTAGCGTGGTTTATCTGGCGAGGCGCGTACCTGGCCAAGAGCGTGAGCTGGAGGAACAGGGTTCTGATTCCGGTTTACTGGTTTGTCAATTGGGTGTTTGGACGTGACATTTCGAGATTCTGAGGGATGTTGTCGCCGATTTGGTGTTTCGAGATTGATAGATCTACATTGTGGTGGGGTGCATACCTGCTGTGTCGGCAGATGGTTGACACGAATAGAAGGAACACATTAATGTCTAGCTTCCGGTTATTTCTTTTGAGCTCCACGAAAGAAAACCTGAATGATATCGAATTGCGTTCGACCCTTCTACCGATGAGTGGATGGTCACAAGGTTGCAAGATCCCAGTCTGTACGTCGGATAAAGTCTGAGAAATTTGTATCATGAGCCATCAATCTCTAATTTATTTGCGCATGCAACTCCAGAAACACCATGCCGTGACATGCGTGTAGCCAATAAGGAAGAGTCAACCATTCCCAAGCAAATTTTGTGCATTCCCGCCTCTTGTGTCCATCATCCAAAGATCAAATTTATCTGGTGTTGTCGATCTTTGTGACAATGATGTCCGTAGCGCCCATCGCGCTCAAATCGTCCATGACACTCGCAATCCTCTTCCTCTCGACCATCGCCTGCACGGCGACCCACGCCTCTTCGTCCAGGCTGGTAACGGTGGGTGCGCGCTTGCCAGGAGTGATTTTGGAGGCGTTGGCGAGGTTCTTGCGCTCGACGTTGTAGGTGCAGAGGACGAACTTCTGCGCGGTGATCACGCCCTTGATGCGGTTGGTGATCAGGTTGACGAGCTTGGGGTCTGAGGGGTGTTTGCTGGAGATGAGGACGGCGGTGGATTCGACGACGGTTGCGATTGCTTTGAGGCCGGCGGCGCGCATGGTCTCGCCGGACTCTGGGGTTTTGTTAGCATACGCTTGCAGTTGTGTTGAAACCGCGGATTTGTTCACTTACCAACGAGATCGACAATGCCGTCTGCCACACCAAGAGCGCAAGCGGCTTCTACACTGCCTCCGACGTACTTGATCGTTGTCTTGAGCTTGTCCTCGCCGTTGGTCTCCGCGCCTGTGACCTTCTTCTCCATCTCGCGGAAGTACTGCTCTGACAAGCCAGTGAAGCTGGTCACGAGAGTCTTGCCGACAAGCGACTCGGGTGTGTGCAAGTCGCCCTTCTCGGGGACCTGGACCTGCAGCTTGCAGCGTCCAAACTCCAAATCCATAAGCTCTACAATACCAGAAGTCTCGGTGGGCGGTGTCACAGCCTCGTGCTCGGCGACGACATCGCGACCAGTGATACCGAGGTCGACTCTGCCCTCGCCGACGAATGTGGGAATGTCGGAAGCCGGGAGGAAGACCAGGGCGAGAGGAAGGTTCTTGACCAGGGCGATGTCGAGGCGGTTGTGGCGGTGGAACTGGATGTCGGAGCCGGAGAGGAGCTCAATGCAGGCCTGATTGAGGCGGCCCTTCTTGGGGACTGCGAAGAGCAGGCGGTCGTTCAGGCTGCCGACGAGGTTAGTCAGGGTGGGCAATGCGCGACTGAAGCGGCGAGGCATGCTGCCGTCTTCGTCCATGCCGGGTCTCTCAGCCATGGCGGGCGGTGTGGTGGTGGTGTTGAGGGTGGTGTTGAGGGTGGAGAGGTGGGCGGAGGAAGCGGTGGTGAGGATAGAGAGGAGCGACGTACGAGTTGACGAGATCCATGGCTGTAACAATTGATTGGGTTGTATGTATGGAGAATGTCTCTTGACTCAGAGGAGTGACGGCAGAGGGCAGCACTAGCAATTGCCAATGCCCAAGCTAACCCAGTGCTCTGCGGGAGATGCGGTGTTTGCAGTTTGCGCCGCTGCTAACTCGGCTTGCGTCAGGAAAAAGATGAGACGGGAGATAGGGCACGTGGGAATGTGTGTGGATGAGGCTTATGGTGGGACAAGAATATATCGACTGGATGAGAGTTCAGTGGGAGGACAAGAAGACAACGTTCTTACGACAGCAAATGCTATTGGCAGTATATAGCTCCCCAATGGGTGACTCGGACGTTTTTACGTTTGCGATACGCCAGCCTTACTCATCCCACCAGCCCACCAAGCACTCAAGCACTATCGCATACCGCCGCCGTCAGTCCCTTGGTCAGCGACATCGCCGAAAAATCCCACCCCGCGACTTTCACGCCGCGCTAGCGCACGCCAGCCTGGACGCGCCAGGACTCCAATGCGATCCAGCACGTGACTTGGCCTCAGGCTCCCCAGCCCAGTCGTGCCTTCCTCGGGGTCCGTGCCCTCCATTTCCGCTCGACGAAATTGTGTGCGTCTCAAAGTTCAGTATAGCGAGTGCCCGATCGACTGTGACCCGTACCTCGACGACGCCCTTAGCCAAACGACCATCCCGACACCTTCCACATAATCCACATTCGCCAAAATGGACTCTGCCAAGTGAGTTGCGCTGCACCGCTGCTGTAATGCTGCTCCATGAGAAATCGCGACCGCTGACACATTGCGCACAGGGTTCCCGTCAAGCTCGTCAAGGTCACCCGCGTTCTCGGCCGCACCGGTACGGTCTCACTACACTGAAAAGAAGGAGAGGACATGCGACAAAGGAAAGGATGTTAACGGATATGCTCAGGCTCCCGCGGTGGCGTGACCCAGGTCCGCGTCGAGTTCATGGACGACACCACCCGCTCCATCATCCGCAACGTCAAGGGCCCAGGTACGATCAGCGACTCGACACCGAAAACCCCAGCTCGAACACCCGGATGCTAACCTGAGGAAACCACAGTCCGTGAGGATGACATTCTCTGCCTCCTCGAGTCCGAGCGTGAGGCCAGGAGGCTCAGATAAGCGCGCCCCCAAGGCGTGCGTGTGCGATTTTTGGGACTGAAGCCGGGCGAGGAAGGACGCGGAAGGAGCTTCGTTGCGACGTTCTTCTTCAGGGACGGCTGCTGCATGCATAACGGCTTGCGGCTGTTGTTTGGCGTTAACGGAGACTTCGATGCCAACCTTGCGGTTCGGCAGGACGATCAAATGAATACCTGAACTCCAGAATGCCAGCCCTCTTCAGCTCAGATGATCCTTGCGCATTGTGAGATTTTACTTCTCATGTTCCCTGGACGACTCGATACCGACACGACGCTACAAATACGACCTACCGACACGAACAAACTACGAACCGCGATGGCCAAGAACTACCTGGTTGCTGAGACTCTACCTTGTGTCAGTGCCAACGATCTGATAGTCCGGAACCACACCAATTGTTCGTTGAAAAATAAGCGTGTCCTGGAATTGTAGCTCAGATGCCCACTTCTGTCATTTGCCTCGCCATTCATGTCGCACTAATATTACCAGTATTCGTACACTTTTGAAACTCTATGTTCTCTTGCAATATGTCACGCAATATTGGTCGCTCACCCGAGCCGAAAGTACAATCTCTCAGTCTTGTCCACTCATCAGCTGGTCAGCAGATGACCAACACTGACAGCAACACCACAAGTAGCGATCAACTGATGATCTAGCAACTTTACTTGCACGCACCAGGTGTTCGCGCACCTTACAACCTTCTCCATCACCAAGAGCATGGCAGCAACTCCGCCACATTCCGGCCTGGAATTCATCGTCATTTAAGAACATATCCAGCTCGCTTGCTGTGTCCCAGTCTATCGGCTCAAACACTTTGTGTCCGAAAGCAACCGATTTCGGACCTGCTCTCTTTCAGTCAGCTGCGACCACAAACTCACAACTCACGCCGAAATAGCGCGGCTTACCAGGGTGGTATCTGCAGTTCTTAGTAATCTGCGTTGTATGGTCGAACTTGCTCCTGCAGCGCTCACACATCCGTTCGATTTCTCCCGCTGGCGATGTTTTCCTTTTGGTGCCTCGGGGTTTCAGTGGCGCATGCCACGGCACCAGGAAGGTTGTTGCTAGCTCTTTGCTCGCTTCGTTGTGGTCGCAGGTTTCTAGCAGCGTCTTTGCTAGTATTTCCTTGGAGGCGGAAGTGATGGGGTCTGGTAGTGATACTGGTTTGGTGACCGGTCCCATAACGTGCTCCTTTTCCTCGTCACTATCGTAGAATTCCTCATCGCTATCAATCAGAATCGATGTGGTTGTTGTTGTTGTTGTTGTGGTGTTGAGTGCCATTGTTTTGATAGACTGTGTTAGAGGTCTTCGCATGAGGCGGCAAATTATTGCGGTTCTTGTTGCCCCATGAGAAACGCGTTTGCAATCGATGAGACGCGGACAAGGGCACGTCATCGGGTTCGTTCTGGGCATCATCGAGATCTGGATTCATATATTGACTCTGTTTTGAAGCTTCTATCATCTATTATCCATATACTATGCATGTTTGCGCCTTTTTGGAGTCTTTTGCACGTCCGCTCACAAAGAACCCTCCACAACGTTGGATCAAATCCTCCCTACCACCTCAACCGCTTCCTCGACAACGCAGTGCCGGATTCCAACGGCTCATGCTCCCCATGCTCACACCCATCCGTCCTCCCATCCTGCCCACAGCAAGTCCAGGCCATCCCCATCCCCTCCACAAACGGCACGAAATCGCTCATCCGACGCCCTTGCCAATCCGTGTAGGGCTCGTTGTCCCAGAATTCGGCTTCTTCGTCGACTTCTCTCATTCCTGAAAGAAAAGAAAAAGAAATGGTTAGCTGAAGGAGCGTGTGAGAGTGAAATATCAGTCGATGTAGAACGACTTACCAGGATGATACCAGCATTCGTCTCCATCCCGACGCGCGTTTTCTGGACTGTATCTCTCTTTGCAGTTTTTGCACGTTTTCATAGAGGTGCTGAACGCTCTGGAAGCTCTGCGCTTGGAAGGACCCGGTAACACCGCATTGACGGTAGTCGATGGAGCGGGCATTTGTTGCGACTTTGCTCCGCCGTCAACGAGCACGGAGGCAGCCAACTTCTGCGCAGCGTCGTCGCGGTTGCAGAGCCTTACTACCAGATTTGAGAGTTGTTCTTGTGAGGAACGGCGGATTGTGGTCTCCATTGCGGTGCTCAATTGGCGAGTCGGTATTGATGATTTTGCAGCCTCGGCCGCTTCTTCGAGTTTCTTGAGGCGTTCATTGTAGTGGTTGGCGAGGAGCTCGTATTTTTGGGTTAGGAGCTGGAGTTGCTCTTGTAAAACGGCGTTAATGTGGTGTTGTTGTGAGGCGGACATTATCATGCACGTATGTAGAGAATTATTAACCAGTGGTTGGTGTGGATCAAGAAGAAATCGTTGCTAGGAGGTATTGTTTTGATGGAGACGAGGTTATACTTTGTTAGGAGGTGGCGAAGGCTTCTGGCCTGGCTGGGGCGCCAGAGATTTACGTACGCCGTTTTTTACAGGCCTTGCTCTCAACTTCCCAACTTATCGTCCTAAACTCCCTAGATTTAACTTTTCGTGGAATAGACTTCGATACTTTGGATCATAGTAGCGCCAATACAGCTCTTCGAGCTCGACAGCTAGATCTCTTCCCCTCCCTCTTGGAAATCTTGTTCAGCCAACTTCCCGCCATCCTGCAGGATGAATATGATCAATCAGCTTGCGATTGCGCACCAACAAACAGGTAGCTACTTACCAGGACAGCACTAGTACTCATCATCGCTGTACAGCGCTTCCTCTGTCCTCCGGCGTTTTCTGCGTCTCGAAGGACCTGCCGACCCATGATGCGGATTGTACGAGGTGAATGAGCACATGTTCCCTTCGCCTTCGAGGAGCAGGGAGACTGCTAGTTTCTGCGTGTCCTCGTCGTGCTTGCACAGCTCCACCACGACATCGGCGAGTTCTTTGTGGCATGTCAGGCGTATCGTGTTTTCTGTCGCGGCATCTAGGGGGCAGGCTTGACTCGGTCTTGTTGTGGTAGCGGCATTGTGGTTATTGTTTCTACGCGCGGAGGCGGCGTTCGATTCGAGTCTCTCAATGCGCTCGTCGTGTTCATCGTGCGTTGCGCTTAACAGCGCGCAGTTCTCGTTCAACCGGTGAATTGCCTCCAGCACGAGCTCGAATTTTTATTGTGTCACAGCGTTGATTTGGGCCTGTTGTGTAGTGGACATTGGATTCGATGAAGTTACGGAGTATGGACGGAGGAATCAATTGACTGGATACCGTATCGAGCAGAACAGCGTCCTCGCACAGGGATATGGACAAGAACAAATATGACGCGTTTGAGCTAAAAGAAACACGTACATCCTAACAGAGTTGGACCGCATGCATAGAGACGCGTTTATGTTTCCACCTGCAGTAAAGTGAGGAGGGGTGGCGAAACTCTCTTGCAAAGCGACGTGATTCGCCGACATATATTTTGATGCAAGATGGACCCAAGATCGTGTATCTTGCTTTACGAATTCCTTCAATGTACAATCTCATCGGTCACGCAGTCTCGACAACTAGATACAGCATACCACAATACAGTAATTTCTAGGTGAACCCAATGAGGTCCGCAAAGCAATACCTTTCTTCTTTCGAAGCACTCGCCCGCTTGGTCCAGACATCATGTTCACGCGCCCTACATCCATCCGCATCACCTCGCTGATTACAGCACGACCATACGAAACCTCCCGCATAATCCGGTTCATCGGCAAGAGCCTCCTTGTTGCCGTCGCAGCTATCGTAGTGGTCGGCCCAGAAGTCTATATCGTCATCAGACCGTTGGGCATCCTCGTCAACCTCTTTATGACCTGCGGAGAGATGGGTCAGCCGGTCCGAGGATATGCGTTTTGCTGCACTAGAAGGCTATTGGTATATGGCGTGTTCGCTTACCGGGATGGTATATGCACTCTTTGGGAAGATTCTTATCTGTTTCGAAACGAAGCTTGCAGCGACTACACCTGTAGATCGTCTCTGCATCATCTGCCTTGCGCTTGGAGCCAGTGGCGACTGTAGAAGCAGCACTCTCTGTGGTGGTGGCCAGCGACTCTGTTGCGATCGCGCTTGCCGCTTTACTGACGCTGCAGATACGCAGCAAAACGTGCTCCAACTCCTCTTTCGATGCCAAAGCAACAGGATCTTCGAGAGAAGCACACGACAGCTCTGCTTCGAGTGTGAACACTGGCACCATCTTGTCGCCCATTGAGACGCGGCAGCTGCTGTCACGCGCGAGTTTCTCTGCTTCGGCCACTCGCTTTTCTCTTTCCTCTAGCGCCTGGAGTCGCTCTTGGAAGCTTTGCTCATCATCTTCCACAACAGCTGGTCTGGCTTCCGTATCTCCTGCGGGCAGGGAAGACATCTTGTGTCTTGCTCTTAATCTCGAAATCGTATTTGAAGTTCAGGTGGCTCCTTTAAAACCAGCCCGGTCCATAAGGTATCCTGGCCCCAGTGTTTCAAATTGCAATCGATAAGATCCTTGCGATCTCATATATCCATACTAACAGTCAAAGATGCTCTACCGCCTCGCCCTCTTCCACTCTCCCATCGGCGCAGCCTCATGTTTGCCAACCACACAACCTGTCTTATCGATATCCTTCTTGCAGCATGACCATTGAAATCCGCTCGCGAATTCTTCATACTCCATCAACGTCCACGCGTCGCCGAGAACGTCCGGGTCGAAATCATCCCATACTTCGTGCTCGGGGTTGACCTCTCGCTTGCCTGCGAAGCGTGTCAACACTTTGCCTTCTGTGGTCCCACAAAAGCAATGCAGACTGCTTACCAGGGTGATGAGTGCATGCCAACACATTTGCATGCGCGGGACCGTATTCGAAGCCGCAATTGCGGCACTGTGTCGTTGCCTTCCTCTTGCTTTGCATCTGGCTAGGAGGTGGTTTTCCATTCGAAGCTGATGATGGTTTGACCAGTGTAGACTGAGAACCTGATATGAAGGAGCCAGGCTTCTTCAAATCGAGCGCAATAAAACCTGCTCGGGCGCTTCAACTTTCTCGGGCCGTGGAATGAGGTGGTCTCTTGTCATTTCTGTGGCAGTCTTGCTGTAGGCGCAGAGTTGTCAGAGGATTTGACATATCTGTGCACGAGATGCTCTTTCAATGGCGTTGTCTAGGTGTAGCTCCTCTCGAGAGTGGGACGGTGGAGCATGCCGTGTCCTGAAATGTTGTTGGGTCTCGGCGTGTTTGACTAGGAAGAAGCGTGTGAGCGACAGACCCGAAAGAGTATCAAGTGTATATCATCACTCAACTTACCATTTGATAGCGAAGACATGGCGCAGAAGCCAGTGCATTGCGAGACAAATGAACATGATCCGGCGCAAGTGGCATTTCGGTGGGGTAGCCTTCTCCAAGACGGATTCTCAGAAACGTGACCGCTCACATTTACATGGGTGTAAGTGTCACGGCACATAGATTACCGTGCGACCTCGACGTTTCGGTCGGCATGCGTAGTCTGGGACCCGCGCATATGCACGCACCCAACCTCCTCGCGGCCATTCGGCGTTTTGCATGAAGTACTGTGTTCGAAAAGCGGATCATCTCTGTTTGATGCGTGACTATATTCTTTTGGATACAAGGGAAAGCGGAGACGTCATGTAGACCTCTAGCGCACGCGAGAGACATAAGAAGAAGTAGAAAAAAAAAGTAAAAGAAAGTCGAAAATGGTATTCGCATCCTGCAACACATTACGCCGGCCAACATTGCTCGTATGCCTTCATGGTCATCTTTGGAAACCTCCTGTATGCGTTGGGCTCATGGGCTGGTAAGCGCCGGGAATAGGAACGGCGTCGTAGACTTGCTCGCCGGGAGCGGCACCGAAATGCTCTTGCTGCTGTTCCCGTGGCATCTCGGCCATGAGTGGACTGCGTTGGTCTTGTTCTGGCACAGGAGGTGATGGCGTGCGCGATCTTTCCCTGCCAGAGGTTTCCATCGACTTGAAGCCAACTTGTGCCATTTTGGGGGTCGCGGTCTGCACACGAATTGGTGGTGCTTGGAGTTGGAAGGCTTTGGGCGGGGACTGGTGGCTTGCGTCGATGTACTGAATGTCGCCCTCCTCGGCAGATGGTCCGTTGACGTAGGCATGAACGGATGGCTTGTAGCCACCATCGCGTGGGCTGAAAGGACCTGCCAGACCTGGTGTGTTTGGTGCAGATTGCGAGCGCAGTTGAGCAAGGTACATATCTGAACGAGCCCGGTCGCGGACAGCCATGGATTTGCGCAATTGGTTCTTGGAATAGAAGCGGTAGAAGACGATGCCGTACACCGCGATCGTGATGGTCTCAACCACAATCTCGATGATGATGCAGACAAGACTCCAGTTTTGCAAGCGGCAGACAAGGTCATATTGCACTTCCTTCTCAAAGAGGCTTTTGCGCTGGTTGTCGACACAGGACCATCCCCACATGTCCTTGTTGTTGGAGTTGTTTTTGGAGCCTTGCAGAGTACCAGCGGCGATACCCCACATGACAATACTGAAGATGAAGAAACCAACGGCGAAGGCGGAGTAGTAGACAGACGTCTTCTCGGCGCGACGGTGACCACCCTTCCAGTACGAGTAGAAGACCCAGATGCACACCGCTAGCATGACGGATGCGATAGAGATGAGCAAGACCTGGGGCCAAATCTTCTGGTTCTCGGCCCATGGAGGCAGGTTGTTGCGAGGCGGTAGCGATTTCGTTGCGTTGAAAATTGTGAATGTGGCAGACAGCATAGAGATGATGATCAGCGCGCAGGAGAAGTTGATGCCTCGAAGGAAGAACTTGGCTATCCGTACGCGAGCCTTGATTTTCTGTAGGAATCGTTAGTCAAATAATGGCATTAAGCATTGGGCTCAGTGACTTACCAAGTCTCTTGCTTGCTCCTTGTCGGTGTGAGCCTGGTCTTTCTCAAGTTGCTGCTCTTCTTTGAAGGTCGGGCTGAGCATGTTGCCCATATCTCTGGGAGGTGCTCCAGGTGTCTTCATAGCACTCTTCAGAGGTGACTTCATTGGCGGATAGTCATTGTTGTCGGTGTCAGGCATCTCAACAGATTCATGCTTGTTCTGGACATAGCCGAAGCCAACGTCCGAGACCTGTGGCTGCGCCATGAAGTGGTTTGACCGTGGCTCGATCGGAGAGTGAACAGCAGTCGCCTCAGCGAAGCGTGCGGTGCGTGGTGATCTCAGTGATGGAGGTTTTAGTGATGCTCGAGTTGCCACCGAGTCTCCGGAAGAAGTACGAGGCCGCGTGGAGATAACGATCTGGGCGGGTCGCTTCTTCTCTAAGTCTGACATGTTCGTCAGATGGTTCGTCACAATAACGCCTGACGTGAGCCGGCTGTGTAGAAGATCGTCAAGGTGAACAGAGACCAGCTCTCTCGTCCTCGTAGTACAGCGATAATAGTTCACGAGAGGAGAATGAAAACGTCAAGAAAGGTATAGGAGTCCAGCTGCAGAAGGAAGAGGCAAGAAGTGGATGGGCAGGAGGAATTGAAGAGGCCGGCACTCGAGATCAGGCGCTTAGCACAGACAGGTAAGGATTGGTCGACGGTATGCAATGGGCGCCACGACCGCGTGAGTGGGTGCGTGCTAAATATGCAAACTGCTAGAAGACATGCACAAGACAAGAACGGATACTGACCTGCTTTCTACCGCCGTGACAGAACAGGGTTTGAAGGCTTGGAAAAGGTAAGTTCCTGCGATAGGCCGCAGAGGGCGGGCGAGGTGGGATGGTCGGCGTCTATTTCCAGCACTCGGTGGTGTAGCTCCCTCTCTGCAGGTCGACTGCAGGACGGCAGCACGGAAGGCGGGCGGGCGCGTGGCCTTTCGAATACTGGCAGCAGATATGATGATAGAGGAGGGTAGCACCAGACGATCTCTTTCGCGTGTTGGAGGGGATGAACGGAAGAAGCACGACTTGCCTCTGGAGGATGAACAGAGTTGGCCATCGCCCACATACCATGAGCCTTCAGCCTCACCGCCGCTGACAAAACTTGGCTGGTTACAGTATTCTCCTACCGAGGTGGCCAAGGGTCCAGGTTGCAGTGGCCATGTGGTTGTCAATCAACTACGCGCCGGGTGGGTGATACCAGCATGAGGACGATTGGTCGTGGACGTTCGAGCTTGCATGCGGGCCAGCGGTCTTGCAGCCACTCATCAACAGTCCAGCCAATGGTAGCCGGCGAGTCTATTCCAGGCGCTTACAGCTCATTCCCTCCCCCCTCTGCTTATATCACGTGCTGATTAGCTCGCTGTCTCAAATTGAAGCTGCCGGCAGAGGGATCCGCAGCTGCAAGCAGTTAGCAGTAGCGTTGTAGTCCAGATCAAATCCTTGATCATCAGTTAGGATCGTAACGTGAAGTGATGTTCTTGCAGTGACGTCGGGAAGATGCGAAGAGGCTGGAGGCTATGTGCACGGACGTGATGTCGAAATTAAGGTTTGCACGCCCGCGAGATCGTCGTAGGGTTGGGGTTGGTGTTGCGAGGTTAACGGATAATTGCTCAATATCGCCTATTGACACATCAATGCAGTTGATCATGACTTCAGTAATGGTATAATTGTGTTCCTTGCTGTAATCCTGATCACTAGGTGTCTCGCAGCTTTGCGGTCCACTCCTAAGGTCGCCAACACTGCTCAATCACAGCTTTGAAGCTTGGTAACCGGATATACACCAAAGATACTTGTAGTGTCTTGCAGTCCGGCAAGCCGTTAGAATCCCAGGCAGATCAATGTCTCTCAATTGAACGAAGTGATTTTCACACTGACAGACATTGCTCTAAGCACAATGCAACTATTGCTCCGTCACCATCTCCGCGTTAACCGAGCGGTTCAAGAATCCATATCCCCATCCAGACCAAGCCAATGTTAGACGTTTGCAATGGAGTGTCAGTATTGTCGTTTATCAAAGGGCTCGTTCTGAGTGAACCCCTCTTCAAGGTCTTCGTATTTTCATTTCTCGTTCTTATTATAGCATATGATTAATGCCTCCAAATCCTCACAGCCTTGTCCTGGCCACCACTGCCAACACGCTCTCCATCAGGACTCCAGTCCACCGCGAAGACCTGATCCTTATGCCCGGGCAAGTTCTCCGCCAGCTTGCCTGTTCGCACCTCCCATGCTTTCAAGGTTGTGTCCTTGCTGCCACTCACGAGGAGACGGCTGTCAGGACTGAACGCCACCATGTATACCGCACCAACGTGGCCGCGCAGTGTGTGTAGGTACTTGCCGTCGTTTGCGTTCCAGAGCTTGACATGGTTGTCGAAACCGGCAGAGGCTATGGTGGTGCCGTCGGGCGAGAATGTGACGTGGTTGACTTGCTTCTGGTGGCCGATCAGACGTGCAAGAGGCTTGGTCTGCTGGCTGGGCGACCACAGGTAGATTGTGCAATCGTCGGAGGCAGTTACGAGGCGTTCAACACCACCTGCGGGTGCGGTGGCGGCATCGTAGCGGGCCTTGGCTTTGGCGCGCTTTTCCTCGATGCTGTCTGGCACTTCCTTCTTGCCTTTGTGGTCGTGGTAGCCTGTACGGAGTACGTGGTCTGTAGAGAGGGCCAAGTGATTGACCCAGTGGGCATGTGAGGAGAGTGTGTGCAGGAGGCTGCCGGTTTTGGCGTCCCAGAGCTTGACTGTGCGGTCGTGCGAGGCAGTGTAGATGGTTCCGTGCGCACCGGCTCCTCCCCATTTGACGCAAGAGACGTTGGCTTTGTGGCCTGTCAAAGCCATATCTGTGTGGTGGCTGACTGCATCCCAGATGCGGACTGTGAAATCTCGGCTGGCGGAGGCAAGGCGTGGGCGGCCAGTTTCTCTGAGATGGTAGGGCTCCCAGCACATGCTTGTGATCCATTTTGTGTGTCCCTTCAGAGGACTGCCGAGAGCAGTGCCCTTAACGGGGTCCCATAGGCGCACTGTGTTGTCCATGCTACCAGTTGCAAGAATGCCGTCATCTGGCGACCAGGCTACGGAGAGTACCCAGCCAGTATGTCCCTTGAGTGTGTGCATAGGAGTTCCGGTATCACAATCCCAGATTCTTGCGGTGTTGTCACCACTGCCAGTCGCCAATCTGCTTGAGCTGCCTGGTGAGAAGGCTGTCGTCAAGATGCTCTCGCCATGCCCACTGATGCTCGCTGAACATCTTGTCACCGCCTTAACCTTGAATACCGCCTCTGCGCGACAAGGGATATCCAGCTGCAATTCTGTTGTGACCTTTCCATCCAAGTATGCTTTGATGATATCGTTCTGGACGAACTCGCCCTCGCCGATAGGGTTGTAGAAGCGGTACGGTAATCTTTCTGAAGGGTCTGTGTGACCGAGGAGGCTGTTGAGGAGGAGCGAAAGGTTCTTCGGGTCGAGATCTGCCAGCGAAACAGTCACGACAGGCCCGTGGGCCTCACCAGTGTCGGCATCCTTGAATTGAATCTTTGTGAGGCCTTCTGGTGCTGGCGCAGGAGCGGCAACCTGCTCGCGCGCCACCAAGCTCGCTGCGAGCTTTTGTCGCTTGGACGGGGGAGGAAGGACCGTCGCCATGACTAAAGAGTGTCGAGATAGTATGTATGATGTCTGGTGTTTGAGCTTTGGGCTCCGGCGCAAGAAGTAGTCGAAGGGTCGTGGCCCAACTTTTTTGGTCTCCCCGCAAAAGCCAAAGGACGAAAAAAACATGTGATTCTGGAAGCCGACCTTGGACTTATGCGACACTCACCTTGATTGCTACAATAAAAATTGCTGGGACAAAACTGGTTACTGGAGATCTGCAATATTAGCCAGATTGTCGAGCCGACTTTGCATGCGAATCAATTGAAGGCCACAACCGCGAGTGGAGGCAACCACACAACTGCGCGCCAAAATGTCGAACATCATGAAGGCTGGAACCAAGACGACCTTCGACGTTGCCGCAGTAATTGCACCGATCTACAACGGCGGCGCTGTGAGCGTCAGTGAAGATGGCCAGATTCTTGCTACAGTCCTCGGAGAAGAGGTGATACTGTCCTCTTTGACTACGGGAAAGGTGCTTGCGCGCATTGAGGGCGACGGCGAGCAAGTAACAACAATTGCATACACTGGAAGCCACATCGCGGTCTGCTCAAGATCGATGTCCATGCGCCTGTATGCGCTGCAGCCTTCCGACGACCTGGACGAGACTATCGAACCCAAGCTCCTAAGGACTGTGAAGCCTCATGCGGCACCAGTTGTCACAAGCGCGGTGGACTCTACTGGCTCTCTTTTGGCGACTGGAGGTGCAGACGGAATTGTGAAAGTTTGGGACATCAGAGGCGGCTTCGTAACACATACATTCCACGGACACAGCGGCGTAATCTCTGCGCTGCACTTTTTCCAAGTGGAAGCATCAGAGGAGCAGCCGAGCAAGAGCAAGAAGCGAAAGAGCAGGCAACAGGATGATGCACAAGAGGAGACCGACGAGGCGACCATCGGATACAGGCTGGCATCTGGTGGCGAGGACGGCAAAGTAAGGGTGTGGGACTTGCACAAGCGCAAAGCTGTCGCAACTCTCGATTCACACGTTTCGGTGGTGAGGAGCTTGGACTACTCTCCAGAACAGAAGCTACTGCTTTCTGGCAGCAGAGATAAGACTGTCATTGCTTGGGATGCGCCCACATGGAAAGCGAAGGCAACAGTGCCGGTACTGGAGGTGGTCGAGAGCGTTGGATTTGTTCAGGGCGGCGCATACTTCTACACAGGTGGCGAAACCGCAAGACTACGAATCTGGAGTGTGGAAGCAGGCGGCGAGATCACAGAGGAGCAGGAGCACGGCTCAGAGATTGAGGCCATTGTGCAAGTCCTACACCACCCGGGCCTGCCTTTCGTGCTCACAGTCCATGCGGATCAGACGCTCGTGCTCCGTTCATTAGAACCTCTGGAATCGCGACCTAACCGCAAAATCGCAGCTTTGCCTGTCATACGCCGCATTTCAGGCACACACGACGAAGTCATTGACTTGGCTTACGTTGGAGCAGAGCGCAATTTGCTTGCTCTGGCGACCAACCTTGAAGACATTCGTCTTGTCTCTCTGGAGACTGGATCTTCATCATCACCAGGATCGAAACCATACTTCGGTGCCGACGTGGCATTACTGAAGGGCCACGACGATATTATCATCACACTCGACACCGATTGGTCAGGTCACTGGCTCGCAACAGGTGCCAAAGACAACACAGCTAAGCTCTGGAGACTCGACCCTGCGAACGACTCGTACGAGTGCTATGCGACATTCACAGGCCATGCTGAGAGCGTTGGAGCTGTAGCACTACCAAATGGCGCACCTCCACTCGGCTCAAAAGCATACAACAACCCACTTGAGCACCCTCCCAAATTCCTCATCACCGGTAGTCAGGACAAGACTATCAAGCGTTGGGACATTAGTTCCCAGGGAAAAGCAGCTCGTGCCAACTACACACGCAAAGCACACGACAAGGACATCAACGCCATCGAAGTCTCACACAACACCACCGCACCGCTCTTCGCTTCTGCATCACAAGATCGCACCGTCAAGATCTGGGACGTCGAAGCCGGCGAGACCATCGGTGTTTTGCGCGGTCACAAGCGTGGTGTCTGGTCAGTTGCATTCGCGCCAACCGACATGCCTGCATTGACCATCTCAAGCGAAGGTGGCGGAGCAAGCAGTGCGAAGGGCATGGTCGTCACAGGCAGTGGTGACAAGACTGTCCGTGTGTGGAGTTTGACCGACTACAGCTGCTTGCGAACATTCGAAGGACATGTGAACAGTGTGCTGAAGGTTGTGTGGCTGCCGCCACCACCCAAGCAAGCCAAAAGTGATGCACGCAGAGGTATTCAAGTTGCAAGCGCTGCGGGTGATGGTCTGGTGAAGGTATGGGACGCACAGAGCGGCGAATGTGCGGCAACACTCGACAACCACATTGACCGTGTGTGGGCGCTTGCGGTGAAGCCGAAGCCTCTTCTCTCGGAAGCTGAGCAGAAGAGACTCGCTTCTAAGGACTCGGAGATGGCAGATGCAGATGACGAAGACGCCGATGATGACCAGGTCACACTTATCTCCGGTTCAGCAGACAGCACCCTTACTTTCTGGAACGACACCACGGCCTTTACCGCACAGCAAGCCACTACCCAGGCCACAGCACGCATAGAGCAAGACCAAGAACTCCAGAACCACATTCGCGCTAACAACTACCGCGAGGCCATTGTGCTCGCCCTCCAACTCAACCACCCCAAGCGACTGCTCGACCTATTCGCCAGCGTTGTGAACGGCGTCCACGATCCTGCCTCGGTCTCGGGCAACGCAGAAGTCGACGAGGTCCTCGTCGGTCTCAGTGATGCACACATCTGGGCTCTGCTACGCCGCCTCCGCGATTGGAACGCAAATGCCCGCACACACAACGTGGCGCAACACGTTCTCTATACTTTGCTCCGCCTTCACCCCAAAGAGCGCCTCTTGAACGTCCGTCGTCCTAGGAAAAACGCAGCTCCTAAGATCGAAGATGTCAACGGTGATCTCGCAGGCGCACTCGGCAACCTTAGCACCGAAGAGAAGAACAAGGAGAGTGTCAAAGACGTTCTTGACGGATTGAAGGCTTACACCGAGAGGCATTATGCCAGGCTGGACAAG
Organism: Cladosporium colombiae; assembly: GCA_026122715.1. NCBI lineage: Eukaryota > Fungi > Ascomycota > Dothideomycetes > Cladosporiales > Cladosporiaceae > Cladosporium > Cladosporium colombiae. The sequence continues at coordinate 523,006 of JAKZFA010000015.1, forward strand.
ATGGGCGAGGAGAGATTTGTGCTACTTTGGGCGCTGCAGCAAATGGATGGCGTTGCTGCTGGCGGAGCCCTTGATGGTGCTCCGAAAGAGGACATCATGATGCTCGAGTAGGAGCATGCAAGAGGGTGGAAAATGGGTATGTAAAAGATATATGGTAATTTCTTGTAAGATCTGGCTAAAGCTTTCAAGAGAAAGCCGAAGAATTATATGCATACTAGGGCGCTTCTTTCAGGTTCAGGCTCCAAGTCTTCGAATCAATTTTTCGACTCTGTAGCGCCACGTTCTGGCTGAAGATTGTCCGAGTCCTCGATGATTCGCGTTGCTACTGTGATCGTCTCCAGGTGGCTCACGTACCGGCAGCACACATCTGTCGTCGTCTTTGATGGTCCAAATGTACGAATTGCCTTCTCATGAGTTCGCTCAGGGTTCTTGTGGCAGATATCCGAAAAGTCCACAGGTCCCTCCCCGGAGGATATCAACTGGCCGTAACCCTCACAAACTAGCTTTTCTCTTCATCATCCACAGCTCCAATTATCTCCGACAGCCTAGTACATCATCAATTGGCGTGATGGCACCCAACAAGGGATTCGCGCCTCGTGGCTTATTCCTTACCTTCAGCACTAACCCGTTGCTCACCCTACTCACCCTGTGTCTGTTATTCGAGATCCTACGTTTCCTCACCTTCACCTCTGCCACACCGATCAAGGATCAAACACAGCGTCCGGACGACTCTGGACCCAACGACGCTTCCATCTACCAAGGTCCAATCGACTCCGGCATCGAATCCAGCGAAACCTCCAAACGTGACTTTGGCGAAAATGTCAAAGCGGCGTTCGAGGACTTGGGCGACACTGTCAAGGGCATCTTCAATCCTAAAGGCGACAAGAGGACTCCTGCCGAATATGTGTCTGAGTATGCTTACAATGAACTCGATCACCAGATTCCTCTAGAGAAGCTCAAGGAAAGCTTCGAGAAGACTTACAAATCCATGAAACATAGTGACCACCCGGTGTCCGACGAAGACTGGGTCCATGACCAGGTCAAGAATGTGATCCCGGCGCCCAAGAAAAAGTATGACGAAGCCAATAAGTCGGATTCGGCTTCGAGACACCACGAACGCGACGCAGACGACAAGCCGCGACCAAAACCAGGCACGCCCCAGTACTACACTGACCCCTCTTTCTTCCCTTATCCTATGCCGTTGACTCCAAACATTCCCGAGAAGCTCAAAGTTTCACTCGGAGACGCCTTTGAGCAATGGCGGGCCAACACCACCGAAGTCGCCATTTCAAGCTGCAGTGCAGCATGTAGCAAAGCCGATGCAATCACGACCAAAGTGGACCACACGTCGGAGCAAAAGCGCAAAGGGATGGTGGAGGAATGTATCCAGAGCCTCATCGACTACCCGAGCTGCTTGGCCAAATACCAAAGCACCGATGTCTTGAAGCCTTACCTCACCGAACTCGTCGACAAAGGCACGATCAAGGATGAGGACGGTGTGATCAAGAAGTTCTACAAACGCATTCCTGTCAGTGCTGGAAGTCCTGTCACTCCTGAGCTAGACCTCAGCCAGAATTTCAAGGACATGCTGGCAAGCGCTTTCAAGAAGTACAAGGGTGACGTCGCTATCCATTCGGACATGTCTTGCCCCGTGACGAAGGGGAACGCATGCGAAAACCCCAGCCTTTTATCTGGAGCCGGGTACGACATGACTGACAAGGAGCGTGAGCATGTACTCGAGACGTGTATCGTGTTCCTTAGCTGGCACCCGAATTGCCTCCTACAATACGAGACGACGAGTTTCATCGAGCCACACCTCGAAGCTCTCGCTGCAAGTGGCAAGATCGATAGATATGTATCCGGTGGTTCCGAGAAACGAGACGGTATTTCGCACTCCCCAGAGCCAGAACCTGATGATTCCAAGGGAGGTCTTGAGCTCTTAGATCAGCACTTCAAGGAATTACTGGGACATGTGTTCAACGATTACAAGGAAAACATCGCTGACCATTCAGGTATGTCCTGCCCTTTGTCGAAGGAGAATACATGCGAAAATTCCACTCTTCTATCTGCAGCCGAGGCAGATGCTATGGATTCCGAGGAGCGCCGGTGGAGGCTCGAGACGTGTGTCATATTCCTAAGCTGGCATCCGAACTGCCTTCAGAGATACGAGACAAAGGACTTCATCAAGCATTATCTCGAAGATCTCGCTGACCGCGGCAAGATCGATGGATATACCCCCGGTAGCTCCGCTCTGAGAAGGAGACTTGTGCACGCCGTGGAAGCTAAGCCAACAGCTACAGCCAAACATTCTGTATCCTCTGTGCCAGTGGTCCCGCCAGATCAACCATTCGGACAGCTGGTTAGCGATAGCTTGGGCGGCCTTCTCCTCCTACGGCTACTATCATGAATCTAAGCCTTCGACGACCACAGCAAGCCTTGGACCAATTCCCACAGTAGTCCAACCAGTTCCTGTATATATGCCATAGCCTGCGGATCCTGTCGCGCGACGGAAACCTTCCGATGGCAGAACAAAGCAGCTGGACGACCATACCCGAGAGAGCGAAACGTCTCAGCATCAGTGCAACGATGTGCTCAGTTCTGGACCAACGGCGGACAAAACAACCCTCGACATCTTACCAGCTTGCCCGAAGACGATGACTACAGAAGCAAGTGAGGGAGGAAGCATTGGGCTCGACTGATCCGAAACCATGGTAATGAGGCAACTGCTCTTGCCTTCTCCTTTTCCATCTCCATTCCAATCCCTTGACAAATTTACGCCATGCTGGACATGAGCTCATTCTGTAATTCTGATACGAGCATTACCGACCTTTGCAGTATGTGAGCACGTTGAGTACTTTAATAATTTCGTTAACCTGAAACACAAATATTCTCCCAAGCCAAGTACATCGTAACCACTGCCCTTCAAAGCCATGCCGAACGGCAACGGCATCAATGTCATAATTGGCAATTAGCGAGCATCTGCACAAGACACTGAGACGTGAGTGAACAGGCCAAGACTTGCACGCACCCACAAGATGCAATGAATGTAGGCCACAAGACCCATGACACAACACAACGACAGTGAACACAGTGAAAAAGAGAGAAGGCACAAAAAGAAAAAAAAAAAGAAGTAATCAAGGAATCGCACATATTCCATATCATCCTAATCTATACTAGCAAACAGACAGTAACACAGTAACAGCCGAAGGTACGCAACAGTCAGTCCAGTCAGCCAGCAGCGAGGAAACCCAAACCTCGAAGACAGTCGTTTCAAGGTCTCTTTTCCCTCACCGCCTTCATGGCGAGTATGTTTTTTTTTTTTGGGTCGTGTGTTTTTTGTGATCGTCAACATGAAAAACCCTGCCGCAATGCCAATCACCCAGGTTCATCGCGCCCATGCCTTTATTGTGAAAAAAGGCTCAAGCACGTAAAAAAAGACTTTTCCCGAAATGCCACCTTTTTGGATTGTCGGTCGCCAGTGTTCGTGCCCGCAGGTCGGAAAAAGAAAAGATCTATCGAGGTATCATCTGGAGAGAAGAAGAAAAAGCAGGATTGCGTCTTCGCTCGCATCATTAAAAAAGTAAAACTAACCAGAAGAACGAGAAGATGCGCAGAAGCTCAAGGCCTTGTATGTGGTCGATTCCCAGAGGGTCGTCCTGCACCCGGCTGCCAGATGGGTGACGACCCTCCAATAAAGCCCCAAGAGCCGCCGCGCAAAAACGTATCTCTTCCTCGGTTTTGTTTCGTTCCGCAAGCAAAGCCGCAAATAACGCCCAAGTTGTGGATGATCAACAACGTATGCAGAGTTCGCTTTTGTTTTGTTGGAGAGCAGGTGTATTAAGCAGGCGCGCTCTCGCTCCTGAAACCAGCTGTCGAAAAACCAGATAATCGTAAACCGGTCGTAATGCGCGTAGGTTCGTTCGCAGCGAGGCCATGTACTCCGAGAGGCCGTATGCGAGAAAACCAGAACGCACTGAGCCCAGTGCAGAATGCCAACCCTCCAACGCCGATGCTATGCAGTCAGGCCGGAAAGTTGACGAAGGTCTATCATGCTGATTTGATAACCGAGTGGAAGCGCACGCTTGATCGCAAGTTCAAAGAAAAACGCCGAAAGAAAAGGAAAAGCTGATGCTCAGCGCAGCAGCGGAGCCGAGTATGGCTTGGCAGAGGAGGCGCTGAGGTTCTACCACCAGCTGGAGGGGCCGCTCGGGTTGCCGTAGCCTCCGCCACCACCCATGCCGCCACCCATGCCCATACCAGGGCCGCCACCGTAGCCGCCGCCCATTCCACCACCACCCATGCCCATGCCGCCAGCATAGCCGGGGCGCTGTCCGCCGCCGAAGGTACGGACGTCACGGGTAGCAGCCTGACCACGGCCACGTCCACCGCCAGAGCGGCCGCCACGGCCACCGAATCCACCACCCTCACGAGCGATGCTCTCGAGGAAGCCGGGAACTTCCTGGTTGGCCTCCTTGAGAAGGTCGATGAGCTCGCGCACGACACCGCGGTTGCCACGGTTGAAGAAGGCGGTAGAGACACCGGTGTTTCCGGCACGACCGGTACGACCGATACGGTGGACGTAGTCGTCGATGTCGGTGGGGAGATCGTAGTTGACAACGTGCTTGACGTTGGGGATATCAAGACCACGAGCAGCGACGGCAGTGGCGACGAGGATAGGGGCGCGTCCAGAACGGAACATCTCGAGGGCACGCTCACGCTCACGCTGAGTGCGGTCACCGTGAATGGAGGTGGCGGGGAAGCCCTGGTTGATGAGGAAGTCGGAGAGGGTGTCGGCCATGCGCTTGGTCTCGACGAAGATGAGGGTCAAACCAGCGCCGTGAGTGTGAAGAATGTCGAGCAGCACACTACGCTTGTCGGGGTCCTCAACGTACTCAATCTTCTGGGTGATGTTCTCAGAGGTGGAACCGACACGACCAACGGACAAGAAGATGTAGTCGCTCAGGAAGTCGCGAGCAAGCATCTGGATGTCACGGGGGAAGGTGGCGGAAAACATGAGAGTCTGGCGGCCGTTGGTAGGAGGCATGTCCTCACCCTCGACAATACGACGAATTTGGGGCTCGAAACCCATGTCCAGCATGCGGTCAGCCTCGTCGAGAACCAGGTACTTGATGTTCTGGAGGGAGATACGGCCACGCTCGATCAAATCGACGAGACGACCAGGGGTGGCGACAAGCAAGTCGCAGCCACGCTCGATCTGGCGGAGCTGGGAGCCAATGTCGGCACCACCGTAGACGACGCAAGGGCGAACCCAAGAACGGTAGGAGAACTTGCGGGCCTCGTCGAAGATCTGGGAGACAAGCTCACGAGTGGGAGCGAGGATGAGGGAGGTGGGGTAAGCCTTGCGCTGACGGGCAAAGCCAGTCTGAGCTGGAGCGTTGCCGCTGGGACCGTGCTGGAAGGCCTGGGAGAGGATGGGGAAGAGGAAACCACCAGTCTTTCCGGAACCGGTCTGGGCGCAAGCCATCAAGTCACGGCCACCCATGACGATAGGGATGGAGTACTTCTGGACAGGTGTGGGGACGTTGTAACCAGCAAGCTTGATGTTGCTGATAAGGTGGTCGTCGAGAGGGGGGTTGGTGAAGGTGGTGACGGGCTCAGGAACGCCCTCACCGGAAGCCTCAACGGGGATGTCGTCGTAGTTTGCGAAGTTGATACCAGTCGCCGACGGGACACCAGCGTCCTTGGGCTCACCGAAGAGGTCGCGCTCGATGCGAGGGTTGTTGGGGCCGGGCACGTGCTTGCCATCGACCCAGCGTCCGTCTCCTGATCCACCAGGCTGGCGTCCAGCGCCGCCGCCGGGAGCACCACCGTAGGCGTTGCGGTCAAATCCTCCACCACCGCGAGGACCGGGAGGGCCGCGAGGCTCGAAGTTGGGAGCGCCGCCCCAGTTTCCGCCGCCGCGAGCAGGTGCACCGTAGCCGCTGCATCACATGTTAGTATTTGTTCTCGACTTGTAAAACGAATTGAACGTACTTGGCGTGAGCACCAGGAGTAGGGCCGAAGCCGTTGGGACCGCCCATGGGAGGAGGACCGTCGAATCCAGCAGGCGGGCCAGGTGCAGGGCCGCCGCGCGCGCCTCTCATATGAGGAGGGATGTAGGCAGAGCGACCCTGGCCGAAGCCACCGTTCTGCTGGCCGGGCTTGGGGGCATGCTGGGACTCCTGCAGGCTCAGGTTGTTCATGTTGAGTTGGTCGGCCATGATTGCGATGTTGTCGAATGGGTACGGTGTGTTTTTGTTGTTTGTGGTAGGGAGTGTCGGGTGTTGTTGTTATGTAAGTGTTTGTGCGGAGGCACGTGCGTCGTCTCGTACAAGGAACGCTTGCAAAGAGACACAGAAGAGTGGTTTATGAGGGGAGATGTGGTATTTCGGGAGGTGGTGAGGGAGCGGAGTGTAGAAGGGAGCGTTGGCAGAAATTCTCGCTGGTGATGAGCAGGAGCAGCCGGACGCTGGCGACAAGGGTCGTGCCGTAGCCCGATTGGGTTAAGCGCGGGTGCAAGAGGGTTCGAAGTGAGACTTTCCTGTGATGGTGGCGCATGTGATTACTGTCGTTGTCGTTGTGAGGTGAGCGTGACCTCGAGTTATTCGTATAGGCAATGATTAGACTCGACTACACTCGATGAATTGCTGCGAATTGATGGTACGTCTTTCTTCATACACGCTCTCAAGTGAACCCCTTGGCAGTTCGAAGCTCCACTCTTTATCTTCCACACGAGTCCATGTGCAACGCTGATGTCACATTATCAGCCGTTGCCAAACAGTATTACATGAATTTCAATTCGCGAGATTTATCTGACTACCATATTGAGAAGGCTCTGCTTTCACTCGACAGTACATCTCACAACAAACAGCTGCATAGCAACAGGCCATCCTCCACGACATCCATGTGGCAAACGTCAAAGAAGCCGCAGTCGAAACCGTGATACATCTAATCTTATATGATCATCATCTAAGCTCCGACCTTCTCATAGACGCCCTTCCCTCCAGTCCTGTGACGAGTGGCAAAAGCCTTAATGAAAGCAACGCAAGCGGCAACAATCACACCGCCCAGCAAAAGCTTCACAACAAGGCTCAAGCCCTCATCAGAAACGCCCTCAGACTGGTGAGAAACAGGCTTCTCAGAGTCAGAAGGAGCAAGCTTTTCCTTTTCTTCATTCACAGTCGTCTCCGCAGGAGCTGCTGCACCTGCTCCCACAACCACCCACTCGTCGTCCAACGAAACGGTCGACCCAGCTGTGCCTTCCAAGCCTAAAGATCAGAAACGCAAGTGTCAGCCTCAGTCATCGTTCCTCCTTGCGAGCAGTGAGAGCAACGACGCACAAGCACCAACACTCCATCTTGAGAAATCCGACAGGCAAGGGTTGCGCAAGTGTGTGTATGTGCAGGAATGCAATGCTGCTAAGGAGTCTAGAGTTCCGCGCGTGTACCTTCTTCAGGCACCTCGAGCTCGCCGCTCTTGGCGATCTTGACTGCCTTGGCCGGCTTGTCGCCAGAGCCCTTGGGCACGTTCTCGATCTTGTCGACGATCTCGAAGCCCTCGAGGACCTCGCCGAAGACAACGTGCTTGCCGTCGAGCCAGGAGGTGATGGCGGTGGTAATGAAGAACTGAGAGCCGTTGGTGTCTTTTCCGGCGTTGGCCATGCCTGTGGAAGATGTTTGTCAGCCGCGTGTTCCTCCACAGATGTGTCTTGATACCCCGACTTACTCAAAAGGTACTTCTTGGTGTGCTTCAACTTGAAGTTCTCATCGGGGAATTTGTTGCCGTAGATGCTCTTGCCGCCAGTGCCGTCGCCCTTGGTGAAGTCACCGCCCTGGATCATGAACTGCTTGATAACACGGTGGAAGTTGGAGCCCTCGTAGCCGTAGCCCTTCTCGCCGGTAGCAAGGGCACGGAAGTTCTCAGCAGTCTGTGAAAGAAATAATGGTTAGCCGGGGATGCCACAATGTCACAGACTCGACGAGGATGCTCACCTTGGGGACAGTCTTGCCGTAAAGACCAAGGACAATACGTCCGAGGTCCTCGTCGCCATGCTGGATGTCGAAGTAGACCTTGTTGGTGATCTTGGGTCCCTTGCCAGCTGCCTCAGCAGTCTGAGCGAAGTAGACGAAGGTGAAGGTCAGGATGACCAGCACCGAGAGGAGGACACGCTGAATGCTCGCCATTGTTGACAGTGTTAGCTCTTAGCAGTCGAAAGAGTGCAAGAGGTGTAGCAGAAGAGCAGGAGATGAACACCTGGCCAGCGAAAGGTGGGACAATGCAGCCAGGCTAGGCGAGCAGAATGTGGAGTAACGCAATCGAGAGCTTGGACTTTTGCCCTGGATTTGGTGGTGGAATGTGCCGAGTCAGGTGATTAGAAGTTCAGAATCTCTTTTGGGAAGTTCGGCGGAGACGGACAACACCAGCCGTTCGCGATTCGAGGATCGAGCACAAGCGCAAGCACAGCGACGCAGACAAGCAACACCACCTCATATCGTCTCTGCATCCACGAATCAGCCGCAATCATGGTACGCCATATTTCTGCCAGACCCACGCGCCTATCTTCAAAACTAACATCCCCAGCCCTTCATCTTCGGCGTCAACTTCCTCGAAGGCGCCCTCGTCTCGCGCTCTCTCAAATCCTTCTACGGCCTCGGGCCCCAAGTCTGCACGCAGCTCATGTCGAAATTCCACATCCACAAGACCGCGCGCATCGGCAGCCTGGGCGAGAAGCAAATCAACAGCCTGGCCAGCGAACTGGCGGAGATGACGATCGAATCGGACCTGAAGGGCCAGATGCAGAACAACATCAAGAGGCTGAGGGATATGGGCACGTACAGGGGTAGGAGGCATGCGATGGGACTGCCGGTGAGGGGACAGAGGACGAGGACACAGGTGAGTTTGATCTTTTGGCGATCTGCAGTGGGGTATGTGGTTTTGCTGGACTGTTTGCTGACGTGGACAACCACAGATTATGACGGCGAGGAAGTTCAACCGCACGGACAGGATGAGATAGGCTCGCCTGGTCTCCTTTTCCTGTTTTTCTATCTCTCACGCCTTGCATGTTGCCAGGCTGAGCTGGCTCGGCGCACGGAATGCATCACTGTAAAGATACCAATGTACAAAAGAACACTTTAAAGAAAAAGACGGAAGGCACAGCATCAAGAGAGTATGACAGGTCTTCTTTGAGAGCTATGAAGAAGGAACATACGTGAGAACGGCCGTATTTCAATGACCAAATCCTAGGTTGTTTCATGGATCCAGACAAACTCAGCCCTGGATGACCCTCGACCACGACAGCCGGCACAAGAACATACTCCACAATCTGAATTGCTTGTTTTATCTGCTAGGATTCTCACAATCTTCCATTGCGCATTCAGAACCAGCCCGACATCTATCATAAGTTGATGACAAAAGATAACTAAAATCCTGCAGGCTTCAAGCTCTGCCACATCCCATCCGCGCAATGCCGCTATGCTAACAAGAGTAAGAGGAGTAAGCCAACATAAATGCCCAAAATCGCTATGCCCGCATCAAGAATTGAAAGATCACGCGATTGTGGGAGCAATGGATCCTTCCGTCTCCCAATCCTCTATTTCGAGCAACCGACAAGGAATCCCATGACCCAAAAGAAAAAAGAAAAGTGAAGCAGAAAGCTCACGTCGTCGACATCATTCGTTCATCATCCGCAGGCAGGAAGTCACAAGGCTGTTTCTCAAGTGACCACGCGCGCTGCCATCATTCAGCGAAGGCCTTCCTGCGGTATCGAGTCAGAATTAGGCTCCCATAGGCAACAGCACGTCGGTCGACAAGACTATAAAGCCAGGCCGCGTCACGACTGCAAACCGACTTACTCTCAACAGATTCAAGTGCCTGGATCGCGAGGTTGAGGATCCCTCTTTCCGCCAGGGTCCCTCGGTTGGGGGCCGCGAGTGCGTCGGCCATTGCCCGGGTCTCGAGGTTGTGGTCCGTCTCCTCCGTTTCCTCCAGATCGACGCTCCCTGAAGGCGAAGCTGGCGCTCACCGAGTTGAACATGTGCCGAGTGTCGCCATCGCGAGGTTGTGGTGGTTGTTTGGGGCCGGGGCGCTGTGGGCGAGCGGCGTAACTGGCGTTGCGAGATCGTGAAGACATACTGCTGATTGGTGACGGGGCTGGAGGGGCGAGGGCAATCATCATCACGAGCTGTTGGTGCTGGAGGCCTTGAGGTCGTAACCGGGTCGTGTCAGCAGACAGTGGGGTGCTAGTGAAAGCGTTGGCAAGCGGCGTGTTGTTATGAAGGTGCAGGTTGTTGGACGACAAGAAGCGCGGCGTCAATGTGTCTATCAGTCTGGTGTTGAGTGGTAGACGCGATGGTTGTTCAATGCGTTGGTGATTGTAATGTGGTGGCAAGAAGCACGAGAAAGGCCCATTGCGGCGTAGATATATATTCACCTAGCACAATGTGCAACATCAGGGCGAGACAAAAGGCTAGGCACCAACAGGGCGAAGCGGTGGCCTCAGAGCAAGAGGTAAAACGTGATTCACCCAGGCGGCCCCCCCAAGCAGCGGCCGCAGAAAGCAAGACCCACGGCGAAAACCGCAGTCAGTCATTGCAATGGCCCAGTAATTCGCAGGCAGAAACAGCGGCCTCTCAGAAGCAGAGGTCGAATAAACGGCCAGTATAGGCTGGCCCCACATGCCGGGCACGAGACGCTAGACCACATCGTGGAAAAGGTGAAGTAGTACAGCACGACTGCCTACAATCGTGACGAAGAATAGGACCAGGCCGAGCCGTGCAAACCGAGGATTAACTTTCCAGCACGATCGCCTGTGCTTGAGATGACTCCAAGGCAGGCCCTCGACCGCGGCTTAGACTGTCTTTCATCGTTGTCCGCAAATAGGCAATCGTCCAACCAAACGCGTAGGAGTGAGGTCGAAGAGGCAGTGACGGCGTGCACAGACGTGATGGCAGCCTGGTGGAGGGCCCCAGGTTGCCCTTGGCCGGATAGCTAGGCAGAAACGAGCGACCGCAGTCGCAGAGTCACGTTCAGCCCATGGAAGTGAAGTTTGGCCTTAGCCTCGATGGCGCCGGCGGGGGTGAGGCGGGACACGGATGATGAAGGTTGATGGGATGGTGAGCGATGTGAGCGATGTGAGGTCGACCTTTGACCTGTGACCGTCTTCAGCCTCCATCTGGTCGATCACCTGCGGGGCTCGCGGGGCAGCGTGTTCGGCACGCGCGATTGCTGCCTCCCGAGGCTTCGGAGGGAGCGTGCACCAATGTCTACGTGACAGGTAATAGGTTGCAATCCATGCAAGGTACATCAATCCGTTCGTCAATCTCCTCCAAATGGAAGTCGATTGATTGCCGACTGTCAATCCATTTCGACATGCAAACCTCGGGTGTCGACGGTTCGACGGTCTCTCCGTGAAACTCCCCTACCACTCAACTGCCTCTCCCTCACCTGACCGCAGCTGTGACTCGACTTTCACCGGCGGCCTCTCTCTCTGCGCCTTGTCCGAAAAGCACCCCCAAAATCTCGCGCACTGGCTTTTTTTTCTCACTCGAAAACCCGCAAGATCGCCTCGCCCATCGAAGCTTCCCTCGAACAGCCACTCCAAAGGCAATCGATGCGCCTCACAGAACACGAGAAAGAAGGACTTTGGACCCACCCTTGCACAGCCCTGCAAATCCTTCGAGGCTCAACTAACCAAACCGAAACCAAACCGTCCCACTCTGACGTACTGAACATGTGTTGGAGTTCACAATCCAACACGGCTAACGCGGCCGAGTAGCACTAAAGTCTAGTTTTATCTGTCTCGTGCGCCGAGTCACAGAGATGGTGGTTCTCCGGTACGGACGGACGAACCGTGGCCTGTGCGCGCCAGCGTAAGTGATGTACAAAGGTGTTGTGATCCGGCTTGGCTGGCGTGGCTTGGTAACTCAGGTGTTGGGTGGCTTGAGGGTTTGATGGGTGTTGGAAGGATTCGTGCTTCGCCGTTTTGTGCGTGCTTCAGCCCTGCTGTAACCTTTTGAGGTTGTGCGTTTGTTGGCCGGCCGAGGCGGTTTCAAAGGCTGATCGGAAGGGCTGAGACGTTGCCTGCCCTCGCGGGATCTGAGGTTGAGGCTCAAACTGTTTTCGATTTCGAGGTCGCCCTTGGTTGCCTGCGAGTCCCCCGAGACTTGGTGCTTCACCTTCTCGCCCCTCGAGCGCAGCTGTTTCGTCTCTCTCTGAAACTGGTCTCATACTCCTACGTAGAAATCCACATATAGCATCAAAGAACCTGCACGACCAGGCCGTGCAGAAATCCAAAACGAGACCCATAGCACAAGTCGTTGTACGCTTCCCCAAACAATCATGCCTTCTGGATCCTCCTCACTGCGCCATCCCACACTCCTACAAAATCCCCAATCCTCTTCATTGCGCAATTCCATTTCCAATCCCCAATCCTACACAAACGCCGCAAAGGATCGAACGAGGATCGAGCACCAGCAAGCCTAAACCCACGTCTATCCCACGGCTATGGTACATGCATCTGCAGCGCTGAACTCACTCATAGGTGTGTGGCTGTCGCCAATCTGCGCCGAACTACGGAGATTGTGGCTAGAGACTTGCTTGCGCGGTCTTGTGCGGCTCCTTCGAGCAAGACGGCTTGTGCATCCTGCGAAAACTAGAAGGTAGACATCTCATTGTATACTTGTATACAGAACGAATCGAATTGTCAGAAGAATGGATATTTCTCCAAAAAAAAAAGAAAAAAACGCTGCCCGAGGGCCGAACTTCCTACACAGCTCCTAGCAAATTTTCCCGTGCTGATACTTTTTCTTTATTCCTTGAACAAATACACCCAGTAAAACAAGTCGGAGAGTCTCTAGCTCTCGTATTTGGACGGGAAAGAAGAACACACAGAAACCCCCACTCACACTCCAAACTCACTCATCAGCCATCGTCTCATCCTCATCCTCCTCGCTCTCATCCGCATCGACTTCCCCAAGCAACTCGCGATCCTCCTCGTCCAAATCCCCACCGCCCTCTCCCTCATCCTGCTCCTCCACAACCTCGTCTTCCATCTGCACATCCACATCCGCATCCGCCTCGACGTCACGGTCCACATCCTCCACCGGCTCGGCCTTCGCCTTGGCTTTACCGAGACTCTTTCTCTGCTTCGGTGCGATTTTCCGCACGACAGGGACAACTGGCTCGTCGTCCTCGGCGCCGTCGAGCTCTGGATCCCACGTCGTGCTCGGCCGTCGCTCGTACAGCAAGCCGCCGGCCTGTCTGCTGCGGCTGCGCAGGATAGCAGTGGCTGGCAGAGGAGCTTCTTGCCATCTGTCCAGACGGCGGGAGCAGCGTCGCAGCGCTCTGGCGAGAGCTTTAGCCTCCTCTCCCAGATCCGACGCTTCGTTCTCCACGCGCACGAAACCCGCGAGCACGGAGCGTGAACGGCGCCGGTCCGCGTCGTCAGTGCCATTCTGCGCTTCTTTCGTCCTTCGCCAGTCGTCGTCCTTGTCGGAGCGATCGCGGCCTTTGCGGGCGCGAATCATTTCCTCTTCGGAGTCGTAATCTGTAGGCATGAGCTTGATGCGCTTCCAGGCGCGCAAGAAGGCGCCTTCTTCCTCACGCTTTTCGCGGGCGCGGATGTGAATTTTGCGGATGCGGCGGTCGAGAGTGTAGTCGATTTGTTGTCTGCGGTGGTTGATGAGGGCGTTTTGGTGCTGAGTTACGCCGCGGTGGCGTTTCTGTGCTTGGTAGGATGGGGTCGGTACGTGGTCGCCGGTGTTGGGCGGTTGGAAGGCGAGTGTGCGCTGTGGCGAGCCGTGGCCAAAGGTGTATCCTGATCCTGGTGTTGCTGGGATGCCTCCACCGGGCGTCTCGTTCACGAACATTGAGCCGTTGTTTGGTAGTAGTGGAACATGGTGGGAACCTTCTCCAGAAGTAGTGCGTCCGGTAGCGGGAGTGCCGTCTTTGTTCTTGTTGCGTCGCCAGTTGCCTCTACCTGGGCCCTTCTTAACAGGTGCGGGTGTGGAGGTTGCGGGCAAAGCATCGGGTGTTCCTTCATCGTTCAGCAGCATATTGATTCGCATGTCCTGAGGATGTTTGGCCGCAGAATTGACTGCCTGGAACCCTCGTCCGATAGCTGGAGATGGTGACTTTGTGTGCGCGCTATCACCGTCCATACCGACGGCATGTCGCGCTGCAGATGTGACTGTGTCACAGTGTTAGCTCGATCCGACGAATCCATTCGCATTTGCTTACCTTGAGTTCTCCCGTACCAGCCGGCTTCGCTACCTTCATCCTCAGACCTGTAACCTTGGCCACTTCCTGATGTCAGACCCTTTTCCTTCCTTGCTCGCTTGAGAGCAGTCATCGCCGGACTTGGCTCGCTTGCTAAGATAGCTATGCGCTCCTTTCGCTTGACTTCACCGAAATGCTGTTCGTCTTCGGTGTCCACGTTTTCCAGAGCTGCTTGTTCTTCAGTCAAGCTGTCCAAAGTTGGGACCTTCAGCGGAAGGACACCAGTGCCTTCCTCGTTCTCGCCGTATTGTCCGGATCCGAATGGGTTCTTCTCCGCATCCTCACGTGTAAAGTCGGATTCAAGGTACCACCAGACCAGCCAGAGGAATGCTCTTGCTCTGCTTGCACTGCTCAAAGTGCCCCTCATGACAAGATCATAGAAGTCTCTGGGCGAGGAAAAGTGTGTTTCGCTGATCTTTGGCGCGAATTGAGCGAGAACGAAGATGAGGTTGACCGGGTTGGTACGAGGCTTCGGGGCTGCCTTGACCTCCTCCAATGTCGATGGCTGAGGGTCATCCTCTGTCGCGCCTTTCAAGATGGATTTCAGTCGAGGTGCGTCCTGGAGCTGTTTGTAGGCGTTCGGGTCTTGATGCGCCTGTAATGCAGGAATAGAATGATACGTTCGCAGCTGCGCGCGCATTTCAGGGAAGACTGCAACATGTTAGTTTGCGATTGGAACAGATTGGTCCGCAGATCTCACAATTTAGGGTGGTGTTCATGCGCCCAACATTGACCAACAGGCAGACCATGGCCATGCTGATCGCGCCTTCCGTATCTTGCAACAGCTTCTCTTTCAAGATCTTGCTGCACTTGCTGCTCTTGGCCATTGCGTCGATGTAGATTTCCGCAAAACTGTAACCGGTAGAGCCGTCGCTGTACTTGCGAAAGCATTTGGTCTGGTCGTAGAAGACCAGCTTCAGGAAATCATATTGTATGTCTTTGCGCCAGAACGGGATACCATCCTCTTTCTTCAAATGTCTGATCTTGTTGCCGGAATAGACGGAGGACACGCTTCCACTCGCATTGCGCCGGGTCGAGGTGGTGGTAGAGGTGTACATTGGCTCGTCGCCGTGCTCATTGGGCGTGTCGTTGTCTCCTTGAGGGGTGTCTGGACCAGCAGTTTCTTGCTTCATGGCTGCATTTACAGCGGGAGGAGGCATTTCTTTGGCAGGTGTTTGCGCGGCAGGCGATCCAGACTCTTCCGGCGCGGCGGAAAGGATGTGTTGCAGCGAGCTCATGTTTGCGACGGGGTCTCCCTGGGGAAGGCGTTTGGATCGGGGGTGGTGCAGTAGTGGTGTGCGACGTGGACCTTATCGGCGGGATGGCGCGTTTATCATGTCGCAAAGCAGTCGCAGGCGGAATCGACGGGACAAGTAAGGAGAGGGAGTCTTGAGGATGGGTGGTGATGGTAGAGAGAGTGCGTGGCAGGCCGGTCGGGGAGTTGTCAGACGCCTGGCACGGGGAGTCGGATTGGCGTTGCAGCGCGTTGCGAGCGAGCGTACGGCTGATTCCGATGGTATAGCAAAGACGTCTGGTCCCTGTGCCCGGAGGTCTCAAGTTTCACGCCAATGACGTCGCGGCTGTGGGATGGTAGAGTGCAGTACGCGGCAATCAAACAACAGTAAATTGCTTAAAATCAGTCGATTAGAGAGAGTGTTTGCGAAAAGCCACGAGATGACAATGGTGCAGTGTGCTGTATACAGGAGTGTCTGTATATCGTTGATTGGCGAGGATTGGGCGTGGGGTGGTAGCGAGATTGTTTGGGTAGGTCAGGTCAGGCAGGTCAGATCAGATCACATGCGAGCTGTCCGCCTCCTCCAGCAGGGCAAGGCAAGGCAAGCTGTGCTGGCTGTTCCGAGCTGCTGGCGCACGCAAATCAAGCCCGGCAGCCCGCACTCGCGCACATCAGGCCCGGCAGCCCGCACTCACGCACTCACGCAGCCAGCCTTGACGCCGCCGCCGCCTCCCAGGCCTGGAGTATGCGAGCAAGCGCGTACGTGTGGGATGGTGCGCCTTGTCACTGCCGTGGCGAGCTTATTGGGCCCGTCGTGCATGCATCAAGGCATTATTATTATGCTCATCCATACTCTAAGCAGCAGTGCAGAGGTGCGCGCAACGTGTATTCTTTCTCTCCCCGCGCCTTCTTCCTCAGGCCGCTGAGTTCGGTCGGGCTTGCGTGAGAAACTTGACCCGCGATACATCTTGATTCGCCAGAAACTCCTCCCGTATATTACACGTGCACTTGTATACCTGCCTTTGCTGTATCCGTCTTCATCAGGCAAAAGAGAAACCCCCAGCCTACCAACGTATAAAGGCAAGGTACGCTGTGCCTGCGCAAGAAAGAAGCGATTCGCCTCTTCAAGTCGGTCCTCCGCATCAGTGGAGTCACGGCAGCATCGTCCAAGACAAACGCTCGAGCGTCTTGCATTATTGCACGACATCAAACCCTATCAACCTTCAACATGCCGGCTGCTAGGGAACACCGAAGCTCCCACTTCAAGACACTCCAGCAATTCCAGCTCGAGTATGCTCCCGTCACCGTCACCCAGTATGAGTCCTCCCGAACCGGCATGCGTTGCGTCGTTGTCGACCAGAAGGGTCCCAAGGTGAACGGCTACTTTGCTCTGGCAACCGAGATCCACGATGACTCGGGCGCACCTCACACTCTCGAGCACCTGTGCTTCATGGGCTCCAAATCCTACCGCTACAAGGGTCTCCTCGACAAACTCGCCACCCGTGCTTACTCCACGACAAACGCCTGGACTGCCACCGACCAGACTGCTTACACTCTCGAGACTGCTGGCTGGGACGGCTTTGCTCAGATCCTGCCCGTATACCTCGAACATCTGATCGTTCCTACCCTGACCGACGAGGGATGCTACACCGAAGTCCACCACATCGATGGCGAAGGCAAGGACGCTGGTGTCGTGTACTCGGAGATGCAGGGTGTCCAGAACAACCAAAGCGAGTTGATGGAGCTCCGTGCTAGGCGTATCATCTATCCCGAAGGCGATGGCTTCAGGTACGAGACTGGCGGCATGATGGAGCAGCTCAGAGTGCTCACTGCGGATCGCATTCGTGAATTCCACAAAGCCATGTACCAACCAAAGAACATGTGCTTGGTCCTCACTGGTGAAGTCGATCACGATGATCTGCTTCACATCCTCGACGACTTCGAGGAGACAGTCCTTGATGAGGTGCCGAAGTTGGATGACCCCTTCACCAGACCTTGGGTGGATTCCAAGCCTACACCGCCGCTCAAGGAAACAACCGTCGAGAAGGTCAACTTCCCTGAAGAAGACGAGTCAATGGGTGAGATTCTAGTTGGCTTCTTGGGCCCCAACTGCAACGATCACATTGGATTCGCTGCGCTCGCAGTCTTGTTGAACTACCTGTGTGGATCCTCCATCTCTGTCATGGAGAACACCCTTGTTGAGCGTGAACAGCTTTGCAGCGCCATCTACTACAGCACCGATTTCCGACCAAGCGTGGCGATCTGGTTCTCACTTGCGGCCGTCGAGACCGATCAACTTGAGACTGTGGAGAAGCGCTTATTTGAGCTGCTCAAGGAGACCGCGGCGAAGGAATTCGATATGGCATACATGCAGGACACCATTAACCGCTGGCGCAGACAGATCTTGCTCAAGTGCGAGAATGCAGGAGACTTCTTCTCGGAGCCCATCATCGAGGACCACCTGTTTGGTCGCCGTGATGGCAAGGATTTGAAGGAACTTGCATCGATCAAGGAACTCGATATCCTACAGGGCTGGACTGATCGCCAATGGAGAGACTTCTTCTCGAAGTGGCTAGCCGACGCTCACCACGTCTCCATCCTTGGTGTCCCCTCCAAGGAGCTCTCCGACAAGATCACCAACGATGAGAAGGCTCGTGTTCAAGCGCAGCGTGAGAGGCTCGGAGAGAAGGGTCTAGAGGAGCTCAAGGAGAAGCTGTCCAAGGCCAAAGCCGAGAACGATAAGCCTATTCCGGACTCCCTTCTCGAGCAGTTCCCTGTGCCGAGCACCGATTCGGTGCACTTCATCTCGACTGTCACCGCTCGATCCGGTGCCGCAAGAAAGATGGGCAAGCTCGAAAACAACATCCAGAGTCTGATTGACAAGGATGACAGCGACTCCCCATTGTTCATCCACTTTGAACACATCCCCTCAAACTTTGTCCGCATCAAGCTTGAGATGTGCACAAGCTCTGTTCCTGTCGAGCTCAAACCTCTGCTTTCCTTGTACATGATGAACTTCTTCACTTCACCTGTGAACAAGGATGGTAAACGCCTTGAATTCGAGGACGTTGTCCTTGAGCTTGAGCGTGACACAGTCGAGTACAGCATCCGTGCCAACTACGCCAACCCGGAAATGTTGAACATCTCGTTCTGCACCGAGCCCAAGAACTACGAGAAGATCGTCGGCTGGATTCGCACCCTTTTCTTCGATGCTATTCACGACCCTGTCAGGCTGCACGCATCCCTGACCAAGATCCTGGCCGACATCCCAGACGAGAAGCGTAGTGGAGACGGCATGCTTTCGAGTGTCTACTTCATGGTCGCATACACCCAGAGCTCTAGCGCACGCGCGCGCACTACACTGGCGAAGGCTCTGTACCTTCGTCGCCTGCGTAAGCTTCTGAAGGATAACCCTAATGAGGTCATCTCCAAGTTCACTTCTCTATGCGCGTCGCTACACCGTCCTGAGAACTTCCGCATCAAGGTCGCTGGCAATGTTGAGACACTCTCCAACCCCGTATCTACCTGGAACACCCTTACCGCTTCTCAAGACACCACCAAATCGCTCGAGCCTCTCGATAGCCGTCGCAAGTGCCTCAGCGAAATTGGCAAGACGCCTGGCTCCGCCGCCTTCATCATCCCCATCTCTGCTATCGACTCATCCTTCGCGATGCTTGTGTCTGACGGCCCTGATACCTACTCCCACCCCGACCTCCCTGCTCTCCGCGTCGCACAGAGCTACATGAACGCCGTGGAAGGCCCCATGTGGGTCGCCGTCCGCGGCACAGGTCTTGCCTACGGTGTCTACTTCAACCGCAGTGAAGACACGGGCAAGTTCACCTTCCGCATCTCCCGCTCGCCCGATGCCTACAAGGCATACGCGGCCGCCAAAGAGCAGGTCGAGGGCTACTCGAGCGGCAAGATCCCTCTGGACAAGTTCGCGCTCGAAGGCGCCATCTCCGAGATCGTGCTCGACATGGCCAACGAGCAGCCCACCATGTCCGCTGCCGCCGAGCTCAGTTACTCCAACCAGGTCATCCGCGGTATCGAGAAAGACCACAGCCACAAGATGCTTGCCCGTGTGCGTAACGTCACGCCGCAGCAGATTCGCGATGCGATGGCGAAGTACATGTTGCCTGTCTTTGACCCCAAGAAGGCTAACCTGGCCGTTACTTGCGCTCCTATCATGAGCGAGGGTGTGGTCGGTGACTTCAAGAAGGCTGGCTTCAATGCTGAGATCAAGTCTCTCGACGAATTCCAGGATGATTACGGCATGAAGGCGCCCGAGGGCGAAGAGGAGGAGAGCGAAGAGGAAGATGACGAGTCTGGGAGCGGCGAGGAAGAGTCGGAGAGCGAGGATGAGAAGTAGGTGACGAGAGAATTTGGAATATGACTGTCATGAAGGGCACCTTTTCGGTTTGTGGATATCTTCGCATCGATAACATATGTTGAAATAACGATCCAATGGTAGGCATAAATCTGCTTACATGTCAGATCCTCACTCAGACTTCACTCTATCGCCTTCGAGTCCCTTTTCAATTCACTGCCCGCCCGCACTCACGCGTGATAACCCAGCCCACTTGCTCCTTCATCATATTTACATGCCAAGCTTCTCGCGCCTTCCTCGCCTTTCACCTCGCTCTATAATCAGAGAACCTCTTGACTCATCGCCGCGCTTCGCAACCCCTCAATCACCCTTTTCCTCGTCACTATCCACATCCGCACTTTCTTCATTGCGACCGCGCTCTCTCTCAACAACGACAACCGCTGCCATCATCTACTTCGCACCAGCGACAACGACAATATCGACAGCACAGGAAGATACCAGCAGCTCGCTCCCACACGGCGCAAGTGAGCTGCTGGAACATGATATACTGACATTGCTTCTGCAGACAAATGTCGAGTACCTCAGCGCGTTTGTGAGGTTGCCCCTCGACACTGTAATGACACCCCAGGTGTCGACAATATACAATCATGGTGGGAGCAGCTTTTTCAATCCGGACATTGTACGTTCTTCCCTTCCGATCTTCCATCGTGGTGAAAGAGAAGCTGACAAGCTTCGCAGCCGAGGACGACTAACTAGTCTAGGCGTGGCGGGCTGATGCTCTGCTTTGCCCTGCCTGCCAGGGTCTTTGACCTTGTGTGGGTTTCGCGAAGTGCTGTTACAGCATATCGGGGCACGAAGGACGCTTCTTGGAGCATTCAACTTTTCGACAAAGGTGTTGCGGCCGCAATTACTGCTGTCACGGGAGGATCTTCTCTTCTCATTACAAAACAGCTAGCGATAACGGATTGACTCGATCGAGGCCGCCACCTTCTCTTACAGCATAAGAAAACCACACTCCCGGGGTCCGCCCCGTTTCGCGCCTACTGGACGATTGCTAAACTTCTCGTCCAGTGCCAGCGCACCCGCGGCTCCAATTCAGGAGGCTGCTTTTGCTATCCAACGGCATCCATCTCCCAGCCTTTGAGCCGTTCTTGGGCGGGCGCAAGTCGGCCCATCTTGCTACCCTTCGACAACGGAGTACCTCGCCTGATGCGCGCCGCCACCTCCCGCTATGGCTCTCATAGCATGCACCGGACTACCGATGCATTCAGCAACAGAAATCTCTCCGGCCATGGCCGTCGCAGGCATCCGCATTCACACCAACAATCGAGTAACTCCAGCACCTGGAGCAGCCACCTCAAGCTGTCATACAGCAGGCGTCACGAATGAGTGGCACTTTCAGCACAAGAAAAAATGTATAATAAAACACTCCATCCAGGTAGGTACGTACGATCCAAGTCCCAATTGCGTGAGTGAGAGCTGGTATCTTCCTGTGCTTTGAAATATTGCGAGCGACCTTCGGCCTTCTGGACAAAGGTATGTATCCCCTCTCAGACTAGTATCGGCTGACAACTGGCGCTTTGCTGCGTTCCGGATCGATTGAGGATTTCAAGGCTGTGGTGAAAGGATCCTTAGACTGATCGGGAAGGATTTTGTTTGGTCTTGGAAATGCGCTTTCGCTGCCTGATTGTCGGAGGGTCGTGGGAAGTTTTTCTTTTGGCGCGCTCAAAGCGGAGAAGTAGTTGTATGCAAGTATGTTTCGATGTGACCTGATAAATTCCTTATCCATTTCCGATGAGCTTCGTTGTCGCCCAATTGCTTTCAAAACATGACACCCAAAGTGATAGCGCACAGCACACTGCCAAACGTCCACCCAAGCAGAGCGTCACTGCTCGCTGCTCCACTCCTCCAGCTACCACCACCGTACCCATTACTGCCACCGCCGCCGCCGCCGCCGCCGTAACTTCCACTATCATCCATAGTCCATTTCTCCGCCCTCACCTCCCCACCATCACTGGATCCATTCCCTCCCGTAGCCGGCACACTGATATTGAACTTATCGCACACCTCGTCGAAAAGCCCGATGAACACTACACGGTCGTCAGCTAGCCAGCTCTCAAACCCCCACAGCCGAAAAAGGAAAAAAAAAACAATTCAGAAGCAGTAGAACATCACGCACCTTTCACATCCTCCTCGGGATCCGCGCAAGAAGTCTCAGCGCAAGCCGTGATGTTAGAAATGACACCGTCCTGGCGGATGCAGGCACATTGTTGGTCGTCGTTGGCGCAGTCGACGAAGGCGGTTGCGGCGTGATGACATCCTTTCTGTTGCCAATTGATTGTTTGTCAGCTATCACACACACACTGCGAAGTGTGCGACATCAACATACGATACATTCCGGAAGACGCTCTGCCTGAGGTCCGGTTTGTGCAACAGTGAGCGTCGCGGCGGCGATCAAGCCGACCAAAAACAAGTGGGGCTGGAGCATGATGTTCTGGAAAGATCGTACAAATGAGTGGAAAGGGCTGGCGGATCTCGATCGATTGTTCTTCCAGGATCGGGCACAGAGAAACTAACAGTATATATATGTATGTGGTTGTCAGCTTACCTTGCTCCATGCACCGGTCCCCCGCGTCACCGTGTGCTTAAACATTAAATTTTGTGTTACAACGGTTTTTTAATCTTGTGTTGCTGGGGCAGAGAGGTGGTTTGTGATAGCAATGAGATGGTCTTGTGTATTTTTATCTTTCATTGCCCGGGATTTTTGTATACCTTATCTAGTTGGAGTCCTGCCCATGTGTTGGAAGGGTCGGGTTTGGAGGCGGGATGTCGCCGGCCAAAACCTAAACAACGTGAGACAGACTTAGATCTGATCTTGCCACTTGTACGCCGGCTTGAAGCCAAGCTCCTTCTTCGCCTTCTCTATAGAGAGCAATGTGTCGTTGGGCCCAGCAGTGGGCGTGTACTTCGCGCCAGGGAAAGCCGCCTTCACCAGCTCGTCGTTGCTCTTGCGCATGCATGTATCTTCCGCGGCGATGAGATATTGGTGGTGGCCAGTCAGTTTGCTCGCCAGCGACCTGGAGACTGCCTGTCCGCCATCTCTGGCATCGATGTAGCCCCAGCAGTTCCAGTATCGCGCCATTGGATCTTCCTGCCATGTCTTGAAGGACTCATACTCTTGAGGTAGCATGACGTTGCTGAAGCGCAGCGAGATGATCTTAGTGCTTGGGTCCCAGCGGCAGAATTGGTCGGCCATGGTTTCGCCCATGAGCTTCGACAGTGAGTATGCGGACTCTGGCTTGCGCTCGTGGTCTTCGGTGATGGGCAGAGTCTCGGGGCCATGTGGGTCGAAGGGAATTCCAATGAGTGTTTCTGAGGAAGCAAGTACAACATTGGTAATGCGCAATTTCCTGCAAGCCTCAAGGACGTTGTATGTGCTCATGGTGTTGGTGCGGAATTGGCGACTGCTGTTCGTCTGGCCCGGCGAAGGAATGGCGGCGAGATGGACAACCGCGTCGACACCATTGTATGCCATATCAATCGTCATGAAAGTCTCGAGCACGGCGCCCATGTCTTCGAGGTCGATCTCGACCAGGCGGTAGGCGCCACCAAGTCCAGACTTGCCGTCCTCGCTTGCTGTCGGTGGTCTTCTGGTGTCGACTGAGATGACCTCCCAACCCTCATCGGCAAGGTATTTGACCGTGGCACGACCAAGCTTGCCGCTACCGCCTGTAACAACGACACGGTGAGCGCGGTCGCCGCGCTTTGCTTCGCCGAGGGCGAGCTTGTCGGTGAACGATGCTGCTTGTTGGGTGCTCATTGTGATTGAAGGAGAGATGTTTGTGATGATGTGCTAGCTACAAAGCAGTATCGCAAAGAACACGAATTGAGCTATATGTATACTCTCAGAGCGCCCCCATATATTCTGCCATGGCTAGAAGTTCGAGAACTCTTGATGTCATTCTGTACATTGATCGGCGGCGGCAGTTGATGGAAGTGGGTTGTGGACTCTCAATTATCCGAGATCTGCATGCGTCGCTCCTGCAGAAAGCTAGATTCGCCACGTGCAAGAGCTTGTTTCGAAGGTCCAGCCGTTGGGGTAAGATGCCGACTTTTTGGAGCCGACATGCCCAGATCTTCTGGAGCTCCTGGTGAAGGAATGGTTCAACTGTTTCTGCGATTTGTTATTTGTACCACCAGGCGACGACTTCGGAGTCGAGCTTGTCGGGCTTTGCCTCTCCGACATTGGACTTTAGGCCGAAGGAGGGAAAGATGATATGATTGCTGTCAGCTCTAGAAAGGCGGCCATGGCGAGTACACTGACAGTGTATCAGGTATAATGTCCTGGCCAGACTCCCTGCTTAATTCTTGTTCGTTCGAGTTGCAGGCCCATGCCCACGTTGCCTGGACGTGAGAGGTGCTACGTTCTTCCCGACCAGAGCTCGTTTATCCTGTGCGTCCGTATGGGGAAAAAGGGAGTAGCAAGATGCTACGTGACGGAGACTCCCGACACGCGTCCAGCTTGTTTCCTTGATGATGGAGCTTTCAGACTGTGGGCGCGTGCCGCAAGGCGCAAAACAGGTAACGAAGTGAAGGCCTCAAATCGGCGAATTCTCGGGTCGCGCGCGCTTGAGTGCTTGCAGCCAGCTTCGCGTGATCGGACGCGACTACTTCCATCAACACCAAGAGCTTTAATGTCTTGGAGAAACCACACCCTGTCCTCGCTGCTGCAACTTCAAGAATGACACCATGAATGTCCAAACATCTCAGTATCAGGAGCAGGCTCGCGCGGCCTACAAGCGCAAGGATTACGCCAAAGCTCTAGAGCTGTTCAACCGCGCCATCGGTCGTTCGCCGTCGGTGCAGCTTTACGACAATCGTGCAGCATGTCAAGAGCGGCTTGGAGATCTTCAGGCGGCATTGAAAGATTCTAAGAAAACAATTCAACTGGCCAGAGAAGACCCAACAGGCTATGTGCGAGCAGGCAAAATCTTGGTGAAGATGGAGCGTAAGAGTGTGGCGCTTGAGATCTATGCCATGGGTCTGAAGAACGTGAAGCATGTTGGGCAAGGATTCGAGGTGAGCAATTACATCTCTCGTCGACATTATGATCAGCTAACATTATCTGCAGGTTCTCAAAAAGGTTCATCTTGAGCTCATGACCGAGCTGTCGCCTCCGAGAAGTGTCGATCCTCTTACCGTACTCCCTCGCGAGCTTGCCGAGCAGATCCTCGGGTACCTGAACTTCAGACAGCTCATCAAGACAAGCTTGGTTTCGAAGGAGTGGGCGCAATTTATTCGTCGAACGCCCAATCTTTGGAGCCATCTTGACCTTACACTTGCCAGAAGGAAAGTGAAGAACGGTTTTGTGAGCCGCGCAATCAATACTGGCCGTTCGAAACTCAAGACAGCAACGCTCAACAATCTTTTCGAGTTCGATACAGCCCTCAAGGCGCTTGCCCGAACATGTCCGCTGGAAGAGCTTAACCTGCGCAATACGGGATTACTAGCGAATGACATTGTTGACACACTGAGGCCTGTGAAGATTCTCAGGGTCTTACGATTCTACAAAGGGACCATTTTCGGTTCACGCGCGCTGGCCGAAATCGTCAAGAATGCCAGTCCAGCACTTGAGACCCTTGTCTGCGAAGACCTGTCTGTCCATTCACGGCCTCATGAATTCAACATCTCGGGATGCGACTTCCCCAACATGCAAAATCTGAATCTAACATGGTCATCTGGTACCCCAGCTATCCTCTCAGTGCTACAGTCATTGCCGAGCATGCCGAATCTCAAGGTCCTCAAACTGCACCAGATCAGTATCAAGGACACTACCGCGTGCCCTTTGGTCGACCTCAGTGGGCTTGCACAACTGTCGACTCTGGATTTAGTAGTCGATGTCGCATACGCACATCGCGTCATTCTTCCTACTGCAATCAAGTCGCTTGCTATCGGGACATGGAGTCGTCGTCACGTTCACTTCTTTACTGACAACCCGATTTTCGAACCCCTTCAATGGTCTCTCCCTTTACTTGAAGAGCTCAGACTGTGCGTGGCAGAGCTTCCATTCGACGACTTCGAGCTAGCACTCCGAACCAGAGGCGGTCCCGACACGCATCAACCTGCGCGGTTACACACCCTTTCCATGACTCTAAGCGACATTCGTGGCAAATTGACCAAGGAGACACTCTCGCATCCCCGTTTGGCCGAACTCAAACACCTCAGCCTTGAACGCTGCCATGGTGTAGACGATAACCATTTGTCGATTGTCGCCTCAACTCTACCGACGCTTCAATCTCTCAATGTAAGCGGAACGGAGGTCACGGGCGCTGGCATTAAGGACGTTGTGAAGAACGGCCTCAAGAAGTTGGTTGCCAACGACTGTCGCCTCGTAGGGCTCGACGCGATTCAGTGGGCTCGAACGCAGGGTGTGCAAGTCGAAAACAGGAACACAGATACCACCACAGGAGGGAAGAAGTTGCGATACTGATACCAGGAACGTTGCAGGAAGGAATTGACCACATGCTCACTGGGCCATTACGTTCGGGAGACCTATCGATTGGTGCCCGGGAATGAGCGAAGATACAGCTTCAAACAAGTCATGAAGCCACACAACGGTAACCAGGACCGGAAATGTGATTAGAGCGGGTTGCACCAATATAGCCTAGACCTTGCCGTCTAATATCATTCATCATGAACAGCTCTCCCTTTTAGCGCATCTAGAGTATTGTTTCCAGTTCTGCAAGCCTCGCGCAACTAGTGACGAGAGATGATCGGGTGGGCTGCGCGCTACTTTGATATCCTCTCGCAGAAGCTTTTAGCTAACGACGTTACATTGGTCTCACTTTCAACACACTACGGGTTACACTGCAGGACAAGCTTGACCAGCTGAGCTGGTCCAGACTCTCATTTGCAGCAGCCACTCATACAAACATGGACGTTTCGTGTAGCGACGATCCGACATTTGATGCTTCAATTGTATGCATGGGTGGGACCACTATCATATGATCCCATCAACCTGCCTGTATCCGCATCCCGTCAACAAACGTCAAAATGACCAGTTGTAGTACTGTCGCAGCGTCCCTGTGCGCGCGGACAAGACTCGTGTAACGCCATTCGTTATGCTAATATACCAGACTATTCCTAGGCAATTCTGACATGCAATTGTTCTATCTGACCCCACCTTAGTGATTGACAGCCTTGTAGCAGTAATTTTTTTCCTGATAGCAGCCTACATGCAGCATCGTCCAAGAACAACCATCAACAAGCCACTCAATTCGCAGGCAGTGTCGCGTGACGGCCGGGTCGATACGAGCCATGCAATGCACATGCAGTTTCCCAGGCTCCGAAACGTATGGGGACATGCCGCCGATGTGTTGATCCTATGTACGAAGCATGCGCGACTGTTGATTGGTCAATGGATCAGACATGCGACGAAACTATTTAAACTACTTGCTTGGCGCATCATAGCGCTGTACAAGCATGATTGCCACAAGCGACGACTGGTCTAGACTGAACGCTGGTTTATGTAACAGCGTCACTCCAAAGTCGAATGGCAGTCAGTGGTCTGATCAGGATATTAGATAAAAGGGTGTACGTCGCAAGAGGTGAGCATTCATTCAAGCACCATCCTACCACGCAACTAGGACTTCCACTGAACACAATGAAATTCTACTCCGTCATCGCTTTTGCAGCCCTTGCGTTTGCAGCAGAGGACTTGTCTTCTCCCAATAGGTCTCCCGAGCTACAGCCTCGCAAGATTGGCGGCGCTTGCAAGCACAGCGTAAGCCAAAAAAGAGCGTCCAGCCCTACCGAAATCGTGTTGACCACTTTGCAGGGTACTCCAGGCACTTGCCAGAAGACAGGCACTTGCCGCAAAGACTTGGGCTGGTATTCCGATGGCGATTGCCCAAATGGTCGGTAAATTACAACATGCGGCTCACCTTCTCCTCGCTAACGACCAAGCAATTGCAGACCCAAGCGACGTGAAGTGTTGCATGTTCACCGAATGCCGTAAGGACGGCGTTTTCGGCCACTGCATGAACAAAGCAGGAAATGCGTGCTCTGGCGGCAAGTGGTACAAGTGTGTTCCCCCATTCCCCGGAACTATTTGTTAAGTTGGCACTGACATCTGTCGACAGGAATCTGTGCCCGGGTGACAGCAGTGTTCAGTGTTGCATCACCTGAGGCACGTGGAGTGATTGATGTTCTGTGCATGACCGCGATTTACTGGCAATCATCGATCTATGAGCGGGTGACATTAGTACTGTAAGGACAAATGTAGAAATCTTCAACGAGCTTCCGGCGGTGTTTGCAACTAAAATTGTACCAAGACTGGTGATCGTTGTGACATGTTCAGCGCTTTGGGATCGAGCGATGTGAAGCAACCACGATGTTCGTGTGTGAATCTCACCGGTGTGGGATGAGACACCATCGCAGCGTTCTTGTGACATTGAGCAGTGTTTGGGTTGTACACCAACTCGATCCGGCTTGGATAGCTGAGGTGCAAACCTCTTCTTCCCTTTGTTCGACCGCAGGCTCTCGTGCTCATGCTGCTGCGCAGTGTAGCGAATTGACTACCGCAAAAGCAGTAATCGGTGTTGGTACGCACACTTCATAGGTTGCAGATTGTGCGCTGAAGGAATGTGACTGTCGTTCAGCAGTTGCATCGGTCGCTTCTTGGGGACCTGGTCTGAAGCTTTGTGATGGTGGAGGGCATGCGAGGGCACAAACTTACATCACCACCAGATGCATGGATGGCACCATCATTGGACGATCCATCAGCCTCAGAGCCTCACATGTCCCTCCAGAAAATCATTGATCGCTAGTGGCAGGGGGCTATAAGAATCCCCGTTGCGGATCTCTCAGGCTGTCATCAGATCATCAGCATCCCTCAAGAACCCGCACAGCCTCTCACAAGAATCGGCACCATGAGGCTTAGCATCATCCTAGCGTTGGCAGCTGGCAGTCTCACAGCAGCAAAATCGGTTCCCCGGCCGGAACCTAACAATCTTATTGAGCGGAAGGAAGCAACATGTCGCATGGGAGACCCGGGCGACGCATCAGGGGTCCCATGGAGGACTGGCAGGTGCAAGGCCAGCAAGAGCGCGTGCGGCTATACAGGCGGCGAGGCCTTCCGGTATGTCTTTCTGGCTTCTTCGAGTCTCCGTCTGAAGTAGGGGTTTTCGACTGACGAAGAGAAGTGCACGTTCTGGTGATTGTCCGAGCGGTAAGAAGTGGTGCTGCCTGGCAAGACCGTGAGATTAGGAACATGTGGTAATGCGTATTGCGGGAAGCTGGAAGCCGGACAGCATCGGACAAATACGCAGACATTTGATGCGTCTATTACAGATGGTGCATACGGTGTATAGCAACGTACAGAGCAAGGGTATCGCAGATGAGGTAGATAGCGCACGACGAACCTACATCCAAGAGACCGAGCAGATGAACGCGGGCATCACGATATTCTACAAATTTACAAGACCACACAATCAGTTAAAACTGAACCAACTGGTGATGTGATGTACTCCCTTCTCGGACACCCCCTCCCCATCGCCACACTGAAGTGACACATCGGAAAGCGGGCTTCCTATAATCCAGGAGAATAACTCTACAGAGCCACGCCCCTCGAGAGGGACTGGCAACCTTGTGCCGTAGGACGCCTGAACCGAGGGTTCAGTGCGTGGGCATAGGTCGTGGCTGGCTCCGATCTTTTTGATGCTTTGTGGAAGAGGAGCGCGAGGAGAAGTAAAACTTTATACCATCGCGCGAGCTGGATTGCTTGGCGTGGAGGGGCGGGCCGCACCTCATCGCTGGCTGGCAGTGTCACGTGCGGCATCAGTTCGGTGGTTCTCTTACGTGCGCGTCGACTTCATGGGAACTTCGTGGAAACATGGGCATGTATTCATTTGGTCTATGCTTACTGGGGTCTTGCAATTGGTCAATCGAATACCGGCAAACAAACACTTCAGATGTTGGTACCCATCATATTGATGCACACATTTTCGAGACAGTTCTATCGAACACATGCATACACTCAGATCATCGCATGACCGTTCCTGTCAGTGTGCGCAGGCATCGGTCGTGAAATTTCAGGTGTCCACTGGTTCAATGCGATACCACTGGTACGGTCCGGGCGCTTCCTGCTGTCGGACGTGTCCATGCGCTTGATGAGGAAGAACACAACAGCCCACAAGCACACGTTGATCAACAGCATGATCGTAGTCGCCCAGGTAAGCTGAATGAATTTCTGGCCCGAGACACCAGTGACGCCAATCTTGTCGCCGATGAAAGTGATGAGGTGCGCAGCACCCACAGCCATTCCGTGCGTGATGGCTGAGGCGAGACCCATGAAGATGACCGCAGGAAGTGTGCCGAACACATTAATCAATGCAAACTTCCTTGTTGGCTTGACGACACCGACGAGGCCAAGGATGAATGCAACTGCGGACAACACAATACCAACCCAGTAGATGATTCGCACAAGCTGGAACGGGTTGACAGCGGAGTGACCCTCGCAGCTGTTTATCTTGGGAGTGAGCTGATCGAGATTCTTGGTGTCGCCAACGGTGTAGTTCTTGCCGTCTTTGTAGACGTAAGTTCCGACACAGCTGAAAGAGATGTGGACGTTGTAGATGTCCTGTAGGTCCAAGCCATCGATCGCAGCGTGGAAAGCCTTGTTGACGATGTCGATGACCTTGTTCTGCGCAGACGAAACAGCAGAGTTGGCAGCACTCTTGGCCGCAGACTGCGCGGAAGAGGCTTTGCTGGAGACAGCTGACTTGGCAGAGGTCGCTTTGCTCTGGATATCGGATTTGGCGGAGGTGAGCTTGGAGCCTGCCTCGGAAGTGAGGTCGCTGATGTCTGAGGCCATGTTTGACAAGAGCTGGCGTGGCACAACGGTGAGCATTGTAGTCGGAGCAGGAGTGATCATCGCCACAGGCGCCGAAGCAGGCAGCTCCGCACGCTTAAACTTGATGTCGATCGACTTAATCGCGCCGTTAATGTCCTCAAGGACGTTCTCGCCCAGGCGAGAAGTGTTGAGTGTGAAAACGGCATAGTTGTCCATCATACCAGGCTTGCTTCCAGCATACACACACAAGATCGAAAGGATGAAAGCAATACCAGTGATGATGAGGGGCAAAGCGATGAAGAGACGGAGCTTGCCAGTCGTAGTCATGGGCTTCTTTGGCTTAGACTCGAACTTCTCGCCGCCAGCGCCATCCTTGCGAGACTGCTTGAATTGGTATGCCTTCTTGGCGAGCGACAGGACTGAAAGTAGAGGGAGCATGTTGGCTGTCAGGATATTTTGTTTGGTAGGTCGATAATGCTTTTTTGCGGTATTCGTTACGGGTCGTAGTGTTAAGCGTCCGGCGCCTAAGAAAGTATGCAAGCAAAGCAGAAAGATCGAGAGTTGTGAAAACAAGCGAAAGAGGTTGATGACCAGGTGTCGGCATGGAGGGTTCACATATTACACGCTGTGTTGACAAAGGTGAGCGGTGGGACGCCTTGAATAGAGGTTTATTAGAGTAACAATGGAAAGGAGCGTCATTGAACAATGAAAAGCCAGGCCCAGTATTGTTCGCCGAACGCCATGTATTGTCGCTTGATTGTGGCACAAAGACAATCACGTGAGAGTGTCTTTCTCGCGGAGGTCAAATCTGCCTATTGTTCGTGGTGGTCAATCGTTTCTAATTATAGCTGTATGCAGCGCAACCAGTCATACCGTGAGACAGTGCCAAAACTGAAACGCCACGTGCCTGTACTACAGTGACCCCTCTCACGCGAAGAGGCAATGTCAAAGGCCTGGAGGTTGAGGGTGTGGGCGTAGGCTGTTGCATCGCTCTTGCCTTTATTTGATAAATCAGTATATGAGAGTGAGCAGATCTGTGAGATATATTTCATGTGCTTCATGGCCTCATGCATTCCTTGGCTGGGGGCTGAGGACTAACATCACCTTCCACCTCTCCTGATATCCGCTACAGCCTTCCTCCTCAAATCGCTATCAGCGAACAAAGCCTCAATCAGATCCACGACCTCTTCCGCATCAAACTCGAGGCTCAGCTCTCCCTCCTTCCACAAATATTTGATGTCCGCCAGACTCGACTCCAAAATCTCAGCAAGATACTGGAACTTGAGCCAATTGGGGCAATAGATGAAAGTCATGTCCGAAGTCTCGCCTGTGTTGGGATCTTCCTGGACGAAAAGAGACTTGAGCTCGGTGATGCGGTCGAGGAGGGATTTCAGTTGTCGGGAATCGGCGTCGCCGATGTCGCTCAGGTCTTCAATGTCAGTGATGATCTTTGCGGTGGTGGTTGAGAGTAAGGACCCGAGCGATTGGCGCAGGGCGGACTGGGCGAGGACTGGTCGCAATTGCCTGTGGACTTCGTGGAGACGGTGGATTGTCTGGTCGATCGCGTCTACGCATTCGCTCTTGAAGGGCTCGGCAGTGCAGTTGGTGAAGCCTTGAGCACCATCCAGCAGATCACGTAGTATAGTGCGCTGTGACTCCATCTCAGCACCGTAAGCGCGCTTGGCTGTGTTGTCTAGGGCTTTAGCATCATTATCGAGACGCAGGCGAGAAGCCGGCGGTTGGGTAGCCTGCCACGCACGAAGTTGGTCTGAGAGTCGCGATGCATCGTTGTAGATGAGCATGTTGCCGCTCTCCAGCTTGCTGTATGCGGTGGCAGCAGTTGCCCTGTAGATAGCAAGAGCAAGCGTTGGCAGAGAGTAGAGGCCGGCTGCTGCAGGTGTGACTGGTGATGAAGCATACTCGGGTCCTGCGAGAGCTTCTGCATCCGATATGACTTGCTTGATGATGGTAAGGATGCCGTCAGGAATGGCTGTGACGGTGTATGTTTCTCTGAACGTCATCTCTTGCTGCGTAGGTTTCGATGCGGTCTCACCACCGTTCGGTTTGGGCAGCTCTTTCTTGGCGACCACAGGGCTGCTAGCCTTTTGAGAGCCTTCCTCGTCTCCCCAACCCCATGCGTCCTCGCCTCCATCCTCGCCGTCATCTTCGTCCGTCTTCTTGCCATCGCCCAGATCGTCAGTGTCCCATGCACTCGTATCGTCATCGTCGTCTTCGACAGGCTTCTGCGCGCTGCTAGACCCCGCGGCAGTATCTTTAGTGTCCTCTTCCGGCTCGTCCCAGGCCGTATCCCAGTCGTCGTCGTTCTCGCCAGCATTTTCAACATGGGTATCGTTGACCATCTGGGTTTCAACGCGCTCGACAGTCTTGGTGTCTTTGAGCCCGGAGAAGACCAGGTTGCGAACGTCTCCGAGAAGAGTTTCACGCCTCTTAGTGAGCCAGGATCTGGGTGCGTTATTCACCCACTCATGCAGCTCCACTGTGTTCTCCCACTTGCATTCATCAAGGAACTGCACAAAGTCTTGTACTTCATTCAGAGTCGTCTGGAAGAACGACATCTGCGACATCTCCAGAGGGATCGATGGTTCAAGCCAGTAAGCGTCCAGTCTGGAGGTCAAAGATGGCATGAGTGCGCGCGACAGTGGTATGCAAATGTCCCCTGGAAGCTTGTCGACAAGGAACTTGATGATCGTCTTGAGGTCGAAGAAGATCGTAGCTGCATGGTCATCGTATTCCAGTCGCCCACAAGTGATGCTGTCGTTTGCCACAGTGATCTTGCCAGGCCTTCCACTCGAGTCCCTAGACATCAATGGCTTGAGCAAGACCCGATCGACATCTCGACTGGCTTTCTGCACAAGCCGTTCAAAAACCTCCAAAGCAGGTGCAGCTGCGACGAGGCTGCTCAGTGTGACCTCTGGTGCGTCGTCCTTCTGGCTGTGTACGGTAATCCTCTTATCCTCATAGCTCGCGCTCACCAAGCTGTTCCAGCCCGCAAGCGTCGATTCCTTCAAATTGTCCCGCAATGCCTCAGCTCTCTTCGTCAAGATACCAACTGACTTCGACCCTTCAACTCCCTGCAGCCCTCCGATCGAAGATTCGGCTTGTTCCAACTTTTCCAGCGCCGTCTGAACACGACCCTTGACAGCCTCATCCTGAGCCTGCCTTAACACCCCGCTAGCATATCGAATATGCTCCAGAGTCGCCGTCAGCCCTTCATTGAATGCAACCTCCTTCTCCAACAAAGCCACCTTATTCCCCGAATCCTTCACCCTCGCTTTCAGTTCCTTGCCTGCCTCGGCCTCGGCCACAATCTGCCTCGCAGTTTCCCTCGACCGCTGAATGTCAACCTGCAACTCCTTCGCCCTCGAAATCCACGTATCGATGTCCGGCGCGGTCTTGCTGCTGAGCGACCTGATTTCCTGCTTTACGTCATGTTGCTCTTTGCGGAGCTCTTCGAGGATGTTGGCTAGGGCGTTTGGTTGCAGCTCTGCGGTGACGACATCTTCGGACTCTGGGTAGGCGCCTGTGTCGACATACCGCAGGATCGCGGGTGTGAGGGAGTTCGACATTTGTTAAGGATTTGCGTGCGTGGAACGTGGAAGGAATGTCGATTAACTTGGTCGGTGTTTGGTAGTTTACGTATCGTCATTCTTTGGGGATTTGAGCGTGGGGATGGACCAGGTTCCAGATGTGCGGCAATAGCCGCATGATATCGATGGCTCGTATGTCCGGATTGCGATTGACGTATTCATGATTGTTGTTAGACATATTTAGTAACTACATGTACATGTATTCTCCCGATGTCTTGTCCATGTCGTCGACAACCGCGTTTCCAGTCGTTCCAGCGATTGAGCACGAAATGTGTTTCTCTGAGGGTTAGGGTTGGGTTAGAAGCGATGTCGATAAGATCCAATAGATGAATCGTCAAGGGACGAATTCAGGACAGTTGAGTTATTTCATCGATTCGTTTAGCCGGTTGGAAGCTGTAGCTTTATCTGAAACTGGTATTGTCGTTCTGGCTGGAGGGATTGAGTCGACAAGCGAATAAGCTCGACCGAGCCCTGCTTTCGTGCGAGAACCCGTAACCAACAGCAGTGTTGCACGCTTCAATCAAATGGCTAGATTGTATTATTTGACCAGTCTAAGTGCCCAGTAGTACCAACAACGCGAGGAGTAAGAGTGTGACCCAGGAGGCCTATACTATGAGTACATGGACACTGCGAAGCTGGGACAGACTGCAGAAGTGTGGCAGGAGTCCAGTAATAAATGGCTTGACATTTATGCGAGTATGAAATAATCTAGTGTATTTGGCATGAAAAGTTACAATATAATACACCTGTATAAGCATCCGCCCGGTTCTTGTAATCACACAACGTCTGAGCCGCTATCGGTTCACTGAGTTGCAGCATTGTACACGCTCGTCTCGATGCCAAAGACGCCTCTCGCATGGCGAGTTAGGCATGTGTCTTCCTCATCCACGCAAAGGACGCAGTGTGCGTGCTCCCTTCGCATCCTCTTTTCAATCAATCCAGAACTAGACCTCCCGTACATCTAGCCTTTACCGAGAATCTTTCCGCTCCTGTGCGCGGCGCTTCGCCCTGACTTCAGCCTGTCTCCTCTCACCACCATCAACCTTGTGGCCTCTCCTCTGCTCCCACAGACCATCCTGAACCCTCAACCTTGCAACACCAGGGTGCCCCTTAATGTACTCAACACCAGTGCCACCAATCGTGTTACCGCGGACGATCTTAATGCCCTTCACAGCCTTCGCGCTCGCAGCATCGATCTTCGGCGGCGGCACGATGCCAATCTCCTTTGTGTTGTCCACAGGGTTCGCAGGGTCGGGCATCGCAGCCACGGTGAGCTTTGTGTTGACGACCACCTTCCTCGTACCAGGGTCCTTGGACAGCGTAGCGACCTGGTCGCTCGCCCTGTTCGAAGGGACTTCCACGATCCTCAGCTCCGCGACACCTTTCTCCACTTCTGTGAGATCGCCTCCAATGCCCACCAGTCCATTCCTGAAGCGCTCTCTCCACCACAAGAGGTATCGCCTTGCGCGCGCAGGCTCGACTCCGGATTCGCGGAGCTGCGCGGACGAGAGAGTGAAGAGGGCCTCCCAGGTGGGGATTTTGGCGGCGTGTTGCGCCATGTTACGTCCGATCAAGGTGAGGAAGGTCTGGGGGTCCGGGACGAAAGGTGTTGGTCGTGGAACTTTGGGTGTTGTTGGGTTTCCGGCGTGGAGGAATCGGCATTGCAGGCAGATGGGTTGGCGGACCACCGCCGGTAGTTTGAGCATTGAGAAGGGGCGTTTGGCGGCCATTGTGTGGGACTGGCTGGGTGTGAAGCAGGGAGTCTTGACTTGACCTCGTCGTCCTCTGTTCAGTCGCTAGTACTTTGCCCTTGTTGCAGCGAGAAGACTCCCGAACGCCGCATTGCTGCGGTAGATGCTGGGCTGGTCTGAGATGAACGCTGGAGATTGAACTTCCATGTTCACCCTAGACATCTGCCCATCTTCACATGCTTGCCGCAGACTGGAGAAGTTACAACCGATTGGGAGGTACAGAGTGGTATACAATCCTCGTTCGTTCGACAATTAGACACGACAACATCTGGCAGGTCCAGCAGACTGGACTTATCTCTGGCATCGTACGCATCTGATCAACGTATCTCGCTCCCAAGAAACAATAAACCACATATCTTGGAAGCACCTTGGACCAATACACCGCCACACAGCTACCATCATGGAAGCCAAATCGCCCGCCTATGGCGTCCCGCCTGAACCTCCTTTGAAGCGTCAAAAAGTCATTTCACGAGAAGTCAGCATGGGCAATTCTCCCTACGACTCGCCCGCCCTTTCCCCAGCACCCGTCGCCGACCTGGCCGAGCAAATGGACATATCCGAGCGCAGCAAGTACATCAAAGGCAAAAAAATCGGATCCGGTCAATACGCCGACGTCTTCGAAGCCACCCTCGCCACCGACCGCAGCAAGCTCTTCGCCATCAAAAAGATCAAAATCGCCGCCGAGAGCGCCGACGTGGGCATCAGCTACGATTCGCTGCGCGAAATCCGCTTCTTGCAAGAACTCAGCCACCCGAACATCATCAAACTACACGCCGTCTTCAGCACAAAAGACCAGAACCTCAACCTCGTCCTCGAGCACCTGCCCCAAGGCGACCTGCTGGTTCTAGTCCAAGATGTCCAACGCACGCGCTACACGCCCGCCGACATCAAATCCTGGATGCTGATGCTGATGCGCGGCGTCTGGTTCTGCCACCAGAACTTCGTCCTCCACCGCGATATCAAACCCAACAACTTGCTGATCGCCGCCAACGGCGAAATCAAACTCGCCGATTTCGGTCTCGCGCGCTCCTTCGCCGACCCGTACGCCGAAATGACCAGCCAGGTCATCACCAGCTGGTACAGGCCACCGGAGCTCTTCTTCCGCGCGCGCTACTACGGCGGCGCCGTGGACATCTGGAGCTGCGGCTGCGTGTTCGCGGAGCTGATCAACCGCGCGGTGTTCCTGATGGGCATCCCGCCAGACAACGAGCTGAACATGGTGCGGCAAATCTGCGAGAAAGTCGGCACGCCGACAGAAGCGAACTGGCCCGGCGTGACGAAGCTGCGCTCGTACGTGACGCCGGAGGAGATCATCCCGGAGCGTTCGCGCGGGTCGTGGCTCGAGCAGTTCAGGACCATAGGCGAGGACGGCGTGGACTTGTTGATCGCGATGATGCAGTTGGATCCCAACAAGCGATTGACGGCGGAAGGCGTGCTGAAGCACAAGTACTTCACCAGCGCTCCTAGGCCTACGCCTCTCAATGAGCTGCCGAAGAAAGGCGGCGGGGTGGATGCCATGGGCGAGGAATTGAAGCGCAGAGGCGGTGAGATCCCAGGCGAAGACTCCAACGGTGGCGGCAGAGGCGACAAGGTTGCTAGGAGAATTGATTTCGGAGGCATGTAGAATCGGCGAGAACTGGGAAAAGGCAAGAAAGCATAGATGCACGCATGGAATGTTCGGAAAAGTAAAAATGATACCCCCCTTCAATAAGCGCTGCGGCGCCCGAATAACGAGTGAAACGAAAAAACGAATACGGCCCTCTCGTCTTTTTGCTCTCCTCCTGACATGTCACAACGACGCTGGTGCTGACTGACAGCCTTGTGGACAATCGTAGGTAACATCAAGCGTGATCAACGTCTGCGAGTGGAATGGGTCCCTCATGCAGTCTTGAGTTCCCTATCTGGTCGACAAAAAGTACTGCTCTCATAGAAAGGATTCGTATAACACCATGGTCAAACGTCAAGGAAACAGCAAACAAAGTACAAAGCTTCCGCTCATGCAAAAACTGCCGTCTCTTCAATACAATCTTCGTGAAAAAAAGCCATCAAACATCCGGATGTCCCCTAACATCGTCCGTCCAGAGAGAAAAAGCCAAGCAACACAATTAAAACCAGGCGTCAGATCAATCAACGCCTCCATCAGCCGATAAAGGAACAAAAAACAATGCCCTCAGAAGAAAAGCACAATCTCTCCCCTCTCGTTCTTCTTCAACCTCAAATCCTTCCACAACTCCTTATCCTCATCCTCCTTGTCCTCAACAGCTCGCAGACCCTTCTCGCGGTGGTACCTCTTCAGCGCCTTGTTGATGCTCACGCCACGCTCGCTGTCGGGACCTTTGTTCACGAAGCTCATGAACAGCTCCGCGCGCGAGTTGTAGTGCGCGCCGACCTGGTTCGAAGCTGAAGGCTGCACGGAGGATGCGCGCCCGGTGGGATACTCGATGGCTTTGGTTGTGCGGGATTTGGGTTTGGCGGAGGGTTCGGGGGAGGAGGAAGGCGAGCGGTGGCGGCGGCGACGGCTGCTTTCGTCGGAGTGCTTGCTGCTGGAGACGGTGCGGGTGCTGCCGTGCGAGACGTAGGAGGACTTGCGCTTGTCGTCGCGCGAGGAGTCCTTGTCTTTGGCGTGGTCGTTGCGCTTGCTGCGCTTGAGCGGGCTGATGGGTGTAGGGCCGGCGTCGATGCGGTCTTCGTAGAAATCTGGGTCGGTGACGAGACGGCTGAGGCCGCCGGTCAGGCCGGAGTGGAGGACTCTGCCTGTTGAAGGAGGAGCGGGTGCGTCGGCCATGGGCTCATCGCGCGAGGCGGGGCGTTTGGCGGCGGAGAGGTCGAGGTCGTCGACGTGGCGCTTGCGCTTCTTGTCGCTCTTATCGCCCTTGTCTTTCTTCTCCTTCTTTGGCGCGGGTGTCTCGAAGGCGCCCGGCATAAGTGAGGCCTGTGAGTTCTCGAGGTTCGACAGCGAGTCGTAGCGCTCAAAGGTAGGCTGCACCGGCGCATCGCCATACGAGTAACCGTGCTGCTTGTACGTGCCGCCCTCGCCGTTGGAGTACTGCGAGTACTGGCTGTCGTTGGGGTGGTTGACGTACATGCTGGATGACTCTCTCTCGAGCATCTTCCTAGCCGGTGCACCGCCAACAGCAGGCGCAGCCTTGGGCGTGGCGTCTTGCACCAGGAAATCAAACACGTTCACAGGTGGAGGCGTGGGAGCTCTGGGCGGGACATCGATCACGGCAACAGCCTGCAAGTCGCCCTCCTCGGGAGCATCCTCCACATATGCCTTGGTGGGCACCATCGCCTGATCCTGCTTGCCTTGCGCCGACTTCTGCTGCTGCTGACCGCCCTTCTTTTTCTCCCCGCGGTACAAGTGGCCCTGGTACTTCTGCGCCTCGGACATGCAGCTGGTGTGCGCGCGGTACTCGGTGCCCCAGAAATGCACCATGCAGTCAATGCAGGTGAACGAGGCGCCGCGACACCTGTTTGCGTGGGGATCGAGTTTCTTCTTGGTGAGGACGTCGCCGCAGCCCTGTAGTGTGGTCAGCCATGGTTGTATTGTGTTGTGTATTTGCGCGCGCAACCGTTGTCGCAAGAGAAAGAGCAAAGCAGAGGGTGGGGGTGGTGGGAAGTACCTCGCACGAGAAGGATACCATCTTGAAAGGAAGGACGCTGAGTGGTGCGCGCGACGGTCTATTTGTATGGATGCTGGTGTACAGGCAAAGTACCGTCTCTCTCTATACTCTATACGCCGCTGCTGCTACCACTGCCGGTCTTTCAGAGGTCTGTCGCAATAAACGGCGTGCCCCTCGTCAGGCGGCGGTGCGCGCGAATCACAAGCGCAGCAGGCTGGGGGGGAAGAGCAAGCGAGCAGTCTGAGGTGAGAAGGAGCGTGATGGCCTGTCGAGGCGCTGCTTGAGTGCGTGGGCGGCAAGGTGCTGATCGGTTGGTTGTTTGTTTCAGAGCAGAAGCGCAAAACAACTTCTGGCGCAATCACAAGCGAAACAAACCTGCAGAAAGTCCTTTGGTCCCTGGTTCCTCTTTGCGATGCCGCCGATCGCCTAGCGTCCTGCATGCTGTGGGGGAAGCCACTATTTGTGCGGCGCCTGACATCTGCCATGCACACACATCTACTCTACGCGAGACACTTGTCGAGCTGACCATTGAAGCAACGGGGCGAGTTGTGGGCGGATGACACCCTGACTTGCATTGCGATGAAAGGAAGAAGAGCGTCATGCTCGTGCGATTCTGCTGGGTATTTGATCTGGATCCTGCTCAGGAACCATTCCGCTATGCTATGCAAAAACAAGCCTCCATAATAGTGGTAGGCGGTATTCCCCAAAACTCCTCGCTGATGCGCTGAACAAATAAGAATACAAAGTGCGATGAGCACAAAAGGAAAAATAAGCCTGTTCAGGCCAGTCCGTTACCCTCCAACATCTTCCTCAACAAATCGCCACCAGGCCCCTCCAGCGCCGCGTGCAGCTCTTT
This sequence comes from Cladosporium colombiae, assembly GCA_026122715.1. Lineage (NCBI taxonomy): Eukaryota > Fungi > Ascomycota > Dothideomycetes > Cladosporiales > Cladosporiaceae > Cladosporium > Cladosporium colombiae. The sequence goes on from JAKZFA010000015.1 coordinate 563,531, forward strand.
AATTCCCGTCGTTGATGCCACTCTCCTGTCGTCTCCTCTGACCGCTCCACCAAATCCGCCTTTGCCTCTTCGGCTGGGAGTCTTGGATGGCGTCACTGGTGCGAAGCTGCCATTCTTTCCGTCGACATCGGAAACCAGGCTTAGTGCTTCCAATCCCGAGACCACATCCCTGAACTCCTGGTTGGACAGTGATGCGAATAAGTACTCTCGCTTGCACAGTCCACTGTAAGCCTCGAAAAGCTGCTTGATGCTGGGCGCTGTCCTGTTGACTTTGCTGGGAGTGGCCATGATGTACCTTTCGATCTGGTTGTCTCGTTTCTTCTTCTCCAGTGCCGCAAGCGTGCAGAGAACCGCCTTCTGCTGGAGATTGAGCGATTTGAGACGCTGTGTGGCTCCGTTGCTGAATGCTTGAGCAGTGACTTTGGCCATGTGCGCAATGGTCGCCTTTGGTGCCGTCTCGAGAGTGTAGGTAGTGCTGATGCTTGCTTTGATCGGACTTTTTGATGGCGAGCGCGACGCAACTGGTGAGGCCAGGTTGATGTTTTCCATTAGAGGAGTCTTGGACGGACTCTCTGGAATTGTGGCCTTTGCATCCTTGTTCTTGGTCTCTTGCTCCACCAGGTCGACTGCTCTGGCGCAGATATCGAAAGCCTTACGGAGATCACCAGTTTGCGATGCGACTTTCTTTGCACAAAACTGAATTGCAGCTGGTTGGAGGAAAGGGACGGTGGTGGAGTTGTCTGGCATGAGGCTTTTCAGCTTGGCTGTCAGGACTTCCGCGATCTGTGGAGCCGCATATGGCATAAATGGTAGCAGTTCAGGTTTGAGGTTCCTGCTCTTCAATCTCGGGAGAAATCGATCCGTCAAATCCAGGGCGTTCGCAATACCGACCAGGATCAGCCGCGAAGAGGGCGCCATTGACCATTCGAACAGCGCATAAAGCAGACTCAAGTCCAGATCGACCAAACAATCGACTTCGTCCAGAATAACCAGGTATTTACTCTCGTCTTTCGATTTCGATCCAGTGAAGCACGATCGCAGATACTCAAATCCGGCATCTTCTTGCAGACGAAGATCCTCCTCGAGCTTTCCGCTCAAGTCTTTCGTGTTTCGTACGCTCATGCAGTTCACCACGGACATGCTGACACTTCCAGACTCTCGGTGGTGTTCGCAAACCTCGTTCAAAAGCGCGCTCTTGCCTGTCCCGGGTGGCCCTGATACGTACAGACATCCGCCGGCTTTTGATTTGACGCTGTTCTCGACGAACGAGCTCAGCTGCTGTCTCTCATCGTCGCGTCCAACGAGCTTGCCAGGATTCGCGCATCGCGAAAAGAGCTGACGCGCTTGGTTGTAGACAGACGGGCCAGTGAATAGCGTGCCAGGTGTGCGTGGTGTCTGCGGCGTGCTCACTCGCAGGGCGCTTCCAATGATGACTCTGTGTCTCGGCGTGGCAGGAATCTTCTTTGCGTCGCGCCGGCTAGGAGTGCTGGGTATGGTCTTCTCGTCCTGATGCACATCGACCGAAGCTTTGGTGGGCTTGAAGTGCGCGCTGATCTTGGGCAAGGCAGCGGCGATGCGCTTCTCAGGCGCTCCATGTTTGGTGGGGACAGTGCCGGTCGCAGAGCGAGTTTTCCTGGGTGTCGGGGTCGTGTGTGTGATGAATGGGTTCTCGTTCTCGTCTGTTTCGTTCAATACTACGCGTCTTTTCTGCCGTGTGGATGATGCGGGTGAGTCTGTGACGGTGATGCTGCGAGTGCGCTTTCCCAAAAGCATCGTGTCGGCCATGACTGCTTTCGGTGGGAAGGAGGCAGCGTTGTGTTGGAAAGTGCGTGGGTGGTGGTGTTAGAGTGTTGGTTCAGAGAAGGAGCACTCTACGCGTGAGCTGAGGAAAGAGCTTCGAAAGCGCGACACTAGCGCGCATTGCAGACAAGCCACTTTGGCGCTTTGATCACTTCAGCCCGCATGACGAAACATTCCGATATTCGGCCTGAGGGGTCATGGTGAATTTCGATGATGAGTGAGTGAGACGAGCGAAACATTCGCCTCGCAATTCAAGACCTGCTTGCGTTGAGTAATATAATTATTCCTTGTCGTCGCAATAAATACCCCCAGAATGTCCGCCTCCTTCCCTCCTCCTCCCGTCAACACCATTGGTACAGCAGACACCCAGCAACTTCCTACAGCGAATGCATATTGACACATATATTAGACTGGGACAATGTCGGCTTCAAGGTCCGTGAAGGTAAGGCGGCCACTTACAGCAAATGTTCCTGAACCTCTCCATTGACTTGCTGCAGTCAACGGCCACATTGAATCTACCTACTCCGTCAAGACTGGAAAATGGACCGCCCCGGAATTCGTCGAGTCACCTTTCCTCCGCATTCATGGAATGGCACCTGCCCTCAACTACGGCCAGCAATGTTACGAAGGCCTGAAGGCTTACCGCTCCCCTGATGACAAGACTATCAACATCTTCCGTCCGCAGTCAAACGCGGAGCGCATGCAGCACTCTGCTTCCGCCATCTCCATCCCCCATGTTCCCACTGAGCACTTCAGACAGTGCGTCCAGCTCGCCGTCAGCTTGAACGCCGAGTTTGTTCCTCCCCACCGCACTGGCTCGTCTATGTACGTCCGTCCTCTTCTCTTCGGAAGCTCCGCACAGTTGGGTCTCAGCCCGCCTGAGGAGTACACCTTCGTGGTCTTCGTCATGCCTACTGGTGTCTACCACGGCGTGCACCCCGTTGATGCCCTGATCCTCGAGGACTTCGACCGTGCTGCTCCCAACGGTACCGGTAGCGCCAAGGTCGGTGGCAACTACGCTCCTGTGCTTCGTTTCAGCGACAAGGCAAGGAGCGAGGGCTTCGGTATTACTTTGCACTTGGACAGCGCCACCAGGAGCGAGGTTGATGAGTTCTCTACCTCTGGATTCATTGGTATTAGCGGTACTCCTGACAAGGGTATCACTGTCGTTGTCCCTGACAGCAAGAACGTTATCAAGAGTGTCACCAGTGACAGCGTGTGCGAGATCGCTAAGTCTCTTGGCTGGAAGGTCGAGTGCAGGCCGGTAAGTCTGAATTCCATTCAGAAGATGGCTTCCATCCCAAACTAACCATCATCCCTACCAGATCAAGTACGAAGAAATCTCCTCTTTCGATGAGATCATGGCCGCCGGCACCGCCGCCGCTCTCGTCCCCATCAAGAGCATCACCATGCGCTCTCGCGGCGACAAGTTCGAGTTCCAGAACGGCAGCGATGAGCCCGGTCCCGCTTGCGTCAAGTTCCTGGAGCAGCTCCAGGGCATTCAGCGCGGTAAGATCGAGGACAAGTTCGGCTGGTGCGACCAGGTCAAGCAATACACTGCTGGCAAGGACTACCAGACCGAGAGCGGTGCTCACTCTGGTGATGCGAAGGCTGTTGGTCAGCTTCCTTGAACGGTATGTGCGAAGCTCACAGGGGCATATTTACAGACTAGACGTACAGTGTATTCGTTCAGAAGGACGGAACCTTCTCTGAAGCGTCCACGACAATCTTATGAATGAACTTTGGTTCACCGGTATATGATGTTCAGACGCGCTTCCATCGGCTATGCTGTGCAGAACTCACATCACACCATCATGGAAAGCTTGAGATGTGATTTCCTAGGACGCTGCGACAAAGCCCACAATGATCGAGGTGACACAACCTTGTAAGAGTAAGCAGACGCTAATCATCGCCTTGATCCCCTCCAAAGTTTTTATGGTCCAGCCTGAGCGAAGAGGGCGTCTTGAAGCCGTATATGCTACGCGTATTGCCTTTTATGGTCTGGGATGTAGGCGCCGTCTACCTACAATCTCGTGATCATTCTAGGGTCATCTACCCCTGCAAGAGAAAAAGGGTAGGTAATTAGAGTATGCTATTTACTAAGTACTTATCAAAGTACGCTAACACATGTCAAGTACCCCTCACCTTGCACACATTAATAGCGTACAATGCAGTCTCATGAAAACAACATGCTGCAAGCCATACAAGCTTTCCAGTTAACATCTAGTTCGGGCACTGCAACAAAGTACGGTGTCTCCGAACCCCACCAAAGGTCACGTGTTCGGTATACTTTACTGCTGCCTATAGCAAGGCTGACCGCGACTGTCAAACACCGATTTCCTTGGTAGCTGTCAGGTCAACTGCACACTATTCATGTCGCTCTGCGAACAATTCTCAAGAACGCAAAAATGGAGGCCAACTTCACACTGCCAACAGGAATTCAGCGCGGATTCTTGAACCGCCGAGTGCAGCCTGAGCTACCTCCGGGATACACCTGGGAAATTCAAAAAGCAAAGTACTGTCCAAAACACTTACCTGAGCTTCTCGGAACTCAACGCGATCGACTGGACAGCCCTTTTGGATTCGTGTTTTGCCATCGCGGTCTCTATGAACGCTCCATGAGAATACCCGAGAACTCTAAGATGGCTATTGAGCATGGGACGTGTCAAGGGCTCATTCTCCACGAAATCGACATGCGTAGCCTGAACATTACGGACGGTGGCGAGTCATCCGACAGGTTGGTGCATTGGTTTGCAGCCCACGATGAGGCCTCTACCCGCGTTTCGTCGCAGCGCGGAACATGGTCGACAAAAGGTTTCGTAGAAATTATGGAAATGAACCTGGTCGAGCGACGATTCAATATCGAGAAAGAGGATTTTGGAAGTTCCTGTACGGAGACTGAGGCTCAAGTGCCTTTGTTCTTTGGCTTGGTCTCGAGAGCGAGTGAATGTATGCAAGCAGGCGGATGCATACAATTTGATTTCAGAGGGAAAGACTTGGTGAGAGCCGTAAATCAATTCTCGCGAATGCGATGGTTGAGAGAGAGGATGCTGCTGAAAGGCTACAATCTGGATTACAACACCATACAAAATTTTGAAGAATCTTACCGCTGGGCGAGACTCTTACCTCCGTTCAACGATAAAAACCTCAACACGACACCTAGCCGGGCGCCCTACAAGGATGGGCAAATGGCGGGCAACGTCACATTCCCAAAGTGCCCGTACATTATCATGGTATTCTTTCCCGAACCAATGGTTCAGAGCATGCTGAAAGATATTGCCATTGGATCTGACTCAGATGAAACATTGGATCCATCAACGGTGCCTTTTGAAGACATGTGCAGGAGCTTTGAAGCGCAAGTCCTTGGCTTTGTACAGAGGGCGGATCTGAAACTCATACCAGAAATCGTACACAGTGGACTAGGGCTAGGTTATGACAAGCAGACTGGAGCTGCTGTGAATCCATTGAATGGGGATGTAATCACAGAGAATGAAGTCATTCTCGAAAGTCGAATTGACCGCGCCATGATCGAGGTCAACTTGAAAATCAAGAAGGATTTCCCCGAGCTGTATAGCTCTTCCTGTACTAGGCTGTGCGAAGTTCAACTTCCCAACGGGGATGAATACAATGCATCCATTGTGCACGGAGGATTGTACCGAAAACCACAAGGCGAAAGAGGCATCTCTTCGAAGCTGAGAGGCATACATGGTGGATTGTATCCACAATCAGACCTGGTAGTTGCAGACGATCCGTTTGCAGAAATCGCGGCCCGGACCTGGATTGACGAACATAAGAGACTAGACCGACGTCAGCTGCTCCACATGCCGTACTGGAAGTGGGTCAGACAAGGAGGAGAGGAGACCTTGAAAGCCGTCGAGGCACTGAATGGTCCATTCTTGCCAAACATGTGGGAAGGTACTTTGGAGGATGAGTCGCATGCTCGAGACGCGCAAAGTCCTGCAAGCAATGTTGACGACGAGTGCAACATCGGAGATGACAACAACGATGGACAGAATGGCACGCAGGGTCACAACGACGGGAGCGACGTTAGACCTGACAATGGTGAAATCAGCGACGGAAAAGGGAATGACGGCGCGTCGCCTGAAATGTCAGAGTTCTCCCGTCTCGTGATGGACCTCTACCATCGCAGTGAGGGCAACAACAGCGTGTACGACGGAGCGAAAAGGCAGAGGAGAAAGGTTGTGACATGGAGTCACCCCGACAGAGAGAGCGATACAGAGAGTTTCATCATTGAAGGTGACGGGAATATGTAATCCGAAAAGGCTTCAGCGTCGTAGCAATGCCGTCGATGATCCAGATGCTTCACACTATCCTTTCGTCTGGAATATCGCTCATCCCCATGGCTCCGGCAACTTGCGATTCATTGCTTCTGAGCATTCGAGGTCTCAGAAATCTCTTGCCACTCCGTGAAGTCTCTTTCCACGACCACAAAATCCACATTAACATCGTTAAGGCCGTCAATGGTATAGTGACTGCCCAATAGATCCACATACTTGACGACACACGCAAGCCTTCGTGATCCGCACTGCCCCAATCAAACATGCCAACGCTGAACAATGTGGCAATGAAAGTACCCGGCAGAAAGACGATGCCTAACGTCGAGATAGTCTTCATAGCAATACCATCATGTTTCGCTTCCATCGCAATTGCGGCGGTGTGTTCGGCGTCACTTTGCGCGATGGAACTTAAGATCTACGTTGCAAGGATCAGTCATCTTGGTCTAGAGTTTTCCGAATCATCAAGGACTTACAAAATTGGTCTGACTCTGCGCCCGATCTTTGACAGCCTGTACCTGGAACAACAGTGTCTCAGTTCGTCGCCAAGAGTATTGCACGTCCTGTCGGACCAACTTGCGCACTGCTCTGAGCTTAGGCGGAGATGTTGTTGTACTGCTCTCTGTCTCATCAATCGAGTGTAGAAGCCACTCGCCGCAAGACAAGCAACCCCTCGCCACACTCGCGATAATAGCTAAGTCACTCTGGCAATAGCTCAGTTGCTGGAGAACTGTCGTCGAATTCGTCACGGTAGGATATCGTTCCAGACTTGGACGACGACCGGTCAGCCTGCCAGGGTTTCCAAAGCCAGTTTGTCGTTCAATGTTGCGAACAGCATCATCGATGGTGTTTCGGTGCGTCTCGACATGCTGGTGATGAGATCGGTAGACTGCTGCTATGAAGAAGTGTGGGTCGAGACAACATTCTGGTGTAGCCAGTAAGGTCTCGAAGATGGAGGCTTCATCTTCCAGATGGTGGTAAAGGACATATGTAGTACGACGAGCTTGATGACAGGTTACTGAAACACAGTCGAAACCAGTAGAGCGCGAATTAGGTACTTTGAAGAGGATCGAAGTTCGTTCTCCACTCGAGGAGATAAAGGGACTTAATATGCCGTTGTTGCTCAGGAAGACCTCCAAAGTGCGTGGATGAAGGCCCCATGCATCTTGTATATTGTGGAACAATCCTTTAGGAAGAGAAAGATGCAATCTGCCCTCTTGAAGCCGTGGAAAAGACAACACTTCGAAATACCACTGATCTAGCGGAACTGGTCGACGCCTGTCACCGTCGTCTTGTGTTAATCTCTGAGTTGGGTCCAACAGTACTACACTGATGCGACTGCCGTCAATCCGGTTTTCCTCTGTCCGAACTTGCTGGTTAGGGTCTGTTGAATTTGGAGCAAGCCAGCCTCTCAGGACTCTAAGGTCTTTGAGCTTTTCGTCACAAGGTCGGGCCCATGTCGCCAGCCTCCCTTCTCGTGTTTCCATAGATTTGGTAGGCGATGGCCGTGCCCCAAGCTTCATTTTGTGATGTGTAAGTCTAATGCGAGTCTCAGAAGGTGAACATATAGATCAGTTCTAAGTGCGGGGAGCTAAGAGAGCATGGTCTGACAGGTGATGCCCGCACAGCCCCTTTGCTCTGTTCTAAAGATCTGCACACAGCCACGCATATCGAGCGTGGATTGGTGAATACAGTGGAGCTCCATTAGGTAGACATTCCACACGCTACCCTTGATGCCTGCAAAGAGCCTGCGCCTCCAGGCGGCAAAAAGACAACAGAGGGAACATTACGCCAGAGATCGCATGCTTTTGTTTCCAATAAATGTCTTGAAGGCTTGCATGCCAGCCGCATTCCGGAAGTAGCGAGCGCAAGCTTCTTCTGAATAGGTGTCCAGGTCGACCGGTCAGCTCATGCTATACCATTGTTCTTGGAGGCTGGGTCAGCACCGCATGCTTGTTTGAGGAAGCGCAGTCGCTTCTTTGTAGCCTTGGAACAGTTCCGTTGTGGACGGTGATGGGGGGTTTCGTTAGATGATGCTACGCACAATTTCATGTCATACCATGCGTCCCAGTATCAAAAGAAGCTATAGTACACTGTAATGCTTTTGCCGACTTTGCTTTTAAATTCCCCGGAGGGGTTTGGAGTGATGACACCCGCTCATCGCTTTTTCATGTATCAATCGTCAGCCAGCACGGGTGACGCGTCATAATTCTCTATCTCATCCTTGATGGAGTGCTCCTTAGCGAGTTTGGTCATCCGCTCGGCGGTCAGGCTGGTGTAGGCGAACATGCCAATCTAGCTAGTGATATGGCTCCAGTCGTGCTTGCTGCCGAGCTTCTCGTCGTTGCCCTCAAGGAGGGCGTACATCTCGATGTTGCGGCCGGCAATGGGAGGGTTAGACTAGAGAGGGCGGACGAGGATTTGATCTGAGAGTCGACGTGCGCCTTCTCCTCGGGAGACTTAGTGACGATGGAGAAAGCGCCGATCCGCTCGCCGTAGAGACCCTAGGGTTTGGTGCTGTTGGATGATCACTGACTTGCGTATAAACTCACCATGTTCTTGGCGAAGGACCAGGCCAGACAGGGCTGGTGGCCCTGCTCAATGAAGTAGTGGAGCGCAAAAGCGTTCTAATTAACGCTGCCGGAGGCGAGGCTCTAGTAAGCCATGTCGAAGAAGGGTAAGAGGTGCATATTCGCCTCTTGATTGCTTCTGTGTTTTGGCTGCCGCTGAGCTCCTTTAGGGATCGGTAAAGACCCCGAAGCACCTCCTGAGCATTCACCTATTCTATCTTGTTCTTTTGCTTCTGGCAATCCTCCGACCATTAGCAAAAGAGCCTGAACCACCTTCAGATCGCTCATCTGGTTGTGCCGTCCATCCGAATGCAATGTCCGGACCGTGCAGCACTCTCGCTTCCCACAGACGCGGGATACCGCGTATTTGCCCATGTGGTGTGGGATTTAACAAGCCGTACGCCACGCGATCGAGACGAGCATATCAGCCGCGTTGCGTAGATCTCTGCAACCAAGCAGCCACAGTTTAATTTTACCGGAGGGATCAATGCTTGTGGTCATAAATGGAGACGCTTGTCTTGAAGGCGCGAGCTTGAATGTTTTAAGCTGTATCGCTGATTTTCGGACTACCGGATACTCGTGTGACGACCATAGGCGAAGGTTTAGTCTTCTTCATTATCTGACAAGTTGAGAGATACGCCATGGATCATGGCACTTCACTGCGTCTGAGCCGTCTAGACGATGTACCCACATGTGGTGGGCCGCTGGCCTGATATTTCCTGGACCCGCCCCAGACTCCCCAGAGATCAACCTACGGAGAAGTGGACCATCTTATCGCCACGCGGGTCGCTCGATTGCCTCAATGGCTATGGTATTTGCCCAGAGCACTCTTTGCTCGATCGGAGTCTTCCAAACCGTCTTTCGGCAGGCTCGAGACTGCGCTGATTCCAGCGCGCTCAGCGGGCGCGCGGTTAAATGCATTTAGCCTTAGCCTGCGTCTCAGACGCCACCAGCAACAATCTAACCAGTCAGTAACCTGGCAAGTACTCTAGTCACCCATTCGAAGCAACCGTTCCCCATGTGGGGCTCCAGCACACTTGACCACAAACTGCCTAGATCCCACGAGGCCGATGAGGCTACAGACAAGACATGGTGGCGCCTTGGTCGAAGCTTAGCACTTCCTGAGCCTAGACTACCATATCTGTACTGGACTCGGAGCTGGATGCCATGCTTCTGAGGGCCCGCCCGTGAGGCTATCGGTACGAGTGCGTGTGCAACCATGCGTGCTCGTGATTCCTATTAGACCTGTCGGCTAAAGAGGCCAAGCCGTCTAACAGGTCGATGATAAAGCCGCCCTAGAGCCCATGTGAGCTACTGGTTGTCCGACTCAGCACTCTACTCTCGTTATCAACCCCCAGCAACACCTCGCCTTGGAAGTCGGTTCAGTGGGCAGTGCTTCTACCAACAAGACACCTAAACACTCGAGCTACACACAATGGAGGCCCCTACCAAAGGTACCTTCCGCCTGGCGGGACGTGAGTTCCCTGCTGTGACCTGGTACAAGGATCCGGCTCTACGAAGGACCTACATCTGCCTTATGTTCGTCGTCCTTACGTCGGCCACAAACGGTTACGATGGCTCCATGATCAATGGTCTGCAGTCGCTCCACTACTGGCAAGAATGTGAGTACACTCCTAGAGGCAGCGAGTGACCCAACCCAGCTAACGCATCACAGACTTCGGATTCCCTACGGGCTCCCTCCTCGGTCTTCTGGCTTGTATCATGTCCATTGGTTCTCTCGTTGCGTTGCCTATTGTACCCTACATTGCAGACGGTCTGGGAAGAAGATGGGGCATCATGATCGGCTGTCTGATCATGATCCTCGGTGTGATCCTCCAGACTATCTCAGTCAACCTGAAAATGTTCATCGCCGCCCGCTTCTTCCTCGGATTCGGTATTGCCATTGCCCACGGAGCTTCGCCTCTTCTCGTCACTGAGCTTGTGCACCCTCAGCACCGTGCTACGTTCACTACAATCTACAACACGACCTGGTACATTGGAAGTTTCATCGCTGCTTGGTTGACATTCGGCACGAACCACATCAGTGAGTACATCTTGGCATATCACATATGTTAGCCATTTACTGACATGATCGTTATCAGACAGCAACTGGTGCTGGCGTGTCCCCTCTTTGGTGCAGGCTCTTCCTTCTATCCTCCAGATGTCCTTCGTTTGGTTCGTTCCTGAGAGCCCACGTTTCCTCATCGCCCACGGAAAGGTAGAGAAGGCTCACGAGGTTCTCGCAAAGGTCCACGCCAACGGTGACCGCGACTCCGAGATTGTGATGCTCGAGTTGCAAGAGATCAAGGACACCATTAAGCTTGAGCAGGAGTTCGAGAGCAACGGATGGCTTGAGCTTGTCAAGACCAAGGGTAACCGCCACAGGCTCGTCATTCTCTTGTCTCTCGGTCTCTTCTCGCAATGGTCTGGCAACGGTCTCGTCAGCTACTATCTCAAGGAGATCTTCGACTCCATCGGAATCACAAACAGCAACACCCAGCTCGTGATCAACGGCTGCCTTCAGATTCTGAACATTATCGTTGCCACCTCCCAGTGCTTCTTCGTCGACAAGGTTGGACGACGCCCGTTGTTCCTTACCGCTACCTCGGGCATGCTTGCTACCTTCGTGGTCTGGACTATCTGCTCTGCTCGCTACACTCTCAATGGAGACAAGGGTGCTGGTAACGCCGTGGTGGCCATGATCTTCCTCTACTACGTCTTCTACAACATGGCCTGGTCTGGTCTCCTTGTCGGCTACTCCGCTGAGATCTTGCCCTACAGCATCCGTGCCAAGGGCATGACTCTCATGTTCCTCATGGTCGACATTGCTCTGTTCTTGTAAGCCTCACAAACTACTTTCAGGTCGAAACGACGCTAACACACCGCATAGCAACCAATACGTCAACCCAATTGCTCTCAAGCACATTGGCTGGAAGTATTACATTGTGTACGACGTCTGGATCGTTATCGAGCTCATTGTCGTGTACTTCTTCTATATCGAAACCCGCTACACTCCTCTCGAGGAGATTGCCAAGCACTTTGACGGCGAAGTGAGTAGAGCCCAGAAGCTGCCTACCTTTCTCAACAACACTGACATTTTACAGGACGCTGTTGTTGGTGGACATGCTGCGACCCAGAAGTCTAAGGAGCTCGCCGCTGAGATGGGCGGCCTTGACACTGTTGACCTTGGCGAGAAGCGCCCGGATGTGGAGACTAAGGAGTACTAGATGCCTTCAGCACTCCTGAAGGCCTATGGTCATGCGAGGCAACTGCTTAATTGCCAGTAGTCCTAACATCCCTCTGACAGTCAACTTCTGAGCACTAAATTACAACTTGCAACAGTAGGCAACATATTGAATTGCATTCGTTCATACAAATACACATATGGTCATGTCCCTATACGTCTCATAACACAATGATCTATTCCCTTTAGGATCCATCGCCGTCACGGAGGATCTGAACGATAGTCTTCGTATTCCTGACGACATCAGTGGAATCACCCTTCTTAGCCTTCTCGATAGCATCCTGCAACATCGTAACATAGATAGGCGGAACATTGTAGTCGTTGGCCAGCTTATCAAAGTCTACACCCTCAACCTTTTTGATCAAATCAAGGTTGGCGGCAAGCAGAGACGGAAGCTTCTTGACGATCGAAGGGTTGGCGGCGACAATCGCTGGGAGCGACTTCAGGATTTCAGGCATGTCGTCGCCGAAGATTGAGGAGGTGGACTGCGAGGAGTGGGCAGCTGGAGGTGAAGACTGAGTAGTGTCCTTGACATCAGCAGGGCTTTCCTCTGGCTCGGCGCAATCCAGGTCGGTCCCCTGGTCGGTGGCGTTTTCATCCTCAATGGAACCATTCGAGGTTAAGGGTTCACTACTGGCATTGGCAGTGTCAATACTGGTGGCGGTCTCGTTCTCGGTGGAGTTTTCCGAAACCACGCTGTCGTTGGTGACGGGTGCACTGCTGGCACTGGCAGTGCCATTGCTAGTGGCGGGAACGGCGGAGATAGAGGCACCAGATGAGCCAGTAGGACAAGTAAGGTCGAAGAGAGGCTCCTCAAGGTCGATACCAACAATGCCGAACGACGGGTTAGGTGCAGGTGCAGCGTTGTTGTCACGGAGGATGTACCACCAGACGTTGTAGTTGTTGAAGATCTCACAGCCGAGCTCGTCCCAGTAAGTCTTGGAGTTCTCTACAGAAGCAACCGCCTGGCCCTCGATCGGACCTGAGACGGGCCAGCCGGCCTCAGTGATCCACACAGGCTTGCCTTGGGAGACATCCTCGACACGGTTGAGGGCCGAGAAGAAAAGAGAGTTGCCATTGTCGACGGAGTTGTCAAGGGTGTTTTCAAAGTAGGGGAAAGCTATCAATTGTTAGCGAATGCAATTTATACGAGTATGAGAACTCGTCTCACCATTGAAGCCAATCCAATCTACGGCGTCGAGAACAGCACTATTGCTGCCATTGACCCAATCGTTCCAGGTGTCAACGTGGCCAATGGTGGCAGTGGAAGCAGCAGTCCCAGCAATCGCAGAGCGCGTACGCTGAATGTAGTCGACAAGGACTTCCGGACTTTCACCACGTCCACTGTCGTTCTCAACCCCCTGCACGGAGGTCCTGTAAAGATCCTCAGAGCCAACGGAGATCCCGACAATAAGATCGGTGAAGGCACTGCCATACTGCTCGATAGCAGAGCTCAGAGCAGCAAGCTCGTTCTGAAACACCTCGTTGCCGGCCGACGCCCACAAGCCCAATAGAAGACTGGTCTCGGTATCGATAGCAGCCTGGATAGCGGAAATCGGGGTATTGGCGGTCCCTCCCTGGATCATAGTGTACAAGCGAGCTGACGAGAAACCAGAGGTGTTGGGGAGATCCTGTGCACGGGCAAATTCGGCCTCGAAGTCAGCCTGCTGCTTCCAAGAGCCATCTGTGAAGGCATTGCCGTAATTAAAGCCTTTGGAAACTCCTTGGGCGGTGGCGACGCCAACAATCGCGAGTAAGGATAGATATTGCATGATTTGTGGTTAGTAGTGACAGTAAGTTTGACCAGGAAACAGAATGAAAGAACACGAGCTCTACTGTATATTAGTAGCCCAGTACTGTGTACCTGCGTCATGTTGGCAACCCACAATAGCTATAGACTTCAGGCCACGATCCACGTCTGCCGTCCGTACTCAACGCGCACGCTTCCTTCAGTCTACTGCTTCCTCCTCCCCGAATTCAGTTTTTGGCTTCCTTGGAAGGCACAGGAAAGGTTGCGTGTGACCCTGATGAACAATTGCTCTCTGGGCGAGGAAGTATCTCACTGGGAACTGGCATCCAGTGGCCGGCCAAGCACTCTCTGATAGGCCAGACTGCTATTCCAAGGGTGCAGCAGCCCGCTAGTTTCGTGGTAGTATGCCACAAATAGGTCAGCCCTCGGTCTTGTCTGCAGCATGCAGATGTCATCGTTCGTGATCTGCCGCTTGGCGATGTTGTCCGGCCGGGATTATAGGAAGCCCCAGAATCATGCATCAGTCTCTCCGTGGTGGTGGGAAATGATGTGCTCAGAATGTGTAGTTTTGAGGTATCCTACCAGTAGTTCTGAGTTCTTCTTCATGTATGAAACTTTGCCGACACCATTCTCAATGCTTGTGAACACCGCGGCAATGATTATGCCCAGCTTCTTAAGTCCGCGGGATGATGTGGTCCTTTTTTGGAGACGCAACGCGGCTTGCCAACTTGCCAATTTTCAAGAGTCTGGAGAAAGCTCGCCCACGAACTCTGATCGACGCAAACGGGCGAAGATCCGCAAACAAATCACTGAGAATTATTCAATAAAAATTATCAAGTCTATACGATCTCCCGTCCACGTGATCCTCCAAAACGAGCTTCCCAATCGCGGTCACTCCAAACACGGCAAAATCACCAAGCCTCTCCCGCAAAGATGACAAAATCCTCCTCCTCGGACCAGGCCACACCCGACTACTACGCCATCCTCAACCTCGCCACCCGCAAACTCGACCCTTCCCTCTCACCCTCCGAAGTAAAAGCAGCCTACAAACGCGCTCTCCTCCAGCACCACCCGGACAAATCGACTTCAGCGCCAAAATCCGGCTTCACGATCGACTCGATCGCGCTAGCGTACAAAATCTTGTCGTCGCCTGCGCTGAAGACAGAGTACGACCTTGGCCTTCAGACTGCCCGGCCGAAAGATGACGATAAGGTCTTCCGTACTGGACTGGAAACTGTTGATCTGGATGATTTGATTTATGATGAAGGGAAGGAGGTTTGGACCAGAGGCTGTAGGTGTGGCGATGATCATGGATTTGTGGTCACGGAGGCGGAACTTGAGCTCAATGCTGAGGATGGTGAACTGATTGTTGGGTGCCGTGGGTGCAGCTTGTGGCTCAGAGTCTTGTTTGGGGTTGAGGAGTCATGATCTGCACTCTGCTATCTGGACGACTTGGCAAGCAGGAGGCTATCTGCTACAGCCTTTGACGACTATTTCCTTCCGCCGATGTCGAACAATAGCCCGTGGACGCGCGCCGCAGTGTACCCTGGAATAGATATAAGACCAGAGATTCGCCATTCTGCGCTTAGAAAAACATTGGTCATTACTATTTGCTACGGGTATCGTCACCGACAAAGGAAAAGATTAAAAAAGGGAACCGTTATCCAAGTGGCTCGTAACCAGGGCCAACCACGCAAGCGCTGCACAACCTAGCTGGAAGAGGACATGCCCTCACGCCTGCAACAAAGCAAGATTGTGAGCTCGTTTCGAACGTCCGAAAATCAATCAGCCCTCGGATCAGCTGGCGGAGGCTTGCCTTGCCCTCCCGCACTGCTCTCCGGTCCATGATCCGCATTACCGCCATTCTCCTCGTGATCACGCTTTTCAAGACCATAATTGCGCTTTATCTTGCCCCACTTGGCCTGCTCGAGCTGCTTTCGGTCTTTCGCGTATTGTCCAAAGGCATTCCTCTCACGCGGCGGCGCCTGATCGTTCTGGAACGCTGCCTCAACCTCATCAAGCTCGCTCTCGTCCGAACTGGAGATGGAGCTGGACCGGCTGCCTTGGCGGTAGATGATGTGGTCGCCCTCTTTCTTCTTGCGCTCGCGCTGCTCGCCCTTCATGCGGTTCATCTTTTCGCTGTCGCCGTTGCAGTCGAGAGTCAGGATGTGAAGGCCAGGGAAGTTTGCTGCCAGGTAGGATTTGAGTATGGGAAGGAGCTCAGCGTTGGGTCTGTATGTGCCGGAGTCATTGTCGATCACGAGCTCGTAATGACTTGGATCCTTGGGAGGATCTTCCTTAGGCGGACCGCCCGAAATGTCTTCGGCTGGATGTGTTGGGTTGTCGCCGTGTGGAGGTGGGTGGCTCTGTGTTGAGCTCTCCGTTGGCTCTGGTGGTGGAGGTTTTCTTGGGTGCTTCAGACGACGGATGAAGAACTCGCCAGAGAAAGCAATGTACATGGACACATCACTGTGCATGGTGTGTTTGCTCAACATGTCAATGCCGAATTCCTTGCCAGTCTCTGTGAAGCGGAAGAGCGCATCGAGAGTCAGTACGTAGGTGAAGATTCGAGCTCCTTGATCATAATGAACCATTTCCAGGAAGTGCTTCGTTACGTCTTTTCCGTGGTTCTTTTCGTCAAATTGTCCATATACCGTTGACTTGTCGAAGTTGTAGACACGAGCGTGCTGGTGGTGAAGAGCCTTTGACAACACAAATCCTTGCAAGCCTGAGTTTGTGAACATACGCTTCGCCCACGGCTTGAACTCGACATAACGGTGGTAAAGCTCAGCGGGCACTGGACCCTTGAGCTGGAGCTGGTTGGCCTGGAAGTCGTAGGGTCTGGGTTGTCGCTTCTCCTTCTGATTGTCCCGCCCTTGCCCTGAAACGTTTCCATTTCCAGTCGCCGTGCCAATAGGGGAATCCTCTTCAGCAGGATCGTGAGTGTTTGCAATTCGACCAAGCAAGGGACTGTAGTGCCTGGTCCACCATTGCGGTCCGAGCGTGTACATCCTGCCATTTTGTCCATCCTCAGGAGTCTTCTCAAGGACCTCCATGCTTATGAAGATATCCCCGTGCATGTGCTTTGCCACTCTAAAGCAAGTCGCAACCGCGCGGACAACATACGCACGCTTGCTGCCGGATTTCTTCTCAATGTGGTATTTCTGCTGCTGCATGCCGGCCCAGCCTTGAAGGGCAGGTACGTGTATGTGGACATTGCCGAGTCGGTCGTCTTTGTTAGCCGGATCTTCGTCGTATACTCGCAGCTTAAGCTTGAAGCCTCCCGCTGGCGCATTGGCGACGATCCACTCGGAATTCCACTCTGGGTCGGTATTGCGCCTGATTGTAGGTGTTCGGAACTGCAGAGGTGGATCTTCCTTGTGTCGCATTGGACCGTCAGTCTTGCACTCCGCTAGAACATATGGGTCGCTCGACAGCGAGTTAATATCCGCCATGGGCAGATTTGTCGCATGGTGGATCGTGATCTTAACCGTGTAGCCGCCCGGCTGGTAGGGTATGGGCGTGCTGTCATAGCCGCCAGGCGGGTTGTTGTTGTCCTGCTTCTCGCTGTCGGCATTCCCATCCTTGCTCTTCTTAGCGTCTCTGGAAGCAGGACGAGCTTTTCCAGCCTCTTGCGCCTGTCGCTTCTCTTCCGAAACGTCGATAGGCTGCACGGCCTCCTTCTCTTGCGCACCGTTCGACATGTCGCCCGCCGTCTGCGCACTTCCGTTGGACGCCTCCATGGCTCTGCACACGCGCGCTCGTTCGCAGGGTGGGTTGGTGAGTAGTTCCTTGCTCCAGCCGATCACATGCACGTCGGAACCTTGCTCTTATCTTTGAATATATCCGTGTCTATGCGCTTACCTGCTCAAGAGCGCGACGAAAGATACTTGCGGTGAGAAGTTGGAATGGTAGTGAGAATGGGAGTAGCTACGAGAAACGGCGCCAGGCCCGCCTGTAATACGACGCCCAGACGGTGGCAGGCAAGCAGCTGCAGGCCTACGCAGCCTTCGTACGCGACGAGCATGGATCGGGATTGCTAGCGAAACTCTCTCTACCCTCGAAACAGCCAAGCGCTGCCCTAAAAAGCTTAGCAGTGCTTGTCTGCTCAGAAAAACAAGTTTGCGCAAGCAGTATTTCATCACTGTGCAGCACAGGGCCTCTTCACACACCCTTCACGTGCCCGCGCCTGAACACCGCTGCGTCGGCTGCACGAGTTGTCCGCACCAGCCGTTCTTCCGTTCCCAGCCTTATCGTAGGGCGGATCGAGTACGTGATTTGCATGCTTGTGATAGGCGAAGCAACCCACTACTCCGCGCTTTGACTTCGATTGTCTCGAAAACATCCCCAAGTCCCCACTATGGAGACGAGTAAATGCGCGCCGGTGCTGCTTGGCGAGGTTGGTGTTACCTTCTCACGGCATGCGATACCCAGCTTGGCTTTACGATGAGGCGCACGTACGGTGTACTCGCATGTAATTGCCAAGCTGGAAGAGACAGTCAGATCCCGGTGTTGAAGCGACTATGGTTTGGCACATTCTCGGCACCTCAGGTAGTGGGCATGGGTCCGGAGGATGTAAAGTATAATGATGTAAGGCGATCAACTTTGATTCACTCGTACATGTAACCAATCAAGCACGCTATTGGTGGCGTTGGCTAAACACTAAACGTCCTGACAAGAGGCAGCAAAACTACCGAGGTATCTCAATAAAACTACTCCAAAGCTGCATCTCATCAACGCCGATCGCCTGCATCCCCAGCCTAGTCCTCTCAGAAGTCGTCGTCGCCCATGTCGAACTCGTCTTCGCCAGCCTCGATGAAGACGAGACGCGTACCTTCTGCGGCAGTCTGCCAGATCTAGAAATTGATTGTCAGTATTGCGTAATTGAAGGTGCATTAGAAGAGGAAAACTTACATCAAGCTCTGCGTACTCGTCCAGGCAAGACTCCAATTGCTGTGCTGTGAAGCCCTTGGCGAGCACTCTCTCCCTGACTCTGCGCATGTCCAACTCGCCTCTGCCCTCGCCAGTAGCGGCAGCACCGCTGTCACGCATGCCACAGATCAAGTTGAAGATCTTCGTGCTTGGTGATTGGTCGCCGCGGCGGTCGCGGTTGTCCTCGTACAAGCTGGCCTTGCTAACCTCGATGAGTCTGAGAGCCTCGTCGACATCATCACTGATGACCTCGTTGGCGAAGCGCAGACGTGCAAGAGCTTGTGATAGACGTAGGATACCAAGAAGCGTACGCGGTGAAGTGTGAGTGAACGTCTTCTTGCCAGCTTCGTCGCGCTTCTGCTGCTGTCGTAGGCGAACGTAAGCGCCCACGAGGTAATCTGAAATAGCCTTGGGAACGACAGGGCGGAAGTTGCGAGCACGAGCAACCCATTGCCTAACCTCGTTGGGGGAGAAGATTATTCCACCGCCTTGAGGTTCGGGGTGAGCGTTGTGGATGTGGACGTGGGTAACGTGACGCGCAAGTTCCTCATCAGAATCCCTGTTAGGGGTGTCGAGAATAAGGAACAAGACGTCGAATCTACTGAGCAAGGCAGCTGGCAAGTTGATGTTTTCGACAGGCGAAATGCGAGGGTTGTAGCGACCATAGAGCGGGTTAGCTGCTGCCAGGATAGAAGTTCTGGCGTTGAGTGTAGTAGTGATGCCAGCCTTCGCAATCGAGATGGTCTGCTGTTCCATAACTTCGTGAATGGCTGTGCGATCACTGTCATCCATCTTGTCGAACTCGTCAATGCAGCAGGTGCCGTTGTCGGCAAGTACCAGGGCACCACCCTCAAGAACCATTTCGTCTGTTACAGGGTCCCTCATGACTGCGGCTGTGAGACCGACACCACTGCTACCACGACCAGTAGTGTAGACACCACGAGGCGCGACCTTGGTGATATACTTTAGAAGTTGAGATTTGGCAACACCGGGGTCGCCCATCAAGCAGACGTTGACATCTCCACGAATCTTCATTCCGTCTCCCATCTCCTTGGTCACGCCACCGATAAGCTGCAGAAGCAACGCCTTCTTGACATCGAGGTGACCGAAAATTTCTGGGGCAATAGAGCGACTCAGGTACTCGTACAGCTGGCCTGACTGCTCGAGCTCAGTCATGCGCTGGATAGTGGACGGAGCCAAAGCCATGTCGTCGTAAGCCTGTTTGTGCTGGTGCACATACTGCGCCTCGAGGTAGGTATCTGTGAGTAGGCCGGCCTTGATCGCCTTGAAGCCAGTGTACGGGATGGGTAGGAAAATGCCAGCAATATCAACCACATCACCAGGGTTGACTTGGCGACAGAGCTCACCGTGGCATTGGATTGTGAGCTGACGGGGGATGTGTCCGACAGGCACTTGGTCGGCCATTTCCTGAATCTTGATCTCCTGGAAAGGAAGGAATCTGGAAGCACGGGTGGACAGGAAAAGCTGTCCTTTTGCGTTGTTCGCACTGCAAGCGTCTGATGTACACTCGACCAGTGGTGTGAAGTTCTGGGTTGTGACGGGCTGGAAGATTTCATGGCCGCAGCGATCGCAAGAGTATGCGTTGACCTGCACTGATGGTTTGACATCGGAGACTCTGGTTGCGATACCACGCACAGTGATCAGGTGGCCGAGGTGGTCACCCCTGACA
Source organism: Cladosporium colombiae (assembly GCA_026122715.1). Lineage (NCBI taxonomy): Eukaryota > Fungi > Ascomycota > Dothideomycetes > Cladosporiales > Cladosporiaceae > Cladosporium > Cladosporium colombiae. The sequence continues at coordinate 583,812 of JAKZFA010000015.1, forward strand.
TTGCGCACAGCAAGGGCCTTCTTGCTCACTTCGCTGCTTGATCCAGAGGGGGTGATGGGTTTGAAGTTGAGTGTGTATCTTCTTGTCAGAGCCCTGGGGAAGACAGATTCAGCTGCTGCTTGCTCATTGCCGCTCGCCTCCAGCTGCTGCAGAATCGTCTCATTGTATTTGGCTCGTTGTGTCATGATAATGTCTAGCACATCCTCCTTGAAAGAGGTTTCCTGTGCTGGGCGCGGAAGCACATTGTCCACTGCGCGCGAAAGAATCTCAATGTAGTGGTATGCGTTCTTCTCAATTGATGCGACCAGTTGTTGTTGTGAGTCTTCGGGGAGCGTCTTCTCATACTCCTGCACATCGTCCAGACTGATCAACACCTGGTTCGTTTTCCTGTCTGCGACGCTCTGCAGAAGATCCATGTACTTGTGCTTCGTCTTCCTCCTCTGACTGCCTCCGTTTCCAGCATCGTCCATGAAGTCATATTCGTCGCTTGCGTTGTCGGCGTTTAGGTTGAGATCCTCAAGCGCATCCTCTGCTTCGGTGGAAGAGGACTTGAAATTGCGCAGGAAATCCTCGAAGGACTTCTGCTGCTCGGAGTAGTCTACCAGGAATTTTGTCTGTAAAAGCGCCATGGTTGTGTGAATATTGTGGTTTATCGCAAGGATATGTGGTAGTGTATCTGCTCTCGTCGCATTCGAGCAGCAGCTTTGCGGGCAAACAGAAGCGGCGCGTTGCTAACGCGACCACCTTGACACGAAGCGGGCCGTTCCGATCCATGAAATGTACTGTGTTCTACATTCGATACCATCGTGTGGAATTGAATTATTAACTGAACATTGGTCTGTATACTTATTCACTTATTGGCGATCTACTGGCGCTGTGTGGGTTTTTTAAATTCGTGCAATAATACATCATGTGCCAGATCTAGCAGGGACAACGCATTGGTCACTCATCTTCACGGTCACACATTAAGATCATGCCGTATATCGTTCATTTCGTTTAGAAGACTTCTAGGGCATCATTCATGGGCACAGGCTCATAAGCTCAAAGCCTCCACGAGTCTCGATGATACACCACCGGGTCATGGTAACTTACGGCCCCAGCCCAGGAGTGATACCCTCGAGATCACAGTAAAGGTCCGTATCTCAACATCTGCTTTGCTAGTATCGTCAGACATCCATCAATGCATTTGTTCGTTGTAAAGTCTGGCAAACTGGTTGAAAGACGTTTTTGTTATTGACTCTTTGCAGAAGCCTCCATGAGCAGTCCTGCTTTCGCTACAGATCAAGAGAACTTGCAGGCGAGATCATCGCAAACATCCTTCACCTATGTAGCCTGTTGCCGGCGGCGACTCATCTCTGGGGCATCATTGAACCATTTCGACATCGGGAGCCAGCATTCACATCAACTCCTTCAGGCCGCGTACCTCCTCGTCATACTCCTTCCCGTACGTCTCCTGCAGTATCGCATCGAGTGCTTCGCCGCGTCCCATCTTATCCTTCAACCAGCCTTCCATGGAGTAGATGTCATCGGTGAACTCCTCGGCGGTGACCTTCCATTCAGCACCGTCTTTGGTCTTCCTCTCAAGCTCGGTAGGATCGTTGTCGCTGTACGTAACGAGCTCGCGGCGGAGAGTGTCAGCCTCAGTCTCAAGCGTTTTCTTCATGCCGAGAAGCTCTTCGCGAGTCTCGTCACCTTCTTCAAGCATTTCGTCGTCCCCACGGCGCTGAGTCTCGGCGTCGGCGAGCTTGCTTTTGAGCTCATTATCGATCGCAAGCGCTTTGTCGTAGGCACTATGAGCGACATCGAGTGCTTTCTGCCGAGCAATCTTGTCGTCAGAGACGAAAGCCCAGTACCAGTTGCCGGAGCCGATCTTCTCCGCGCGGATCTTGCTCTCATCTTGAAGGCCTTGTACGTAGTCTGCAGATGCTCGTCAGCAAGTGAGGACGGCCAGCTCAGCAACATGGTGGCACAATACCCTTGACTTGCATTCCATTGATCTGTGCGACTGATGGCAGATGTTTCTCGAGGTCTTTGAGGGTGTGCGCTACGCGAGACTTCTGCATGTAGGTGAGCGCTGCGTTGAGTTTTGCTGGGGCGCAGTTCGTTTTGGGTGCCTGTTTTGTGTCAGTGGCTTCTTCGCGTGTGACTGAGGGTGTCGTACCATGATTATGGTGGGATTTTGATCGATTTTTGTCTTGTGTGGTTGTCTTCTGCACCGAGGCGATACTGACAAAGGTGAGGTTGAGAGAAGGTTGGAGGGCGATGAGCTGGGCAACTGCGACTGGATCGCGACTTCCTCATGTTGCTTGCATGGCCATGGCCTTCGCTGTGAGCTGTCGGTTGAGGCAATGTGAAGATCTCATATTTAGTGCATTATAACGCATCAGATAATATCTTGAAGGCTCACATACCTAGGCAGTAATCTTCCGTCATGCCTTGGCTTCGTTTTTCAAGGTAGCCATCAAATGTTGGTGTCTCCCTGGATTTTAGCATCCATCGCATCCTGCAGTCCTGTCCTGAGTCCACCCATTGCTCTTATAGCTCCTTCGAGCGCTTTCACGCCTGCAGGCCTGTCATGGTTTATTCTGGTATTGCATCGACCTTGGCCTGGCGGCGCCTGAAGGGACCGCTGCTGCTGCTGCTGCTGCTGCAGACAACCGAGAACAGCCTTTCCCAAGAAACAATGTTGAGCAACATGGACTTGACTTTCGTTGCCATCGATGGCGAGATACTGCGGCAAGGTCAAGAACCGCGTTCCGGGACCAACTTGAAAAATGACCTCGGAAGGAAACTAAGCGTGCGGCCCCATTGATCTATTTGCGACAAAGTAGCTTAGCGGTATCTCGGCACTGAACAGCGTTAGTCGGTCATCCTGGAGCAGCATATCTATCTCATTGGCAGTCGAGGAAGCCTCTCTCACTCGATAGCCCAGGTGGGTTTCTGGTACCTCGCCGCCTTTCTGTTTCAGCAAGATGTTTTCGATTTGTGGCTGTTTGTTGTACGCTGAACAGTACTGCACCGTGAATGCCCGCGACGACGAGCAGCGAGTGTTTCATGTGCGTATCTCGAAGCGAGTGAAGAGCAGGCAGACTTGTGTTTTGAGGCGGCGAAGCGAGGCGGCAAACCGAAGCGACAGGGGACAATTCCTCGAGCTTAGCACGCCTTCTGCGACACTGTGAGTTCTGTGTGCAAGGATGGACATATCTCGAACCTTCTTCAGGCTCCTGATCCAAGACCAGAAGCAGACTGATGAAAGAACAAATTGAGGATGCCATCAAAAACTGGGAGGTCAAGGTGGCCGAAACCACCTTGCAGCAGTGCCTCGCCGCGCTGTGCAATGCAGGAGACTCTGCCGCCCTAAAGAGTCTTGGTGATCACTCCCGGGTCCTCTAGGTAAGTATGAGGAGAGAAAAGGTCAGGTTGATCGATGGAAAACGAAAATACTTACGCTTAAGGACGACGACGAGTCCCTTGGCGGAGTGCCTCACTGTTTGCCGTTCGAGTGCCTGAGTTGAGTGATCGGCCAGGCATGTGATTGATTGATCGAAACGGCCGATCACTCACTTTCGACGTTGGTTGTTGTGTGGTTTCACTTCACTTGCCAACGTTCAATTCCTCAGTCGGCATGCCGCGCTAAGCCTGTTTTAGACTTCAGACCCGGAGAAGCCCGTGCAGCAAAGTTTAGTACTACCCTTCCGATCCAACATTCACTCAGGGACCCCTTGAACCCTCGGACACCTTCGACCACATACATCCAAATTTCGGACGGTGCTAAACGTATAACGCGGTTGACCCGAATCATAGAACTCTCCTCCGGCAAGGGGGATTGCCAACACTAGACGATGCGAGATCATCGCGTCTGATAGACCTCCAAACATGAAGCCCTTCATGGGGATCACGCGTTTCCTCCGCCCGGGTCTTGCTTTCCGGGTGGCTCACGTACCCTTTCTCGTTCTCAAGGGCATATCATCGTCAGCACGATGCAAGAGCACGCCCGACAATCCACACCCGCACCCGAAATTGGAATCTCCGGACGCTGCGGATTCGTCGCAACATACCAGTGTGGCAAATGCAAATCATTCTAGCCAGAAAAAAGTCCAACGACGCTGGACACTGGATGAACTGCTTAAGCTCAAGGAGGCCGTTGCGAAGGGCATGACCCCCGCAGCAACATCAACACTGTTCCCGTCAAGAACTTTCTGCTCAATTGCGAAGCAGCGCGGTATTATCTTGGACAATGAGGGGTTTGACCACGCGCCATTCCGCAAATACCGAAGATGGTCACCAGATGAAATAAGTCTGCTTCTAAAACTTGACGCCGATGGAGTTCAGCCTTCCAGATTGCGTGCGCATTTCCCGCATCGATCAATTACTTCTATCAAGAGAGGGATAGATCGATACCGCTTGGGTGTTCAAGCTTGCAGTAACGAACGAGCTCCTTGGTCTCATGAAGATAATATGAGGTTTACTGAACTTGTGCAAAGCACGGATAAACATGCAATCGCGAAAACCCTGGGTCGCAGCCTCGCTTCCATTGAGAAGCGAGCTCAGAAACTAGGCGTCAGATTTACCACAACTATCAATAGTTACACCGCAGAGGAGATCGCAGTGGTTCTTCAGATGCGACGCGGCAAGGCTTCCTTCGAACAAATTGCGGAAGAATTGGGGCGTAGCGTCGATTCGGTCCGTAGCGTACACTACCGGAACAGGCCTTTTGGGGAGCACAACGCCGGAATGCAGAAACGGCTTGCAACCCAAGAGCTGGAACGCGTCGGCACCCTATGAGCGCAAGGCGTTTCATGGCCTGACATTGGACGACAATACTCTGCCTTTAGCCTTCGATTGATCGCGGATGACTATAGGCGGTATTCGAAATACGATCTTCCGCCTGCTGAGATGCGCGAGGTTGAACGCTTACTCCAAGCGGGCATACCGTGGGACGAGATTGCGAAGTCGGATCTGTTCCTTCACAAGACGAGATACGGCTTGAGAGCAGCCTATCGCCGAAGTTTGGAGAGGCCAAAAGCACAGCAATGAGTACCGTCCATATTCCGTTCCTATTACTTTCGGCGGGGCAATGATGATGTGCAAGGTCACCCCTATCATGCGCAAAGACAGAGCAGATCATCACGCATCGCGTGGAATGTACCGTGTTTCTTTGCCCATCGTCCACGTGTATCTAATTTCACTCAGACTGTTAAGCACAGAATTGGTCAAGACCAGGGTCAAGACAATCGTTGTCGCAACACAGTTATCCATTGTTCGAGCGGCAATAAACCATCGAATCTTTCTGTCGTGTTACGCAAGTATTCAGCAGCTGGATCCGGATCCCTTGGTCGTATCATTCGACCCTTACGGACAATACTCCCGACGCAATGCAATTCAAACAAAACTCGTAGAACAAGCTCATGCTTCTGTGCGACTCCCACGACACTAGACACACATCTCGTACGTGAACGAAGGGTACAACCCAACCTCACGGTCTAGGTTCAAACTGCGTACTGAGCTCTCAGCGGTAGGACGGGCAGTACTTGCTTCAAAGCCAGACCGCAAGCCCACGTAATAAATGAGACACTATACAGACCCGTAACCCTTCGCTCCGCAGACAAAACACTCCCCTGACAAAAACCCACCAACACGCCCTACAACAACGCCCTCACCCCACCACCCTCCCCCCTCCCCAACCCCAAAAAATCCGCGACCATCCCCAACCTATCCACCCCAAAGAAAACGCTCTCCTCCCCGTCCCCATTCCTCGCCACAAAGAACGGCACTCCAAAAACACCCGCCTCAAACGCCTTACTCGTACTCTCACTCAAAAGCCGCTTAACTTCATCCCTCTTCGTCCCCGCCACGATCTCTTTCGCCTTTTCCCCGCCGAGGACTTTCGCCAGAGCTTTGGCTACGGTCTCTGGCTCGCCGATGGGCTGGCCTTCGACCCAGAAGGCGTGGTAGAGGGCTTCGAAAGCCGAGGGGAGTGAGGAGGGGTGCTGGAGTTGGATCGTGCTGAGGGCGCGTTGGGCGGGGAGGGTGTTTGGGGGGAAGGGACTGGAGACTTGAGATACGATTGGGATTTTGAGGAGTTTGGAGAGGCGGATGCGGTCGGCGGTGATGTATTCGTTTTTGTCTGGGGTGGTGTTAGTTGGATTATGGGTGGGGGGTGGTTGGCGGTTGGCCGACTGACTCTTGACATTGATGGGTGGCGTGTTGCCACAGGCTTGCATTATGCCGCCGAGGAAGATGGGGATGTAGCTGGACATCATTTTGTCAGTCGTTGCCGATCGTATCATCGTCCTGGATTGGATGGCTTACGTGATGTCGCATTGCTTGAATACCGGAGATTTCTAAGATAACGATGTTAGATAAGTACCATTCTAGTGATGATCAAGCATCTGCTAGATGTAGCGCATCAGTTCCGATGAATATACATGAGTCTACAGGACATGTTCATGCAAAGCCTAAGCAACTGGTACTAGCACCACATTGCAAGATAGGGATATAGGGAGAATCGTCTGAGAGCACTCACCCTCGTCATGTAGAACGCCATATACCCGAACGGACTGACCACGTCCAGATATACAGTGAGCTTCGGTCGCGCCATGTTGCTAGTCCCGAGCGAGTTGTTTGACCTTTAGTAGTGATGCGCTACGCTTCAATAGGGTGAACTCTTGGAAGTAGAACCGTCAGAATGCAGTTCATCTCGATGGGCAAAGTCCCTGGGTCCACCACCTGATGTTGCGCAGGAGCCTTGCGCAGGAGCCTCGGTCCACCGGCACTCAACATGTGGGGAGTGAAGTCAATTTATGTATAGATCCGAATTCAATATTTAAACATTTTCCATTACCCTAGAAGTTACTGAGAATAAGCACATAGATGAAACGAGAATGCAAGTACAATGTACATCATACACTGAACGCTTATAAGGTAAATTTCGCCTTCAATATCTACAGGTATCAAACATGCCGCCTTTCCATCTCACACTCGTGCTCATATATCCCAAAAAAACAGAGAGCGCTCGTGAGCTTCAATTTACACTAAAGCAACACGCTTACTGCTTCTCCATAGCGTTGAGGACAGCACGGGTGAACTCCTGGGTGGTGGCGTTGCCGCCCATGTCGCGGGTCCTGTGTGAGCCCTCGGCGATGACGTCGTAGACAGACTTGGAAATGCGGTTGGCGTGGTCGTCAAGACCGAGGTGACGAAGCATCATGCTGCCGGAAAGGAGGAGAGCGGTGGGGTTGGCCTGGTCCTTGCCCTTGATGTCAAGACCGACGTGACGGCAGCCGGGCTCGAAGACGGCGACCTCACGGCCCATGTTGCAACCAGGAACGATACCGGGGCCACCGACGAGGCCGGCACCGATGTTGGAGAGAATGCCACCGTAAAGGTTAGGCATGACCATGACGTCGAATTGCTGAGGGCGGCTGACACACTGCATAGAGGCGTTGTCGACAATCATGTCGTCGCACTCGATGGTAGGGTACTCCTCACCGACCTTCTTGACAGTGTTGCGGAAGAGACCGTCGGCAAGCTTCATGATGTTGGCCTTGTGAATGCAGGTGACCTTGCGGCGGTTGTTGGCAAGAGCGAAGGAGAAGGCGAACTTGGCGATGCGCTCTGACTTGGCGCGAGTGATGATCTTGAGCGACTCGACGACGCCCTCGACGGACTGGTGCTCGAGGCCAGAGTACTCGCCCTCGGTGTTCTCACGGATGATGCAAAGGTCGACGTTCTTGTGGCGGGTCTCGTAGCCGGGGATGTTCTTGATCAGGACAATAGAGGCGTAGATGTCGAGCTCCTGACGGAGGGCGACGTTGAAGGACTGGTGGCCGGAGCGCTCGACGGGAGTGTGCAAGATACCCTTCAGACCGAGCTTGTTACGCTTGAGGGAGGCGATGGACTCGCGGAAGAGCTCCTCGGAGTGCTTGCCGCCGTGCTCCATGCCGGAGACGTCGACCTGCTCCCACTCAATGGGGACATTGTCGGCCTTGAAGATGGTCTTGACCGACTCGGAAACCTCAGCACCGATACCGTCACCTATTGTCTAAGCCTTAGTCGTCGTGTCCGTGTAGTCTTCTTTCCTTGCTTTTTGCGCGGCGCATACCTGGGATAAGGGTTACGGTGTACTTGCCGCCGAACTTGGTCGGCTTGAAGATGTCGGTGTTGGTGGTGGCGTAGCCTGGGCGGGATGTCAATTGGAGGTCTCATGGAGGGAGGCTGCATGGGTTTGGCATACTGCGCGCGGCGATCGAAGGGTTTGCAACGGAGGAGCGCAGAAGGGCCTGCGCGCGGTGGTGTTAGCTGGTGGGGGTTTCGACATGGTGGACGGCTGTATTTACCGAAGCGGCGCGCGAGGTAGGTCTGCACAGCATGGTGATATGTGAGGAGAGGCGAGGGTGTGGATATGGAGATTGAACAGCGGCAGGCGAGCAAGATCACAAGTTCAAGCGTGGTCTCGAAAGCTAACACAATGCCTTCGCGACGACGCCAGGCGGAACAGCCCGGGTGGGCATTCGGCCAGAAGCCGCGGAAAGGACTTGCCTTGCATCGTCAAACCTACATACACCGGCTATCAGATCTTTCTGCACACAACTCTGCAGACGCCAAACCCTGTCTGCACGTGCATATCGACTTCAGCTTAAATGTATGTCTTCTCATCAATAACAGTATGCTACCATCACAATATCATCCGTATATATGCATACCTCTCCTTTCCTTTTACACACGGCCGTACGGCCTTCGGAATCGTCGCGAATGTGCCAAGACGCCCTCGGGGAGGACCCGGGCGACTTCCATGGGGCCCTCCACGTCCCTCCGACATCTGCTGTACATGTACACAGTCGGCAGTTGTCTCTTGTCTCAATGGGTGAAGTCCACGCTCGCTAAGTTCTCATGGTTCTTGCTACTGGTCTACTAATGCCTGTAATTCATACATCGCCCAATTATGCCCTCGCCACAATGCCGTGAAACAACTTGTGGACGCAATTGAGGCAGTTCACAGCCATTCGACATTGAGCGACGGCAGTACAAGCACAAGATTCCTGGAGGACAGGTACTGGTAGACAAAACAGTGCTCGACTCGGGAACATAGTGAGGTGTCAGACTCCATACGCTCATTGGTGCTGCCTGTGTCTTTGGACGACAGCTCTTGGCCGACCCCCAGTCAAAACAGAGTTGTCCATATGTTTTTGGAGTAGAAAACTACATCCATCGTACTGAACGGACCATAGAATGGGCGTGCTTCTGCATCTGATACATCCGTGGAGGCAGGCAGGCAGGGGACTTGCTAACAACGAATTCCTTATTGACACCAGAATCCGGATTAGCACCATCCACATCCACGCATCCACACCGCCGCCTATCATTTCCGCGAGATGAGCTCAGGCAAAATGCATTGTACACCTCTGCCACATGGCTACAAGACTATCTGTGGATGCTTGCAACGCGGCTTGGCTGTGATATCTGTTTCGACCGGCACCACCATCTAACGACTGCCCATCTGACCCAGGAATCTCGTGTACAGCAAACCCATATCACGGAACAACCTTCGATTTCGCCACGTCACTACTCAGCTATCCCGTGACGGCGCATTTGCTTGCTCCTTACTGGCCACATCGTGTCTTTTCACGAACATAGCCATTGACTACGGCTCGAACCAAACCCGCGACTTCAAAGAATCCCAATGAACCTCCATCCCGAAGTAATCGTCAATAGTGACTTCATTGTCAATCTTTTGACCCGCAATGCTTGCTATTGGCCTACTGACCACTTCCCAATGTATTTCCGAGATCTTCATTGACTTTCTTTCCTTTATTGCGCTCTTATTGACAACCTTTCTGGGGCGCTCGTCTTTTCACTTGCCCACCCTAAGAAACATATATCAAGACACAGCATCTTCGCCGTTTTCATCATTCGACCACTCACCTGCAGTCCTTCTTTCATACGCCTACCTCAGCCGTCCCTCACATAAGACGACTACACTTTCTTCAACCCCGAACCCAATCATCTCAACACACACGCACCAGACCAGACCGTCAGCATGAAGGTCACCACCACTGTCCTGGCCGTCCTGGCCTTCACCACCAGCGTCTTCGCTGAGGCGGAGCCCAAGATCAAGTCCCGCTATGGTCTCTGTGGCTTCCCCGGCATGACCTGCCACAAGACCAAGCGTGCCGCCGAGGCCGTTTCCAACGCCCTCGCCATGGCTGAGCCCAAGATCAAGTCCCGCTACGGTCTCTGCGGCTGGCCTGGCATCACCTGCGCCAAGGCCAAGCGCTCCCTCTCCGAGATCGAGGACAGCCTTGCCGCCACCATCGACACTGTTTTCGAGCGTGACGCTGCCCCCGAGGCCGAGGCCAAGATCAAGTCCCGCTACGGTCTCTGTGGCTTCCCTGGCATGACCTGCGCTCGCTCCGCTGCCCCTGAGCCCAAGATCAAGTCCCGCTACGGTCTCTGTGGCTGGCCCGGTATCACTTGCGCCAAGGCCAAGCGTGGCCTCGAGCTCATCAAGGAGGACCACCCCTCCATCTTCAAGGAGGAGTGCTTCGCCGAGGGTGGCGAGTGCCACGCCGTTCTGGCCGCGAACCAGGCTTTCCACGACGTCCTCAAGCGTGATGCTGAGGCAGAGCCGAAGATCAAGTCCCGTTATGGTCTCTGTGGCTGGCCCGGCATCACCTGCGCTCGCGACGCTCAGAAATTCGCTCGCGACGTCGAGAGTGGCAAGGTCGACCTCGAGGCTGCGAAGGCTGAGTGCCACGCTCCTGGCGGTGACTGCGATGTCGTCCAGAAGCAGCTCGACCAGCTCGAGGCCACCCTTGCCAAGGCGGTCGAGGACGTCTACAAGCTCGACTAGATGGCTGACTCGCCTTTCTTCTGCCTGACCGACGTCTCTTCTCGGATCACATGTTTTGATTCCGCGGCCAGCCGGCGTTGCTGACTTGATCTTCACTGCTTCGAAGTTTGTTCTTTCTTGGATAAATGGCGGCGGCAAGGGTTTCTACATCGCAACGACCAGTATGAGCGCTTGTTCTTGCTTTCTTCTCGATCTCGCTTTGAGCACCTCATACCCCAGTCCTCACTCCAATGAGATGGACTTTCCGGGTCAGTCGGCATGTGTTGGGTTTAGACCTGATTGTGCGCGGCTTGCACAGTTACACATCCTAGTAACACATATTGTATAATAGCAAATGGAGAATATGTTTCCCCATACAAACCATCCTCGCAATTCACTTCCAATGCCACGTGAAACCATACACAAACCCACAGCACCATGCGCTCAATGCAGAATCGTACACATATCATCATACATACCCCAAACCCTATCCCGTGCATATTTGAATCATAAAGGTCTCGTCTTCTCTCCCTTCCAAACCCCGAGCAATTCTCCCGTCTCTCCAATCCACTCCACAACTCCATTGACCGCCGCCTTGGCCATACCCGCGTTTTGCGTCCCGGCTCTTTTCCTCCCCATCTTATCGTCACCACCCGGCACACTCCCCGGACTAACAAAACTGCTCCCGGCCCCAGTCGCATACTCCGACCCCATGCTGGGCAACACATTCTCGCCCGCGCTCAAACTGACAAACAGCGCAAACGGCACCAACCACACCTGCAGTCCGAAGAAACTCGCAATCTCCGTAAATGACGGCACGCTGGGCTGATCGTAGAAATTATAGCGCGTGGGCGGCGTCGGCGGCGTGCTGAAATGCCGGTACCATGCGTAATGGTTTATGAGCACCAGCACGCACGAGGTCAGGAATATCGGATCCGTGAGTTTGACCCAGGGAAAGCGCCGCAGGTTTTGGTGGTAGAGGATGTGCGAGGCGATGCTGAGGGCGGAGAGGGCGAGGGGCAGCTTGTCGATGATGGTGAGGAGGAGTTGGGTCGCGATTACGGCGTAGATCATGCGGCTGAGGGTTTTGCGCGCGAGGACGGAGTGTTCTTCGACGAGCTCGGAGAGGTAGTAGAGGCCGGAGGCAATGGCGAGGGTGAGGAAGAGGAAGCCGAGGAGGAGGCCGGCGTAGCCCTGGAGAATGTAGTTAGTGACAGGCAATTGCAATGGAAAGGTTAGGTACAACTTACGAGTAGCGGTAGCACCCACATCTTATTTGTGGTCATAGGGTCATCAATCTGTGTGTTATAAATGCTTTCGGGTTTGATATGTTTCTCATTCAGCACAGCTTACCTTACCCCAGATTCGAGTCGTCACTTGCTCTCGGATCTACAGACGGCAGCGGCCCGCTCTTATCTTATCGCGAAGTGAGGGCCAAAAGTTTGGAGACCGAATTCACGAATCTGCGACAAAAATCAAGCTGATATTGACCTGTTATCCACGACCTCGGTGACCACATATACACTTGGCGACTCTTGAGACACGACCTCACTACTCCATATCGAATTCGCCAACATGTCTCGCCCCGAAGATATCCTCCCGCCAGACCTCTTCTACAATGATGTCGAATCCCGCAAATACACCACCTCATCTCGAGTCAAAAACATTCAAGCGTCCATGACAAACCGCGCCCTAGAGCTCCTCGACCTAGACACACCCTCACTCATCCTCGACATCGGCTGCGGCTCCGGCCTCAGCGGTGAAATCCTCTCGGACGTCACAGAAGAAGAGGGCGGCCCTCACACATGGTTCGGCATGGACATTTCCAGCTCTATGCTGGCAGAGGCTCTGGACCGAGACGTCGAAGGCGACATGCTGCTGGCGGATATGGGTCAGGGCATCCCTTTCCGCGCGGGAACCTTCGATGCGGCGATCTCGATCAGTGCGATTCAGTGGCTCTGCAACGCGGAAACTAGCGATGTGACGCCTGAAGGAAGGCTGAAGCGGTTCTTCGACGGGCTGTACATGAGTTTGAAGCGAGGCGGGAAAGCGGTTTGCCAGTTCTACCCCAAGAACGCGGCACAGCGGAGCATGATCTCCAATGCTGCGATCAAAGCCGGTTTCGGCGCGGGTATCCTCGAGGACGACCCCGACACCAAGAGCTTAAAAGTCTACCTCGTGCTCACGGTCGGCGGCGGCGATGTCTCGGGCACAGTCAGCAGGATGAGCGATGTGGAAGTCCAGGACGCGCGGAAGAAGGACAGGAAGCGCGGCAAGGAGTTTGAGAAGAAGGGCAGTAAGGCGTGGATCTTGAGGAAGAAGGCACAGTCAGAGGCCAAGGGCAAGATCGTGAAGCCGAACTCTAAGTTCACTGGTCGTAGGAGAAGGACTGCGTGGTAAAGGGGAGATCTGTCGTCATGGCTGCTGAAAGATGGTGTGCAAGAAAATGCATCTTGGACTCGGGCGGCTAGAGGGCGACAGGAGAGCATGTACACCGGCGCTTAACTGTCACGATCGCACGCAACGCCACATGCAAGAAAAGCGTGCAACTATTTTTGAAGATACCCATGAATGCATGCGAAGAGAAGTCAACCTATGTGAGAAAATTGGTTGGAGAGAGGAGATGATGCTCATTCGTCAATTTCTGCCTATGTCGTTTGACTTCGTTATGCTAACTAACTTCTTGGTCCCAAAGCCCTGGCCTATTTTTGTTCGTAGTGCCACTATGCGATAGGGAGACCCCATATTCCTCTAATAGCCGCCCAGAAGATCCTCCTGGAACGAACAATGCCCTGCGTCTGACCCTTCCGCCGAATTAGCTGTTCTAACTACGATGCTGCCCTGCAGAGTCCGAAACGTAAGAAGAAAAGAAAAAGGGTATCCGTCATTCCATTTTTGCCCAATGGTCATCCCATCCGGCCATCCATCCATTCATCCGTCGTAAGCAGTCTGAAACAAGAGAAGAAGCCGAAAAACACGCTAAACGGTCCGAAATGGATTTGAAATCAAAGATGGTGAAAAAGAAATGAAGGCCAACATGGTTGGTTGGCTGAACGAAGCCAACAGATTCAGAATGATCAATTCTGCTGGCCGCCGTAGACTTCGACTTCGTAGCCCTGGCCTTTCTGTTGCAGGGCTTTGGCGAGCATGAGCTCGCGCATCCAATCGATACGCTCGTCCTTGTGCTTCACAGCGAAATGGTGCGTCTTGCCGGGCAAAGCTTTCCTGCCAGACGCCGCAGCGGAGGTGGAGTGGGCGCCAGCGCCTGCCTCGCGATTGGGCACGAGCTGGAAAGCGAACGGGGCGATGTCAGCGGCTGCTTTGCTGTCGGTCTTGATGTGCAGGCCCTTGAAAGCAGCGCTTAGCTTGCTGCTGGATGGCGCGGTCGAGCAGGCGACGGCGTAGTTGTCGACGTCGATGGTGTCGACAGCGGCGGAGCGCAAGCTCGAGTCCGGGTGCATGGCGAGCTGGGTGCCGTTGAGGCGGAAGTGCGCGTTTTGCCACTCGTGGCGGAGCATTTTGGTCTTGCGCTTGCGCATCCAGCCGGCGTGCGTGCAGTCTTCGCCGTAGCCGAATTGTTGGATTTGGGGACTGTGGTGGGCTGGGTCTTTGGCTTTGCTGGAGGAGGTCGAGTCGGTGCTGGACTTGCGGGTGCTGATGCTTGGGGTGCTGTTGGTGCGCGAGCTTTGGCTTGGTCGGCGGTTGTCGTCTTCGATTGGAGAGAAGACTTCGCCTTCCTTGACGGCAGGTAGGGCGAATGAAGGCCTGTGCCATGGTTGGGCGCGGGAGTGCGAGCGCGAGAGCTGTTGCTGCTCTCTGTATTGCATGCCTGGTGGGACGGACTGTGAGGAGTCGCGTTCGATAGGCCCTGCATTCTCAAAGTGGATCGGAACGTCCATCTCTGATGCGGGCGTGCCCAGACGATAGAGTGCACTAGGTGACGCTGTAGTGCTTCGACATATCACGTTCGCCGTGTCAGGGGACTTCATGTAATTTGTCTGCGGCGCGGCGCTGGCAGAACGTGGAATGGCGAGTTTTGGCAGAGCTCTGAGCTGTTGATGCGGGCCCGGGGTCTCTTGTGGCGGCTGCATCATCGGCTGCTGTGCGTGGAAAGGTAACACATGCTCTTCTGGGAACAGTGCCAACGGCTCGTAAGGACGCCTTTGCGGTGGTGATGTTGCTGGCCTCTCGATTGGAGTGAGGGTCCCGTCCAAGTATTGATCTTGCATTGGTGACGTCGGCGACTGCATGTGTTGGAAGTTGAGGAACTGCTTCACATTTTCCTGGGGGTCGCGTCTGTCGATCTGCTCCAGCATACCTTCGTGTAGTGCGAATGCTGGGAGTTGACTTGGACCAAACACATCGGAAGATGCCACGATCGAAGGAATGACCTCGGAAGGTGGCTCGTAGGACTCTTCCCTCTGTCGTTCAACTTCGCGAGGAACGATGTTAGAGGCTGTGGCGGCGTTACCAGGGTCGCCATGCACGAAAATGCGCCCGCCCTTGGTTGGGCTGATAGGAAAGCGGCCAATGCCATTCTCTTCGTGCAACAGCTTGAGCTCTCTCTGCTGCTTTCGCCACTTGGCACAGTTCTCGCCCTTGTTACATGTGTGAGGCTTGGGTAGAAGCTGCTCAATCGCAACTATCGAAACGGACTCCATAGGGGTGGCGACATCCAGTGTCTTGGGTGCTTTGCGTCCACGTCGCTTCTTCCCGCAACCAGGTTCGATGGGAGTCATCTCGCAATCGATGGGAGTCTCGCAAACGTCGCGGCTCCTGCTTGGTGAGCGTCTTGTGCTGGTAGTACATGGCCGACTGATGTCTTGGAAGGGTGTTGGTTCCGGGGCGATGCCTTCTTTACCTTGCACTGCGGAAATAGCATTCCAAATCTGGTGGCGTTTACCGAAAGATTTAATGCCGATTTCCTTCAGGTCATCGAATTGCAGATCCACCAACACAGCACCATTGATATCGTTGGTCTCAAAGCACTCGATAACAGTCTCATCAATACCAGTGTCGATCATCCAATCAATCACCTGTGTTGCGTTCCATTTGCGGATCTCGGCCTCTGCATTATTGAAATCTGATGGTCGATTGTCCATTATCGCGTCTATTGAAAAGCTGAATCCAGGGTGCTGGGTGATTGGAGTGACTGTGCTGTGCGAGAAGGCCGTTTCTGTGCGCGGGGGCAGATGCTTGGGTAGCAGTGGCGACATTTGCAAGGCATAGTCAAAAGAGGAATCTGTTGATATCTGTGACGATCTGAATAGATGTGGACCCTTAGGACCTTCTACAGGTTTGAGTTGTAACGCAAAAGGTCTTCTCCGGGCAGATTTAGAATCGGGTGTTGGAGCCTCTTCGTAAGAGGATACTGTCGTTTGGCTTCTTCGCCTGCTGTCATCCTGTTCCGTAGTTAGCCTTCTGCGCATAGCGCCAGGATCAACAAATCGACATACTGAAGCGATGCTCTCATGTGGTGATGGAGGTGGATGGTCCAGTATCTGCGCCTCTTCGAACTCGCTATCATCTTCGCCATCAGTATCGAAGATCTCTGTTGCTTCCGACAATGGACGAGGTGTTGTTGTGCGTGGAGACATCATAGGATATGTGTTTGCCCGTAGGAAGGCCTTCCCGCTCAGGTCTTTCGGCGAGATTGGGGTTGATGCCTGCATGGCTGCAGAAACTGTTGATGTGAGCCAAGTTCACAATGTGGTATTGATGGTTCTTGCTGAATGCCGATGTTCTACGTCGACATGCGTCTCGTAGTCTGCTTTACCGATGCAAGCGTGCGGCGTAGTATGAGGTCAGTTCGATCAAGTGTTGGTTTCCGTGCGCGAGGGCATGCCTCCCTCCCTCTATACCCTCCAGCAACGGTGACCGTTCTGGCGCGCGCATAAGCTCAGACGCAGTGTTGTGCCTCTGCAGAAGCGCATGCACGACAGCACTGCTACCGGCGCCAACTGCGACTTTCTTTCTGATCACCATGTGCCATCGCGTGGGTCTTCACCGTCCAGACCGCGGCCAATGTCAGGTGCAGGGCTCTGAGCCGTCCCTGGATTCGCACACCCTTGATCGCACTTGACCATAGACCCTAGTCGCGCATCTCATACCTGAAGACCTGTCACAGCCGTCACAGCCCGGCGGCTACAGACAATTGGACGTTGGGTGGTACGCTAAGATGCACTACAGGATAAGCTACCTGCCATCTTAGGCGACCCTCGTCGCACGGCAGGTCATCTGCTTCCGGCGTGGGCAGATGCGTATGCCTTGCTAATTAGTTGCTATTCTTTGCTGGCCTATGGAGAGCGCTACATGCGCATCGCAGGGTCTGATGAGGTGCTCATCGAGTCAGTCGACCGGATGATTGTCCGAGGGGTAAGGTTCGCCTCGGGTCGCAACGGGTGTGCGGGTGGCCTGAACGCATAACTGCAGTTGCAGTCTGGCTACCCATGGTACCGTGTGGTGGGCCTTTCTTCACCAACGCAAATTTAACGTCAGATCGTCTCTGCATCACAAATCTGCAAGACGGAACAATTTGCGACTGCATGCATACACTTGAACACAGCAGTATTCATGTGCGTGCTACCGTGTATGAAGCTCCCGAGCGCACGCAGAACGCGGTACGAGCGGTAGTGCCTGCATAAAGCCATCATGCAAGGGCGGTGGTACAAAGTGACCACGCTTCACCAAAGCCACGAGAAGTGGGCGGCCTAAGTGGCACAATCAGCTCGTGTCAAGTCACACGTTGACTTTCGGGACGACTTTTGGGAGGCCAGTAGTAGTTTGCAGACCGCTCAGAGATCAAAGATCTACTGGGCTGCGGCGCACGCTCATCATATCGAGGCTGCGGACTAAAATCGACAAGACGGCCACTAGCCCACGACTCAACGGCTGCACGGGCGGAGCCTCCTAACGAGAGGCTTGTGCATAGTTGATGGGGTGGGTCCTAGGGTTGCAATGGAGATGCGCAAAGTTGAACTCGATATTGCTGCAATTATCGTCTAGGACCAGGTCAGTCTATTGTGCCTGGCTGTCGGTATCCAATTGTATGCTGCATCACGACGTGAAGACTTCGACTGGCCGCACGAGGTATGCACATGACTTGACCGTCGCCGGCCCCCTCACCGTCTCGTATCACAGAGGTTGGCGTCTGCTTCGTACGTCTGCTCGCAGAGGGTCGTTTGCGGTCGGCCGCATGTCGAAGGACGTGAAGGTCTGCACAAGAGAGTGTTTCGGTAGGATGTCACCGCATACAAGCACATTGTGTTGTGCTCTCGCACGCTGTGAGAGGGGACTGATCGGACGGCCAGCCACAATGACCAGGATCATTTAGCGTGGGAAGGATGCAGTCTGGCTGGGCGATATCATTGGCTCAACATCAAAAAGCCCGTCACACGCTAATATGCTAATCAACCTCACTCTTCGCAACCCCAGATTCCTGACTGGGGCATTGAAATGCGCGCATCTGCAACCTCATGGCCTCAATCACGCGGTGGGCGCTTGGAGCCCCCTCCTCTCTGCAAGCGATCCCCCTTCGCGAGCTTCGTTCCCGCCGTAGCCTCCACCTGCCAGCCATCATTGTTCGATGCTGTCTCCACCACATGTGCGGGCGCTGGCGCAGTGCACGAGTCTACTGCCACGCCTTCACGCTCTACGCCCTTGCCTAAGCACGTTGGCGAGCCCTACCTCCTCGGACTACCTCTTCCGGAGATCTGGCGGCATGGTGTCTCCGTACTTCGCGCAACTTTCGACCAGCGCGATTCATTTGTATTTCTGACAGGTAGCGGGAGGATTGTCTGGCTCTTGCCAGGGTCTCGCCCACCGTTCGCACGAACCATGGAATCCTTCGTGCGTGAAGATACGCCGTCATATCTCATCGTGCTATGAATCCTGTGGGCCAGTGTCTTCCAAGAGGGAGACATTGCAATACCTGATTTCGTTGCGGAGTCATCGAAGACTCACCGCATTCAGTCGCGGCCCGATGGCCAACCACAATGTGTTTGTCCGACTTGCAGTGGCCATGGGTTGTGGGACCTTGTGGCTAGTCGGTCTTACAGCTCGCATGACTCTCCACATATGCTTTAACCGGTGCTACGTCGTTATGCAAGCTTGCGTTCAATTCCCTGAGTGAGCTCGGTGAGGTGGGAAGCGTGCATCCCAAGCTGCATTCATCTCAGAGTTCTGCCAGTCGGATCGTCGCACAGCAGCGGCTCGCAAGAATAGACCTGGCGAGAGAAGGCTGGTCATTGGACAACCTGCAGCCACCTTGCCGCCCGTCCAGGGACTTGCATGATTGCCATGTCGCTTCCAGAAATTAGCTCACATTGCCAGTCCGGCCACCAGCTTTAGTCCGTGTGCTCATGCGGACAATCATGCCTTCTGCCGGCAGACCAAGAATAGAATCCAGGCAAATTTGGTATCAATTGTCCTAGAGCAGGCATATAAGGTACTCACCCTCGACCACATCAGCGGCCTGCTCATCATCCACCGACTAATTAGCCCTCTTTCTCTTTCGTGCGCCTCTGACACTCGAGCCCGCTGGCCAGGCCGAGTACGCTATCGTTTAATCTTCCGGACCCTTGGTGCCCTGCCTATACCGTCCCTCCCGTACCCTGTTTGTTCGACCCCAGCCATTGATTGGCAGGTCGACTACCCGTTTGGAGCTATCCACATCTCTCTGTACATATACTAGCAAATGCCTTCGTCCGCGTCGCGCGCAGGATCGTCGCCCTCCAACACAACGAAGATGGCTGTAGCAGCAACTAAACCCGCTGTTGCTCCAGCAGCTGAGACAAAGTCTGTGACTGCGTCGAAGATGCATCGGAGATCTCGTTCTGGTATGCTCAAGAATCCTCTCTATCAATCCCTCTAAACGAGCACAGACTGACCATTTCTCAGGATGTTTTACTTGCAGGCTTCGCAGGAAGAAGTGCGAAGAAGGCAAGCCTTCATGTAAAGCATGCCGTCATTTGGGACTGCGTTGCGACTACAAGCGACCAATGTGGTGGTCAAACACTGAACAACGCCGCCAACAAAAAGAAATGATCAAGGATGCGATCAAGCGCACTCAAGTTTCGAAGAAGGGCAACCAGCCTCCTCAACTGCAGAGCGTTACAACACCACCTTCACTCTGCCATTCCATTCCCTCAGTGCCTACTTCAGCCGAGGTCTACACCGACTCAATGCCGGATACTCGTGCGTCTTCGGTTGAGACACCCTACACAGGACCATGCGACTTCCCGGGTCTCTCACAAGACAGCTATTTCCAGGTTCCGCCACACCCACAATACGCCACACCGCATGCGCAATACCCAATGTTCTCACCATACGAGATCGATATCAAGACCGAGCGTTCGATCTATGTCAATGATATTCAGACCCGCAAAGACTCCACAATCTCAACATTTAGCACCTACCAGCGACCGCCTCCTTCGAATGGCCTACCAGGCTACCCGACTGACAGTTGGGTGCAGGAGGAGTATCACGAGAATCTGCATGAGAGCTTCCCTGAAGAGCCAGTAGACTTCCACTTCTTCGAGTTCCCGCATGGTCAGATCACACCCACCCGTGAGACGGTGATCACTGTGGACGAATGTGACAAATATCTCTTGAACCACTTCTTGGACAAGGTCGTCAAGTTGGTGTTCCCGATCCTTGACACGAACCAACATGGCTCTGCTCGCTCTGATGTCATCTTGCCCGCGCTCGAGTCGAACAAAGCATATCTGCACTGCTGTCTGAGCATCGCGGCAACTCACATGAAAGCAACAGAGGGTAGATCAGGTGAACAAATTGACAACGACATCGTGCGACATCGATTCTCTGCCATCACAGAGCTATGTGAGGCGTTGGGTCAGGACACTGACCACGACCGCATCCTGGAGGCGACTCTTGGTATGATCTTCTTCCAGTGCTCAGTTGGCCGCCCAGATGATGCACTTCCCGACATCCCATGGCACCAGCATTTCCAAGCAGCGACCAGCCTTGTGAACAAACTGGAGCACCCCGCCAACGTGGTCGAGCTGTCGATGACCGGTGCCGCACACCCGCCTTTCAACATGACCCTCACTGCTTGGATCGATATCCTCGGGGCCACCATGTATGGTCGTATGCCTGTTTTCGCTGACACATATCGCGAATTGAACCTCAACCGGGGCAGCGCTGGCCTTGCCGAGCTCATGGGTTGCGACGATAAAATCATGTTCCTGATCTCAGAGATTGCATGCCTTGATCTCCAACGCTCTGAAGGCCTCGACGACATGCTCCTCTGCAAGTACGTTGAGATTTTGGCGACAGAAATCGGATCTTCCGAGCCTGTTGGCGCAGCTGTGGACACGTGCTTCTCCCCGACTGGCGCTATCCGGCCAAAACAACTTCGCATCAATCTGACCGCCGTCTTCCGCCTCGCTGCACGCATCTACCTCTGCACTCTTGTCCCTGGCTACGAGCCACGATCGCCCAGCGTCTGTCATCTCCTCACTCAATTCGCCGAGCTCATGAATTATATTCCTGAAGGTCCTGATGGCTTTGATCGCAGTCTGGCTTGGCCACTGCTCGTCGCTGGCTCCAGCGCCACACTGGGCTCTCCGTTCCGTTACATGTTCGCAGACCGCAGCGCGAAGCTTGGTGAAGCTGCCGAGTTCGGCTCCTTTGGTCGCATCCGCGAGATCCTGGGAACCATCTGGGCTACCAACGATGCGGCAGCCATGCGCGGCGAGTACCGTGGCGTGCAGTGGCGCGAAGTGATGAGCGAGAAGCAGTGGGACTTCCTGTTGATCTAGAAGGCCTCACGCGCCTTTCCCGCTAAGTCTCCTCACGACCTCACGATCATTCTCTTTCCATTTCTCTGCATAGCGACTGGCGTTCGACTTGCATTTTCCTTATTCTCGGTCTTGCCAATACCTGGCAAGCAGCCACTTTCTGCGGCTTTTCCCCAAAAGCTGCGCTTTCGAGCATTATACCCTTTTTCCTGCTCTTTATTTCCTTTTTTTTCTCTTTGACGATATGACTCTGGCTGGGCTGGATGATACACACACAATGGATGGAATGGGAATGGATGGCCGTGATCTAGTGCAGCTCTCAGGCCAGCGAAATGGGCAGATGATCTCAGTGTTTGTTTTCTTCTCTATTATGGATGACACCAGTATAACTGCGAGATACACGATATATACGTGGACAAAAACATCTGCAAAATTATATTTGTGTCTTCTCAAGTTTTATTTTTCATCTTCAATGACAGTAATTGAAATAAGAAGCTACCTTGAGAAATAATAGAGATACCGTCAAAGTTGAGTTTCTTCTTTGTGAGAATCATCAGTTATAGATGCTGACTTGGAGCCTGTTCCATACAGGACCACACTTTTCCACTTAACATCGACTACAAAGCCACCATATTGTATCGCAAACATTACAACCTTGCTTTGGCATCCTCGAATGCTTTCCTGACACCATCCCGGACCTCTTCAACGATCTCAGCGGCAGACTGCTCCTTGGTGACCAACCCAACTCCAGTACCCGCCCACATAGCAGCCCTACCCTTCCCCCCAGCCCCAAACCCTCCATCCTCTTCCCGACTCGCCTCTGCAAACAATCTGCGTACCTCGTCGATCCCAATTCCCTTATCAAAGTCACCAGAGCTTGCATTAACCAATCCTCGACCGTCATACCCCTCTGGCCAGATACTAGGCCCCTTCAGCTCATCAAACAACATACTCTTCACCGTACCCTGACCCCCATCGCCAGCCCTCAGCACCTCCGCTCTCCAATTCGGATGAAGCACTGTCTCACTCGCAGACAAGAATCTCGTCCCCATTACCGCCCCCTCAGCTCCTAACGCAAACGCCGCCGCCGCCCCTCGCCCGTCCACAATCCCCCCGGAACCCACTACCGCAACGTCCTCTAACAGTCTCTCCCTTCCCAACGCATCACGCACCTCAGGCAACAGCGAAACCAATCCCGCACTCTTCGCAAGCCCATGCCCGCCAGCATCCGACCCCTGCGTAACGAGAACATCAGGTTTTGTTTCTCTCGCCACCTTCACCGCATCCTTGACAGACCCAACCTGCACCCACACCATACTCCCCGGACTCGCTTCCCGCGCTCTCTGCGCCCAAGTAGCATAATCATCGACTTGCTTAGCAGCAAACAGCCAAACGACCGCAGGTCGATGCTTACCAATCACGGCGACCGCTTCATCGATGTCGACGAGAAACGGCAGGAAGCCGACGCCGATGGGCAGCAGGCCTTCAGGTGTGCGGTCGAGCTCGTTGGCAGCGGTCGTGATGTCGGCATCGAGGGCTGAGAGGTCGTTTGCTGAGCCGATTTGGCCGAGGCCGCCGGCGCGGGTGACGGCTATTGCTAGGGGGGCGGTGGCGGAGCCGGCCATCTGGTTGGAGTATTAGTATTCGAATATTAGTCGTACATGTTGGGGTGTATCGAGGCTCACGGGAGCGTTGATAATCAGTGGCGATTTAGTCCATGGCAAGCGGGATGATAGTTTGGAGGGCATAGTTTCGATGGAGTGGTTGCGTTGGACAATTTTGTGGTAACAACCTGATTTGGATCGCAGTTCAGGCGTTGTGTCAAGTATCAGGAAAAAAAACGGACGAACGGGTCGCTGTGAATGGAATGTGTAGCTGTGCTTATTATGTTGGGGTGACCGAGGTTCAGGATCTAGGCATTAGTTCAACCCTCAGCTTTAGATGTTGTGCGATATGTAAGCTGACGGCAGGATGCCAATGCTGTACTGCAAGTAATTCGAAAGAACCGATTGCGAATACTCGCGGGCAAGATCTGGCAGCAATCTCTTGCGAAAGATGGTACATGTAATACTCACATCAACGCACATGCCCAAACGCAAATTGAAGAAGAGGACCAAGAACGCAAACAAACTTCATCTAAACATGTGATTGCATTATATTTCGCATAGAAGCGATCCTACAGCTCCATCTCCTCCCTATCGTCGTCCTCATCATCGTCGTCGTCGTCAAAGTCGCCCTCAGTATCGAAAGCCATCAACTTCTCGCCCTTGCTAACCGTTCCAGCCTCAACGACATACCCAGGCGCGACCTCACACTCTGTCAACTTCGTCCTGTCATCTTCACCCTCGGCATCGGCGCCCTTCTTCTTCTTAGGCTTGGGCGCCTTCTCGCCATCAACAGATCCTTCGGCGGATGGTACAGGCTCTACAGGCTTCATGCCTTCAATCCTGGCTCGGCGACCGACAATACAGCCTGTGAGCTGCACGCCGTCGCCGACACTCACACCGTCCATGAGTAAGCAGCGGGTCAGGCGAGCATTTGCGCCGATTTCGCAGTTGGGGCCGATAATGCTTTCTTTGATGTTGCACCTCATGCCGATCTTGACGTTCTCGGCCACGAGGCTGTCTTCTGTGCTGACGCGAGCTTGCATGCCGACGTTGGCTGTGGGATGCACCTTGTGCTCGTGGGCCAAAGGATGGCTGGGCTGTGATTGTTTGGCGAGGTAGAGGGATGTGCTGAGGAGTGCGGCTGCGGTGTCGATGCGGCGGATCAGAGGGTGGGCGGCATTAGGAGCAGTGACGGTTGGTGGGAGAGAGGGCTGGACGTAGGCGAGGAAGGGCGGAGGATTTGTGTGTTCTGATGTTGCGGGAGTAGCAGCAGTCTTGACTCTACTGGCGAACGTGGGTGCGTTGTTGCTTGAGGATCCAGCCTGCTTTGATGATGTGGTGGACGACATCTTCGAAATGTCAATCTCCTCGCCGGTTTCCTCATCATCCTCATGAAGGCTCTCAGCAGCCTTTCCACCAAGAATCTCGTCCAATCCTAGCTTTGATCCGAGCCCGTCCTGCCATGCAGCCTTTGCCCACCAGCCCACTACGTCTTCCGAGATCGAGTCGAACTTTTCGTTCTTCGCCGCAAGCTCCTTAACCCAGCGTGGGAAAATGTAGACATGTGCGTCCCTGTGCTTCGTCTTAATCTTGACTCGGCCGTGCTTCGCAATCAAACTCTGTCGGATCTTCAAGCTCCTGCTGCTGTCCTCCTCGATCAAATCTCTCAGGGTGTCCGTGGGCATGCTTGTGACCAACTCTTCAACATCCGGCCTCAGCGATCCACTGGGAGCTGGCACAGGAGGCTGCGGCAGCGCAACAGTAGCAATGAAATCTGTCTCGTCCTTCTTGTGGCTAATTCCTTCCAGCCCTTGTGTTGGGTAGTAGACACCCATGCCGCTCTTGTGGTGACCAGTCTTCACTGATACGGACAGCGGGTTCAGTGTAAGCCATTGCTGGATGATCTTGCTGCCCTCAACCTCGGAAACCAGATCGCATGGCAAGATGACGAAGTCGGTTGTGATCGCCTTTTGTACCTCGGGCAGACGCAGTAGTTCTCCAGTACCAGTGGTCTGTGTCAAGTCGGCTGGCGCAAGCACTTCGGGCTTCGGGCTGAGGCTTGTGAGTGCTGGGTTGGTCCTGAGTGCGGCTTCGAGCGGCGAGGCGGACTCGGGAGGTGTGATCAGAGTAATGTCTAGTTTCAGTTAGTGGTTTGACTTCGGTCGTCGCGTATGCGCCAGGCCGAACATACCAGTAACTCCCATGCGATAGCACCAGTCCAGAGGGTACCAGACCATGGGACGGTTCGCGATGGGGATGAGCGCTTTAGGCAAGTCCTTGGGCGAAGATGTGAAGGTGTTGAGCGAGACTCCAGGTCCGCAGAGGATGAAGGCCTGTAGGCCCGGCGAGGGCTGTGTTGCATGAGGCATTGTGGATTGTGTTGGTGATTGTACGCGATGCTATCGTTGGCGGGCGAACGAGACGGATGGCGACGTATTACAGGTGGGGGTTTCTCCTTCAATTTGTATGTTTCCGGGTCAGATGTTCCTCAAGTGGTTTTGTGTAAGGTGGCTTGTGAAAGTTGGTGCTCTAATGATTGAGTACGACTGAGGGACAGGTGACGAATGACTCTTGCACTCAGGAACAATTTCTGGAGGAACGAAACCCCGCGCGCGCGTTGGCGTTTGCGACTGACGATGATCGCGAAGCCATCTCCATCTAACTTACTCGTCCACACCATTTGACCTTTTGAACTCCATCGGCTTTTATACCAACGGCAAATGCCGGCCACCTTCGAAAGTATCCCTGTCAATTCGTGTGCTTCTACATGGAAAGATCGCATAGATGTACACCCCAATGGCCCATCGTCGCCTTGCGCGTGAACGCAAGCCTCGAAGCAGCAGGTAATTCGACGGCGAAGACCATTCCATTACATCACTGGTGTAGTCAACAACAATCTAAATGCACGCAGGAACGGCAACTTAGACTGCAGGCATATTGAGAGCTTGGCTTGTGTACCGGCAATATGACATCCACCATATCACACACAAGCTGCAGGTGCTCAGCCTTGCCGAAGAGCTGAGCCTCCGCCACCAGCGACCCATGAGGACGTTATAACCTTGCAGAACATGTTATTTCTCACTCTTTACACTTCATCTAGCTGACCAGCATGATGTCCGGACTGGAAGCTGTCGGCGCAGCTGCTGCGATTCTCCAGTTTGTCGACTTCTCCAGCAAGCTGCTCGTCACAGGCTATGATGTTTACAAGTCCCATACAGGGGCAACTACGCAGACCATACACACACAAATCCTATGCACGGAATTGCAGTCGATCTCCGCTCGGCTTAGCTAGGCTCCGGCAGGAAATATCACGCTCAATGACAGAGGACAATCTTTGCGGCGGCTGGCAGACCGGGCGCATGACCTGGCGTGGCATCTGGGACTACTTCTCGACAGTCTGAAGTTGAAAAGAGCAACCTTCAAATCATGGGGCGCCCTCAGACAATCATGGCGGATCTTGCACCAGAAAGATAAGATTGCCGAAATGGCCGCGCAGTTGGAAGAGATCAATCGTTGATGGACACCAATCTGCTGGTGCTATTGAGGCAAGTCGAAATTGATGGCTGTAGCTGCTCCTGCTAACGAGGGTCATCCAATTAGAGATGACACTTCTCTCCTCATTAGACTCGTCAACGATCAGACGCGGCAGACCAAGCACATACGTGATGACAGCATCAATGCAGTCCAGTCGCTCAAGCACAACTTACTCAATATCATGCAGCAGCATCGAGATAGTGCGCTGCAGTGTCACGAAATATCTTTTCGCAAGATTGGCGACCAGTTGACGAATCCGGCGCAACGCTGCACAGCCCAAGAGAAATCCGAGCGCATTCTGGAGAGTCTCTACTGTGAAGAAGCCCACAGTCGTGAGTTTGGGGTTTCCGATGCAGTGAATTGCACCTTTGACTGGGCATTTAATGCGTGGTGCTCTGGCAATTGTCTCGTTTGTGGGTGCAGATGTACCGGAAGCATCGATAGAACATCTGATTACAGGTGTCCTGACCATGTGGGAAGTCTACGGCGTCCCTGCAATGGTTCCGCCAACCATCAAAAGCATCTGCTAAGATGGCTCGAAAACAATACCAGCGAGCCGTTTTTTATCACAGGTAAGCCGGCATCCGGTAAATCAACTTTCATGAAGTTCATAGCCGGTCACGAGCAGACACGCCTGGCTTTGGCATGCTGGGCTGGCGACCAAAAACTTCTCGTGGCGAGATTTCATTTCTGGAGCTCGGGTTCGCTCTTACAGCGATCTCAGGAAGGCCTTCTTCAATGCTTGCTCTATCAGATCTTATCTCAGGCGCCGGAGATGATCCCTATCGCTGTTCCAGGACGATGGCAGACTGCTGGCGGTTCACCGCGCACTACCGAGCCCTGGACTCGTAAGGGAATATCGGATGCATTTTCTGCAATCGTTAACGGCACACCATTGAGATTTAACATCTGCTTCTTTATTGATGGTCTCGACGAATATGGTGGGTCTGATCGAGCAAATGGCGAATCTGACCTGGAGCTGGTATCCCAACTTCAGAAATTGGCCTCGTCGCCTCATATCAAGCTTTGCCTCTCGAGTCGACCTAGAAACGTCTTCCATAATCACCTGGTCAACGACGAATCACGCCACATCATACTGCACAACCACACCGCGAAGGATATAGAACAGTCCGTGCAGTTGCGCATTGGAAGTGTGCGGCAACTGATCGACATTGACCCTTCCGATTTGGAGGAGCTCCAGAGCATGATAGCCAAAAGATCGTCCGGCGTTTTCTTGTGGGTCGTACTTGTTGTCCGGGAACTACTTGATGGTCTCGAGCCGCCGTTCTCGATGCCAGAGATAAAGCAACGACTCCTTTTACTGCCAGTGTCTCTCGATGAATTCTTCCAGAGAATCTTGAATAAGGTCCATCAGCAGTATCGTCGCTTTGCCACGCGAGTTCTTCTTGCGTCGATACGAGGGTATGGCCTAGATCTCGAAACCGTCTACTTTCTTTGGCTACTAGATCAAGGGGCCGTGTACTCCCGCAATACTACTGTGGCCCAAGAACAGCGCTCACGTGTCATACCAGGAAGCTGGCGAGGTGATATGCGTTTGCGAGTCCAGAAGACCTGTGGCGACTTCCTCGATACCATCAGTGATATCACGGCCCCATGGGTCGGACACATTCATCGATCCGTGGCCGACTTTTTGAAGCTACCTGAAGTCCAGCTGCAACTCCTTCACCACGCTGGTTGGCAAGAATCTGACGTCTCACTGGTACCTTGCAGAGCTTTCGTGTCACATTGTGAATGGGGCACCATCACATTCGGGGAGGGACAAGCCTCACTGAAGGCGAGGCTCAACAAGTTTATGTCACATGTCACACGGTACGAGTCCGACAGTGGCAAATCATGCGCCGACCTGATCTACAAACTCAACAGTATATTCTGCTCACGACCACCGGCATCGCAAGAGGGTCGCTCGACTCATTGGATTCGAGCGCTTATCAAACCGTGTAACCCCAATTGGCCAATACCAGAAGCACAAGCTCTGCTCTTCTGCGCTACATTCTATGGTCTTTACATTTTCGTCGAGCAGGCAATTGCGCCTTTGACGCCACAAGTCGCCGCTACCAGATTGAACGATCTTTTGCGAACGCTCGTTTTAGGTTGCTACCATCACGGATTGCACGCTTCCTTGGATCAGACGAAACCTAGCATGTTCGACGCGGTTACGTTTTTCTGCGGCAAAGGTGCCAACCCAAATGCCATCGTTGAAGTAACGACCCCAGTCGACACTGATGATCACAACGACTCTGCCACCCTCACTTGGACAATCTGGGAGCTTTATCTGCAGCAGGGGGGATTAGAGGGAGATCATGCCGACCACTTGTTATTTGCAGGTATGGGTGGCTTTTTGGACAAATGGTGCATGATGGAAAGCCTGATCGAAGGCGGTGCAGATCTGGAATGCAAACTTCCCGTGGGATGTCTGAGCCTGCAGCAAGCGATAGAAAGAAGGCTTGAGAAGGTGTCTAGTGGTTTGTGGCGCACGAGCCCTAGTAAAAGTCTCCACAGAAGGACTAGGCAGGTGAGAGGTGTTCTTTTGAGGCGAGGGTATGTTTGGGTAGAGGCGGATCGCTCGAAGTGACCGCAACATCGAACGTCTTTTCCATCGATCTGTTCTGTTGACCAGATCTCACCGTCCCCTAACAGCCATCCCCACGGCCCCAGTATCAAACAACTCCACTAACCCGCCACCCACACACTCCGCAAGCACACACTCAAACCGCATCCCATAAAACTCCCTCCACCTCTTCGTCTTCCCCGGCAACACCCCTCCCCACTCCCCCCTCTCCCTCTTCAATCGATTCAAAGGATCATTTGGCGTATTTCCTTCCCACTTCTCCCTCAAAATCTCCATCGTAGCCTCTCTATGCCGCGGCGATATAGATTTCAGAATGTGCAGTAAATGCTGCCGCGCCGCGACGAGCAGTTTGAGATAGATCCCTGTGCCTGGGAGTGCGAAGGTCATTTCACGCTCTTTGCCTTTTACCTGGATGGAGGGCCGGTTGGTTCTGGAGGTGAGAGTGTTGCCGCTCCCGCCAGATTCGTGCACGGCGCCGGCGCCGCCTACGGCTGCGAGAGTTCCTGTTGCGGCTCGCGAGCCGGCGGAGGAGACTGTGGCGAGGGAGCTGGAGGAGCCGGGTGGGAGGAAGAGGTCTCCTAGCATCGCTGTGAGAGCGTTGGGAGAAGTGAGGAAACCCGTGTTCACGAGATGTCGCTCTTCGACATCAGACAGCGAGCCCGTGGGCGTAGTAGCAGACGCGCGATGCGCGGACAGCAGAGTGATGTATTTTTCTTTCAAGTCCTCGTCTAGCGCTCCTTCCTCTCTGATGCACTTGATCCAATCTTCAACCAGCACGACCCCGTCTCCCACCGCCGCGCCTCCTCTCCCTCGTCCAGGCACCGTGATCTTCCTGACTTTGCCCTCGGCAACAAGCCTCGCCAATTCCCTTTCAGTGTCCGTACTACTCCTGCTGATCGCATGCAAATGCGCCAGCGTGACGATCGGAGGCAGCGCTTTCCTGAACCGCAGGACTTCGGACGTGCGCTCGCTGCCCATGCCGGCGCCGCGGTCGGGCACGTCGTCGAAGGCGCGGGACTGGATGTGTCGGATTAGGCTGATTACATCTTGGGGAATGTTTTTGCCTGCTGCTAGGGTTGCGACGAGGCCTGTGTCGTCGAGGCGTTCTTCTTTGTCTATGGCGCTTGTTTTGCGGGTGTTGGTCGGTTTGCTGCGCTGTAGGGTTGAGAAGGGGGAGGAGGATTTGCGCCGGAGGAGAGGGTTTGTTGATTTGGGCATTTTTTTTGGAGAGCTGTGTGGTGGTGTATACTTGGGTTTCTGGTTTATGTGGTCATGGGAGACCGAAGAGGATATGTTCTGGTGTTACCTTGCCACGATTAGGCAGAGATCTACTTTGCGATCGGCTCTGCGAGGATGAGGTAATCATTGCAGGGACTGTCAGCCTGCTGGCTATAGTCATGTGAACTCGAACAATTGTGGCATTCAACAATGCTACCGACTGTCGACTCCCTCTGGGAGAGCCAGGAGCGGTTAGCTGTACAACAGATATTAGACTCCAATCCCGCCCTACGCCACCAGGCAGTTCCTTGATTCATCCCAACGCCCCGGAAAATCACGTCTCGCCTTGACCAGGGCCAGCCGCACGTTTTCGGGAGCATGTGAAACCCACAGGCCAGCACTGATGTCATGGGGGCATGTCCGCTGCCAGCAACAAACGCCCAAGTCGCCCAGAACAGCTCGCAGCTCTCCCGCCAGCCTGCATACGCTGATCCCACCAAGACAAGTCCCAGCAGCAGCAGCAGCAGCATTGGCTGAGATTCATACCACAGGTCAGTTGCGCCCACAGCTGCCATGTTCTGCCAGCTGCCCATCTCCAACAACACCACCACCACCGCCATCCTCGCCACGACTCCAGGCGCCGCCTCAGCAATGCAATGACCGATTGGCTGACCCCTCCAAGCTCGCCCACCACTCCTCCTCACAAGTTGCATCTCCTCACGCCGCGTCGCAAGGTCGTACCAATCAACCCGCCCGGCTACGTGAGCCCAGCAATGGCCCTCAACGCCGAACCCGCCGATCCGGCCGTTCGCGAGAGCCAACATCTCGCGCCCAAGAGCTACGCCGACGCCGCCGAAGAGGCTCTGGCGCAAGATGACGACAACGATATTTTCGATGAAGCCACAGTCAAA
Source organism: Cladosporium colombiae (assembly GCA_026122715.1). Classification (NCBI taxonomy): domain Eukaryota; kingdom Fungi; phylum Ascomycota; class Dothideomycetes; order Cladosporiales; family Cladosporiaceae; genus Cladosporium; species Cladosporium colombiae. The sequence continues at coordinate 615,263 of JAKZFA010000015.1, forward strand.
GAGACCCCTCCGCCAAAGAATGCACTCAATCACGAGCCCAGGCCACTCGGCGAGGTGATAGAAGAGGATGAAATGTCGTTGCCACCGAACAGCCCGACGCTGCGCCATGTCGTTGGCAGGATCGAGAAATCTGGAAGCAATGGTGGCAGCAGCGCAAGCTCCATCAAGGGCGCCAACGAGCATCGTCGCAGCGGCTCCAATGCCAGCCATCGCGGTAGCCCAAGCCGTGGCAGCCCGATTGCCATCAAAACCGCCAGCCCGACGCCTCCTCAGGTCGATAAATTCACTGCGCAAGGTCACAATGATCATGACGTGACAAATGGTGTTGCATCAACGGCTCCGGATGTGCCGAGTGGTCTTAGTTATTCTGATGCCGTGAAGGATGTTGAGCCTACGGCGCCACACGTCGATGAACAGAACGGTATGCGATCTGAAAATACGACCAAAGATGTCGACTGGCCTCTGTCATCTGGTGGCAATGCCCAGGATAATCTTAGTTATGCTGGTGCTGTGAAAGAAGTTGAGCCGACCGCCCCACGTGTCGATGAGCAGAATGGTCCTAGACCTGAAGACGAGAAGAAGGAAGTCGAGCCGACTCCTGCAGCTACTAATGGTTCACGTGAAGACATCAGCTATGCTGAAGCTGTGAAGGATGTTGAGCCAACAGCTCCCCATGTAGATGAGCAGAACGGCCCCAGACCAGAAGATGTTGATGCGCCTAAACGGAATGGCCACAGTGATGCCAAGGTCGAAAGTCCAAAAGATAGCAAAACGAAGACCTCTGAACAGAACGGCCACAGTGAGGCCAAGACAAAGACAGAGCCGCGGCCGACCACTCCTACCAAGCAGAAGAAGAATGCGGCGAACGGAGCGGCCCACAACAGTGTCGACACGGGCAAGGACGAAGCGCCTACCAGCTACAGCGGCGTGGGAAGGGACGACGCGCCGCGCTCACCAACTGCAAACAAGCCCCACAAGCGCGTTTCCTCACGCTCGCTCAACAACGCCGCCAAAAAGCAGGCCCAGAAGCAGGCCAACGACGGCGTGATGGATTACCAGCGTGAATGGCAACAGGGTGGTAATTCGAGCTCGCCCGACATGTCTGCTGGCATCGGCATCGTCTTCGAGGAAAAGTATAGGAGCAAGTCTGGACTCAACCTTAGCACCGTCGAGTCTGATGCCGCCCTCGAGAAGGCCAGCCTGTCATCCCGTGCCAACAAGGAGATCACCACTGAGCCCGACGCGACTCCAAGGCATGAGAGGAAGAGCAGTGAGCTCGTTTCTGGACGTCGTGCTGGCGCTGGCTGGGCCAACTCAGCCATTCGATGGGCCCCAGCGAATGTCCCTCTGCAGCGCCGCCTCCAGACCCTGATGGTGCTTGTACACACTCTGTCTATCGCTGGCGGTCTGGCCCTGTTTTTCCTGTTGTGTGCCATCCCTCTTCTCTGGCCAATCCTACTGCCCTACCTAATCTACGTCTTGCTGTCGAGCGCTGCCACTTCCGGCGAGCTCAGCCATCGCTCTGAATGGGCACGAAACAGCCGCATCTGGTCTCTATTCGCATCCTACTATCCTGCGCGCTTGCACCGCACTGTACCTCTTGAGCCCACGCGCAAGTACATCTTCGGCTACCACCCACACGGTATCATCTCACACGGTGCGTTCGCCGCTTTTGCCACTGAAGCGCTGGGCTTCAAACAACTCTTCCCTGGCATCACCAACACACTCCTCACCCTCGATGCCAACTTCCGCGTTCCAATCTACCGTGACTACGCTCTTCGCATGGGCCTTGCGTCCGTGTCTCGGGAAAGTTGCGAGAACATTCTCTCCAAGGGTGGCCGTAACGGCGAAGGAATGGGTCGTGCAATCACCATTGTTGTGGGTGGTGCCCGCGAGTCCCTCGACGCCAGCCCGGGCTCCCTCAAGCTCGTGCTCAAGAAGCGTAAGGGCTTCGTCAAGCTCGCGATCCGACAGGGTGCCGACCTGGTCCCTGTCCTGGCGTTTGGCGAGAACGATCTGTACGAACAATTCGACTCGACCAGCCACCCCTACATCCACAAAGCGCAGCTCCTCGTCAAGAAGTTCATGGGCTTCACTGTGCCCTTGTTCCACGCTCGAGGTATGCTTCGTCTTCACCTCCGTATTACTTCTTTGACTCCTTACTAACAACAATTGCAGGAGTCTTCAACTATGACGTCGGCCTCATGCCCTACCGCCGACCCATCAACGTCGTCGTCGGCCACCCGATTCTCATTCAACAGAACAAGAGCCCCGATCCCGCATACGTCGACAAAATCCACGCGCAGTACACCGAGGAGCTGCTCCGCATCTGGGACGAGTGGAAAGACACTTTCGCAAGGACGAGAGTCAGCGAGCTGGAAATTGTCGAGTGAAGTCGCCCGGCATTCCCGACATACCAAACGGCTTGCGAGCGTTTCTCAATTACGGCTGTCCTCTTTTCCTGATTTCATCGGCCCTCCTCTCTCTGCCTTCTACTTCTTTTCATCTTTTTGGGATCATGGGTCTGGAACAATAATTCCATCGGTCGGTTGGGTATGGCGGTTCATATTGGATTGGACAAACGGACGACCGTTGTGCACACATTCGTATTATGGTACAAAAGGGACAAACGACAAGGTCTCGAGTGGGGCCAGGATTTTGACTCTTTGGAGCGTCGAACGACCGCGCGGTGGCATATTTGGATTTGTGTACAGTAATTTGAGGGAATGGGAATCCCCTCGACTGAGAGATACCTTAACGGCCGTCGACGAAAAGGGGGCCAGGAAATATCGTCTTCTTTTCTGCGAGAGTCTCGCGAGCGTTTTGTGGAATTAAATTTGCACGATCAAAAAAAAAATCCCAGTGGGCGCCTGCGTCGAGAACAAATTAATGATGATTTTTCCCCCTTTGAATCTTCCACTCTCTTATCTGGCTTTTGTCCTCTTTGTTTGTGGTATAATCGTGACAGGTCTGCTGCAGTGGGGCCTCTCGATGGCGCGAGTGATTATCGTTGGTATGTTGGCGAGATGCAACGGCGCTGTGGTGACCGCATGTATGGTGCTGACCTTGACGTGTGTTTATTCCACTGTCTTGTTCGAAACCCAAAAGGACGCGAGACAAGGAGAAGATATCGACACCAGTTTGGTCGACGCCTATTTGCAAGGCACTTGAGAAGGGGGGGAACACCCTACAGAAATCACACGGCAAGATCTCAAGCGGCGCAGATGAAGGGAGGTGCAATGCAAAACTGTATATCTTCCTTGTTTGTCAAGAGTACAAGTACCTACAAATGTGCGAACTGCCGCAACAATTCAATCCCCTCCATCCGTCTAGATATAGTGATTGTATCGCCAAAACCTGGCAGTGAGATCTCTGCAATCTTCCCAGCCTGCAATTGCCCACAAAATGTTCGTTCCGACATCGTCCGTCTCGATTGCTGACATTCGTACTTTGTAACCCCCACGCTACGCACGCATGACGTTTCCGTGAAGAAAGGCTGGACTTATGTAACACTTTGATATCGGGAGGCATTCCCTTCCTGTTGGGCTCGCAACGACCTTGACGTGCTTGGGCTCGGGTATGGTGAACTTTGTTTGCTTGAGATCTGCTGAGAGGGGCTATGAGCGGCTGTATACTGGTCTAGTCTTGTGCCGTCACTCCGGCGCAATGGAGTAATTTTAGCGTGGAAGAACACGGCGGTCCCCAGCAAGGCCTGTAGTGGTCACACGCTCACGTACTTGTTTTTTCTAGCACATGAACATCTTCGTCGTGCTCACATTCAGCCGGCTCCACTTCTTGCCCTGCACAAGCGCCAGCACGAACTGCACCGGCCAGTAGACGTGGTAGAGCCAAAAGGCAGGCCAAGGGTCCCAGAGTTCGAACGTGCCGTCTTTCCAGTACAGCAGGTGGTCTATGAAGGTGTTTGTGCTGGCGAGGACTTCCGAGAAATCTGTGCCCGACCCAGTGAATAGTGATAGAAGAGGCAGCAGGACGAGTTCGGCCAAGTCGTGTCCAACCCAGTAGTACTTCTTCGTTGGGGTGTGAGGGAAGATGGGCTGAGCGGCGTTGCCGTTGGTCAGGCCGTTCTTGCGGCTCTGCTCAATGAGAGCGTCGGGGCTGTCGCCGAGCAGGGTCAGGTATGCGTCGGCCATTTGAGGCGTGTCGTTGAACAAAGCTACAGCTGTGTGGGCACGTGGATTGCATTCGATCGGATGCAGGCGTGGGTTGCGTGTAGGATCATTCAGAGCAGCTTCCGCCTCGTCCTTGTCGACAAGGAAGTCGAAGCTCAGGTGGCCGGTGAAAGACTCGCCACCTGCAGCGGCATACTCTTGAGTGAAACGAAGCATGCTTTGGGAAAGAGCAGACTCGGCTGGCAGAGCTTCATAGTGCATGAGCAGCTCGGCGGATGGACAGGCGACGAATACCTTGACCTCGCCGCGGATGACAAGCGCGTGGGTGCAATACTCGGGACCAGAAATAAATTGCTGCAAGATCCAAGGGCGATCTTCGGAGATGGGCAGGCGGGAGATGTGCGCTTTTGTGGCAGCAGGCGTGTCGAATGGAAGGAGGGTCATGTTGGCGCGGACAGAATCGTCCGTGCCAATATACTTCATGATGTACTTCATGCCAGCGCGTTTGCCCTTGTCGGCGGAAGCCTCGTCGAGCATTTGCAAAGCGGCCGCTTTGGAAGTAATCGTGTGCGTATCCGGCGTAGGAAGGCCAATGCTCCTGGTGTACTCGATGAACGAATGCTTCTCATGCAGCTTCTTGGTCGTCGCAACGTCGAATTGGACAGCCTTGCACTTTGTGACCAGCTCAATCATTTCCTTGGCCTCACCATCCTCAATGGCAGACGCAACACCCGAGCAGGACACCCAGATATCCACATTCTCCTTGCGAATAATATCCAAGATGCTCTGTGTATACTTCGCACTGCTGCCAGCGCCGGGCTTGTCCAATCGATGGAAGGCTTTGAGAGCTTTAGACGTACGCCCACACGACACCGGAAGCATAAGAGGTTCAAAGTCGGCTCCAATGACTGTGTGGCCGGCAGCAAAGAAAGTCCTAGCGAGCGCAAGGCCTTTGGTCATGCCCACACCAGTCACAAGAATGGTCTTGGTCTGTTGGACTGGAGAGCGCGGCGAACGTACGGCACGGCGGTGCTTCTCAGCCCACGACTTCCTCACGAAACCTAGCAAGATGCTGGCGCCCAAGATAAAGGTGTTGAGTGGGAGGAATGCCAGGCTGAGCGCTAAGAGGGCGGCATTCTGGGCCGCGTGAGCCAGAGTGGACGAAGAGGCGTCCAGCATGCTGCTAAGGATGAGAAGGTCGCGTCTGGCGAGACGTGTATACAGCAGGAGAGCACAAGGAAGAAAGATGCATGGAGCGCCGAGAATGGAAGAGCTCACAGTTGGCGGGAAATGCGATGGCAGTTGAGCTCAGGTCAGGCACTGCTAAGGTAGGTAGCACGGCCAATAGTGGCTGCGCAGAGGGAGGTTACGTCATGACGACGAGAAGCACTGATAGGCTGAGTGGATGTGTGATATTGCAGAGCTGCCGCGAAGCGAGCAGACGGCTGTGCGAGTGTTGTTCTCATTGCATGTGTGTGATTGGAGTGGCACGCAGCATATTATAGACAGGCAATGTACGTAAGTAACTGAGAGACAAAGCTTCGGAGGAGCTGCGGCCTCGGACACGCGCTTGTCTTGCTTTGATCTGATTGCCAGCCGGCCAGCGTGACCTTCGAGTCGGTGAAGGAGACTGTGATGAGACTGACGACCATGCCTTCTCTTCTCTCTGAATGTATCTACCCTACACATCTCTCCATCACCGCCAACGCGCTTCAGAGCGCACTCTCAGCGCTAGCAACATGTCGTCCAGGTCCCATCCGCTGCCTTCTCACTTCTCCCATAGCCAGCCATTTCCCAAGCGCCCTCATTCGTCTCTCATGACCAAGTGGTAACAGCTGCACATCTATGACTCCTCGCCAGTGCATCTGGTAATCTCAACTCCGTCCTGTATCCGATGTCAGTCATGTTCTGGGCGGTCTTGCTTTATTATCAGGGACTGGAACATACAGGCTCGCCCGTCGGCTCAAAGCTGTTGACCAGCTCGCTCTGATAAACCAAGTTGGGGTTGCCCTGGGACAGGTGGAGCTGCTCCTGGCCTTGTCTCTTCGCGTACTGCCCAGCAGTCTTGTCCGCGAAGCGCGCATCGGGCCCGGCCTCTGCGTCCGCCTTCTTGATCGCCTCGCGCTTCTCAGCGACGCTGCTTCTCACATATTCGAGGTAGGGTGGGTTGCCTGGCTTGATCACATTGTCTGCTGCCAGAACACTGCCGGGTGTGACGAGCTTGAGCTCTTCGCAAAGTTTCAAGTCGGTCTTGTACGCCGGCTTGTAGTGGTCGAGGAACATGAGGTCAATGTGCTTCAGCGCGCCGCTGTCGTGCAGCCGCTTGATCGAAGCATCACTGGAGCCGATCTCGACCTTGACAATGTCGCTGAGGCCAGCGAGGGACACAAGAGATTGGATCACTGCTCCGAAAACAGGATCACGCTCCAAACTCCAATAGCGCTTACCACCAGCCTTGCGGACAGCATCGCCAAAAAGAAGGCAAGAGTATCCAACGTACCCACCGAGTTCAACCTACCTTGTCGATCAGCCAAAAAAAAAAAAACGCGGCTGCGAGGGATTCTACAAGCTGCTAACCATTGTCTCCGGTTTGACCTCTGCGATCAGGTTGCTCACAATCTTGCCCTTGTCTTCGCCGACATTCATGAGGTATTTCTGGGTGCGACCAAACTCATCCACGGCCGCGAGCACCTTCTCTGGCGAGCCGCGGATCTCATCGATGTTTGGCTTGTCGTAAATGAAGCGAAGGAGCTCGGTCTCGCGACCATCGTCAAAGAACACATCCTCTTGCGTGGCGTACGCCTTGGACTCGTCGAATTGTGACATTGTCAGGTATTGTATTGGAGTGATTTGATTCAGGTGCTGCTTGGGACGGACAAAAGGCTGCTCTGGTTTGTTTCCTGGGCAAGCGACTGACAGAGACGATGCAGTGGACACGACAGCTGCACCAGCGACGTCGCAGTCAACATTTTACGCGATCGGCAATTGACACCACAACGCGCCATACTACGTGCCGCGTGGGCACGTCAACAGCTTGCAGTGCGCCGCAATGCTCGCCTTCGCGCCCTTGGTGAGCGCGAGCCCGCGGTTTGAAAGTCACAAACAGCGGGGCAACTGAGGGGCAATCGAGCACGAACTAGCCAGACGAGCCAGATCACCAGTGCCTGCCCTCCTACGCCATCGGAGGCAGCCCCACCCAGACCCAATCTGTCGCTGCTCTGAGCATCCTCCGCCTCCGCCGTCGAGCAGCGAGGCATTTGTTGCCTAGGCGCCCTGTCATCCTATCGTCATCACTCAGTCGAACTGGCTTAGACCTGCCATAACACGGCGAGTCTATTGCAGAGCACTCCACCAGTGCAGCTTGCCCACTGCACCTAGGGATCCGTGGGAAAATACGCCGAACGACCCCTCCATGCCGTACCTGACCTTGCTTTGCCTCTGGAGCGGCACCGCTCGCCCGCTTGAACCCTGTGCCGAGCGACAATTGTGCCACGCTGCAGGTGTCACGGATCTTCACATGTCTGCTCCGTCAAAACCAAATACTCAAATGTTGACGGATCACCGAGTGGCCAGGAACAGCCTTGGTGTATAATGAAATACATCATGACTTGCCGCTACGCAATGCAAATCACCATCTCACCCCACATTGCCCTGCCTAGGTGGGTCCCAAATCCATTTATTCTGAGCACATCTCATCGCTCGCAACGGCTGCACGGTCCAGCCACGAGATCTGGACTAAACGTCCGCTAGCGCGATCTCACTTCCCTCTGACGTGGGGGTGATCTTGAGGTGGACCGCCCTCCGACTGGTCTGCCATGACAGAAATCGAATGGAAATTTGGGTACGTAAGGTTTGGCTTCAAGATTGCCTTTCAATGGCACCGTCTCGGGACGCAAATCCTGCCAGGTCTGGCAATGAGGCGACGTTTCACACAATCACCACTTCTTATTCTTGTGAGCGTCGGCGAATCAATGGACACTACCCCTGCGGTCGAGCTGCACGTATCCATCACCACGCGGTCACCTGCGCCAGAAACACTGGATACCTGCTTAGGATTTGGTGTGGAACGCCTAGACGTGGCACTAAACCTCTTACCATGCACCTCAACGAACCGAAGGGCACCCACATCAGCCACGGTCTGATCCCTATGCGCGGCATTGGTGGGGTGGCATTTGACGCTGCTACCCGTGCTCATAGTGCTAACGTATTCGATCGTCCATGACATTCCCATAGGGATCATCACCAATCGGCAAAACTCGAGGTAGACCTAGCCGACGTACATGAAGAAGCTCTTCCTTCGTTACAGCTTCAAGAACTTTTTTTTCCCAGCTTCACACTTCTCCTCACTTCTCTCCTATCTTCACCCCAAAACACTTTTCAACACCCCCACACGACACTTTCCACAAGTCTCTCATCATGTCTGATATGTCTGCCAAGGTCGTGGAGACCACCAACGGTTTCCACGTTGAGGGCTACGAGAAGATCGAGTACGACTTCAGCTTCACCGAGAACATCTTTGACAAGAACAACGATGGCCTCGCAAAGCAGTTCACCCGTCTCAACCGCTGCCTGGCGGTCATGGACACCAACATCTTCAACGTCTACGGACAGCAACTGAAGAACTACTTCGACCACTACAACATCGAGCTCAAGGTCCACAAGACCATGATCGGCGAGAAGGCAAAGTCCATCGAGACTCTGCTCAGCATTGTCGACTCGATGACCGAGTTTGGTACGCAGCCTCGAATCTTCCACACACCAATGGCGCGATCCAGCTAACAATCACATCAGGCATTATTCGCAAGGAACCTGTGCTCGTCGTTGGCGGTGGCCTGGTCACCGATGTTACTGGGTAGTTCTACGATTTCACCGCAAACGATGACTTCAAGGCACTCTGGCTAATATGCCCTATTGGTGCTCTTTGCAAAGTCAGGAACCGGGCTAACCATTTCCAGATTTGCATGCGCTGCCTACCGCCGCAACACGAACTTCATCCGCATTCCCACAACCGTCATTGGCCTGATCGACGCTTCCGTCTCCATCAAGGTCGGCGTCAACTACGCCAACTACAAGAACCGTCTCGGTGCATACCACGCCCCAATCCACACTTTCCTTGACTTCGGTTTCCTCCGCACACTTCCCACTGCGCAAATCAGGAACGGTTTCGCAGAGTTGATCAAGATCTCCAGCTGTGCTCACCTTCCCACATTCGATCTTCTCGACAAGTACGCCGAGAAGCTCATCGATACCGCTTTCGGCCACGCCGACGGTGCTGAGCAGGAGGTCAAGGATGCTTCCGACAGGATTAACAGGGCTGGTATCCACGAGATGCTGAAGCTCGAGACCCCCAACCTTCACGAGATCGGTCTCGACCGTGTCATTGCATACGGCCACACGTAAGTACACGCCCACTCTGATTCAAAATCACAACTAACACCTCTCTTACAGCTGGTCCCCTCTCCACGAGCTCACTCCTAGCGTTCCTCTCCGTCACGGCCACGCCATCTCCATCGACATGGCTTACTCTGCCACCCTTGCCAACATCCAGGGTCTGCTTTCCGACGAGGAGATGAAGCGCCTCCACACTCTGTTCTCCCGTTGCGGTCTGTCGATGGACCACCACGACTTCAACGAGGAGATCCTCGACAAGGCCACCCAGGCTATCCTCAAGACCCGTGACGGCAAGCTCCGCGCCGCCGTGCCCAACCCTCTCGGCTCATGCGCATTCATCAATGACATTGGTAAGGAGGAGCTCGCGGCTGCCCTCCGCAAGCACAAGGAGCTCATGAAGGGCTACCCCCGCAATGGTGAGGGTCTTGAGGCTTACGTCGATGCCTCTGACACCGGTTACACCATGAACAACATCTCTGCTGAGCAGAAGATTCAGGCTGCTCTCTCTGAAGAGCTCAAGGCATGCGTTATCAACGACGATGTTGTCGCTGGCTCCCAGAAGGGTGGCCTCGGTGCTAACAACCTCGACGGTGTCACCGGCAGCCCCGACCACGCTAAGGCAAATGCCGCCGGCGCTGAGGTCAACGGCCAGCCCAAGGATGGCCTCAAGAACGGCGTTGCTGGTCTTGTCAACGGCAACGGTCACGTCAATGGCAATGGCCACGTCAACGGCAACGGCACTGTCAACGGCGAGGCCCTCAAGGGCTGCGGTTGCAACTAGATTGTTTCCGCCGCCAGCGTACATGGAGCGTGACGACCACTCAACTCTCTTGGATTGATTTTTTAACAGAAAAAAACCAGATGCATGCTCGCGAGATGACGAAGAGCGAAGAAGATAAAAAAACGGCTGATTATGATAACCCCTTCGATACTCGAATCTTCGAGGATTTAAAAAAAACCTTCTATAGCTAGCCCGCGTTAGGTTTTACTGCGGTACGATGAATGATATGAAGAATTTCCCAAAACCATACACGTGTCTTTTCCACCCTGGATGCATGATCTGTGGCCCTTGGAGCCAGAGCCAACGTGGCCGAGCTTGCGAATACGGCACCTTAAGCTGAATAGTCATGTGCTTCGCTCGCGCAATTGCTCTCATATGTTTTTTGTTTTCGTTTTCGATGCAACACACCCCACGCTCCTCATGCGGGTCTTCGTCACACTGCACATCTCGCGCCCGGAGGGCTTGGAGGCGAAAAGGTCACCTGCATACCATTCCGTCACACGTAGCCTCTCCTCGTCGCAGGCCAAGGAGGCAGACAGAGCCTACGCGGCAAAACGGCTGTCAGGCCGCAAAGATCTTGACTTTGCCGTGTCTGCCTGTCACGAGTCATATTCGGGAGGAGCTACGTCCGTCCGATGCGATCGAAACCAGGTTGACATGAGTTCTTTTGTGATTAGGCTCAATTGGGATCGTTGGTGTGGGTTTTGGTTCGCAGCCTTGCGGTCTGGCTTCAAAGTCCGTACTGCTTCGCCTGCCGCTGGGGGATCAGTACGGAGTTTGAACTTAGACCGCGAGGGGATCTTCTGGTTGCTCGGGCTCGACGTTTTTTGGGTTTTGAGCTAACACTATGAGGCTCAGGGATAGGGCTGTTGCGTTTTATTCTTATTTTTATTTTGTAATGAGTGATAGGTTTCTTGATGTGAGGGTGTCGCTGTTGTACTGCCTCGGTTGGAGATTGTCATTTGTGATACGGAGTCTGAAGATGTTGGGGGACAATCAAGGCTAATCGACTTGGTTCTTTTGGTCGGTTTTTTGCCTTTCTCGCTTGCAATGTATTGCCCGTTTTCTCTGAGACATGGCTTCGTCTGAAGTGAAAGAAATGCCAAAAAAGAAAATGCAGAGTACCTACTGACACACGCGCTCGTACGCTATGCAAAACACAAGTGTGGACAAAATAGAAGATTTGATTGATTGGAACCAACAGCGAGTGAGGAAGTAGCCCAACACGACGACGGGAATGCGGCAGCACCCATACAAAACCCTGAAAGCACCACATCCAGCCATCAGGGGACATCTCGTGTTCCAGCAGCAGCAGCAGCAGGAGCAAAAACTATCTGCGACCATCCCAACTCCAAGCCCTTCCATCATCAACATTAGCCCACCTTCCCTCGGCAACAGCATCCCATCCCATCATGACACCCGCAAGCCTACACGCCGCGCTGCCCACCGCGCACACGACGCCATCGCTGGCGCTGAGAACGGCGAGGTCGAGCAGGTAGCCGCGGCCGATGAGCTCGCGCATGCGGATGACTTGCTCTGAGGGAGCTTCGCCGCGCGAAGCCACGCCTCCGAGAGAGTTGAAGAGGGAGGTGTAGAAGCCGCCGTCCCAGCCGGCGTTCTCGTCGACGTGCTTGACGTATGCTGAGCCGGGGGCGCGGATGGGTTTGGCCGGGGAGGAGATGTCGAGGGCGGCTTTTGTGGCGAGGAGGATGCGGTTTTGCGCGGTGTTGATGGGATGGGGTGAAGCGGCGAGGAGGAGGTCGCGGTTGGATGGCAGGCTGGGGTCGTCTGAGGCGATGAGTAGAGTCGGTTGCTCGCCGGACATGTGGTGCGCGGGGCGGGAAGCGTCGATTGAGTGCAGCAGGCGGTGGGCGGTCATGGTGTAGCGCTCGAGAGGTAGGTAATCGCGGCTGTATTCGTATTCGAGCGGGTGCAAGTCACCACGACGGATCTGCATGGCGATGGTTGGGTGGCCCGAGATCTCAGAGAGAGTCTGCATCTCATGTTTGCGTAGCGTAATGTATTTGGCATCGTCGCCAAAGAGGTGGAAGAGGTCCTCGTAGCCAGTGCGAATCAGACCGTAGATCTGGTGGCCGCGCTCCAGACCGTACCTCGAAGTCGCAAACTCGGCGTGGAAAGAGTGTCCAAAAGTCCACTGAGCGGTGGCAGCCGAGACGACGATGTGCTTTGCGCTGTGAGGACACGGCACGATTTGGGTCTTGGGTGGTGGCGTGCAGCCTTGCGACGGAGGAGGAGTGAAGTAGGACGTGTAGCTTCCGTACGGCCAGCGAGCGTCGTCGATAAAAAAGGCACGGCCTTCTTTTTTCGCAAGTCCATAACTCATCCAGAGAAGGAGAAGTGTCCTGCCGAAGCTGACATCGTCAGTCGCCATCGAGAAAGTCAGACTAGACGGGCAAGTCTGGTTGCTGGTCACTGGCGATGGCGGCAACACTCCGGTCTTCTGTGCTTCAGAGACATCGAGGAAAGCTGGGTCATTGTGGTAGTAGTCACTCTTCTTCCGCCAATCCTTCACTCTGTTCATGCGTGATCTCTGCATGAACGTGCTGCTCAAAGCTTCGGATTTCGTGCAAATGTCCTGATATTGGCCATCGGTAAGAGGGAACGGCGCATCTTGCGGGATCGAAACAGTCCAGCGTTGGGCACCAGTGAAGTCAGAAATCATCAAAGCAGTAGGCTCGGATGCCAAATCATGAGTTGCAGCCTGGACGGCAGGCGGAGTGGAGGTTACAGCCGAGTGGACCAGCATTGAGCAAGACAGGCCCCAGTGAACGAACCAGCCCAGCGCGCACAGCGCAGCGAAACATCTCAAGGCCATGCTCCGCCGTGACCAGGGCTGCGATGTGTTCTCCTTTGTCACGGGCTGAGGTAGGAGGCCTTCCTCGAGTGAGGGGCTTATGAAGCGTTTCTCATTGAGGCTGCTACGAGATGGTAGCACTGGTGAAGAGTGGGTCGAGCCAGCCGACGAGGTGGAAAGGTTGGTGTTTCTGCGGTCCCGCATGTTTTATTTTTATTGTACTGTGATGTGGTGTATTAGAGAGATTCGACTTCCATCCGAGTCAAGCTGGTGTTGGTGATGCTTTGTCGCGACGCTTGAGCAACGTCGATGTCCAACCGAGGAAATAGCAAGCAGAATTCCGAAGCGGTTGTTTGTGTAGTGTGAATGTCCGTTCCCGAGGTCGTCGATTACGCAAAATGTAGTAAAGAAATCCGGGAGTCCAGCTCGATCGAATGCGGAGGGTGGGCGAGAAGGTACAGCTTACGGCATGGAAGCGCGCGAGAAGGTAAGATGCGAGGCCTGGCAGACGCACATGCAGTAAAAAATGAGCTGATAGAGGCTCACGGCATAACGCGACACCCGCAAGCAGGAGCAGCAAAACGAACGAAAAGCAAGTGCTGAAGGGAAGCCTGAGGGAGTAGTAGGGAAGAATAGGCTTTTAGCGCACTTGTCAGAGCCACGAGGAGGGTTTGGAGAGACAAGTCACAAGCGACAGGCGGAGGAAGGGAAGGGTGAGAGAAGAAACGGTCGCCTGTGTCAGCTACTGTACTGTACCCCAGCCCTGGGTTCCACGACAGAGGTGCATGCAGCGCACATCTCGGAGGCTGCACTGCCAAACGGACCTGAGCAAGCGCTTCTCACTGGCCGCTTGCTTGCGGTCCGGCGACAGATCTCTTTGCGTCAGCTAACCTTGGCCACCGAGAGCAACCACTTACGTTGCCGCATTCCCCTATAGTGAGCTCCAGCAGGACTGCGCACGGCAAGCATGGCGGGGCGAACATGCGACGATTTTTCTCAAACACGGGTGGGGTGGAGTATCTGTCCTCCGGGTGCTGCGATGAAACGCTGGAGAGGTCCACGGGGATGCACTAGTGCCGCGCACGCTGCGATGATCACACAGATACGGTGCATGCGCCCGGGGGCTTCGTCTTGTCGTCCCTCCGTTGTCGGTACTCGCTGTCATCCTGCACCATGCTGGAATAAGGACGGAGGCAGTACGGATGAATAATAATGAAGTCCCATATCCATCCTTCGATTTCCACGTGTTGCCATAGACCATCGACGGCAACCCGCGGCCCGCAGCCTTACTTCTAGCCTTGATAGGACGTCCAAGCTGTCGCAGCTTGCGCTTCTCCCAGAAACGAGATCCCGGCGGGCTTGTCATTCGGTAGCAATGCAATATACTTATACAGCGTTTGGCATCTCAAATATGTCTACAAGGGCTTCTAGTGCTTCAATAACCGAGTGACTCAAATTTAGATGTTGAGTATACCCACGTCAAGCATACAGTACTGCGGATAATTGAAAAGGTGGCATGGCTCCAGTTTTTACGATTTGCATATGTTTCGCGCGCGCAATATGAGCGTGACATTAAGCTCACCCTGACACTGACACCGTACGCTGTTCCATTGATATGGTCGAAGTATCTCCTCGTGTGCAAGAGCTGCTCCACTGCAGAGCTTGGAGCCAGGGATCGTTTGAAGTTCAGATACGATGCGCCAAAAGTGCAGGATACAATCACGGAGGCTAGCAATAATTAGGAAGCGTTTGAAATTCAGACATGTTATGAGAGCAAGGCACCATCACAAATGGAGCCCAGATGCTCCATGAGAGTAGACCTACCTCCGGAGGTACTATCACGGAGACTTATCACCTGTACATTGTGCCCACGTCATACAACCACCAAACACCCGAAGACATGAACATATGCCCAAGTGAAGAAGGAATAGCAGAATCAACCCACCACCGCCTTTAAGGAACCTGACAGCTACACGTGAGTAAAGCAAAGTAAGGCCACCCTAGAAAGAACAATTCGTTCCGTTCATTTTACTTAAAAAATATCAAGGTATCAAAGGGTATTCCTTTCTCATCTCCCATTATTAAAACGCGCCGACGATGACGACAACAACAACAAACATCATCACCAACTGCCACCACCACATAGCCACCTCGTAGAACGAAAAGAAACAAGAACTTCTACATAATCTTACACGCTTTGCCTACCCAGTCTAACAACCCAAAGCCAACCCGATCTTATATCACGCCTTTTTTCCCTCCCACATGGTAGCACGCACGTATGCGTGTAGTCCGAAAAGCAGTCTTCACCCGCTAATACTCCTAAACAATTGAAAAAAGGAAATGTATAACAAGAATGTGGCGAGGTCCGGTCTGAGGAACCTGCCGGTAATAAAGATCGTGTTGGGTAAAAGAGAGAGCGTGGGAAGAAGAGAATGTTAAAGAAATGGAACGAAATCGTTCAAAGAAACAAGGGTAATTGACGAGTGAGGGCGTGTTCATGCTGGCCATGATCATGCTCATGCTCGTGACCTCATGATAAGACAAATCGTCGTGCGGCAAAAACAGCGACGCATCACTCCATCTGTTGCGCACCAGTCTCAACCGGCCTCTCGACATTAATCGGCGGGCTCAGGCTCAGCCTTTCCATGACGGTGTCTCTCTTGGCACGAAGACTGCCACGCTCGCCGCGAACCATGTGGCCGCTCTCGACTTTGTCCGCGATCATCTGGTCGAGGAGAGCGGTCATCTCGTCGACGCTGCGGCGACGCGTAGCCCCGTGGAGCCTGGCGGCCGCGGCAGTGGCTTTCATGTGCGCTGGGTCACTGGTGAGTGGAGGATCGTGGCTGCGGCTGGGTGATAGCAGAGCAACTGGGGAGAGGGCCTTGTTGCGTTGGCTGCTGGTGTTAGAGTGGTGGGAATTCGAAGATGCGCTTCTGTAATGGACGTTGCGCGTTGCAGGGCGAGGCGCTAATTGTGGGAGGAAATGATCGTCGACGGCGCGATCCATGAGTGCAGGCTTGAGAGGGGACACAGGAGTGGTCTGGGTGGAGGCGTGGATGGTGGTGACGCTCTTCTCGGTGGTTCCGAGATTTTCGCGCTTTCGTGCGGCGCTGCGGAGAGCCTGTACCATTCGTGTCTGGTCGTCAAGCTTCGCACGCAGCTCATCAATTTCGCGATCCTTTTCGCGGACGAGTGATTCTGTGTCATGGTATTCGGCAACACCACTGGCATTATTGGAAAAGTTCATGCTTGCGCGCGGTTGTGAACTGTGCCGTGCCTGGATAAGCCGCTTCTCCAGCGTAGCGATATAGCGGTTCTTGTCGGCCAGATCTGCTTGTAGCATGCCGTTTTGCCTTATGAGACTAGCTTCACCGTCGCCACGAGGGCCTGCTGAATCGTCTTCGTACTCAGATTCCTCCGCAAGCTGAGATGGCTGGATGGCGGGGAGGACGCCCGTTGTGATCGAGCCCGTTGAGAACTTTCGCTGGAGACTGTGCTCGTCCATATTGGGCACCTCAAGCGTGGCCGTACTGTTTCGAGGACTGTCTCGATAGCTACCAGGCCGGCTGTCGCGTCGGCTGTTGATGCTATCGCGGCTTCGCAAGCTCACTGGCCGTCCGAACTCTGATTGACTGGCATGGCTGTACGAGCTCATTCGGTGTATCGGCATACTGGCGCTTGAGAAACGACCAGAATTGACTCCCAGAGATTTTGAAGAAAGGATCAAGCGGTTGAGATGCCCGATTCGCTCCTTAAGCGCAGTGCGTGCGAGTTGCATCTCCAACATTTGCTCTTCGTGTCTCGTCCGCTCTTGTCGCTCCAGCTCAGCCTCTTTCTTGCGGTCCATTCTTAGCTCATCTTCTTCTTCGGCTTCCGCTTTGGCCTTGCTCTGTGCATCAAGTTGGGCTCGCAGCTCCTGAATCTCAAGCCTATATCTGTCGAGCAGTGCCCGACTGTTTGGGTCCCCACTTGTGTTCGATTCGTTCTTCTTCGCATGGCTGACAATATTGTTCTTGGCTCGGCTTGCAAACTTCAGCGTGTTGAGAGTCTCGGCGGTGTGTGCGCTAGTCGAAGCTGCGCTTGTCGTCGCTGAAGACAGTTGGATTGTGCAGAGAATCGACACGAGCGAGTCGCCAGAAAGCGCAGGTTGTAGTAGCCTTGTGAGCTTACTGTCTCGGTAAGGCAGATGCTTCAGGCTCTTTTCCTTGTCCGCGGGCTTGGCACCGTCCTCCTTGTCTTCATCACCCGTCAAGCGAGCAATGACTGTTCCAAGTGTCAGCAACGACTTGTTGATGTGTGCACCTTCGGTTCTGCGTTCTTTGTTCAATGCTGCCTTTTCGGAACCCGCTAGATCGATTAGTGATAAAGTCGAGACGAGCACTCCCCCTGGCAGAATGCTATTTTGTCGTCGCGCATCTGCGCCGCCCAGGCCTCCTATACGCTCTCTGGATTCGACCACGATCTGAACGACAGCATGTGATCGCGAAGATCGCGCGTTGAATTGAGTACTGCCAACCCTTCGCGCTTGATCACCTCTTGAGATAACACGCAGCAGCTGGTTCGGTGATTGCACGATTTCCTCCTTCAGAGGAGACGCATAGACTCCTCGTTTGCTGTCTTCGCGCAGTTTGATTTCTTCTTGCTGTGTTCCGGGAGTGCTTTGGTTGAGCAAGTCGAAAATCTTTTCGTTGTAGATTTCCAGGTAGCTCACTCGTAGCAGAAACTCTCGTTCGGGATTTTCGCGGATGTATGAGAAGATGTCGGTGATGGCCAGCGGAATGGTACCAGGCTGATTCGCTGTGCCTTGCATGGAGAAGGTTTTGCCCGTGCCGGTCATACCGTAGGCGAACACTGTGCCGTTGTAGCCTTCCATGACTCGACGTACAAGTCGTTTTGCTGCATTGTCGTAAACTCGAGCGTTGCCGTCGTGTGGTGAAAAAACATTGTCTAGATGGGTTAGCAGACTTCTCACTAAATCGGTAGAATCTACACGTACCATAAACATGATCGCCACCTTCTCTTCCGCGATATGAGATGAGCGATCGTCTGCCGTCTACCATCCATTCCCCGTCTTCAGAATCCGGGTCGCCACCTCCACCCGTATCAGGCCTTACACGGACACTCACGATCACATTGCCTTTCCCATTGTCTTTCGCTGTTTCGGAGCTTCGTTTGCTGTCCATGCTCTTCTTGCGGCCACGCACGCCCAGTTCCGTCTCATGGTCTTCGAAGATGGTATCATCTGTGTTATATGATTCATCGACAGAGGAGTCTCTGCTTTGAGGAGGTGAAGGTAGGCTCAAGAAGCCATCGGATCCCCGCGGGCCTGCCGCGCTCGAGATGAAACTATTCTCGCCAGAGCCATTGAGCAGACTCGGAGCAACTGGCTGGGAAGAAGCTGCACCGGCAGATGCGCGGATTCTCAGACCATAACCTGAACCCCGCGATGGCGTTTTTGGTTTTCTCGCGCTGGCTTCTGTACTGCTTCTCCCTTCTGTCTTTTGCTTTTTGTTCGCGGATTGTGCAGCGCCGTGTAGATCCGTATATGACTCTGAAGTCGAGAGAGGACTGGGGGGTAGACTTGAGATGCGAGGCGTACTTTTCGGCGGCAGAGGAAATGCGCCAATGCTGGAGACTTTTCGCAGACCGGGCAACGACGATCGAGGTGCTTGCGAAGAAACTGGAGATTTAGGCGTAGGAGTCGCAAAGGTTGTGCTCAACGTGGGCACAGCTGAGGCAGATTGTGCTTTGCCTGATTTTGGTGTTGGTAATGCGGATGCGGTGACGGATCGCGCTTTCTTGGGCGTTGGCAAGGTGGTGCTCGGTGTCCGTGGGCGGTCCTCCGGCGCATCTGGGATGTTGGGCAGTCGAGTCTTCGCGACAGGCAGAGATGGTAGAGGCTTCGAAGGAGGGGCCATTGGCGGGCGTGAGGGTCGATAGACGGTCGAAGTCATGGTTGCCGTCACTGTCATACTGTCTGTGACAGTGCCTGGGTCCGCGGTAGAACGGCCGGTCGGCGGAGTTTCAGTGGGTGGTACGGACAGTAGGGCTGCGGGAGCTTGCAGGGCGTCGTGATGGTCGTTGTCGTGGTCGCTGGCAGCCAGCGTCGATTCAGGTGGTAGAGCTCTCGTTGTCCATTACTTGCAAAGCGTTCGCACACACGACCTGCAGCACACCGCGCCCTCACTACTTTGGCAGGGTGCGCGGACGTCCAGGGTCGGTGGGCGTTGGATATGCGGGAATGTCTCAGATGCAGACGCTGGTGACACGACTCGGGGGAGAGCTCACTGGGTATGGGCTTATTGCTGCAGTCCGCTTTTCGACGGCGCCAGGAGCTGGCGGCAGTCAGTGCACCTACGGGGGACGCACGCAGGAACAGGCGGCTCGTTCGGCGGGCGTGCGAAGGCCCAAAGTGACGGTGTTGTGAGGTGGTCAGTGGGCAGTGGGCAGTGGGCAGTGGGCAGTGGGCAGTGGGCAGTGGGCAGGCTGTGGGCAACCAGTGGAATTGATGATGAAATTGACGAGACGGGCGCCGCTGGCTAATGAGAGACAGCAACCGCAACGGGCGCAAAAGCCTATCGCCTTTCTTCAACCAGAGCCACGGCGCGAGTCTCGCTCAGTACCACTACTATCGTGCGGCGTCGACGCCGTCTCCTCGCTGTCCCCTCTCCAGCTTCTTCACGTCCGCAGGCTCTGGCGGGTCGTCTGGTGTGATGGAGGCGCTATTCGCGGGCCCTAACCCAGCCAGGGGGATACGGCTCGAAGGCTATCTGGCGGTTAAGGTTCCTGTGGACGGCATTGAGAAAACAAGCTCGTAGGATCTCTGCCGCAGTTCGCTCGGGCGAAGACACCGGAAAAAAAAAATAGAAGATAACAACAGATTGTCCCTATATTGCTCGCCGGCGACGCCGGTGTTAACATGCAATGCTCTGCACGCCGGTCACGCGTCCGCTACATGCCTAGAACGAGCACAACAATAACACTGCACGCCTGGCGCCGATCTGCACAAGGCCCCCCAGTCAGTCTTATGAGGGTTCACTGGCTGAAAGCAAAAGGCTCCCACGCGCGATACAGAGTTGCCGCTGGGCATGTCTGCCCAATCAAGAGCCGCA
Source organism: Cladosporium colombiae (assembly GCA_026122715.1). Taxonomy (NCBI): domain Eukaryota; kingdom Fungi; phylum Ascomycota; class Dothideomycetes; order Cladosporiales; family Cladosporiaceae; genus Cladosporium; species Cladosporium colombiae. Next base: position 635,492 of record JAKZFA010000015.1, read on the forward strand.
ATTCTCCGAAAGCGTCCTGTGTCGTTGGACCCACGACGCCATGTCATTATACTCCCATCGACACATGAGCCGCAATAGTGTGACGGAGTGCTAGTTCTGCGAGCCTGCCCCCTGAGAGGTGTTGATCGAAGCAGGAATGAGAGCGTGGGGTGGAAGTAGGTTCTTGACTTCCTCCTTTTTATCACAGCGCTGGATAGGGTCAACCCCTTAGCAGGTGGCAGGGTCTCTTGCTAGCCTCTTCACCAGTAACCGTGCTTGGAGTACGCGGCAGAACATCGTCGTTGATAGCAACAGGCTGTGTGCCCTGTTGCCCATGCACCCTTGCTGCCGATTAGCGGTTGGAGATGCTGGTCATGAAGATCAGCCTCCCCCAATCGGCTGCGCACAATGTTCGGGTGTTCGAAGATACACATGGACCGCACGAGGCGATATTTAATAACATTGCTTGGCCATCATCTCGACTAACCGGTCTCGCAAAATAAATTAATCATGTGATTCCAAAACGACGCGGTACAGTAGCCCGCATGCAAGTTTCAAACAAGCCTGCGTATAGCTGTTGTTGATATTAACGAGGGTAAAAGACACTCCACTCTGCCCCGAAGCACATCAATCCTCCGGCTCTGGCTCGTTGTTTACTACTGCTGTGCCTAAGCATACACCCTTGTTTCCCACGCGAGCCACGTTTCAACCACGAGTCCGTTGTACGTGTAGTCGCTGATCCCTCATCTGTGTACTCAACGAAGTGGAATACGTACTATCCCACTGCAAGTATGTCGTGCGTCTCTCCACTGATGTGCGAAACGGTGTAGATTTGCACGATTCGCACTTTTCGGAGGGAGTGGCCGAAGATGAGATTTTTGCTGTCCGATTAAGGTCTCATGAGCGGTAGTTCATGGCTGACGGCATCTGACAGTATTAACAATTGTGGAATAGTCATCCGGACTGGAAGGGCCATCCCTTCGTTTCCTCGTGGTCTTACGGTTACAACTGATGCGTCGATGCCCTCTTCCCCTCCCACCTGGCTAGAGCATAGATGTGGTCTACCCTCCGTACATCAACAGCAAGCTCACAGGTGTCCGAATTTCGCCGTCGTCGAAGTTGATGGTCTTCGACGCGTGTCGCAGATCGAGGCGTGGTGTGCCATACGTTCGGACCAGGATGATATCCATACCAACGTACCCGACCACCTCCTGACGCGAGACAACCATCACACTACGTCCTATGTCCACATAGTAAAGAGCTTGTTCGAATAAAAATAACGCATACATGTATACATGCCGCAACATCGGCAGAGACAAAAGTTTGGCAGGCTTTGCAGAACCCCAACACTAACCCTTGACCACTACGATATATCCTTGACATCATGTCAATCGAGCTGCAAGTCTTAGCAGATGGACTGTCCAGTCGAATCTGTGGTATGGGTACGAAATCAAGACAGATCTTGGTTGTTGCACCACGCATAACAAGGCTATGTGAGCCATCGTAGTGGATTTCTGGTATTGATATCTATCAACCATTTCCCTTCTCTAGCAATTATTCACCACACACGAGAAACTTGTCAGAGCAGGAATATGGCCAGCAAAACATACAAGACGACTCAGTTTGCAGCCCCACATGCTGACCCTCCTTCCAATCTATGCGTAATGCGGCCACGGAAAATCAAAATGTGCAAAATGGGTGAGTGACATCAACATCGCCCGGCCATCTCACACCAGCTAGTCTCATACGGTCGCCACGAATGAGCTTCTGCACAAAAATCTCCATGGTTACTAGGCCGGATCTCACCTCAGAGACCAGGTTGCTAGTAGGTCGAACTCAGGACTGAGAATTGGCTACGCCTGCCACCGGAATATGGTCAATGGAGCGACCGGAGCTGTACGCGAACTCATCCATAAGCAAAGAACAGTCTATCAAGGACTTCGTCTACCAGCACAGCTATTATCCTATTCCCCCAGATTTATCATACACAATACATCTAGCATGCAGCATCCCAACAGGCCAAGTCCAAAGACCCTCAAAGCCAGTCCCTTTCGACCTTGCTGTCCGTGCAGACAACCTCTCGATCTGCCCCGAACCAAAGCCCTTCAGCCACCACAAATCATCCAGAGGGATCGTCAGCACAAGCCAGTGCGCGTATATCGCCGATGCCAGACCATCGTGGTGTGCCAGAAGCTCGATGAAATCGGGTGGAACCCATATCGGCCAGATGAACACCGCCCGGAAGAGGTTGACGACGGGATACGCCAGGATGTAGTCCACGACGCGTTCGAGCGCCGTGATCGCAGAAGTGTAGATGGTCGCATCTGCTGCGTCGCCACCGCCGTACCGGCAATGCGAATCGACGGCGCTTTTCAACCAAGCCATTGCCCCCGGCCACGAACGCTGAATCTCCTCCATCAGCGGCATCGACGATGCCCACCGATCTCCAGCCCGAATTACCCTCTCCGGCAAATCGTCAACATCAGGAATCCCAGGCTGAGGATAAGGAATCAGTTTCGAGGCGGCGCTCACCCCCCCATAGATACTCGCACCGATCACCCGCCAACCACGCAGATGGCACGCCCAATCCTGCAACGGAAACTCTCCCCCATCGTCGCCACCCGCCAAAGCCAAACCGCAAGGAATCAAGACCATCGCGCAGGCGAGCACAACGTCTGCCTCGCGCTCCCCGACAGTAGCCAGAGATCGCCGCAGCAGTTTCACAGAGCGGTAGTAATGGCGTTCAGCGGTCGCGCGGAGCTCGCTCCTCCTCGAAGTCGAAGTAGGCGAAGCGCAAAGGCAGAAAGCGCTGAACGCCATCAGAGCATGGGATACCACGGCGCTGCTGAACGCAATGGCAGGGACAGATTCGGCCCACATGCGCGTGTGAGCGGGATCGGTGCTGGAGGCTGTGATTGTTTTACTTGCGTGGGCGAGGTAGTATTGCCAGAGGAGGGCGTCCGGAGTTGAAGTGTGAAAGGGTGTGTTCGTGATCGGCGTTGTGCTTTTGGTTGGCGATGGCGACCTAGTTGATGATAATGAGGGTGCCTCGTCGAGGACTGGCAGTGATGCGGCGTATTGGCACCGTAGACCTCGCGTCGAGCAGACCCGGCAATGCGGTAAGGATTCATCGCACTGCGAAGGAGACAATTAGCTTACGTGCGAAACATCTTCCCTCCCGAGTACTTGGAAGGAGGAGGAGGAGGAGGAGGAGAGATGCTGACATAACCTACCTTGACCCTTCGCATCTTGCAAGTCACACACCCCTTCTTCGACTTCGTATGCCTCCGTTTCTGCCGTGAAGCCTGCGGCGGCGAACGATCATCGCGTGTTTCAATCATCGGAGGATATCCCAGCCAGCTCTGTCGTCGTTCTCGTTATCCGATCGCCTCGCTCCCGTCCTCAAAGCGAAGTGATCACCGCATGCATTTCCAATCGAAGCAGAAAGCCATATATATCTATCCCATTCAACGCATGGGCAATGACGCATAACTCTCCACGGAGTACGGACAGGCCGAGAGGAAAGCAGTGAGCTGACTGTATGGCGTTCTTGGCGGTGGCTTGCAGTCGGAGATACTAGTAGTCTAGTCTACCTGCCTTTCTCTCCAGCTGACATGCATGAATGCATTGAGAGCGGCAGGGCATCACGCGGAGATTTGGAATTGATGGCCAAATGTGCAGCCGAATGCTTTGACAATCCACCTATCGATCACTCCACAAGGTCTCTTTCGGAACCCCGTCAATTGCAAATCAGACGTCGTCGTGATCAGCACAGCCCTGCACAGCCATGTTGGGTTGACTTGGACTAGACCATCGCAACACCGACGGGGCATGTACGATCCCAGCCATCAACGCGCCAATTATGTGCACAAGGCTCGACAGTGCACAAGTAAGTATGCCAATGGCAAGCAAGAGACTCACACGTAACCCAAGCCGATACGCAGCCCGACGATGACCAATCCGCAAGGCTGACATGCACCGCCGCCATTGTCTCGACGATTGTTGACGGCCCTCATCCCCCCGGAGCACGTGTATGTTCTGCCTGCAGGGAGGCCACGCCATGGCATGCACGATCGCTAAGAGAACAGGGACGTGAAAAGAAACATCAGCCAATAACCGCAGACACAGACGGGGGGGCAAACCTACGAGTGCGTACGTACTCATAATGTAGCCTCTAGAAGCAACGACTCATCATTCGGTCATCGTACAGAAACCCCCCAATGCCAAACCTCCCTCCCATCAGACCTCACATCAATTCGCCCCCCAAAAAAAAGTATATCTCTCCCTGTCCCAAAGGATTTCCAAAAAAACAATATCATTATCGATTAATAATTATGTTCCAACAGAATAGTTGAATGGGAAGAAAAGGGTAGTAGTCTATCGACAAGAAAGTAGAATGGTTCCCACCACGAACCAGACCATACGAAAAACCCACAGCAGATCAGATCATCGTTTTTCTCGCTCCGTCGTCCTCCTTGTCCAGTGTATCCGCCCATATCCATCCCAATCCAGATTTTTGTGCGTGTTGTTGCATCGTTTCGTAGTGGTCGAGTGAGGTTCGCGAAATCGACGCGGTGAGATAAGATTGAACGGTTGAAAGCTGTCGCCAGAAGAGGGACGCGAGCCGAGTGAAAGCGAGAGAAACAGAGAGTGAAGAAACAACGAGAACAACAAGAATAAAGAAACAAGCAAGACGTGCAGATACCGTCTAGAAAGCCGCTTCTCCTTCCCTGTTGAATTTTGGTGTGGAAATGGAGGAAGAAAAAACAACCAATCTACAATCGAAAACAGAACAATCCACAATCCACAGCAATCCGTCGATAAAACTCCCCAATCAAACAATCCTTTCAGTGTCCAGGGAGTTCCTTTTTGCTCTCTCTCTCTCTCTCTCTCTCTCTCTCCCTCTCTCTCGCTCTCTCTAATCGAGCTGTCTCTCGGCCGCTCCACTGCTTGTCAAAGCACTCTCATTTCCTTACTCGACATTTTGGTACAAGTCGCCCAGCGGCTCTTCCTTAGGCTGCTCCTTCTTGCTGCGGCCCCACTTCCATTTCCTCTCGCTGCGCTTCTTCGCCATCTCGCTCCAGCCCTGGTCCTCATCTTCCTCAGGCTCAACTGCGCGGGAGACGATCCTGGGAGCGCCCTTGGGCTTGTCGATGACGCGGATAGTACCATTCCTTGCTTGCTCCCCGGGCTGTTGCTGTTGAGGATTTGTGAAAGCTTGCAGTGTCAGTGAGGAGGTCATGCTCTGCGAGCGGCCGCCGGACATCATGGCACTGTCGGGGTTCATGGTGGACACGGGACGGTAGCGAGAGGGCATACCAATATTGCTTCGCTCGCTGGGGGCGATTGAAGGGGTGTAGCCGGCGCCGGGCCCGGCTTGGAGGTTGTGCACGGAAGGAGCGTACTGTTGGAAGCTTGAGCCCGGACGGGCGCCTTGCTGGGGAGGTTGGCCCCAGGTCGAAGGTGGTCCCATCATGGTCATTGAGCGACCTCCGTTTGGTGCCTGGCTTGCCATGGAGATGGGACGACTTGGGGTGGGCGACAGGAAGCCGTTACCAGGCATCTGCGGGACCATAGGTGCTTGGCCCATGTTCTGCTGCTGCATTGCCATCATGTTTTGCATGAACTGCATCTGCATCTGCATGAATTGTTGCATTTGCTGGTTCGAGTCCTGGCTTGGCATCATCTGCGGCGGCATCTGAGGCATGGGCGGCATGGGCGGCATGCCTTGACCGCCATAGATTGACGGGGGAGGAATGTTGCCCATCGACATCGTGCGAGGCATTTGCATTGGCATGTTGGATGGCAGAGGCGCTGTTGTTCCATATGCGGCAGACGGGGTTGCTCGGCGTGCAGCTTTGGCGCGTTCCTCTCCTGCGATGACACCCACCAGTCCGCCAGGGTGACCACCTGGAGTGCCCATAGGGTGACCCATGGGCGAAGCGGCAGGGCTGCCACCGTAGACTGATCCACCTCCACCTCCACCGAAAGCCAGAGACTCGCGGTTGGCAGGATTGACCAGGCCGGCACCAAAGTAGGGATCCTGAGGGAGTCGACGTGCAAAGGCTGGCAAGTTGCCCTGTCCGCCGCCTCCTCCAACTACAGAACCAGCGACTGACGCTCTTTGTGAGTAATCCCCTCCGCCAAGTTGCGTAGGTGGCCTCGAACCGCTAGGGAAGCCGTGTGCTTGCAGGATACCGAGAGGAACTTCGTCATCGTCGTCGTCGCTCTGCTTCCCTCTGATTGCATCGGGTGGTGGTGGGCCACCAATGCCACCGAGGTAAAATCCAGAGTTGCCAGAAGCGCTCTGTGGAGCCCTGTCCATGCCAGGTCTGTTTGCAGGGAGATCTGAGGGTCCACCACCAGTCACCTTCTTCATCTGTTGCCTGTATACTGACATGTTCGCCTCTTGTTTCCGCCTCTGTTGAATGGCTTGCTTCGCTCGCTCTTCCTCATCATCGTCATCATATTCGTCACCAGATCCGGATTCGTCCTCGCTAGGCTCCGCGCTCTTATCGCCGTACTTTTGCAGTATCTCAAACTGCGCCTTGGTCATCTTCTTGGGTGTGCCAGTCTCTGTGTGCTGCTGCGCATATTCACTGGGGCGGAGAGCTCTACTAGGTGGACCAACAGGGGATGTCTCGTCGAACAGAGGCTCGTCTCGAGGTGCAAATCGTGTGGCCTTGGGTGTTGCATTTTGAGAGTCATTCAACCAATCGCCTCCTTCTGACTTCTGATGGCTGTTAGCCCGAGCTCTGCTAGTGTTCGAAGGGCCGGCCTGTGCTTGTGGTTGACGGACGGTCGAAGAGGAGGATGTGGTAGGTGCTGTGTGATTTGATTGTGACGATCTGGGCGCTTTGGACGCGTCCTTCTTCCCCCATCGGTCACCATCGTCGAGATGAGTCTGTCTGCTGGTGTAAGCTGGCTCCTTGTTGGCGCCAGTGACGAATTCGCGTTGGCTGTTGTGGCTCTCGAAAGATAGACGCTCGGGGCCCGGCGAAGCCATTTGCTCAGAAACTGGTGCGTAGCCCTGTCTCGACGCACCGCCTAAGAAAGCGGGCGAAACGGCTGGAATACCGGGGCCATGCTCCAACACAGGGGAGTTGAAAGCAGAGCCTGCCATCAGACCATCATTTGATCTCCGTCCTTCCAATGAGTATGGCGAAGCAGTGTTGTCTCGCATCTTTCTCATCTCGTTCGGCGATGGCAATGCCCCTTGTCGAGAGTATGATCTGGGCGGGTACGTTGGCTTGGAGTCAGTTTCGCCATGAGTAGACGGTCTGGCCGTTTGGTGGTCCGCGCGTGTGGTCTGGCTGAATCCACCAAGAAGAGCGGGCGGTGTTGGTGATCCCCGGCTGGCACGACGGTCCTTGAACTGGTCAAACATGTCACCAAAGCCATCGTCGCCAAAGTCGGTCGGGGGTAGGTCTATGGGTGCCAGCCGCGAATCCTGTTTTGTAGGCACCGCTGTGCTTGCAGAGCTGCTTGTGGTCATTGCTCGGTCTCTCGCTGGGCTGGCAAGGCCTGCAGTGCGATCCACTGTGGGCACTGGAGGCGCTTCGTCGAGTCTAGGAGGTGGTGTTTTGCCCTTCAAGCCAAAGGAGAGAGCCCTACTCGCTCGCGAGGTGAAGGACGGAGGCTGCGGCAACTGTTGTGTTGCTAGCGATGGGTTAGAGGATGAGAACATGGGCGCAGTAGCTCGCTTCGTAGGGAACAAGTCTTCTTCTTCGGGCTCGCGCTCGGGTTCTAGCGAAGAAGGCAGAGTTGATGTCGAGCTGTATCGGGCGGAAGCACCAGAAGAATCGTAGTGTCCACTTGAACCTGAATTGGTCGTACCGCGACTTCCCCTTTGGTTTATCAGCCGTGGATTCTTGAGCGGTTCTCCTTGTGCCCGGTCGTACCTGTTTTGTCCAGAAAGAATGTCCTCAGCAGACTTGCCGCGGAGCTGCTGCAGCGGCGATTCGAATGGTCGTACCGGTTGTGATCTCGGGGCCGAATTCAGTTTCCTTTCGGCGCCATCCACGGTGTTCTGGCCGCGCTTGTCCGCCCTCTCGATGACTCTGAAGGTCGATGATGCTGTGGGATCGGGGCTTTCTGCTGGAGAAGCGAAGTCGAGAGCGTTGCCGACAGATCTGCGGCGGCCGAAAGGGTTCTTGAAGGCAGATTTGGGCATATAGCCGGTATTTGGGGTGTGTTGGTCGGGAGTGTGCGAATGACTGCGACGAGCGCTGGGACTGGAGGCCGGTAGACTACTGGCACATGGAAGGTAGCGGCAGTGACGCTGGAAGGCGTGTGTATGTACAAAGAAGGCGTCGCGGCAGGCGTGTGTATATCAGACGTCTCACGTGAAGGGCGGGCAAAAAAGACGGTGCCTGGCTAGTAGTGATCCCGTAATACGAGCGAGGGTGGAGTGAGGACTGAGTAGTGCTGCGACTACCGTGCGGCGAGCGATTGATGTCAGCGGCGGGTTGGTGTTGGGCACACGCGGGTGCAGCAATGTAGTCGGTATTATTAGAAGAGTATGCGACGAGATGGTAGCGAGCGGAGGCCGAGCTGAGGCCAATAGTGCTGGAGTGGTGGGCAAGACGGGGATGTGCGGCGGAGGTGTCGTGTAGGTGTCGACGGGATGAATTAGAAAGTGTACTGGCTGGCTGCCTCTGCTTCGATCAAGCTTCTCCCAAAGCGCAAGCAGTCCAGGCGTCTCCGGGTCCACCTGAACCCAACTAGCGCCCAGCTCCACAGAAAAGGAGATGGCAGGATATTGAGAGCGCCACCCAGCTGCTGAGCCGCAGGTGTGAACAACGATATTGTGGAACAAGACCGCGGTGACGATGCGCACGGCGGTTCGGCGCAGACGAGGGCAGATCGGGAATCGACGGCGACGGTGGTACCCAATGCCGCAGAGATATCAAATGGTTGTCGTGGGTGGCTGTTGTTGTTACCGCCCTTGGGGATCACCAACGTCTGGCGCACTTGACTTTTGCGGACCGGCTTCTGCTGAGGCGATATATTAGGCAGGCGGCGCACGAGCACTCTCATCACTCGCATTCGGAGATTCGAGCATGCGCTGCTTCTAGTGGCCATGCGCAATCGTAACAGTGCGTGATGAGCGATGAGCGACGGACGATCAGAGACTGCAGCCCCGTCTACTTGCCTACTTGCAGCCAGCAACGCTCTTTCCTCGCGCTCGCTGGCTGTCGGTCTCCAGTGTCTCTCTGTCTTGCTCCCTCGATCTCTGCAACTATGAACGACGCGCGCCACGCTTCATGCAGCAGCAGCTTCGCGTGCACGCTGGGCAGCAGAGCCGCGCGTGTGATTTGCTGATTTGCTGACCTGCGTCCAGGAACAGCACCGCCCAGCCGCCAGCAGGAAAACTAGCACTCGGATTGTGTATAGACGCAGCCATCGCCATTGACTACCTACCACAGATGTCGAGCACTACCCGTGCCTGATGCTCGCACACCTTCACGTGCTAGACACGCCGTTTCTGTTTGGACTCAGCAGCTGGTAGACTACTGCACCTAACAACGCTGGGGCCCGCCATCTACAATTCCATCCCATCCCCCTCTTCTCCCTCCAAGCCTCTCTCAACTTTCGCCCGTCACCTCACCCGGCCGCCCAGTACTGTAGCAGCGTATATGCATCCATCATGCGACCATGCGAACCCTCTCCACCTCGCCTACCACTCCCCGCCGTGTGTGTGGCGCAGTCGTGCGCTTGCGCCAAGCTCCGGCCGTCTGTCTGCATTAAACACTGAAATGATGTATGTCTGGTGTGATCATCCCATCCCATCCCGTGTCTCCGTCTCTCCGACAACCACACAACACACGCTCTCACATTCCGAGACAAGTCCAATCGTAACGTCGCCTCGTCGCACAAGGCACGGCATCATGTTCTCTCCGCCATGTGCTGACTACCTTACCTGCCCTCATCCTTGCGTGCTCCACGCCGAGCTTCTGTGCTACCTCCGTCCCACGATGCTTGAAAACCGGGCCCTCTCTGCCCGCCTTTTCCCAACGTTGCGTGTGGGCGACGACTAGTTCTGGCAATCTAGCATGCAGATCTCCCTTGGTCTGGCTTCGATCCAAGATCTGAGGCTAGGACTTCGAACTTTCTCAGCCGCCCTCCGCGCGTGCGCGCATCATCCCAAGTGTCAGCATCACGCGTCGGGGTCGGCAGTTAGGTTTGCGGACAGCTATATGTGTGGTTACCGCGTGAGGAGCTGCTGTGACCAGAAATCCTCATGTACTTCGAATTCCCCATCGCCGGGATTGTTACTCTGCCATGCTTGCCATGCTGGCTGCAGCTCCACAAGACAGGCAACGGCCAAGTCGAACCACACCCGTAAACTCGCGAGACGTCCGAGGCTAGCTATGACGCAGTCAAGTAAATAAACGAATCGAAGGCGTGACCTCACATACACACAAACTTGAGACCTCACTTCCTCGCCAACCATTGTCCCTTGCAGCAGCAGCAGCAGCAGCAGCACACCGCATCCTTACAACTCACCTTAGACATTCCGAAACATGTCCACCTTCAGCCCCATCGCCCAAACCAGCTTCGCCAACTCCACCGCCTACGACGCCCACCGCCCCACCTACCCCCGAGCCTCCGTCCAGCACCTCCTCGAGCAATGTCGCGTAGCCGGCAAGCGCGGCGCGCGCATCATTGATCTCGCTGCTGGCACTGGCAAGTTCACCGAGGCATTGGCTGCTCGCGAAGAAGGTTTTGAGATTCTGGCCGTCGAGCCGCATGCTGATATGCGTAGGGTGTTGAGCGAGAGGGGATTGAAAGGCGTGAGGGTTGTGGATGGCACCGCGGAGGACGTGCCCGTCGAAAATGGCTGGGCGGATGCTGTTTTTGTTGCGCAGGTAGGGAATCAATCATTTTCTTTTCCTCGTCTTTCGGGATCCCCGTGAAGAACTGATTGTGTCGTGCTTGCGACATGGGACGAATTGTCGGTTGCTTCGGCCCATGATCTGAAGCAAATCCGCGAAAATCTGCGCGCATGTCTCTTCCCATCACTCGCCCACGCCCGATGGCTTGAGCTAGATGTAGACGCGTCCTCACTCGCCACTGAGAAAGCACGTGTGCAGGACAATTCTCTAACGGGGGTTTGAGCCATTGCTACTGGTCATATATCTACAAAGGTCAGAGTTGTTGGCAAGACCTCGTGCGCAGACTTCACGAGCCAGAACCTGGCTTGACGGCGTGGCAAGTGGTCGCGCCAACAGTCAAGTCCGCTATATACAAACTCGCATTTCCTCTAACATACCCAACCACATCCGACCAACCCATCCCTCCAAAACCACGCCGACTAACCTTCTCTCCGCCCCTCTAGGCCTTCCACTGGTTCGCCACCCCCCAGACCCTCCAATCCCTCCACCGCACCCTCCAACCCCACGGCACCCTCGGCCTAATCTGGAACATCGAATCCTACAACGCACCCCCCTCGCACTCTCAACCCACCTCCTGGGAGAAAACCCTGCAATCCCACACTCTCGGCTTCGTCGACGACCAGCCGCGCTTCCGCCACGAGCAGTGGCGCAAAGTCTTCGAAGACCAAGTCAGCCGCTCGCTGCTGAATGTGATTGTCGCGGCGGACGATCCGTTGTTTTCGATGCCGTTGGGGGCTAATGAGGAGGCGTGGACGGTTTGGCTTACTAAGGAGAAGGTGTGGGAGAGGTACAGGACGTTGGGGCAGGTTGCTATTCTGGAGGGGGAGGAGTTGGAGGTGAGTTATCCTTTCTTATCCTTGTTTACCCTTTCGTCTATCTCGGAGGGGTCTGATGGATGGGACGGTCTTGCTAATTGGTTTACGCGACGCAGAAAACCCGCAAGGTCTTTGACGATGCTATCAATGGGCCTGATGTGGAGGAGAACGAGAAGGGCGAGGTGGCTTTGCATGGCAAGACGTACGCCTACTGGACTACCAAGATCCCTGCGGAGGGCAAGAAGGAGGTGTTTGCTGTTGCTAGGCCGGAGGCTTGAGTGATGTTCTTGCTGAGAGACTTTGATATCACTGTGGACGTGAGATAAAATAGATAGCGGAAGGATACACATTTTCATAGATTATGCAGGACTGTCGCTGGTACCTTGGACAAAGCGCTGTAGCGAATGTGTCTTATCATCTTTGCCACCGGGAAGTTGGATGATTCAGATGGCCGTAGCTCAATTGGCTCGACCTCATGACTTTTTTGCAATGCTGGCTCCTGCTTGCGTACCGAACTGTTGGCGGCATGCTTGTGAAGCACAACGTTCTCCATGATCCCTTGATTGCATAGCCTTTCAGTAATTCGTAGCTCGTGTCCTCAAAGACTTGATGCAGCCTATGAGTCGGCAGAGATGTATGTGACTGTAATGAGACAAGAAAAAAAAAGTCAGCAAGCTCCCTGAATACCTAGCAGTTCACGCTCGTCACGCAGACCGGAGAGCCATCTCCAGTGAAGGGTTTCCAAGAGAAAAGAAAAGAGCGCACCATTGTTGCCCCTCACAAATGCATCGCCGTAGCTACGCCTCATCTTGCCGTCCACAAACTCCCTCGTGCCTTCGAGCGCGATGTTCATGTAGCCGTCGACGGACTGGAGCTCGCCTGTGCTGCGTGTTAGTATTGATTGTGTGTGGTCGATCTGAGTGATACGGAGGGATTCTCGGCCAGCACGAGAAGACACATACCCTTGTAAACAACACCAGAGTTCAGCTTGACCGTCACCGGAGCGCCGATGATCTCGCTGAGGAAACCAGAAGGGTCGCGGGCATCGTTTGCTGCTGGGGCAGCGGCGGTGTTGGCGCCGTTGGGAGCTGGTGCGGACATTATTTCTTCGGAGATGCTCTGGTATTGACTTGGACGCGGGGTGGGTTTCTCTTGATTGCTGAGGTTAGAAGATCGTGGTACTTGGTATGCTCTATTCGACTTTCGCCGCCCGCTTCGACCTTCCCAGCCCGCCTCCATCTGGCTGCCATGTGAAAGTGCAAAAGCGTGACTTCGCGATGCGCACGGACGGACTTGCTCGGACGCGGGGCAGTTGCGACTCGAAGCTCTGGACCAGACAAAAGTGAAGGTACGGATTGACTCGGGCGCAAACGAGCTCGAGTGAGCTTCATTCGACCTGGATCTTCCTTGACTGCTGGCGCATCCTTCGGCGATCTGCTCGTTCGCAGGCCGCTCACACCACGTGCACCCGACAATTACAGCATCAGAACCTCACGACGATCACTTGCGACTCCGCGCGACATAGCATCAGTATTGCCCAGGATGGGCCTCTTCAACCGCCCAACCAGCACGGCTGCTGTGAGAGCTTCTGGTGGTGATGACATATTCTCACATTCACAATCATATTCTGAGATTCTGGCTGAGCGAGCGGAACGGGAACGTCGACGCAAAGAGAAGTCCGAGAAGCGCGGGAAGAGCAATGTGAAGAGGAAGAGCGATGAAGGAGTAGATGATGATGATGATGATGATGATGATGATGAGGAGCAGGAGGAGGAGGAGGAGCCAAAGAAGAGTAAAAGGGAGACGCCGAAGAAGAAGAGGAAAAGTGAGGAAACCCCCATGAGGAGGATTTCGGGGCAGGATGTTGGGAGTCTTTTAAAGGAGGCTGGACTTCCTAGGGATTTTGATGAAGAGAGCGAGGATGAGCGGATTGTGATGGAGGAAGCCAGGGAGAAGAGTGAGTCGCCGTTAAAAGCGAGGAGCACGAAAGTCACGAGGGCGTCTTCAAGAGCGAACGGGAACGGCCACTCCGATGCGGATGCAATTGAGCTTGGAGGTTCATCAAGCGATGAAGGTGGACCGAACGGCACCCGACGATCGAACAATGCTATGCCTTTGGAAGAGGAAGACGATGAGTCCGATGAGGAATTGGCTGCTCTTGCCCGTCAAGCGCGACAACGGAGACTGCAACGGACACATGCTGCAACACCAGACACGACCAAGTCGCCAACGCCCCGAGAAGTCGCTTCCGGATCACCCCATATCGGTCTCCAGACTGCGCCATTACCGGACCCTCCAGTGACGATTCTCATCTACTCTCAAATAGCCAATACCAGTCCATTGAAGGTTTATCGCAAACTATCACAAAACCTCAGGGAGATCCGCCTCGCATGGTGTAAGCGCCAAGGGTTTAACGAATCGTTCACCGATACTGTGTTTCTCATACACCGCATGCGCAAGGTATATGACGTGACAACGTGCAGGAGCCTTGGCCTCGAGACTGACGCCGAGGGCAACATCACCATGAAAGGTGCTGAAGGCAAGGAAGGCTGTGACCAGGTGGCGCTAGAGGCTGTCACTCAGGACGTCTACGACAAGATGCTCGTCGAGAAGGATCGCGAAGACGCCAAACGACGAGACAAGTGGGACCCTGCGGCTGATGCTGGAGCCGAACAGGAGGAAGCAGCCACAGAGCACGTAGCAGAGGAGTTCATTGGCCTTGTTTTACGAGCAAGAGGAAAACCAGACTTCAAGCTCAAGGTCAAGCCAGTGAGTCAATCATTATCTCTGTCCAATAGACCACCTCTGGCTAACATTAAACCCTTAGACAACACCCTTCTCCAAGATCATCAGTGCATGCAGGAAGACATTCCACGTGGCGGATGGTAGTACCATTTCGCTAGATTTCGACGGTGAGCGATTGGAGCCAGAGGATCTGGTCTCCAGCACCGACATGTCGGATCTCGACGTCGTGGATGTCCACATTACCTCAGCCTGATGACTCACCTACGGCTGAAACACCACCGCTTACTTCCTTGCTTCGTTGCCTTTGAGTCGGCGGTCTACTCTTCATATTATACCCCAGTTGTTTGGTACATCTTCTATTCATAGCATGATAGCTCTGCAAATCCATGGAACGCTGCTTGTGCTTCTGATCACCGCTCTTTGGTTCCGGTCCCTTTGTCGGGGGTCCTCAGTGTCTCGGTGACTGAATCCCAAACGGTGGGTACGTGCAACTGCACTTGCGACTTGACACGTCTTCGAAAGACGTCTTCTCGCAAGGCACCGTCTCTCGCCCACCGTCCACAAGCGCCCTTCCAGAACCGCCAAAATCCTGCAGCGCCAGGCACGCAGACGTCCCCACTGGCCATCGGGCCGCAACACTCCAACAGCCACGCGTGTCTACGTAACGATTTGAGGCAAGCAAGGTTGCCTTGCAGCATCCCTCACTTCACTACCAATAGCGTCGGTGAAGCCAGACCGGTTGGACGCTGGCCGTTATTGGGCTTGCATGACGCTAAGGTCGGCTTTTGAGTGTTGGGCAGATACGTGGCGCCGTTGGTGAGCGACGGATTATCGGGATGGTTCGCTACGGTATACGTGGGTGCCCAAGCGAAGACGCACGCCGACCAATTTTTTTTGCGCGCTCATACCTGGGTTTATGGGACTGCATATGTGTGTCTGGGGTGCGGAGCGTGGGCGGATGTCTGACTGACTGACAGGAAAGCACGGCCGTTGCTCGTGTATGCTTGCGTTGATGCCCGATGATCGTCTCACGCGCGCGCACAATTGGCCTCATGGGATGGAATCTGGTATATATGCTGCCCGCGCGGGAGCAGTAGGAGTCATAGATCCAGAAATCGCACTGCTATATCCGCTCCATGCATCACCATCGCACTGCTGCTGCTGTGCGACACTGACCAGCTTTCCCCGTGGGTTTCACGACATCTCGCTCGCACACACACACACACAAAACCGATTTCCTGGCTTTTTGACAAGCAAAAAGCAAGAAAGCAGAGCAAGACCTCCCATCGGCAATACACTGCCTTTACCATCACCACACTGCGATGCTGCCTCACAGATTCCGACACTGCCAACCAAAGAGACTCCGGAGACACCGCCGCCGCAGGCCGTGAAGCTGCATATTTGCGGATACCTATTATTCTTGCCTTGAACCAAAAACCTTGCCTTCTGCCCGCAGCCCGCATTACTTGCACCTGCAAAAACCAAACACTCAACACAAGCCGAGGCTGACGCTGGGTCACCTCTTCACCTGTCTTTGCTGAACCAGATCTCGTGCGGCCGCCTGCTCGTGGTGGTGTGGGAGAGAGGTAGAGCAGAGAGAGAGAGTGTGTGTGTGCAGGTCCCGCCGGGTGCTGATCGATCATTGATCAGGCGATACCTTTTGGCTGTACAGTCCGTATCTGACCTGCCTGCCGGCCGCCACCACCTAGGACGCCTTGGTCGTCCTCCGCCCTTCTTCGACATCGATTGATTAGTTTTCCTTACTTTACACGCGCATCTCTGATCCCGGCGATACCCCAAACAATTGTGAGTGTCCTGCTTGTCTTCTAGGGCGAACGCCAGATCCACCTGCGCGTGAGGCTACTGCACGCTTTGGCCGGCGAGAGAGGTCAGGCAGCGCTCGGGCTGGCTGGCTTTCTTCTCTTGCCACTTACGACCTCGCTTCCATTCTGCATCACTACTCACTCTTCTTTCTCTCGCAAGACATCCGCCGCAGCGAGGGTTTACTGACATGTCGTGGAGCAGTATTGTTGTCGTTGTTGATCTCGAGTGCCGCCGCCCCAGCTGCCGTCAGCCTTGAGCAGCCCTGAGCCCTGGCGCACGCTGTTGCCAGGCCAGACATCCCACCTTTAGCCTTTCGTCATCGCCGTCCGCCCGCCGCAACAACCAGCCAGCGCGGCCTGCACCAACACCAGACCGCACGCAAACATTGCTACTGTGCTGTACTTGCTGCATCACCCCTGCTGGGCTTGTATACGCCTTGCGACCAGCGACCTCCGATCAACGACTACCGCCCCGAATTACTCTTAGCACGACTCGGCCTATATCGCCACGAAACCCGCTACTAGCTGCCGCATCCTTCCTCTGCGTTTCACCTTACCGCTTGGTCGACCTCTCGGCGTCGAGATTCGCGGCCACCACCAACACAACAACCGCCTGCGCATACCGCCGCACCAGAGCTTGCCCCTGATTACTACAGCAGCGATACACTGTATCACTGTCGTCGCCGCTCCTGCACGATAGTCTGACTTGGTCTCTGCTCCGCGCACCACCCAGGTCTAAGACA
Organism: Cladosporium colombiae; assembly: GCA_026122715.1. NCBI lineage: Eukaryota > Fungi > Ascomycota > Dothideomycetes > Cladosporiales > Cladosporiaceae > Cladosporium > Cladosporium colombiae. The sequence goes on from JAKZFA010000015.1 coordinate 652,495, forward strand.
TACAGCAGCACCGTCTCCGCACTAACAGACACTTCATCGCTCTGTTATCAGTTCAACTGGCTTATCCCCGCAAAACAGATCGACAACCCTGGCATCCTTTCGTTCCTGAAAGTCAAAGCGCGTTATAGTTCACCTCCCACGCCTTTCAGGAGTCCTGCTCGAAGGCAACCTCATTATACATCAGGCCGCCTCTTCTCAACCTCTCTTCGCTGCACGAAGTTCGGTTTGGTTGAGTGCGCTTGCATCTGCGAACCCATTCCATGCCGTCGTAAGTCTTCACTCTCTTCCATTGATGAACCCCTGCCCGGTGCTGCCATTGCTATCGCCACTTCAAGTGCAAGTGGGGTCATCATCGCCGCTATCACGCCACCATGCAAACAAGTCGCTGACATTGCTGCAGCACCAACAACACCCATAGTTCAGGATCGGGCAAGGCGCGAGTCTACCGTGAAGAAGTGCGCCGCTCTTCCAGAAGCCCATCTGTATACTCGCCCACATCCAGCGACAGTTCTTTCGACTCTTCGTGGGATCGCCTGTCCGACGACGACATTGTTCCATCGGAATCAGCATCGCACCCCCGGCATCGCAGCTCACGACGCCATCACACCGAAGCTCCTCAACCACCTCGACCTTCTGGTGAGAGACGTGTATCGTCTCGCTACGTCCCACATCGCGAGGAAGAACCACGTCGCCATTCACACCAACACAGATCGATCCGACACCCGCCTGCCGAAGCTCACGGTTCTAGGGACCGTCGAGAGCACCGCGAACCCCGCGAACATCGGGAGCGCCACGAACACCGCGAACGTCACGAGTCAAGACAGCCGTCTGACGGCTCGTCGAACGGCACCGAAGAGCTGGCTGCTGACGACTACCCCTTTGGCCGCCATGGTGGCCCTCCGTTCCCTCCACAGAGTGCGTACAGACACGGATCGGGGCCAATCCCACCAAGCCATGGCGGTTACCCACCAACTATTCCTGGGAGCTTCCCGGAGCCTTTTCAACCGCTTCCTGGAGCCTTAGTCCACCAGGCGAGGCCCGAAGCGTTTGGATACCCTCCTCATCCCGCCAATCCGTTTGCTCAGGGTGCTCCCTCGCACAACCCTTTCTCGCCTCATCAATTCGCCAACCCCGAAAGCTACTTCCAGCCTGATGCTCACCATCCTGCAATGAACCAGCAAGCCAGACCTCCGGGCCCGTCACACCACCCAAGCATGTATGGACCTGGACCTGGACCTGGACCTGGACCTGGCTCTATGTACTCTGGCTCAGAGCTCGTCCCTTCTCCTTACGGATATCCTGGCATGGCTGGTATGCCGCCCCACATGATGCAAGCTTATGCCATGCATGGATACCCTTACCCGCCTTCGCAACACGCCTCGCCACCTCCGCCTGCCCCTCCACCGGCTGAGGAGAAGAAGCCGGACCCTCCCAAAGAGGTGGTGGTAGAGAAGGTTGTCGAGGTTGAGAAGGTTGTTGAAGTCGAGAAGAAGGAGGACCCTTTGGCCAAGGAGGTGGAGAAGCTGCGCGCTATGATCAAGCAGCAAGAAGACGAACGCATTGCGCGTGAAGAGGCACTTATAGCAGAGGCGAAAGCGAAGAAGTTGCAGGCAGAGCAAGAGGCGCTCAAGGCGAAAGAGATTGCTGCTGCTGCCGCTGCCGCCAAAGCTGATGCCGAGAAGGCTGCTGAAGACGTTGCGAAGAAGGCAAAGGAGGCGAGCGACAAGAAACTCGCCGAGGTCGAGGCCGCGAAAGCCGAGCTGGAGAAGAAGCAGAAGGAGCTGGAAGAGGCCGCAGCGAAGAACAAACCCATCCCTGACATGGAGAAGGCTCCGATCAAGTTCAAGGATGCTGTTGGCAGGAAGTTCAGCTTCCCATGGCACCTTTGCAAGACCTGGAAGGGTATGGAGAGCTTGATTAAACAGGCTTTCCTACATGTCGATGTGATCGGACAGCATGTGCAGGAGGGACACTACGACCTTATGGGACCCGACGGTGAGATCATTCTCCCACAGGTTTGGGAGACCATGATCAAGCCGGACTGGGAGGTGTCCATGCACATGTGGCCCATTCCTGACACGCCTAAGAAGCCGAAGCCCGAAGCTGAATTGGGCATACAAATCGACCAGCATGGCGTCCCGATCATCGATGATCTCTTTACTGGGATGAACTCGAGCGATATCGTGCGGGTCGATCACGCCGCCGACGCCAAAGCAGCAAAGAAGGGCAAGACCAAGGACGGCAAAGCCAAAGCCCCCAAACGCAATTCTGCGATCGTCGACGTCCCCCCGCCAATGAACGCGCAAATGCCTCCGCCTCCGCCATTCCACATAGGTACCCAGCCTGTCATGGGCGACACTATGGTCGTGAACGTCAACCCAGAAGCAGCTCCCGTAAAAAAGCCGAAAAAGAAAAAAGAACTCACGGGCTTCGCAGCCTGGATGGCCGGCCAGCCCCCCAAGCCGTCAAAAAAAGATGATGAAAAACTTGAGCTGTCGACCTCCTCGAACCACTCCCACTCCCAATCGCTCTACGCAATCCCCATCGCTGGTGGCAATGGCATCGCGCGTCGCAGGCGGAGCACCGCCGGATCCTCTTGGACCACGGCGTCTGTTCCCGCCTCGCCACCTGCTGCCAAAGTCGTCGCGACCGCGGAGCAGGGCTCTTGTACGGTCATGTGACCATGCCGTACTTGCCCCCTTTCTGCAGCGTTTGCGTGGTTGGGCCCCGAGTTGGGCAAAAGAGGTCGAACAAATCTCAAACCGAGCGCATGGTTTTCCTCCCGTGACGAAGCGCGGGTCTTTCGTGCGCTCGAAATCTTCTTCTTCACTTCTTCACTTCTTCGAATTATGATCTTCCTATCTCAGGAAAGTTCATTCTTTTATTGAGAACCAACCTTTCTTTTCTCTTCCGAGAAAAAGTGGTGTGCTTGGTGGCTTTTTACTGACGTACGATGCATGGCGATGCATGGAAGGATCGATTGACGGAGCATTCCACTCTCGATGCTGCTGTCGACGACGAGAGGAAACACGCGGAGGTGTGGTTTCCTTTGCTGATGGATTTGATGGATGCGATGCGTTGTTCATGACTCTTGATTTTTCGTTTTTCTGATACCCTGCTTTTTCTTGCGTTTCGCTGGTGTTTTGCTTTGCTACATTCATGGGCATTGATGCGTTCGGCGATTCGCAAAAGTCTTTTTTTTTTCATTTTTCGCGCAGCAATGGCAGGGGCTGTGGCAGAGACGGACGTGATGGGATGTTCGTGTCTGTTAATGACTGGAGGAAAGGAAGGGATGTGAAGTGATTTGATGGCTATTTACGTTGATTACGAAATGGTTTATTTACTGAAATTTTGAAATACGAAGATTGTTCACCTTTACCTTTTGCCTTCACTCTTGTTATCTGTTCTGTGGTTCAGCGACTCTTAGCTTTCACTTATTTTCTACGTGGACATGTCTCGTCTGAAGGCCAAGCGATTCTTGGGCACGTAGGTCTCTGTGAAATGAACACTCGGGTGCTGCGACTAAGGAACTTGGTTCAATTGGGCCCTAAGTTACTTGCATGGTGAGTGAGTTACAGATGATGTACGAGTCTCGTGCGGAAAACCACCCTCGCTTGCCGGACAGAGACAGTGCACGTTGGTTTTAGCCAAGGGGACTTCTCGTCAGGCCCTTTCCAAATCATTCCCGTCCCCGTCTGTCTTGCACCTGGCCTCGACATATATCAGACTGTGAGTGTCGGTGCAGCGAGAACGTCCTATCCAACCTGTGAGCCGATCGATCGATCGATCTATCCATCATGAACTACTTCTAGACGTCTTAGCTTGCCTCTTGGTCATCTTTTTAGGTTGATTGACGCTGTTACTGTATTCGTCACTCGCTCACTCATGCGTAGCTCTGTTTGGCGAGAGCTGCTTGGCGTAAAGAGCCGCGAGGAGAGTGTCATAGGGGTGCGAGGGAGGGGTGGTAGCGATCTGAGTAGAAAGCGTGGTATCAGCGCTGAAGCCAAACGAACGCGTGGAAACAACTCGGTCGCTTACCGATACAGTTCTGCTGCGATACTCCAGCGGGACGACCTGTGTGGCGAGCGGAGCAGGAGCAGTCGCGGGCGAGAAAGCGAGGATGCTGGTTGGTTCGGCGATCTATTCGAATCCATACCAGTCAGTACAACGTGCATTTGGGACTCACGCAGAGGTGGTGTATTGGAACTCACCGTACGCCCAAACGCTCTCACGCCCTCCGCATCTCCCACCGCCAAGCCGGATACCACAAATGCTCTCGATCCCTTCTCGGCCTCACTCTCGATCAGAGCTTGCAGAACGGGAACGGCGAGTCGCCACTGCACTTCTTTCTCTTGCTCGAGTTTCGCGCGCAGCGCGTAGGGGTGGATGCCACCGATGCCAACGTCGTTCGCACCGATTGTCTCACGGCCACCGAGGCGATTTTGCGATGCGGACTTCTGCGCCACGCACCTGCGAAAATGCGCGTAGAGGCTGATACAGCACCAGTCCCGCCCATCACTCCCTCCAAAGTCACTGCAGAAGCGCGAGCCAAGGGCTTCGAAGGCTGTGGTCTCGGCGAGACTGGCGGGTCGCGGCGTGAGTACGAGCACGACCGTGATGGGAGGGTTTGCGGTCGGAGGCGAGAGAAGCATGTGGTCTAGTGTCTGAGGGAAAGCATTCTCGTTTCGCGATTCATGCCGAGTGAACGTGCGCAGGCGAAGTGGTTTGATGGTTGTTATGTTGGCATGAGAGGTCCGCATCGGGGTGTTCGGAGGATGTGAGTGCTCGGTGAGGTCTGGCATTTCGGTTGCGTCGGAATCGTTGTCGTTGTACTGGTCTTGTTGGCGGGAGAGGTAGTCGCGCATGCGCTCTTCGATGTCGTGGGCGTTGATTCCGCCGATGGGCGAGGAGTCGAGCGATATGACCGTGGCGTTTGACTTGTATGGAGGCGACGGCGTGTTCAAGTTTCTTGCTCTTGGTTTCGGTGTGCATGGGTTGGATCTGAAAGGGCCCGATAACTCCATCAAGTCGAAGTATTCCATGTTGAGATTTCCTGCGAAGTTGTGAGATCGGGTGGTGGGCGAGCTGTCTGGGTCGGATCAGGGAGGGGAGAGTGGGTTGTCTGTAGACTGAATGAGCGGCACGGGCAGCTCATGACATATGAAAGAAATGGTAACTTGTGTCAGATGCCTCATTCACATGCATGTGTTATCTAACCTCACTTTGCGCTCAACTTCAAAGAGCGTCCATGTTGTGAAACTAATGTCTACCATTTCCCCGAACGCCGCATGTTTTGATGATTCGTAAGCCCGTTCTTTCCTTCCCAGGTCGTCATGCTTGATTTTCTCAAGTTTCTTTGGTCGTGATGTGTTGTCGGGGTCTGCTTTCATCGTGGTCGCGCGGAGCCGTTATCGGCCTATGGTATAATCACATTGCTGTGAAGCCTCAAATTGTGAAGCTCCAAATTCAGGCAACTCCGATGTGCGCCACCGCGTGGCAAGTGCCACGACTCCTTCAAGACCGCTTTCGCCAACCGCTTTCGTCAATCTGATGCTTTCACATGAACATCTTCGCGATCTTCATGATATCGCCGGCGTTTTCCATCAGGCCGCCCGCGCCACCACCGCCGAACATACTTCCCAGGCCTGAGCTTGAGCCTCCGTATCCGCGACTGCCATAGTATCCTCCTCCACCTCTGCTTGTGCTTCCTGCTCCAAACAATCTACTGAGTCCAGGCGGAATCCTGAATCCCATGCCCTTCATGAGACCTCCGATTGCACCGCCAGCGCTGATCAACGGAACGATGACTGCGAAGAATGCCTTCACCGGGTGTCTCCTGAAGTACTGCCAGAGTTCTCTGATCAGACGCTGCAATCGGTGGACCAGGTATGAGATGTAGCCATCGCGCGGTCTGCGCTTGTAGTGCGAAGAGCCGCCGCTGCCAGTGGATGAGAAGAATCCGCGTGAGCTGCTGTGATGACCTCCGGCGCCGCCGAAGTGAGAGGAGCCGCTGCGAGAAGCAGATGGTCGCGCGTAGTAGCCGCTGCGCCCGCTAGTCGAGCGGGTGTTGGATCGCGAGCGTTGGCGAGAGGTTCCTCCGTAGGTAGAAGAAGTGCCGCCAAAGAAGTCGCCGTCTAGGAAGCCCATGATGCACGCTGTGTGTGAGGTGCTGCTATTCGCGGGCTGAAGCAGCCAATGGCTGGAGCTGGCGACAGGGCAAAAGAGCTTGCTTGCTTGGGTGTGGGTCGGTATTGAGCAAGCAGATGCGCCAGGATGCACAGATATGCGGCTAAGAGGGCGATGGATGGAGGTGTTTGCTACGCGCCGGACAAGAGAAGTGAGGTTTGTCGCAAAGGTGGTGGTGACGATGGGTTAGGCGAAAAGGCAGACATGCCTCTGCGACTCCTGGGCCAGGCCTCTGCCATCATGTGCAGACATGCAGGGCCGGGCGAAATGGGCGTGGTTGGAGGATCGTCGGTGCTCGTCTCAGCTGTGCGCAGGGCAGGCGATGGTCCGAGTCGGGCATGAAGCAATGCGGGTGAGAAGGCCGTCCAGCGCGGTGCCCTTTGGTCTGCCGATTCGATGCACGCGTGTTCCGCTTGATCTCTGCGGAGAAGATGGCAGGAAACAAGCCTGGGTATGGCTACTTCCGACTCAAGGTGCCGAAGCTGGATCAACCCTTACCCGTGGCAAACCTCACATCGCCGGAGCCCACAATGTATACTTGTGCTGCTACTGTTGGTCTCTGCTTTCTTCACACATGCACAGAGCCATTGCAAGAGTCCGAGCAATTGGCACCCAAGCGCAAACCATCAATCAATATCGACAGCAGCGAGTCAGGATGAAGCACCACTTGATGATTGGTACCTGGTATGTACCGTGGTTGTGAACGTTTTCCACTCCATTTGCCAGCATTGGCATGGGAGTGTTACTACCATCATGCCGAATACACTCGTGTTCCGAGATTCATCAACAAACTCTAATACTCACTTACTAACTACCACCCAACAGGACGCCTCCAGGTGCCATCTTTACCGTTGCCTTCGATGACGAGAAGCTTACCCTTGAGCTTGTCAAGCGCACAGAGATCCCCAAGGATGAGCCTATCTCATGGATGACATTCTCTCACGATCGTAAAACGATCTATGGTGCTGGCATGAAGAAGTGGAACTCTTTCTCCGTAAATTCGCCTACAGACATTGTGCACCACTCTTCTCATGCACTAGGTGGCCACCCCAAAGCCAACGATGCTGATACCAAGACTCGTGCAATCTTTGTGCTTGCTGCCAACAAGCCACCGTACAATGTGTACGGTAACCCATTCTACGACTATGCCGGATATGGAAACGTGTTCTCTGTCGACGAAAAGGGTGGCTTGAAGGAGAACGTACAGAACTACCCCTATCAAGACAACACTGCCATTCACGGCATGGTCTTCGACAAAAACGAGGAGTACCTTTACTCAGCTGACATGTGGGCAAACAAAGTGTGGACTCATAAGAAGGTACGCAATAGCTGAACTTGAGTTACTTTTCGCCACCTAACACACACGTAGGACCCTACCACTGGACACCTGACGCTCGTCTCTTCCGTCGATGCCCCAGGCCCCAAGGACCACCCTCGATGGGTCGAACTCTCAGCCGACTCTCGCACTCTCTACGCACTGATGGAGTCTGGCAACCGCCTGTGCTCATACACCATCGACCCCGAAACCCATGAGCCAGTCTACAACAACGATAGCTATCCTCTCATCCCACCCGGCCACGGCGAACTGTACCCCAAAATGTACCGCTCCGACGTCGTCTTCACCTCCTCATCGGGCAAGTATCTCTTCGCCACCGCCAGGTCCAACTCTCCCAAACTCACAGGCTACATCGCGGCCTTCAAGCTCGGCGAAGGAGGCGCTATCGAGAGGCAGATCTGTCTCAACCCGACACCGACCAGCGGCGGTCACAGCAATGCTGTCAGCCCGTGTCCTTGGAGCGACGAGTGGCTTGTGATGTGCGACGACGAGGTGGGCTTTGTTGAGGTGTACAGGTGGAAAGACGAGTTCCTGGGCCGCGTGGCGCACCTGGACATCAAGGAGCCTGGATTCGGCATGAATGCTATCTGGTATGATTAGATGGATTCGATTAATGTCATCTAATAGGAATTTGAGTCTCGCGACTTGCATTTCTCGAAATTCTGCAAATACCCGTTTTCGCCCAAAGCATCATGACCATGAGCATTGAAACAGCACATATCTCCGCGCATAGGCACCCATTGAGACATGAAGAAGATATTAGCACTCATGTATGCCATGTTGTGCGTTCGAAGATGCATCCGACCTTCCGCCCGCGGCTTCGGGGAGCCACCCCGTCTGGGCGTCATCGTGAAATCATGTCCGGGCTACCTCCAAACGATCACTCCAGAGGCTCTCTGTGCTATCACGCAGACTCGACAAACTCCTATAAATCACACTGTCACCAGACTCTTACTCTTTTGCTATGACGCGTCGAGTCATTGAGGCCGCACTACCAAATGGCTTTTGTCCCTGCGAACGGCCCGACGAAGCAGCAACATGATGTAAGAAGGTATTCTGAGTCCCTCGTTCTGCATATCGGTCGCGGAGGCGAAAGGCGTTACCATTGCGGCTGTGACGTTGAATTATAATATGGTGCATGAGATTGCGCCGGTTGTTGGTGTGAGGAATGCGGAGCAGGCTAGGAGCAATGCTGCTGCTTATGGGTGGCGGTTGAGCGATGAGGAGATTGAGAGGATTGATGAGGTGAGCTCGCAGGGCAAGACGACGAAGTTGTGGCAGCAGGGTTAGTTGGGCAGTCGCGAGGTTATGTGGATGTATGATACTTCACGAGTGTACGGAATTTGCTTCGTTACGTGGTATTAATCGGTGTCTGTGCAAATGGTTGTACGTCTTTGTGAGTAGCGTTCGTGTCTAGGAGGTTTGCTCCGACATTCAACGTGTTTTTGGTATGTAACACCTAGTATTGACATAATTCGACAATCTGATTCGAACGAATGGAAGCCACTTTGCAAATGTTAGAAAACTGTGTCGAGATGCTTTGATACTGAACATGCTATTACTACTGTCCCTTGTTGATCTGGACCTGCTTGTCCTCACCAGCACTGACAACGCCAACCTCAGCGTCCCATTGAGTGCCGAAGACCTTGACGCCGTCGCCCGCAACGCCACCCTTGCCGCTCTCACGGTTGATGACAAACACGCTCTCGCCGACACGCTCGCTGGCGTCGTTGCGAGCGCTTCTAAGATCCCAGATACGGCACGTGCCGTCGTGGCTGCCAGACACAAACTGGTAGCTCGAATTGGGATCCCGCGCCAGGGAGACGACGGCGTTTGTGTGACCGCGGAGCGTTAGCGCGGAGATTGTCTGTGCGGATTGACGTGGGTCGATGAGGGTGATGTGCTTCGCGGCGGTGCCGCAGGCTATGAGCGAGGACTCGGGCAGGTGGCAAACGGAGAAGAGCGCTTGGGGTGTGGTGCGCGAGTCGACGCAGGCGGAGGTGGTGAGATCCCAGGTCTTGAGCGAGTGGTCCCAGGAGGTACTGTACGCAACTGTGTGGTCTTTGAGATCGAATGTGACATCGGAGACTTGCGCGGTGTGCTTGGCGAGAAGGCTGAGCGGTCCACGCTGGGGACTGGGCTTGCTGTTGACGGACAGCTTGCGGCGTTTGTTCGAGGCTGAGGGCAGGAGGTTCTCTGGGGCGGATGTGTTCTCCGATTTCTTGGTTGACCACAGACCCACAGTGTGATCAGCGGACGCAGAGAGAATGCGCGAAGAGGGAGAGTGGACGGCAAGAGCATCCACAGAGGCCTTGTGGCCGTAAAGCTCGAGGGTTGATGTCAAAGTGCCTTGTTGGCCAGGCTCGTCTGCATCGGTGAAGTTCCATAGGCGGACAGTGCGGTCTGCTCCTGACGAGACGATCTGTGTAGGCGAAAGGAACTTGACCGCTTTCACGGGTGCCGTGTGAGCCTCTCCGGTGGCGACAATGTTGGCGCTTGTGTCCCAAACGCGGAGAATGCTGTCAAAAGATCCAGAAATAATACGTGGCTGTCTTGAGCCATCGTACGCGCTGCCGGCCCATTTGGCGGCCTTGGAAGAACCGGAGAGGACGTCGACGGATGAAACCCAGTCGTCGTGCTCGTAGCTTGCCACGTGCTGGGGAGGAATCAGAGCTTTGACGTATTCGACGTTCAGTGTGCTTTCGGAGCTGATGCCATTTTGTGTGAGGAAGTCGTCCAGAGATGTGCGCAAGAATTGACCATTAACCAGGAACTCCAAGGGGATTGGCTTCTCGGTGTCCAGTAGGCGGTTCACCAATGTCGAAAGCTGGTAACGCTTGAGCTCTGAGAGATCTTGTTAGCTTACAAAAAAGAAAGTAGCACGAGACATGCAGAGCAGACTGATTACAGCAGCCGCATATGCATGTATATTTCTAAGGGCACTTACCAGTCGCGACAAGAATGGAACCAGTATCCTGCGGCAATTGTATGTTTTCGTCTCTGGTGGTCAGGTGAATCTTGACCTGCGAAGCCGCTCCATTGCCGTCTTGTGCTGACATTGTATGTGAGTGTAACAGGGAATATTTGTTGTATATGCCCAATCTAGAAGCCCTTCGCCTTTGATAATGTCTCTAGCGGAGATTTTTTTGGAGTTGAAAGTTTCCGCCTGAGGCTCTTTGCGGGGAGCTTTGGCAGACGCTCAGAAAGCTTGAGGCAGTGTTGATTGAGCATCTTCGGCAATTGTTTCGTCGCTGCGGAATGGACATGGAATTATTCGGAGATTCTCTAACAAGCTTTTACTGCATATCAAAAAGTTGTAAAGATCTGGCAGGCAACACGTCCGCACAATGGAAGAGGCAATGGGGACACGGTCGTGGCAGCCGAAGGGCGTCACAAGGCAGACTTCGAGACTGGTCGATTCATGCGCCTCAGCCTCTCAAGGATCGTAGTTTGCATACTGCAGAGTGCATGCATAATGAGATTGTAATAGAAACATTGCCTTCCAACCTGGTGTGTCTTCCAAAGAGGAAGTGTGCAGTGTCTCCACCTGCGAGAAGCTCCATGACGGATGTGACGCGGATGCCTGCTTACCTTGCATGCTCCTGTGGGTAAGCGATGCGGTAATTCTCAGTGATTATGAGAGGGAGAGACAGTGGTTGTTAGGCGCTGTGCCCTGACTCGGCTTGGCTTCACATGCCATTTTCTCGACTGCATCGTGTGACGAAAGAAGAATGGATGGGGCTCGGTCAGACCAGCTCGTGCTTCTCCGCTCTGCTGTGCATGCAGCCATGACCTCGCAGCAACCTAGACCTGTCTGCACCTCATCCCCTCTCAATCACATCCTGTCTCCCTCTCCCACTCCCACGTTGCCTGACTACGGCCGTTGGGGCTGAAGCGCGCGCACGTTCTGACTTACGCTTGGACCGTCAAAGAAACCACACCACCACCGCTGGCCTCTTTGTTCCAGTGTGACGTCTCGAGCCTCATTGATTGTACAGTACTGGCAATCGCCATTGCAACGACCGTCTCACAAATCACGTCCGATCGACATGTCGCACGCTCCTCTCCACGACGAGGACTCCCTCCCTACTCTCCGCCCTCGTCCCCGGCGTCCCTTCGACCTCTCTACCAGCGGCCCGCCCTCTCCTTCTGATCCTCCCACTGAGCCGTCATCATTCCCGTCTCAGCTCTCTGCTGCCCTTGCGTCCAAGTCCGGCAATGGCACACCCTCTCGCAACCGTAGCATCCTGAATCTCACCTCGTCCACTCTCTTTGGCATCTACGGCGAAGAGCCCTCTACGCCATGGGGCGCTGGTGCCGAAACACCCATCGAAGCAAAAGATATCAGCTCTGAAATCCCGGACACTGTATTGGCGAACGGACCGAATGGCTTGAGGAGAAGGAGGAGGAGCACGGCTTCAGCCAGGAGACACGCTCCGCTGCGACCAAAGAGAGGATTGAAGGGCTACTGGCTTCCGTTGTTCGGTCGTGTGACTGCACTGTTTGGCGTGGGAATGCTTTATGGTATGCTCGTAAGCCACTTGCATGACAGGCAAGAGCTGGCTCCCGTCAAAGTCGAGGGCATCGATCGTACTGCGTGGCCATACTATGTCTTCTGGGGTCTGGCAGGTGTCTTGCTCGGTGAGGCGCTGCCTCAACTAGACGCCTTGTGGAATGCAGACGAAGACGAAGACATTGAGGAGAGCGAAGAGGACGCTAGGAGAAGGAACTCGGGCTTTTCGAGAAAGCAGGGCATGGTGGCGTGGAACGATGTCGTGCGGTCTGTTGGTGCTTTCGTCGGCATCGCTTTTGCCATTCGCAAGCTCCCGTGGCAGTCTACCCTCCAGCTGTCAGTGACTCTGGCTCTCGCCAATCCTGCTATCTGGTTCCTGATCGACCGCTCGCCACCTGGATTTATTCTATCAACCCTCGTCTCTCTTGGTGGAACAGGCATGCTGCTTGGCGTCAACCCTGCACTTCTTCCGTCGCCGTCGCCAAGGTCTGTGTTGCACCAGGGTGCTCGCAATGCTACCGCACAGGTGACTGGAGACCAAGAGCTCGTCCTCGGCTATTTCACTCTCGAGTCGGTGGGTATGGCCACCTGGATTGCAAGCGTACTTTTCGTGAGCTGCGTTTGCTTTGGAAACATTGGTAGGAAGCTCGCCCCCAGAAGGGCTTAGAGAATGAAAATGGAAAGGAACGCATTTCTAGTTGGAGCATTGTACGTAGGGTGAGCTAGAATACCCATTGGAAGGAATCGAAGAGGTTTACTTAGAATTGCACATCACTCTATTCAACCGTACCACCTTCAGTTTCGCAGGATTCGTCTCTATAAATCACCCTGCCTGGTCACGTGACCGTCCGACATGGACTTCACTTTCCGTAAACAAACAATCGACCTGTGTCTGCACATCGATGCAATATATCCTCAAGCTCTCCCATCGCTTCTAAGTGTCCACCGAGCCATTACTGATGACAAAGCAAATGCCCACCTTCCAAGTGGGCACAACAAGCTCGCCTTCCAACTTAATTTTTGATATGACATTTCGTAGCCGTAGATCTCCTCGTGTCAATAGTAAGCATGCGACATGAGGTAAGGTTTGCTGAGTTTGCAGCTTCGCTTTCGATGGCCGTGGTTCTTCCATGCGTGATGATGTGAGGCGTGCAAGCAAGCAAGCAGTGAGGCAAGCGTCAGAAGTTCAAGAACTGACCCGCGCTTTGGGATGCCTTGGCGAGAAACGAGCCTCGCCCTCCTCCTCATCACCCCTCTGACCACAGCCACTCTACACGCACCCGAGTCAAGCCACCACTGCTACTCGCGCATCCGCCGCCTCGCGCACCACTGTTCACTGTTGTTGCGCGACTCTTTTCGACGCGCTCCCCAATCCACGACTCTCTCACTCCGACGCGTAGAGCGCGTGTCTTGCTCCACTTCATCCTTCGGCAAGGTCGCCAACTTTTCTTACGACACCAACTGCACCTCGCCTTTTGCAGCTGCCTCAGAAGAACCCATCGCATCATCAATTGACATGCTGTGGTCGTCGCCGGCATAGGCGTCGGCACCGACATGTCGCAGACTGGCGGCGAGCCAGCTGTCAGGCGAAGCGTCTCGCCAGGCTCACTGAAGCGCAAGCGTGGACTCACTGACTACACCAAATCACAGCGCGCAAGACTCGCGGAGGGCACAACATCTTCCAACAGTCAGCGCCTCTCTGCTGCGCCAAACCTCCACAAGCAATATCCCTCGCCAGACTCAGATGAGCCTCGCCGCTCAGAAACTGGTGACATATCGCACAGTGCCAACTCGACCAGCTCACTGAACAGCGCAGCCTCTTCAGTCTTCAGTCAGGGCTCGCAGTCCGCAGGCCAAAATCGCGCGGCTTCACTCGCAAACGGTCTGACGCCCCTCACAAACCACTCAGATTCATCACCTGCCAAAACATCCAGCCCTCGTGCTGCGCATAAGCCGGTCGAGATGTCCACTACCAATGGCACACACGCCTTCGATGCGCGCTCCTCTAACAACGAAGAATCGTCTTCAAAATCACGCGCGACCGGCGATCGCCCCTCGATGCAATTACCACCCGGCAAAGTGAAAGGGTACAGAGCGGTATGGGATCCAGAATTGGATAGCAGGCTCAAAAGGGAGGAACGAAAACGAGCGCAAGTCAGAACAAAAGATTTTGGACTCGAGGTACGCAACACATTTTATATTCTGCTGAGCCTGCGCAACATGATACAGATCCCATGAATTTCAAGAGAATGGCGAAAAACCGCTCTGTACCCTTTCGCTGACACCGGGTGAACAATTAGGCATACCAACAAGATCCGCCACCAGACCCTCGGCTGGCGATTCCTGGCTACATGTCAGGGAATTGCAGGTCAAAGGAGAGGCCAAGCAAAGCGATCTATCGGATCGCCCCCTACAACTTGCCACCGTTCAAGGTTGACAAGAATTCTGTCGGACCTGGTGAAGCGCAGCAGGTCGTGGTATACGGATTCGACCCTTTCCTGCCGGAATCCACCTTGAGGCTCAATTTTGAGCAATTCGGTAGCATCGCGCTGGTACAAAGCAAGACTGACCCAGCGACTGGCAGTTTTCTCGGCATTGCCTCGATCAAGTATCGAGACACTGTTAGGGATGGCGTACAGTTCCTGGCAGCGACCTCTGCGAAGCAGGCGGAGGCAGAGTTCAATGGTCACCGAATTGGACAAAACACCGTGCACGTGGAAGTGGATCGCGAAGGCCGAAGATGCAAGCGCTACGTGGAAACCGCTCTGCGCAAGACAAGAGAGGCACGCGAGAAGAACCGCAGCGCAAATGCTGCGCCTCCGCCACCTCCTCCAGCAGACTCGGGAACACCGTCGAATGATTCTCCAGCTCCTCCACCAAATGCGCCAAAGGGCCCCTCAGGCAGGAATTCGATCAAACCACCAGAAGGTCCCAGATCTGCAGTCCCGGTGGCTCCTCGAGCCGGGCCCGGCTCGCTTATTGAGGAGGAAATGGTACTCAGCAAGATTAAGCGCAAGCCCTACATCCACATTCCGCACTCCTCGGTGCCAGTACTGCCGACTACAATTCCGCATTTGAAGAAGCGCCTGAAGTCCTACGACTGGAGGGAAGTCCGCGTGGATAAGACCGGTTACTATGTCATTTTCGACAACTCGAAGAGAGGTGAGGATGAAACCGAGCGATGCTTCGTGGAGTGCAACGATGCCTTGCTTTTTACCTACAAGATGGGCATGGAATGTCAAAAGTACGGCAATCCGAATTACGAGCGCAGCCCAAGCCCGGAGCGCGTTCAAGCCGCGAAAATGAAGAAGGAGGAGGTTGAACGCCTGCAGCGCGAGGAGGCCGAGGACATCGAGATTGAAAAGAAGAACAGGGCGGAGAACATTGATCCTGTCCTGGGCGCACTCGAGCAGCTGAAAACGGAGCTGCGCAACAAGATCTTCGATGACATCAAGACGCGCATTGCGATTCCTATCTTCCACGAGAGCTTGGATCCGGCGCGACATGCGGCAAAGCGCAGGAAACTTGGGCTACCCGATCCATCGGATATCGAGAACAAGGCACCGGGCTTGTTGTTCAGTAAGGCTGGCGACACACCTCCACAAACGCCTAGGGGGCGCCATGGCCACTCGAAACCACTCCGACCTCACGACCCCAATCAGCAGCGTGGTAGGAAAGGATACAAGGAGAAAGAGTCTACAAATGCCTTCTTGGACGAAAGACGGCGCAGGCCCGCTCCTCCGAAAGCCTCGCATGCGAGAGGTCTACACTTCAAGCTTCAGCAAATGTACAACGAAGAAGAAGATGACGATGACTCTGACGACGAGCGGAGGACCTCAATCACCCGGGACACTGAAGACCAGGAGAGTCGACCACTCAGTCGCGCAAGTAGGAACTCCACACCGTTCGAACCAGAGTCCGTCGCGGACGCACCGAACAAGAAAAGGAAAACCACTGAATGGGAAGAGGACGAGGAGAATAAGAAGGACGTTTACACCGATCTCCAGAAACAGCTGGTCGGCCACCTCTTGTCTAAGGAGCCGGAGGACCTTGCAACTCGGGAGCTCGAGCTTATCATGGGCACTCTACCACGAGAATACAAGTTCGCTACCCGCGCTAGGACGGAATACTTTGTACGTGTCCGATCGAAAGAAGAAGACGATCTCTTCTCCGTTCAGCCTGTCGTACAAGAGCAGGAGGACGAGCCTGTGGTGGAGAAGGCCGCACCTCAAGATCTACCTGCAAAGAAATCGCCGGAGGATGTGTATACACTTCTCGGAATGGATGATGCTCAGATCACAGCCCTCGCAAAGAAGAAGAAAAAGAGCAAGGAGAAGATCATCGAACAGCAACTTGCTCTTAGGGCCAAGGCGCTTGGTATCAAGCCTGTGAAGAAACCAGCGGAGCCCAAGCCAGCCCAGGTCAAACCAGTCGTCGCGAAGCCGGTAGAGACAAAGCCAGTGGTCAGTAAGGTTGCGGAGAAAGATCTGGAGGTTCCCACTGTCGAAGACACGGACGATCAGGAACTCGTCAATGATGCGGACGTCACGTACGACAAGCCCAGAAGAACGGTCGAGGATGACCGTGACCATGTACTGGACATCGATGGTTGGCAAGAATTACTCAAAGATAACGAGGATCTCAAGTTCGCCAGACAAGCCTTTGTGGACGAGGAGCCTGCAAGCATGGGCGACGCAAGGCTTTGGGCTTTCAAGCAAAAACAGATCAAGGCCCTCAACAGCGGTCCCCAGGGTGACATTGGTACTGGCACTGGCATCGATGGCTATTACGTACGCAACGCGACTGGGTCCGCGCGCACAGAAGGTGTCAAGAAGATTCTCAACGAGGAGAAGTCCAAGTACCTTCCCCATCGCATCAAGGTGCAAAAGGCACGTGAAGAACGTCAGGCACAAGCTAAGGCGACTCCGGTTGTCTCCGCCGAGGCGGCGAAGATTGCGGCGGCTGAGAAGATTGCCAGCACCGCTTCATCACGTAGCAATCGTGCCAACAACCGCCGTCTGGTCAACGACATCAACCTCCAGAAACAGAGTCTGGCCACTACGAATAGCGACGCGGACGCCGCGATCCGCTTCAATGCTCTCAAGAAACGTAAAAAGCATGTCAAGTTCGAGCGATCCGCCATTCACGGCTGGGGCTTGTATGCCGACGAGAACATTGGCATCAACGAGCTCATTATCGAGTATGTCGGCGAGAAAGTGCGTCAGAAGGTCGCGGACATGCGTGAGATCCGCTACGACAAACAGGGCGTTGGTTCGAGTTATCTCTTCCGCATGGCGGACGACGAGATTGTCGACGCGACCAAGAAGGGTGGCATTGCGCGCTTCATCAACCACTCCTGTGATCCTAATTGCACGGCTAAGATCATCAAGGTCGATGGCACGCCGAGAATTGTTATCTATGCCCTCAAGGACATTGTGAGGAGTAAGTTTACGACATCCAAACTGTACTTTCGAGAGATACCTACTGACTGCTTTACTTAGACGACGAACTTACGTATGACTATAAGTTCGAGCGCGAGATCGGCTCGACTGATCGCATTCCTTGCCTTTGCGGTTCGCCGATTTGCAAGGGCTTCTTGAACTGAGGTAAGAACTCTTCTTGAGCGCATTCATTCTGCATGCCTGGCAGGCATGTTTCCCCTTTGCACTTGCACGATCTGGTGTGTCGAGCAAAACGGACGGGGTACTTCTGGAGCATTTTAGTGGCGCGAAGAAGGCCGGCGAGCCTGGTCATTGTATCGGGGTACGAAGGGACAATTGTGCGGGCGTGATAGACGCCGTACACCAGGGATGGCTTCTTCTTGTACTACCACGTATTTGTGTAACTCTTTTCCGAGCCACGAGAACGATCAAAAGTTCCGTGTACGCTCGCGGCAACAACTTCATACCATGATCTCTTATATCCACTGTGTGGTGTCATAGCCTCGTGGTTCGAACGCTTCCTTTTCTATCCCAAGTTTTATCATTCCTTTTCCCCAGCTGTTGCTGATGATAATCCAATTCAACAATGCCTTCCCTTTTCCCTCCCTCTTACCTACACCTTACTCAATGAACTTGCCCTCGTTCCACCCCCTCCTCTTAACACCCAGCTCCACTGCCGCCGCTCCCCAGTCCTCGCCGTGGTTGTGTCCCTTGCCATCAATACCCGCCCGCTCCAACCCTTGCTCCTCCGTCAACAGCGTCAGCAACCCAAACACCACCGCGCACCCCGTCTCCATCTGCACCTTCATAAGCGCATGCGACACCGCATCCGAAATGTACTCGAAATGCATCGTCGAGCCCTTGATCAGCGCTCCGATCGCGATGATCGCGTCGAAAGGCTCCTTGCTGCCCTTGCTCTCCTCCTCGGCAGCCTTGTCGTCCTTCTTCTGTTGACCCGCAAGGCCGGCCAGATCAGTCGTGCTGCCGCCCAGCAGATCCGTCGCCGCGCTCGTCAGCGTGCCGCCGGCAGTCGCGGCGTGCTGGGTCTGCGAGGCCAGGTACATGCGCTGCACGGCGTAGGGGAGCTCGTAGGAGCCGGGGACGGTCTGGATGACGATGTTCTCGTCGCGGACGCCGGCGGCGCGGAGCTTCGAGAGGGTGCCTTCGAGGAGGGCGTCGATGATCTGCGTGTTCCAGCGGGCGTGCACGATGCCGATGCGCAGGGGGGTGCCGTCGTAGGTGCGGGCTTCGCCGGGGCCTTTGATTCCTGTTGGGGGTGACATTGTGGTTTTTCTGGTTGTTTGGGGGGTGAGGGTGGTTGGTTGTTGCGAGGATTGAGTGTGTTAGGATGTTGGAGAGTTGGAGAGGATGAGGGGTCGTGTCATGTCATTTTGGAAGCCCGGGCCAGCGATTGGAGTGGGGTGATTGCGAAGCATAAGTGGGCAAGGCAAGGCCAGAACCATTGGTCCTGCGAGCATGATGTTTTGTCACAGGTATGGATAAGTTTCCCTCATATGAATGGTATATCTACAGTACATCGATCCGGTATACGGCTAATTATCAGTTCTCATCGTCGCTTGCGTCTCCTGCATCTGAGATGTTGTCATCGGGATCCACCTTGGTGTTTCCGTGTGAGCCATCCATCGCAAAGGCACCCAGACATGTGATTCTGTTTCCCGTCTCGAGGTGTCCAACCAGACTGCCTACTTGATTCGGCGCAGCATTGCCCTCCGTGGCAGCAATCTCGCCTGCGCCGAGCTTCCACAACCGCACAGCACCGTCGCTGCTTGCCGTCACGACGATCAAATCGCTGCTGTTCGCGAGTTGAACGATTTCAAAGTCCTTGGTACGGCCACTCACGCCAGCTGCTGCTCCACCGAGCTGTGCTATGCACTCGCACACGGGCAGGCCCTTTGCGCTCTCTGGTGCAGGCTCCGAAGCTGCCTTTGCGACGTCGAAGAAAAGCACCCTGCCGTCCTCCGTCGACACTGCAAGCACGTTCTTTCCTTCCGAAGACGGCACGAAGTGCATCTGATGCAGCTTGGTTGCTGGTATGGTCTTGATGACCGCTTTGGGTCGTGAGTTGTCGATTCCAAACATCACTGCACCCTTCTCGAAACCGACCACAAAGTTCTCGCCGGCCTCGTCGAAAAGGATTCGTCTGCCTTCGCCGCTGCTGAATTTGCCTTCGCCCGCTTGACCCAGAACCTCGCGCTCAAACGTCAACACTCCGGCCTTCTTGCCGGTCATCAAATTCCACAGTCGCATGGACTTTTCGCCACGGCCGACACTCAGCATTAGCTTTTGCGATGGGTGAATGGCGAAGTCGTTGACACCCATTGGAATCTCGCCCGGGGCTGCTGTGTCGCCTGAAGGTCGGCCTTGAACCTTGGGTAGTGGTGCTT
Source organism: Cladosporium colombiae (assembly GCA_026122715.1). Taxonomy (NCBI): domain Eukaryota; kingdom Fungi; phylum Ascomycota; class Dothideomycetes; order Cladosporiales; family Cladosporiaceae; genus Cladosporium; species Cladosporium colombiae. The sequence goes on from JAKZFA010000015.1 coordinate 672,376, forward strand.
TGATTGATGATAGTGCGGTCCAGTCACGTGTGCGGGAGATGGCAATGGTGTTGTCCTCTGCGGCGGAGAAGAGCTTGCCCTTAGCAGGGAAGTGCAGACGGGTGATGGCGCGGTCGTGGTGGAGAAGTGAGCCCAGAGATTTGTTGGAAGGGTTCTCGGAGATGGAAGTCTGTGCCATCGAAGGGAGCTTCTTGGATGCATTGCTGACTGGCGGTGCTGTGGAGATGGTGTAGACATTCACACGCTCGTCGGAGCCACCGGTGGCGAGGTAGCGCTTGTCTGATTCCGTGGGAGGAGAGATGGCCAAACAACGCACGGAAGCGGCGTGTGCAGCGAAGAGGAAAGTGTCGGAGAAAGTGGTGGTGGGCTTGTCGCTGTCGACATCGTCTTTGCTGCTCGTCAGGGCGTTGCGTGGTATGCTTGCGGTGAATCCGTGGAGCACACGTTCGTAAGAGCCCGTCACGATCTGGATGGCCAGAGAGTCGTCACTGGCGCCGTTCTCGATTTTTACGGCATTTGCCTTAGCCAATGCTTTGGCCTTGGTCGCTGTCTTTCCCTTGGGAGGCAGTGATGTAGTTTTTTGCTGCTGCTTGCCGGCGACGGCGGACTTGGTAGCAGTCTTTTTCATAGCGCTGGGACGCACAGCAGCATCCTCGCGCTTCCTCTTTCCAGTGGTGTCGGGCATGTTGTGGGTGGATATATGATTTGTTATTGTTATTACCTCCAGCCGGTTCTTCCAGACGAGCGCAGCAGACGGGTCGCATGTGAACTTTTTCCAAGGTTCGCCGTCATTATCGGCGGGAGCGGGTCGGCACAGACCAGGGAAGGGAAGCAAAGCGCGCCTCCAGCCCAAGGGGAGAGGCGCGCGACCTTGGACGGGCTTTGCGCTTTGCCTTCGTTCGACTCTCTCGCTCACTGCACTGGCCTGTCCCTCCACAGAGAAAGAAAGCGCTGCCTGCCTGCCCGCCCTCAAACCACTGCGACGCCGGGCGCAAGCATCCACCAGCGACGCTGCCAGCAACACCATCGCGCAAAACCACGCCCACGCCACCACCCAATCCATTCTATTTCTCTCTGTTCGCGCCCACGCGTGCCCACGCTTTTCCCTTCGCACTGTCCGCACGCCGCATCTGTTGTTCGCTGAATGACAGATGTCCAGCGCGCATTCCCTCGAATGTCCACGGTTGCGACTGACGCGCAGGGCTACCAACAACATGCCCGTTCCGTGACGCAGTGCGTATTGCCCCAATACTCTTCACTCTCCCTCGCCCCACTCTGGCATGCCTTCTGAGATACTCCCTGCATTTATTTTGATTATTATCGATGCGTGGCGTGCACGACTGACCCGTTTCGCAGGTCGCGCTCGCTCTCGTCGCACGCGTCGAAGCTGTTGGCTTTAAAATCCATCAGCGACCTCGTTTCCCAGAACCAACCACTTTCTGGCCTAATAAATCGCCAATTCGATGCGAACGACCTGTCTTCTCTGTCTGAAAATGAATTATCATGGCTAAAGTTGAACGGCCTCCAGAGGTGTGTATCTATCACTGTCGCATTCGTCACGCGACTCCGCTAACCAAGCCCAGCGGCAACCGTCACTTCGACGAGGCCTCACTTCCACTTCCACAACTTCAACCCAACGAGGCCTCCATATACGCTTCAAAACTCAATAGACCTACTAATCAAACTGCCGACGAGCCAAAATCAACCACAGCCCCATATGCGCCCGTTGCACAGGCTTCTGCAACCGACAAGGCTCCCTCGGCCGCCCCAACGGCCACTGCTACTGTACAAATGCCTACTGCGACCGCACCCGAGCCTACTACCGGACCTCTGCTACCATCTCAGCAAACCGGCAATTCCACTGGACCTTTGAAAAATGTTGCGCCACCACAGCCCGAGGACGATGCCAACTTCACTGTTGCCACCGAGGAACTCCTTAACTTGGAAGGAAGCCCGCCGAAACAAGCAAAGACCGTTCATTTGCCACCGAAGGATATTCAAGAGGAACGTCTTCGCGAGCAGGAGGCCGAGAAGCGTCACAAGTCTAATGCAGACAGCGGTCGCCGACTGTCGCATCTGCAAACTCAGGCCGACCTCGCATCTTCCCCATCATCGACTGTCGGAGCATATTCTGCTGCTACTCCAATGCTACCGCAAGACTCACCAGACACTTCTCCCGGGTCGGAGTCTGCGCAAGTTGAAGTACCATTGGATCTACGACCTAGCCCAGAGGAACAACGCGCTAAAGAGGAACACGATCGACGGCTGGAAGCCCAAAAGGAAATCGCCAGACGTCAAGCGCTTGGAGATGTCAACACTCCAGATGATCAACTACGTTGGGAAGAGCGGGAGGCTGCCGCAAGGAACGCAGAAGAACGCGCTGCTACTTCGGCGAATGGACCCGAACCAGACGCAAAGGTTGCCGAGCCTACCGAAGCAGAGACGTTCGTGAAGCAAAAGCAGGCAGACCAAATTTCGTCACAGAATGCCGCGATGGACCGTCTTGTACCATCTGATGTGGCAATGGGCAACACGAAGGAATCACAAGCTAAGCCGCAAGACGCAGATGGTGAAAGCATCACTGTGACACCCCGGACGACCAACTCCAAGGCCGCTGCATCCAAGGAGTCATCACGCACTACCGTCTCCATGAAGGTGGAAAGACAAGATTCGCCAGCCGCGGAACCTGTATTAACACTGAAAGTGCCAGAAACAGCATCACGAGCAACACGCCCTTCTTTCGATGGAAATGCGAACAACCGCAGGAAATCTACTACCGAGCCGATTTCTCCCAAAGCCATCCGCCACAGCTCACATTCACACATTGCAGGTGTCACGACTTCGCCACAGACGCCAAGGCACATCTCGAAGCATCTCCATTCTCAGCATACGCCTTCTACCAGTTTTGCCGCTCTTGCCAATTTGTCGACGCTCAAGGGTGCCGCTGAAGACCCTGACAGAGATTACCTGGAGCCTCTTTTCCGCATTCAGGCTCATGACTCGCCCAGTATCAAGACAAACTCCCTTCCAGAGCTTCTCCGATCTTCGACCAAGACTCTGTCGACTGAAGACCATTTCACCTCTATACATGAACGCATGGATTACAGGATGCTGCGGCGCATCTATCAGCTGCAGAACGCGAACAAGTGGTCTTTCCGACAGATGGAAAAGTGTCGGGAACCTCCGCAGCCGGTAACGCATCATGACCACATGATGGCTGAGATGAAGTGGATGTGCAAGGACTTCAGGGCTGAACGCAAGATGAAGAAGAGCGTCTGCGCATGGTTGGCTCAACGATGTGCAGACTGGGTGGCCGCCTCTGTGGAAGAGCGCAAGCACATGCAGGTCAAGGTAAAGCACACTTCGGTGACGCCCAAGACTGAACATGTTGAGGCTATGCCGGATCTCGAGTCGGCAGGCGAGTCTGCTAATGAGGATGATGGCATGCCAAGTACGCCGAAGGATAGTGGCTACAAGCAGTCAAGGTTGGTCGTGGATCCTGAGCTTCTTGGACATGTCGAGGAGCTGCAAAAAGCGGGTTCTCTAAAGAAGGCACTTCACGAAGTGCCTGAGTGGAAACCTGCTGAGGTGGTTGAGGCGGTCGCTCCCATTACCAAGGTGTCCAAATTCACACAGGGTAAGGTTTTACCGAAGCAGCAACACCCATCACGCAAACGCAGCCGATATGACTACGAAGACGAAGGCGAATTGCAAGATCATCCGAGCAGCAAACGATCGCGCGAGGAAAGAACGATACCGCCTGAGGATCAAGAAATCGCTCTCTTCCACCCCGAGAACAAAGCAATCCGTGATCGCCTACATGCCAACAACGCTTTCAGACCACCTTCAGAATTCCAGATGCCTAGTACACCTTTCTACGAATTCAGGAACGGCTCGCAATGGGTTTGGGAGGATGATCAGAAGTTACGAAAGCTGGCCAAGGACTACTCTTTCAACTGGTCCCTGATTGCAGATGAGATGAACTTGCCTTCTGCTTTCAAGAGTGGCATGGAGCGTCGCACCCCCTGGGAATGTTTCGAACGGTGGGTGGACCTCGAGCAATTGCCTGCTGAGATGCGCAAAACGGTCTACTTCAAGACTTGGTATCAACGGCTTGAACACAGCCAGCAAGCAGTGGAACGTCGCTACCAAGCTCAGGTGGCGGCCATGCAGCAAGCGCAGCAGAACAGCACAAGTGGACAACCGCAACCGCATATGCCTGTCAGGAGGCGTACTCAACCGACAAGGGTGGAGAAGCGTAAGACGACTCGCTATCTGTGGGTCGTTGATGCTATGCGCAAATTGGCACGGAAGCGCGAGGCGGCCGCTTTCAAACAAGCCGAGTCTCAGCGTGCTGCGGCACAACGTAAATCAACTCAGCAGAATGAGGCTCCTCAACAGCGTGGCCCGATGCCTACACCTCAGGAGTTTAGCAAGACGCGATACGAGCGGGATCTGCAAATGGCAGAGGTGAATCGTCAGCGCCGCCAGAAGATGATCGAAGCTCAACAGCAACGAAACGCACAAATGCTTCGTGCGCAACAGGGTATCCCGAACGCTGCATCATCTCAGCAAAGGCCGCAGACAGCACAACAGCCATCAGGTGGCCAAACTCCTGGTCATCAGCCTCCTGCGGCCAATGGCCAGATGAACAACCAACAGCGGCAACAAGTGCCAATGCGAAACGGCCATCTAGCAGTACCACACATGAACGCACAAGGCGTTCCGCAGGCACACATGCGTCAAGGTCAAGCTCCTGCTCAGACTCCAGATATGCAGCGCATGGCCCATGCCAACAACCAAAACCGACCAGTGCAGTACCCGAGCCAACAGTACCCCATGCCTAATGGCAACATGGCAAGTCCTGGCGTCAATGGTATCACTACCTCACAGCAGCTTGCAAGTAACCAGGCGCTCCTCGCCGCATTCCAGGCACAGAACCAGCAACAGTCAGCGCAAGGACAGCAGACGCCGCAACAGAACCCTCAGCAGCACGGTCACCTTCAGACTCCCAATGGTGCGCCTCACAATCAAGGTACTCAGGCAAACAATCAGCAGCAGATGTCGGCATCTCCTAGTATGCCGCCGCGTCCTACGCCAGCAGGCAACCCGCAGCAATTATCCTCGGGCCATATCCCTGCTGTTATACAGATTAAGAATCAGCTGAGAGCACGTTATCCTCAGATGTCCGAGGCCGAGCTCACCAACTTTGCCACAGAACAGCTGAAGCACCAATCTCAGTCTTCTGGTCAGATGCGTCAGAATGCAATGAACGCCGCTGCCGGTATTAGCAACCCTCAGCAACAGCAGCAGCAGCAACCACAGACTGCGAACAACAATGCACCTGCGTACAACCACAACCAGGCCGCGTACCAGACCAATGGAAATGTTCCTAATGGCACAAATGGCTATGCTGGCAGCCCTGAGCAAGGCACGCAAAATCAGGCACATCAGCCTCAGCAGCAACAGCAACACGTCCCTCAGCAGCAGCAGCAGCAGCAGCAGCAGCAAGCTCCAGTGCAGCAGAATGCCAACATGAACGCTGGAGGCAATGCAGCCAACAACCAGCAGAACTACGCTCAGCTGATGCGCCAACGGCAGATGCAGCAAATGCGCTTGCAACAGCAGACACCTCAGCAACAGCAGAGCCCACAAGCGCAAGTGCAGCATCAGTCGCCCAGCACGCCTCACGCACAGCCCAGCAGTGCTGGTAGCCCTCATGTTGCGCACGCGAGCCCTCACGCAAGCGCTGCGAGCCCACATGTCACGAGCGCCAACGCAAGTCCATCAATGCACATGGCTCAGCCAAGCCAGGTCAATGGACAGGCTAGACCTCCAAGCCGCAGTCACACACCGCAGCAACCGCCCATGCAAAGACTCGGTAGTTCTAGCGGCGTGCCGGGCGTAGGAATGCAGAGCGGCGGGGTGCAGAGTCCGGGGGGTGTCGTGCATGGAAGCCCCAGGCCGCAGCAACCGCAGCAGGCAGGCGCTAGGTGAGCTTCTATTGCGTGGAGACTGGATTAAAGTTGTGTGATTGTGCGTGGGTACTGGTACGTTTTAGTTGTTAGATGTCCATTGTAGTAGTCATATACGAAACAACAGGAAACATTGATTATTGGTCAATCTTCGTAATGGAGTGTCTTCTTCTGCCAATCGCAACAAACACCGTGTAAGTGCTTCGATGATTTCAGGGAAACTAACTACGTATGCCTTTTCGATGTGTTTTTCAACCTTTTGTAACCAATTGATCGCTCAAGCCCAATCTAATTGCCAACTTCGCGGAAGAAAAATCATGTATCCCAGGTTCTATCAACAACTCGGCCCGACAGATTGAAAAAGAACCCGGCCTCTGCTCCAGCCACGGAACAGGACGCTTCCGGCTCTCCAAAGTCTCCTGAGCAAGAAACCAAAAAGAATTAACACCTCCTCGCGAAAGCCGCTTTCTTCCATCCGATCAAAACAAAGACAAAAGGGGACAGTTGCTGCTTTGCTACGCGCTTCCTAGCCGTCATCGTAATACGTTTCCACCGAAGAACATTATGTCTTGATGACATAGGGACCTCAATCGCCACCAGCCCTAACACCAGCACCAGTACCGAATTTTCTCACTCTTCGTCCTCGTTGTCGTCGTCGTCGCTGTCATCGCTGACAACAGCCCTCGCTCTCTTCGCCTTCGCCTTCACCTTCGTCGCCACGCCTTTCTTCTTGCGGGCCGGAAGATCTTGCTTCTTCTTCTTCTTCTTACCCTTCGTGGTAGACTTGCTCGTCTCGGCGGTTGTCTTGGCCTTCTTGCTCACCGGCGCAGCGGAATCGTTCGCGGAGTCGTTGTGGGAGTCGTCGTTGGTGGTGGCTCTGGCGCGCTTGGGCTGGGGAGGCTGGGCCACGCCTTTTTTGCGAGGAGGAGGATGAGGAGGCTGCTCTTGCTCTTGCTCCTGCTGCTGCTGCTGCTGTTTCTCCTGCGCACGCTTTTTCTTGGCTGCTGCTGAGGATGGATTGTGAGTGAATGTTGGCTTTTGGTGGATGTTTGAGGTTGGGGTTTGGGGTTTCTTCTGAGTGTTTCTTGGGGCCTGCTGTTTCGCCGAGAGTATTTGCGAGTCTTCATCGGTGGCGGGATTGGCTGGGGATGGGGTTTGGTGGGGTTTGGGGTGAGGAGAGGGGATGTGGAAGTTGGCTTGGGGGAGGCTGAGGGTGGTGTAGGGTGTGGGAGGCGGGTGGGTGGCGGTGTGCTCCTCAGCGGCAGTCTTTGGTTTTGGGTTTGGATTGGTGGTGGTATTGTTGTTGATCTCGTGTCCTTCTTCCGAGCTTGCGGTGGGCGCGAAGCGGACTTGTCTCTTCTTTTTCTCCTTCTTCTTCTGAGGTGTTGGCTGGTCGGGAGTTGATTTTCTGCGAGGGTTGGAGGTCTTGGTGGTGCTCGAGTTCTTGATGGTCCGACGGCGAGGAGTGTTGGTGGTGGAAGCAGCGGTCTGAGACGAGAGGGGAAGGTCATCAGTGTCGTCCTGGTCCTGATCGTCGTCGTCGTCGTCGCTCCACATCGGAGCCTGCGATTTCTTTGATGCTCGCGGGTCGGTAGTTGGCTTGCGGATGGTTTTGTTGGGGATGGTCTTGGTGGTGGCAGTCTTCGGCTG